>WUAM01000143.1:13309955-13376535 GCA_024336885.1 Actenoides hombroni | reverse complement strand
ATAATTATTATTTATTTTTTTTATTCACATATGAAGTTTGGTGAAGGTGAGATAAATTCATAGTGCTACATACATGGAATATTTGCCTGAAAAAAATTTAACACAGTAGTAGACCTAATATTTCCAAAGTCTAACAAAATTCTATCTCCACACCACAAGCCATGAAAAGACTGTCTTCAGAAGACATCTGTACACCTATGCATTTGACCTGACAATTTCTAATGCATCACAGATTGCACAAAATGTGTAACTAGGCATCATTTAAAAGAGTTGCTTATTCCCTGTATCATTGAAAGGTAATAGTTTTTTATTTCCAGATGCTGTATTGACTATTCAAGAGGTATGTTTATTTTTCTCGAAGTCCTAAATCTTTAATATTTCTGAGATCTTCTACGAACCCTTAGGTTTCAGGCATGAATTCATCTAACTATATCAGGTTTTTATTCTGTTAGCAATGAATAGTAGTAACAATGTGTTGATACAGATGTTGTCTGTATTAAATAATGAAAAGTTAGTTAGTATTGCTATTACTACTAGATTTAGTTTTATTTATTTATTTCACTTAGTGAGCAATACTAGCTATTTATGTGTTGATGCACATTGTCTAATGGAGACATTCCTGTAACAGGAAGAGGCTGTGACACTGAAAATTCTTAACATCTCCTCATCAACATTATGGCTATATATGAAATTGCTGCTGCTTAGAAATCATATATATATATTTAATGTAGAATGAGTTGATGTGAAAAGAACTACACAAACTGAAACATTAAAAACTGTCAACAAACTTTCTTATGCTAAGTATAAGCTTACTACCAGTGGGATCAAGAATGAACTTACTTCTACAACAAATAGCCCTATATTAAGCTAGGATATTCATGAGCGAAGTGAGAGGCAAAAATAACACTTGTGTTTGTCTGAACCAGGAGCTGTGTGAAATTGTGAAATCAGAAGAGCCAGTGTTTCTGGAGTGACAGCGTCTATATTTCCATGAAATTACTGTAGTGACTGCAAGAGAGTCATTTGAAGGAGTAAATTTCATGGTGATGTGTGATACTGCTGAATAGAATCTCTACATAATAATAACAATAATAGTCTGAGTATATGATAACATCTACAATGATACTGCCTTTTAATTTTATAAAGCCTTTTAAAGTTCAAGAAAACACTCGAGCATACGCTGAAGTCTCTCTTGATATATTCAGGAAAGCACTGAAGTGTGAAGTACCTCTGATTTCAGTAAGTATTCTCTCCTGAATAAGACTGTAAATTCCCTTTTACATTATTGGTGGGTAAATATCATTGGTAAAGTGGTAAAGATTTAAAACAGAAGACATATAGTCCCCAAGATCTGTGTTCTGAACTGGAGTAAACTCTACTCTTCAGTATGCTTTACAGGAAAATTTAATTCTTTGATGAATACCTTGAATATAAATGTCTGGGGGAAAAAAAACAACCAAACAAAAAAACAACCACCAAAAAAACCCAAGAGAAAATAAAAGGCATCTTCAAGACACTGTGCAGAGTCACACAATGCACTAGTACCAAGTCCATCAGCAGGTACCACAACACACATTTTGGCACAAGCACATAAAGGCCCGAAGCTCGACGGTTCAATGCATGCACGAACCTGCCTTGAATTATTGTTATTTTAAAAATCAACTGTCTTATTCAGTAAAAGCCATGTACTTAATACAGAATATTGGCATTAAAAACACACCACTGTTTTTAATTCCTATGATCTAATGTTTATCATGGTGTTTTCCAATGATGAAAGTTAACCAATAAATATAACAGTAAAAACTATCAAAGTTTTTTTTCCTTCAGGAAATTTCTCTTACTGATATATAGAGCAAACAAGAACACCATTTAATGACAGCAGTTCCTACTCAGGCTGCACAACTCAAAGCACACTTCAGACTATAGTTTGACACTACCACAGTTGTAGGTTTTAAATTTTGCTGTCTAGTTGTAGGACCTGTGTGAGATATTTAGATACAAACCCAAATGGGCTGCACGCTGTAACTGGGAGTTTCCTCAAACAAGGCAAAAGGAACTGCGGGGCAGAATGGTGCACATGCCAAGGATACTGGAAGATGTGCCCTTCTATTCAGAATCCTCTTCTGCATGTATCTTGCTACTGGCAGTGTTTTTAAAAAGTGCAGGGGGATGCAGTAAGATAAGTAGGTACAGCACAGATACCCCACAGAGCCTACCACTAAGCAATTATTCTGAAAAGTGGCAGATAGAAGTTTACAGCTTCTCCAGATGACACAGGAATTGAATCGAGGTCACACTTAGTGAATGCTCCATCTACTAAGGCACTACACCAAAGATCATTTCAGAGCAACATACGCAGAGATTCAGGGTTTGATGCTTTTTGACAAGTCCACCGACCACTTAGAAACAAAAATTCTCTTGATTCCGAGTGACAGCGCTCATTTGAGCTAGACCATCAGGTGGTTTCTGAGATGGACAATGTCATACCAGTCATCTTACAACTGTATTCAGGCTTCCTTCATTGATGCTTGCTTCCCTTACTGGTTTTCACAAGCTCCTGGGCTTTAGACACAGAGGTATGAGAACATGCAACCTCAATGCTCCTGTGTAAAGCATTAGTAGAAAACTAAGTGATTCGCCTTTAAAAATAGATAGATTTCATCATGTTTCAAGCCTACATGCAAAGTAGGCCATTTATATTAGCTGACACTAAGAGACATCTACAGTGTTTCCTTCACAGGAAATGACTAAAATAATCAGATGTAAGCAACATGAGTAAGTGTAATGAGGAGGTAGGAGGAAGATTAATTTCACAGATAATTTATTAGAAATATAATTAACTCCTAAAAAAAAATAATTCCATCAGGCAACAGGGGACCAAATATAGGTCACAGAGGACACAGACTCCTGTCAGTTCTTTCTTCAATGTATTTCCATGGTAAAAAGAGAATATTGTCACTTCAGTGATATATTTACAATCAAGCTGGAAAAAAAGAATGTTTTTAAACTTTTCAGTCTAACACTTGTGGAATGCAGTACTTACAAGCTTGTGTAAATGATGTAATGACAACCTCCTTGAAATCTCTAAACTCTCCACAGTCAACACTAAAATGTCTAGTGATCTTTCAATCAAAACAGCAATAGACTGCAATTATTGTTTAGTTGCAAGTTTATCTTTTCAAAAGTAATACAGAAGTGCCTGTGCAAAAGAGAGCAATGTAAACACCTTAGGGAAAAAAAATAAAATAGAAGCCTGCAGCGTTTTCCTGTTCTTCCCACAGTAATCTTGGCATCATTAATAAATATTACTCATGAAAAATATTGCTATAAGTGCTTAATTTGCATTTTTAGGTCATGTACTCTAATTTTGAATTCTGTTGCACTGAAGAGTGCACTTACTGGTCATCACCACTCACATTAAATCATTAGAAGGCTATTACTGCAATACAGAAACTATGAAAAGCCAGGAATTAAAATTTGTTAAAATTTTAAGTGTATCAAAATCAGGATTACCATACCCTGGATTCCCTGACCATAGATCATAAGGGACACCACAGGTTCCTGAACAGAACCATTTGATTCTACATTCAGAAAAACAAAAAAGATGAGTTCCTGATACCGATTCCAACTCTAATACATTATTTACCATAATCTAGTAGTATATCCTCTGACTCATCCCAGGTAAGCTTCAGACTGATCATTTGAATGCAAATGTTGATTTTAATTCCAAACAATGGGTCTTGTTAATGTTTCCCAACATTCCCAATAGGACTACTATTGTTCTAGGACTGTGGTCCATAGAAGAAAAAAAAACACACAAAAAATTTAGTAGCTATTCAGTTCTACGTGATAATGCAGTTACTCACAACGATGAAGTATCAATGAAAACACAGGAAAATGAACAAAGAACCAGAAGACTGCAACCTAAACTCTTTGCAAGTTCCATGAACTTTTTTTTAGTGTATCTATCCCTATGTAATGAGTACATACCAGATTTCAGAGCCGCCTATCTTTGTTTACACATTGCCTACTCTGTGTATGGCTCTACTTTTCTAGGATTACTCAGCTACACTAAACAATCTGTGTCTTTACACTGGCTTAAGGAGTCTTCTGCTTTACCATCTCACAGCTGTTCCACTTTCTGAATGTTATCATATACTCAGCTGCTGGGCATTTACTGTCTTTCCAAGCTAATTCATGAACACGTATTTTTGTAATTATATACTAAATGAGTTCCAAAACAATTGGCAAAGAGGAATGAGGCAAATCCTTTAATAATACTGAAAATGTTAGAAATGTCAATAGAACTGCTCCTAGCGAGGCTGAAACTAAACAGGATTTATTCTACAATTCTTAAAAAACAAAGAAGAAATAGGAAACTTGAATTCTTTCGGACAATACAAAACTTCAGGATAGTTTTCTAATTGCAAACTACAACTCTATGAGGCCACCACATATTTAGGTAAACTATTCAATCCCACCATCAGTCAAATAATATAAACTCAAAAACCTAATTCTGCTTCCAACTAGTTGTATTAACAGGTATATTTCATCTTCTACCAATATTACACATTTTCATTCCAATTGTGTATATTTGGGTAAACCTCTTAGTGGTATGGTAACACAGAAATTTACACAGGGACCAGATTTTGTTTGAGACCAATTTCATTGACACTGTCCAAAACAAATATTGACTAAAGCTGCTTGGGAGAAATGCATGATCCTCTTAATAAACAAAACTCCTATTGAAATGGAAGAAGCATTTACACCACTGTCACAGTAGCATCTGCTGACTTCCACACAGCTTTGCCAGAAGGTTGGACAGCATCCTGTGTCACCTCATCTAGGTGATCCTGTTCTGGCAGGGGGGTTGGACTAGCTGAACTTTCAAGGTCCCTTCCAACCCCTAACATTCTGTGATGCTGTGATCCTGCGTGCACTGGTGATGTAAACATACTGCAGGCTACAGAGGATTTCTTATTTAAGACACAAGGTTTTGGGACTTCATAATAATTGGAAACCGTGTCAGTAAACTATGGTGAGATTGTGGTGGGTTTTTTTTCCTTTCCACTACATGCTATGGAAAATATTTAAAAAAAAGCAGTCAATACCTGTAGAACATTAAGCAATCTCCACAGGCTTTGCACGTTTACCTTTAAAGATCCATGACATAAAAATTACAAGCTCTTTTTTTTTTTTTTTTCTTTTAAGCAAAATCTAGGCCATCTTTTAATACACAGATAATACGTAGAAATACCTCCTACTCATCATATCTGCAGAACATCTTTGTGAAATCTATCTTTACTACTTATGCAAATAGTATCATTAAAATGATAACCCACTAAGGGTTTTAATCCAATATAATATAAAGCGGTAAGAATTAAGACCAGAACCATAATTTACTAATTCTCTTTAGGCTACCAACCAACTCTTGGAATCATTATTTTATAATAAGAATTTTGGATAGCAAAAAAATGCATAAACCCATGTTTAAATGAAAGCAGAGAAATTTAATAGAAGACATTCTCTTGAATTTAGAAAAAAAAATAAAGGAGATTACGAGATTATTTAGGGTATACTATACTATAATATATACCATACACATACATGTTCCATCACAGGTTTCCCTGACACATCCTTAAGCAAGTTTTTGATTACCATCTGGTAATCTCTAAAAAGACAGGTTATACTGGAATGACATGTTCTGGTCATAAGAGCTGCCACAAATCATTCAGTGCTGGAAATAGGTCAGAGTTTCAGTCATAAAATTAGTAACAAACTAAATGGGAAATCCAACACAATAGGTCAGGTAATAACATCCATATTTCTTAGGTAGAATACTAAGATTTTGCTTGTGGCCTGCAGGTGTTATGGCATTCATTACTCTAGAAAAATAGAAGTAAGGTGTTAGAGCTATCCAACAGTGTATGACAACACAACAAGTTCCAGCAGATAAACATAAGCCGAAAAAGTCTCATAAAATATGAAAGACTAAAGATTCTATCCATGTTACGTGAGGAAAAATAACATCAGCTATATTTACAGAACAAACCAAACTGTTCCACATCTAACAGCATGACTTCTAAAGTACCCAGCTACAACTCGAATAAAGATCACTAGAAATCCTCTTACAGATACATATTTTTCTTTTGCTAAAAAGCTTGTTAAAGCCAAGAAGCTTCAGATAGAAGCTTTTGCTTTCTTTACAACTATTTAAAAAAAAAAAGAGTAAAATCAAAGTGAAATTGAAAGTGGAATTTTTTTTTTTTTTCCCTAGTAAACTGTAACAACTGGACAATAACTTGGAATGAAGGTCTCCAAATTTTGCAGGTAACGTGTGCTCCTCAATAGGAGGAAATAATTCTAATCAAATTACTCGTTTTGAAGGATCTGGAGTTCTTTCTTTTCACAGTTATCATACTGCAATTTTTTTTTTATTATTATTTTTTTTTCATTATAGCAAAGAACTTGAAGGGTCTGAGGTCTCTGCCTCTGACTGTTACCGAAACAATAAAGCTGCTTGCTTATCTATTAAGTATATAAGAATCCCCTGCTCCTTCAGTCGAACTGTTCCCATTTCAATTTTACCAGAGTAAATGCTCTCACAATTGTGTTCTGTATGAAATTTCCAACACATTTACTAAACAAGGATATTTTTTATGTAGGCAATTTGTGAAAAGATCATTAGTAACATTCAAAATACATATACATTACAAAACTAGATACCATCAGCTATTGCTCCTGTTCCTGATGCTTCAGCAGTGACAGTCATCCAGTTGACACAGAATTTTTAAGCCCATGCTTAATTTTTTAAAACTTTTATGACCAGAGGTAGGTCTAAGATTGTTGAAAACATGGCTTGAGTATTTTGTCTGATTAAGCAGAGCCCCAGCTATAGAGGAAAAAATAAAGATCAGTCCCAGGAAAAGAGTTTGCTTACACTAATCCCATTGCTAGGCTGGGGTCAAACACACAGGTTGTGGCAAATTTCACATTTACATATTCAATACAAAATTTGCTGTTGGCAAATATGACCTTAACATTTACTTTTCATGAATTGTCACACTAATCAAGCACCAGCATTTAAATTCTCATGAAAAATGAATACAAAAGGAACTTAGAGTTTGAAATCAAATTTTAATTCTGAATTTGAATAAATATTCATGTACAAGCCTACTCCTACTTGTTCAGTTCTGAATGTTATCAACTTCACAATGACATAAATAATAATGCTTAGACAAATTTGTATTTGAAGTAATGTTTTAGGTCAATATATGCAGTTAACTGCTAAGCTTCTCATCAGCTCAGGATATAATCTCTGAGGAAGATATGGGAAAGGGAATGTGCTCAGTGGTAAAAAGTTTTCAGCTGTGAAAACATGTAAGATACTTTCAAGCCATTTAATGCAATAGCAACCTTCCTGCTGCAGAATAGTTGAACAGTATCTAACTGAAGTTGAGAAAATAACATTGTTCTTCATGAATATTTGTAAAAAAGAAATCCCTAATTTAGTAAAATACTTCAATTCATACTTTTAGGCATATATATATATATATGCACACACATATACACATACGTATTTTGCTGGACTGGGATCCAACACATCTATTATGTAATATGAAATTTTCACAAATAGCATTGCTTCAACATTTTTAGGATCATTTTCACCAGCATTTAATTTTAAGGATCTTGGCAAAACTGAGTTCGGAGGTACTCATATTAGATATTAATTAACTGAAGGACATTTACAATTATTTTTGGAATGAAAAGGTATTAACATGTAATTCCAAGGAAGTAAAAAAGCTAATTTCTATTTCAGCATAATGATGAAAATTAGCCAAAGTACAGGTTTAATCAGTTTATAGCATGAGGTCTTCATGACTTTCAAAGTTAAGTGTAAATCTGATATACTCATCTGAAATGATCAGACTACTTATCCCATTTCAACTCTTGCTGTACTACTTCTTATTTTCCTAATTAGGCAATAACCCCATGGAAATCCATCCTTACCAGCTGTTAATTACCATCTGAGACTATTAAATCTTATAAAACCATAACTTACAGACTGTTATATAGAGTGGAAGTGTTTTCTGAAGCAAAAATTGCAACTTCGAGAATACATAAAACCAAAATGCTTTGTATAATTCTGTTACATTGCTGCTGTGTATGTCAGACTATCACAAATGAATACACAAACTACAGGTCTCATTTTTAGGCCCCTCAAACATTAATAATTCTGTTTTTATGACTTTCTATGTGCTGTCAGTTTCTACAAATCTGAAAATAAGCAAAATGGTGTTGATGATACATAACTCAAAGCTATCTAAGGAACATCTATACAGAAGGAATATTCAAAAAGCACACTCTCTTTTTGATAACACTTTCTGTTGAGATATAAAGATTTTGGGTTTGATAACTTCTAAGATATTGAAAGCTGTAGTCATAGCAGTAAAAGTAAAAATTTAAATGTCTTGGTCTTTCCAAGTGTTCTAATTGTAAGAAAAATAATACTTTGTATCACAGATTTGCTATTACCATTGTTGTGCAGGTGATTCATTTTACACTGAAGCCTCACTCACTGATGGAAAGATGTTTCATACAGTCTGTAAAAGCTTGTAATCTTTCACTGTGAAAGATGTTTAAACAAGTATTTTACCTGTTAACACTCATTATGGTAAATGCTAGCTCTCACCAACACTTCTCTGCAATCAGTGATTCAGAAATAATATATTATAAGCAAAAGTGCACAGGGGATTTTTGAATGCATTTTGCATTAGATTTTTCATGTAAATAGGACTGAACAAAAATGTCCAAAAATCTTTAAGATGACTGAGATATGGGGACAATTCTATGAAAGATGTCTGCCTATCCATTTCATATGTGAATACATAATGCTTAGAACCGTATAAGAAGGGAAAGCATTTCAGTACTTCAGAGAATCTAGAAATATCCTCGGTACTTTCTACTGCACACCAATAGATAACAATATGAGAGGTTTTTGATGTAGAGCATTCCCTTGAACTTTTCTTTTATTGGGCCAGTGTAATTAAAACCTTTGAAATATCCTGAATCAGTATTGGCTTGACAAGGGGGTGTGAAGTGGAACAGAGCTATGTACATTTGCTAGACCTCATTTAAAGATATATGTCATTATCCTGGTAACGCTGTTTCAGCCTGAGCAGTGACTATTTCCCATCTTGCTCAGAAAAGAACTAACAGCACAGGGAGGCAACAACTCGTGCAGGTCTCTGCACTAAAATCTCAAGAACAGGTAACCTTTGTAACTTTTAACAAAGAGCTTTGTCCCTCTGCAACCACACCTGTACCAAGAGTTCTTCTTGTGATCTGTGAGCCTCTTACTACTGCAAGCTGTTTTACTGGCCACAGTCTTGCAAAACAGCTAAAGGGCAACATGTAGTAGTACCAAACTGAACTTGTAGAAAGACACCAGGACTATCAGGGCAAAAGAAAAAAAAAGTATACATCTAGAAATAGGCCCAGTGCTGACAAACAGATACCAAAACACCAGTACCATACTGTACCATACTAGTGGTTGAGAAGTATGGGGTGGGCCATCTGGAAACCTCCATGTATCTGGCTGGAACAGTCCAACACTGGATACTATTGAAAAATATATAGAGTCCAGTCTCCTTTCCTCTTCCTCCTCCACCGAACAAACTGTCAAAAGACAAAGACCCATTGTAGAGAAGAAAAAAAAAAAAAAAAACCTAACAATATGTACAGGTGTTAGATAACCTCTGGATAAAAGGTTTCTTCCTGGTACCCATCTGATTTTACTATAGCCAGAATAATGACAACGGTGAAGAATTAAATCAGGTATTGTAACTGATGGAAAAACATCAGAAGACTATATGAGTGCACATACTCACTTCTTTAAGCACACCTCTTATTTACAACTCCTTCCAGCTAGCTAAATCAGTAGACATGCTCTGTTTTGTGCAATGGGCTCTCTTGGGCCCGTGTCAAGCCATAAGAAATAAAGAGGTTGCCTGGTAGAGGTGAACATTTGCTTTCAGTCTATATCACGCGGTTGTTACCTGTTTAAAGAAAATGCTGTTGTTGCCAGTTGGACAGTATTTTCTAGTCCTTAGTGGTAAATTAATTTTTTCTGTTACAGTGGCCAGCGAAGATAATTTTCATGCCTACAGAAGGTTTCACTTTTTCCTACATTAAATTTGAGTGCTTTGTGAATGTTTATTTTGTCTGCCTTTTGAAGGTTTTTGATGTTTTCTATGCTATTCTTGTCTAGTCTCACTAGATTATTATGGAGTAAGTAGACCAAGCAAAACAAAAGACTCAAACACACAGCCAAAGTGGACTATGTTTTTTGAAATACAACCACACAGAAACAGATTTAAAATAACTAGGACTCTGGTGTTCCAGAGAGCGAGCTCCTTTTCCTGTTTTTTTCATTATTGTAGGGTATTACGTCTATGCACAGCAAAGAAAAAATTGAGTCCCTGTGCCAAAGTCAAACTGAGGTACAGCTCCAAAACTGGAAGATGCTATGCAGAATGAAATCTTTCAAAAACTCTTCTGGAGGGTCAAATGCAAACACGCACAAAGAAAAATGAAAATATTTCTCTGCTTCCTAAGGAAGGAAATATTTTACAGTAAAATATCAGTATAAACAAGGTCACAAACAAAGCATGTCTGATGGTATACACTTTAAATCCACCGTTCAATTGTCTCATTTCTTTGCAGCTTTCAGCTTTAATAGAGCTGCATGAAAAAGGAGGGACCAATGGCAGTTACTTGAAGGATGTTGCACTGTAACTGGTGATTCAATATTTCACTTTGTCCCACTAAACCCTAATGGATTTTTGCTTTGAGGACTGTAGCTATGTAATAAAGAAATAACAATATTAATCATATAGGCTTGGTATTAGTCATGACAGAATATTTTACTCCCTTCTATTAAAACTGAGTAGTACTGATGAGCAGTTTTAAAAGATGAAATCTTAGTAAAATGACTAATATATCTACAGGTATCCTGAGAAAAAGAAATGAAAATATAAATTACGAAGACAAGCAACATGTCTTGCTGTTAACCTATTTTAAGAGTCTAACGTCATGGTGCTTGAATAAATTCAAGCCTTTATGGAGTTTGGCACAAAAAAAAAATTATTATTTAAACACTACAAAACCCACAGTTAAAACCTTATTAGAAAATACTCTGAATACATGTTAGGAATACTGCTCCAGGATATATCCAAATCCAAGGAGTTTCCACCAGTCAGGAAAAAAACAATAAACTATTTACACCTGCTATGTTCTTTTCCACTTGATGGACTCTCATTTCAAATCAATGCTGAAATATTTGACAGATTGTTATTAGCTCCAAATTTCATGAGCAATAAGGACATTGTAAATACATGGTAACAGATGTTTTCATTAATTGCACCAGGGTAGCTAAGGTGACATTAGCACTTTTTTTATTACCCAAGTCTCAAATAGAAAACAGCATCTGTACGGGAAAAGTAGTAACTTGTTCTCCTCTTGCGAAGGAAATATTGGATTTCCAAAAAGTTTACATTTCAAAAGTTACAAATTGCAGATTGATTACAGTCTTCTCTTAGAAGTGCTGAGTATGCAGCTTGAATATTTACAGTCGCCATTGAGTCTAGAAGGGAAAGGATTAAGTGGCTGTGTTACAAGATGTAGAGTACAGGATGTCTGCCACATAATATGAGAAGGTGCTAATCTGTATTTGCAGGTTGCTGTTACCACGAGCACAGCACAATATTAATGTAAGGATCCTTTTCTATAACAGATTTCATATAAGTCAAAGTGCTAAACCTGATAATAGTCTATGCCTCTATTTCACAGTTAAGGAAACAAAGAGAACATAAAACCATAATTTACCAAAAGACATATCTGCAAAGTCAAGATGGAGTGAGATTGCAGATCATTTGGATTCCAGTCCTGTCTTACAAATACAATATGCTCGTTCTTCTGCTTAAAAACATTTATGAAAAACATTACCAAAACTATGCATAATGGGATTTAAAAATAAGCTTGCATGAAACCACAGTTTTAAAACAAAGAATCAGAGTAAGAATTTCATCAGATACACAATTGCATTTAAGCAGCTACAATCCCTAACTGTCCGTTTCAGACAATACATATAACTCACGGAGAGTAGCACAGCTACAGCCCTGCTGTAAGTACAGAGAAAAAGGAGAAGTAAAAGATACAATGCAGTGCATGTGGACATCCTATGTCAGGTCATTCTGCTGGAAAAGATGTGCAAAACACTGCTGGTGTCTGAATTGAATCATGGTGCTACATATTGCAGATGCCTTGATATCTATCTACCTCTACATGAGTTTTTCTTGTTGCCTTTCAAGGAATGCACTGGAGTCACTGTAACTGGACTATCAAACATGTAAACTATCTTTTCTCATTAGAAACATTCCCTGAATTTTCCCCAAGTATAAGAAATAAAGTTATTTCATATCCATATTCCTTTAATTCTATTTATATTTCCCAAGAGAAATTTATCTAGATTCAGGTCCAGCAAAAAATGTCCATATGTGCCACAGGAACAGCATTACATTTGTGATTGCCTATCTGGACAATAAATGGAGGTAAAGGCTAAAGATACATTCCATTCCAGATTACAAATATATTAGTTTCCAGTCTTATGAATAATAATATCCACTGTGAGCCCTTAAAAGTCTGGGTATGTGGAATGACAAGTTATGCACTGCTGGACCAGACAGAAGCCTAATCCCATAGGTCTGTTTATGTACAAACCTAATTTCAGCCTTTACAAAAATCTTGTCAAAGAAGAGTCTACTGGAAAAGGAATAATTAACAAATCCAGACTAGAAAGTCTACAAACTCATGTAAATTAACAGATATAATGGACTCTCCTTACCTCTACATTCAAGTTCATACTGCATTTTTGGAGTCAAATTGCCAGTATGATGTTGAGAGATTTTTTTTAAGAGAAGTGCTAGATTTTTTTTATCTCAAGTTCCTTTCATACTGATGCTTCACCACAGAGAGCACGTGTTTACTGCACCATAGGAGAGAACTAAGATGTTATCCTGTACTCAGATGGGACTCTTTACAACCCAAGGCAAACAACAAGCTGACATTGAGTCTTCAATAGAAGCTCAAGTGCTTTCATGGTATGAATAACATTCTCACCTTCTGCCAGCAGATAACTAAGCTCAAAATTAAGTGAATCACCACAAGCTAAAAAAAATAAATAAAAAATCAGTAAGGAACTCTGCAGAGGCCTCCAATAAGGTACACTAAGGACTGACTAGACCTACCCATCCTGTTTTGTAAGAGTCGTTGTTTTCTCTAGCTACCTATCTGCCTATCTATGCAGATACCTAAGCATCTACCTGTCTATTTGCCAGATTCAGGCTTCACATTATAGTATATTTCTTGGGTAACAGGATCTGTGCATCACTGAATACTGTACCACCAGCTCTAATAACTAATGGAAGACAATAAAAACAAAGCGTTAAGCCAACTACATTCACTGTACACTGGGGAAAGTTTCTCCCTGCTGTGAAAGATGACACTAATCTGATTAGACTACTTCAGAATTCAAATAGTTTTATATGTATAGTACAGTTATCAGTAAAGCCGGGTGACATACCAGGGACAACTCATCATCAGTGAAATACAATAGGCTGTAGAGATTACGCCACAGGTCTTTTCATTGCAGAGCTATGAAGATATGACATATGCTTAAAATGTTCCTGCAAGTAGTGGAAAGTTTTGGATCTCAAAGAAGAATGAACACTCCCATGATGCACACAGCAGATACAAGTCTGAATTTTCTGTGGGCACCTTCAGCTTTACACACTGAGAAAAATTCCACACTGGTTTACAATGAATATTTTCTAAGACATAAAGACAACCCAAAGCACTAATCTCAAATAATACGATACTTGCTAAGTCTTAATTACAGAAAAAAATGAAAAAGAAACAAAGCTCCAAGTTCATGGACCTTGCATAGACATTTGAAAAGTACCTAGATGCAGTAAGGATTGAAAATTAAGTTTCACCACTGTTCAACTCCCTGCTGTGAGCAACTATGCTTCACACACTTCTTATTTTCTCTATTATCTTGACATCAGAGCTATAGATCTTGTATTTGATAAAAATCCTTCAAGAGAGAAGTGCTAGAACAACACAAACTGCAAGAGGCATAGTGCAGACAAAATCCCACCTATTACTGCTGCTGGTAGACCTGTCAATGCCCTTTGCTCAGGACTATGCCTAAACCCACAGATTACTGTACAATGCATAACCATATCTATAACTAGTATGACAGGCTTTACAACAAATTTACTCCACAAATACATAACATATTAGAGCGAATGCTTCTGAAAAAATTTAGATTATGAAAGTTCATTTACTTTGGGGTTTATATTTATTTTATACTTTATATAACTCCTTTGCTTATTTTAGTTTCTAAAATGTCATATGGACATTTTATCTTATTTAAATATTGCTCAATATTTACTATCAATTCTGAAGAATTATTCTTAGTTAGGATAAATACTTAAAATTCATCTGTTTCTTGAACTCCTAAAACACTTGCACGTACACAAATGCACATTCAAAACTGGTAGGATATATTTCTTTTCTTTTATTCAGAGAGAATTATCTATAAGGATTTTTGAGAAGCAGATTATGTTGGACAAACAAGGTATAAAACAAATTTAACATGATGACACTTTCAAAATCTTTTTTATTCCATGCAAGTGCTTAAACTTGATTATAAATAGCCAACAGATTTATGTATGATTATAATGGTTAAGAGATTATCTCAGAAAAAAAAGACAAAGAATTCCTAGTGTTCTTACCAGTATTACAAATGCATTTTAATCTTACTTTTAATAATATCTTTTTTCTGATGTCTTGAAATTCTAACAGCCTATTTACCATATTAAAGCATATTAAACCAAACAACTGTGATAAACTTATAAAAGATTAAAATCTGATCACTGTTGCACAGACAAAGCTTAAAAGTATTACAAATACAACTATTACCCTGATTACCTTGAAGATGGTATGACAAAGGCCCTGAAGAGTGAAGCATGATTTGCTGCAGACTTCCAACGAAACCAGTGCACAAAACCACTCTGAGGAACAATGCAGTGATCTGATTCATTCAGTCTGCACTAACCCGATCATCAGAACTTAATCTCTATTAACTTTTGCTTTCTACAGCTGAATGGCACACATTCAATGATCTGTCATATAACAGAATGCTGTATGAAATACAGAGCATTAGCAAAGAAATTTTAGAGAAGTAATCTTCCAAATATAACATCGCTACATTATTTTAGCAATAAAGGTACAGATTCTATGGAGTTACACAGGATTTAGAGATAATTTCTTTGGTAATCTCCTAATTTCTGGCATTCTTTTCTGAAATAAAGGGTTTCTGACTTCTGAAAGTACTTAAGAGTCAAAAAGTCAAATATAACAAAAGCAGATGATATGTTTAGCAAAGCTGACTTTACCAAGGGAACCAGCCTACTACTGAGCTCTCAAATAAATATTTGTGGCTTCTCTAGAAGGAATTGCCTTAATACACTGTTATTTTAAACCCAAATTGATAACAGCTTAACTGAAGGAGGAGAGCACCCTCATAAGTAACAGCCAGCAAATGAAAGGCAGAACAGTAGTTTTGTTTCAATTTTTAAATAGGATTAAACCCAACCAAAGAACACATCTCCAACATAGAGCAAATTACAGCTTTTGAAATTAAAATAACCTCACACAGCTAGAAAGGTGCTCACATTGTCGAAATTTGATAGCTATAATTCAGAAGAAGAAATGTTGGAATACGTACAGCTAAAATCTGCATAATAAAATAATCATCTTTAATGTAGAAAAGCCTATCTGAAAACAGCAATTACAACAAATTTATGATGAGAAGATTGCACTAAGATCTTAGCTGCTTGTGATGCTAGACTGTAAACAGTCATATTTGTTTAGCAATAACAATACAACTGATACCAGTGCATTGCTATCAGTGGACACTATCATCTCAATAACTACAAAGGACAAAAAGTAGACTAAAAAACAGAAAAGCTCACCACTTCTTCATGCCTGCATTTTCTCACATTAATTCCATTAATCTGTTATTAAAAAGATAAAGAGAAGACTTACTCTACATTTCATAAGTATAGATTTCATTTTACTTTTCTATATAAGCAAAAGAACTTGCAATTTTACTCACCTGTAGAATTGCATCTCCTATAAAGAGCAAACCTGAAAGTTCCGCTGAAAACAGAAAGCATATTTTTCACTCAACTTATACAAAACTTCTCACATACTGTGTACGTATTCCTATTTAATGTTTTACACAATCTTTTGAACATTTAAACAAAAAACTAAGAAAATTCCAACATACAACTTCTAAATAAATTATTTGGACTTTTTTGTAAAAAAAAAATCTCAAAATACTGGCATATCAGTGCTACAATGAAGGAGACTACCCAGCCCAAGTGCAAGAGTATCAAACCACTTCCATCAGTCACTAGCACCTACAAAGATGTTGTGGTGAGGTATGGCATAATTTTCTGAATAGAAAATGACTGCAGGACTAGGTCCTATTTGCCTGTGAGGGATCGCTTCTTACAAACTCTGTGGAAAAAGCAGCATGGAGACTCCAGAGCTATTTATGAATGACAAATTTAACTTGCAAGCTCTTACCAGAGATACTATAGATCCTGTGTCTTTGATAAACCCAGTGGGGTATTTATGCTGAATAGCACTATAGGCTGAAGAGCTAGACAATGAGTATGTCGTACAAAATCACCAGCCAAACTGAGTTTGATATTTACAATAAAGCTATATCCACAAGGGAATTTACAAAATCTAATTCTACAGTGGCAAGTTTTACATATTGTGTTGTACAGAGCTATCTCATGTAACCATACTTTATAAATACATAGGAAATATAACAAAGATCATTTCAGTGTCTATAAAGAAATAAATAATCCCTAACACGAGAGAAGGGGTTATATGGGATTATTTATCTATAGTCTTCCAAAATATCACAGAAGACACTGTCTAGAAAAGACTAGATTTGGACTCAATCCAGAAACTTCATTATTTACGTGAGTTGTAAAACTAGAATCAATATTAATATAAATGATGATATGCAAGTATGGGCTTGAAGGACTGGTCTTATCAGCTAGATGTAACAAAGGGTGCTTAAATTATTGGAGAACAGACATTTTGATTATTTATTTATTTTTTTATTAACTAAATGCATATCCCAATATTCATCTTCAGCCACTGGGTTTGCATGTACCAGCACTTCATATATGACCCAATGTGCTAGCCTAAGCACCTCGTATACATCACTGGTTTTAAGAATTGCATCAAGAGTCACATTCTTGCTTAGAGGTCCAAAGAAAACAGCTGGAGTCAACTGGGAGGAGGGTAGAACCAAGCCTGCAAAGTTCTGAGGTACAGGCTCTAGGTCAAACAGCATTTTCTGTATCAAAGATCCGTAGTACAGACACATGGCAAGACACTTTCTGCACCACAAGACAATCATCTCCTACACGAGAGCTGTCCCTCAAAAGTAGCTCTCTGAAAGTCAGCAGTATTTTTATAGAAAGCAGTAATGGAGATTATATCTCAGCTAGGTATTGAGGTTAGAAATAATGCATCAGCTACTGCAGCAAAAAAATAACTACAAAAATAAAAGAAAACAGCATGCACTTTTGTGTGCTCAATTAAATTGAAGTCTATCTTTCTTATTTTTCCTGCAGTGTTTAATAGCATTTTAATAGCTAGTGTAGGCAATATATGCCACATTATTATGTATTACGTACTTAAACGTATCCTGAAAAGAATGGAGTCACAAGTATAACTTCTTAAGGTTAACCTTATTGCCTTCCTTAGGGGCTCATTCTGTGCTTCTCTATAACCTCCCTACACACAACTTTCACATCTACCTTTCAGGGTTGGCTTCCAGTTCTCAATAGGCTGATTCCCCCATACCTCTCTTTATCTGTGTGGGCGAATATGAGATTAATTTTTTTTTCTTATGCTGGCACATTTCATTTTGCAGAAGCAACATCCTAGAATTACGACATTACAGATGGAAGGAAATACTTCCAAGTTTACATTTCTGACCTTACCTAAGTGTACACAAATATACACAAACATAATGGAGATATTAAACACACCATGCTAGCACTGATTCACAACTTTCATCTCTCATCATTGTGCACATTATAAGCTGTTTCACCATTATTCATATTCCTAGCACATATTGTATCATTTCAATAATTTCAAAACGTTGGCAGCTAAGAACAATACAGAGATTCAGCACGAGCTCTGCTTCTGTTAAAAATAAGTGTGGTTAAGACCTTATGCAGTACCAGTTTTGCTATGCACAAGTTGCTGCAAAGGTTTACAGAGCACAGCATCTAATGTTGAAATAACTCAGCGGTATTATCAAGGTTCTGCCATTATCCACCTCCGAGTATTATCCTACTATGCAGTGTAACAAGACATGCATTCTCTTTTTGCATTACCATGATTTAATGGCCAAACATTTGACTTGCTACAGTTTCCTGGCAATAATAATTTGGATATAAAAGCCACAAAATGATTAACTTTTGCTAAACAACTTAATTCTCTAAATACCTTCCTATTTCTCTCCTTAAAACGAATGCCTTACAAGAAATTTTCTTTTTAAAATTAATGTTAAAGACTCTTTAGAAAATATTCCAAATATAAATTCTGTGCTTTTTCAGAGAACAGTTCTGAGGAAGAGAGAGACCACAATGACATGAAGAGAGAAATTAAAAACCAACAGGGGTTTTTAACACATCCTGAAGAATCTCAAGACATAACATACCTTGCTTTAAGGTGCAAAAAAACAATGTACGCATCGGACACCCACCTCTTTGTTCTTTGGAAATCTTAGAAATGACCACTGGAATATTATGTTCTGCTCCACCCTGAAAACAGAATAAATGGCAATTTCATCAGCTGCTGGAAATATCTTTTTGCTTAAAATTGTATTTTATCCTTTCCCTAACTGTCATTTTCAGAAAGACAGAAAATAACTCTGATTCTGCCTTTCCTTTTTTTTCTTTTTTTTTTTTTTTTTTTAAATAAATATTTGATTTGGATGAATTCCTTACTGCCTCTGAAAGAAGTTCTTAGTTGCCATCGTCAGCTCAGGAAGTGAACTGCATGTTGTTCAAAACTCTACAAGACTTGAAGAAAAAGAACATCAGTTTCTGTGAATTCTGGAGAGCTTAAGATATAGAATTGTGTCCTGCAAAAGCAAAACGGCCATCAGACTACAACGGCAGCCACGCTATGACCACTTGGTTTTCATGCTGGCAAGAAACAGGTAAACAGAAGCCCAAGAAAAGAAAGTCTGGAGTTTTCATCTAAAAAGCAGCCTTTATTTGTTTCTGTCTCTGTCACACAAGCACAAAGAGTGAGCAAAGCAATGGGGTAAGTAAAAAGGAAACAGAGAAAGAAATATTAAGAAATGGAACAGTAGGTGTCCAATAAATGGGGGGAAATAAAGGAAAGCTGGATGGTAATTCAACAGTTTGATAACAATTCAATGCTGTAGCTTCTTTCAATTTATCCTGCTGGGACTGGAAATGTTCATGGTGCTTAAGAATAAAGTACTAACAAGAAACCCTGAATAAAAAGGAAACTCAAAGGAAGAAAAAGGCAAATATACACAGAGAGACAATTATTTTTTCCTCTGTAGAGAGCATCAAAGTGTAAGCCTGAATGTAACCTGTACAAATTCAGATCATCAAAAATGACAGTCCGCCACACTGTTAAGTTGCTTAGGAATCCTGGTTAAGGGTTTGCTTACTCTTCTCTGCAGCAGTCAGATTTTTCTTTGGAAACAACCTCTTTCTTAGCTCTAGGTATCCAGTGTCAAGGTATTGAAAGGACTGATATGGTTATTTTCATGGTGTAATGAACAGATATCCATTCTCCATGCAATAACCAATTGTTTGAACCTGAACAGACTCCTGCACTCACCAGCTATTTCTGCTATGGAATAAAGGTTAATTTCCTGTGAAACTGTACAATTTTAAATAGGATTAAAGTTCCTTCTGCTAGTGGCTATCAATGCAAGTGGTTCTAAAAACACAGTTAATATTTGTAGCATGGACTGAATATTCACTCAACAAAGACCATGAGGCTATCTTCATCTCAGTCACGCTTAAGAATGTATTCAGATTAAATAAATTGTAGTGTTGTAACTTGTTGAACATCATTCAAAGGTTCTCACCAGAGTAACAGCAAAACTTGGCTTCACTTAATTAGTTCAAGCTCTCTAAATTTAAAAAGACTTAACCTACAACCCTCTAGATTCTTCCTTAGCCACATGCACAATTAATTGCTTCCAAATTTTCCAAACAGAAAAAAATAATTGTGTCAGTTCTCTTCCAAAGCCCCCCATGTTACACAGAGATTGCACTGTCCAGGATACTTGAGGCTCAGTGAAGGAGTGTAAGTTTTAAAGGTCATCATAGCGAACATAGGTCTTTTTTCTCAGTAAAATGGCCTCCCTCCCTCCTCAGACTCAGCTCTCCAGTAAAGAGGGAAATTACTGTTATTACCACGCCAGCCTGCAACACACACAAAAGGATTATTCCTCTCTCACTCACTCTTAAGTCCATTTACACTGTGGATTTGAAGGAGCATTCAGTAATGTGCTACTGAGGAAAATTATCTCCTCTCACTGCATCCCAGTCTGGCCAGTACAAAGGATTCCTTTTAAATTAGTCATAGGAGGTGTTGCCTGCCATTCTAACAAAAACTCAAAACTGGAAAGAAAAAATAGTTTACTACACATCTATACTCAGTTATCATTAGCAATTTGCAGCAAGCTAGAAAAGCTATAAATATTCTGCAGCATCTTGTTGAATACCACTTCAGATTAACACTGCAGCCTTGCATCCTGCATCCTCCATATGTGATTCTTTCTCCTACAGAAGAAAAAGTGCATGAATGTCTAAATTCTGGGTTTACAGGTTTAGGAGATAATCTACTGAAGAAACCTCTGGGAACAGAGGTAATTTTTCCACTGTTTTAATGTATCCCTTCCTCTAGGGTGGACATGGAGTTGTAATCTCAGACCAGAGGAGGGGAGACAAATATATCAAGTGATAGTGCTGAAGCCTGCTCAGATCTCTGGCATAGTCATGCAAATTTTGTAATTTTTCCTTAAGCAGACAAGGACAAGCCTGGAATACAGGTATGGCCAACCTGTGAAGGTGGTCCTGCTAGAAGAGACAGAGGAAGCTGAAGGACAGGCAGCTGTCTGAAGCCCACTGTCCCAGATGTTGGCCATTACTGGTGGGAGGTCACCCACACCTCCTTTCAAAGTGTTGCATGGTACAGTTCTAAAGATTTTTTTTCTTGTCCCAGTTTTTATGTATAAAAGGATTTTTTTTTCTGAAGATTTAGTCAGATGAAAAATAAGGCAATTGAAACTATTAAGTTTTATTGACAAATGCTCGTTTTGAGTTTGGCTCCAAGCATAATAACAAAATTACTGCTTTGTTTTTCTAGACCATTCTCAGTCTAGAAAATATCAGACCAATTGTTGGACTTGAGCATCCTCAGACTTAGATGATGTTAGACATTTTTATTTCATACTAAAAGGCAACATTTATTCCACGAGTGAAAACGGGCCTGTTTGTTTTAGCTTTAAGGTCTAGATGCACAATATGGCTCATGCCTATGAGGATAAACTATCTTCCTAAAGGAAAAAGAGTGACTTTATACAGGTTGCTTACTGGAAGGAATCCAAGTAAAGCTCTGAACTGCATTCACAGACTGTCTTAGAGAATTCCTGTGCCAGGAATCGTGCTAGCTATTAAACAATAGGGACAATAATGTGCCAATATTAATTAGCAATTTTAAACTTTTCTTTTCAGTAGAATAGCATAGCTGCAACCAAGATGCCACTTCCAAAATGCATTCAACACCAACTTCAGCAGGTACAAAAGCCTTTAAAGATGAAAAGGTGATTTTTTAAACTAAAAGCTAGATGATTCATCTATTAATTAATGCTTTCTAGCCATTTTAGTTTACTTTTTCATTGTTTCAATTTGAAACAGAGAAAATGCATTAATAAAAAAACCATCACAGAATGAATGAAGAGAAAGAGAATCATCTGTGGAGGTACGTGTGAGCAGGACAGGTGCAGAAGGTCACTTTAGAGATTTTTTTGAGCAAGTCAAATTTTTCCAAGTTAAACCAAATATCAGCCAATCTGCAATGAAGTTCATTATTTAAAAAGAATTATCAAAACAGAGGCAGGGAAATGGCTCTGCACAGAATCCTGGTAGCCAGGAGTCAGATTGTAACTGCAAACCTTAGCTTATTTAATGACCTATCAATTCTATTGCTGCATGAACACTACACTCCAATTACTGAGAAACACAATGTTGTCTCAGAAATCATACACTTCTTCTGTCAAATCTCTGCCTCTCAAACCTGTCATAGATGTGATAGATGACTGAAATACTACACTACACTTAGCAATTTCTACATCTAACTCCATGGTTATTCTTTCACATACAGGTTTATTACTGTGGGTTCTAAAGGGGCTTCATAAATAACAACACAGTCCCTTCTGAGGAGTGAAAAGCAGATTAGTTCTGCTTCAGATTCAATCACACTTTTATCATTAACTTCAGTAAAATGAAGTACAGCGAAACAGAAAATGGGGGTTTTTTTGTTCTTTCAAACCTTCAAAGAGTGGATTAGAAGCAATTTTCTAAAGGACTTAAGTTTGGATCTTGTGTAAAAAAATCAATCTCACAAGAAGGTTTTTTTAAGGAGTTAGCTGAATCACTGATTTTTACAAATATAGTTGGAGAACCCAGGTTATAACACAGAAGAATAGAGTTCCCCTCATAGACAAGTCACCAAAACATAACTAGACAGTTCATTTTTTGAATTATTAACATTTTCACCTTTTGCTTTTCAGGAAAACAAAAAATACCTCCAAGGTTCCAGAATACTTATGGTGGGATAAGACAATTCTAAAATTTATGCAAGAGAAAGTTAAAAGGCGACTTGATCATTTGAGACTTGTGATAGCAAATGAGTGGTTAAGTTAGCAGAAAAAAAGGCATGATAGAGTCAGAAGTCAAAACTAGACAAATTCATATCAGAGCACAAGCAAATATTTTAAAGTGAGGGTCATTAATCACTGTACAGCTATAACACACCTCGGATAAACTGCATCCTCAGATACACACCACTGCCACAATGTAAGTCCTCAGATAACCCTCATCTTTAAATAATCTGAGAGTTGCAAGACAACAGGAACTACTGTAGTTGGGGTGGGGTGGGGTGTCGGAGAGTTACTGGAACAAGGAGGAAAGGCCTCAGGCCTTGCTCCTATAGCGTGGTTTCTAGGCCTCTACTTCAAGGCGCTACTACAAAATAATTACTTTTCTATTTAAAATTACTAATAAATAGAAGTCCTTTATTAAGGTTTGTGAATCTTCCAAAATAAAATGACAAACCACCACGCCTCTGCATGAGTACCATGATTTAATAGTGCCTTTTAAACCAGCAAACTGGCACTTTTCAGACTATTTGGAACCGATGTTGACATTTCATGGCATACCGAAAACCTTCATTTTGGTGAGTTCTCATAAAGTTTGCCTACAAAGCTACAAAAAAGTGTTAAGTTCAAAGTTGTTTCCTGCTACTACCTTAAAATGATACTAGCACAATACATTAAATATTTGTTTTAGATTGTGTTGGCTATCCAACTGCTTATCAATCTGGCTTTTTGAGAATGAAGGATTAGTAATAAAGGGATCTAGCAAAGAGGTCCCATGTTCAACGATTTTAAAGACAAATAATTTTTAAAAAACAATGCATACTGCCTGATAGACTTTGACAGAATATCCCATCACCATTATCATTATCTAATCTACACCATTCAACTAAGTTCGAGTTTCCTTTGTTGAAAGAGATCTCTTTTCTACTTCATGACATCTGTTGAAGGGATTCCATCACCTGATCATTAGCTATTCCAAAAATTAAGAAGAAATCATCTATTCATGCCTGAATGTATGCAGCTTCACCTTTCCAATACTTTGATTAAAATTATCCTAAGTATACATGCAATAAAATAAACCTAGAAAATATGGTTAAATAAAAGAATTTAATGCCTTTATTTGTAAATTCTCTTGCAACTGCTTCTAATACACTTGATAGGTTTTAATTGATATTTTTTCTATTGAAACAGGTTCCTATTAAAAAAAACTAAAAATAAATTCCCTTCTAGGCTGAATTCACAATCTGGTTTGGCATTTTTAAACAGTTCTGTAGCTTCCAAGAATTTTATTCAGAACAATGAATATCTTGCTGTAAAAATTTAAGAATAACTTGCCATTGTGCATTCATTATTTAATTTATATTTCTCATTCTTATTTTATTTTATACAATGTATCTCATAATTAGATAATGTAATCTTGAGCTTTTCAGCAATTTTAATTCTACAAGATAACCCATTGCAATGTATAACTAAAAAAAAAAAGTCAATTTGAGTGACTCTTGATGAGATTAACTCTCCAAACATCCAAAGTCCTTACTGTAACTATTTCTTAGTACCAGCTAAATAAAACCTCATTCACCCATATACTTGATTTTATGCTGACACTCATTACTTCTTCATTATTCAGTGAATTGTAACCTAAAATGATATTGAAGGAAAGTAACTTGTGTGCTGTTGACTAAATTAATGAGAAACTTTGGCCACAAAATAGCAATTAGTTTTCCTTGAATAGAGGTGTTCAGTGGGTCAACAAGATAACAGCAAGTGTACCAAGACATATTTTAAGAAGTAGTATTTCTATTCAGCAATATTCTTATCAATGACAACGCAAATGCACATTAATCCCTCTTCCAAGTCACTTTGCGTAAGGTCAGTACTAGCAGATGTTCACAGGAAAGTCTATACTTTCACTTTATATGCATAATAATTTAAGCCTCTCTGCATTCATGTGAATTACACTTCATTTTTTCCATTGCTATCTTGAGACTGAGGAATGCTGTGTTCAGAAGATAAAATTAATGTTGTGTTGTCTACAATTAAATTCAAAGGTAAGGTTTTCAAAATCACAGATTATTATGACAAAGATGATTAACCCTTCCTCCTTCTCCTCATCCCTCCCTTCAAAAGGATCACCTATACTTACATATGTTCTTAAATCTTACTGAAGAAAGAAAAAATAGGATAACATGATAAATTGCTGCCTCTGCTTGACTGACAGCAAAATAAACAATACAAGAAAGCAACATAACACTTTCTGTCCTACCGATGAATTGCAGTGAACTAATGTGATATCCTTTGTAGGAGAATTGATGATGAATTTATTGGCTGTTCGTGTGCCTGCCACGGTAGTTTAGAACTCATTAATAACTGCTTAAATTACTGTTGAACAAAAGAACAGTCTGTGTAGTTGCAAACACTTTCCAACTCTCCTATCAAACCTTATTACAGAATTGGTCAGCTTGAATCTTAAGAGAATGATCTTTCCATTGCCTTCCATTCCACAGGGCAGTGTAGCTGCTGGTTGCCTACTGTGACAGTATCTAACATCCTGGAGTAGTTTTTCCTCTCTTGTTTCTAAGCCTTTAAAATATATTTTGTCCTCATTAAAACTAACATTAACCATATCTGAAGATACTTTTTGTGTACTGTGAAATAATAGACCAAAAAATAATCCTACCTTTATACTTAATCCAAATCCTCCCACAGTCTGTCTTCTAATTGTTACTGTTCTTTCCTGGAAAAGAAAGAAATTAAGTTTTGTTAGATTTAATGTTTTCTGTCATAACATCTATGTTCATACTTCAGTAAATTGTTTCTGTGCTGCCATCCTACATTATCTTTTCTTGTTTTAATAAACTTGTGAGCTCCTGAATGCAAAAAAACTTATACTGCAGAGGAAAAAGACAAAGTCTGGAAGAAAAGCAGAGGTCCTGTCTCAGACAAAACTTCATTTGTTCGATTCATACCATAACAACAAGCACCGCAATGCAATAAGAACAGAACCGTAGAATTTAACAGTGCACAACACATGCGTTTCAGAGGTCTTAACCTCAACCAGTCGTAAACTGGTCCTTATATGCAGACTGAACACTACATGCTGAAGTACATAAGCTGCACTGATGAAGCACTTTTTCCAATTTAGTTTCATCAAAAAGGAATACAGCTTGTGTACTCCAAGTCCACTCGGTGATGTGAACCAAAGCAGAAGCGCACAATCCAGAAATTAATTTCAAAGCACAGTCCTGATCCAAATTAAAAATGTAATACAACCATATCCACTGTTGATGTCAGAGCTTGGGTTTAAAAATCATAAGCAATAATTTAAAGGCTGTTATTACAGACAGAATTATTTAAAGCAGCCCAATTTTTTGTCCTTTTATTGCTCATCCTAAAATTTGTTCTATAAAAACTGTAGGCCAGTATGTGCCTTAAGCATGAACATTTACAAAAAAGATCTGGGTTTGTTTGTTTTGTTTGTTGTTTTGTTTTTTTTTCCCTAGTCTCTCTTGGTGACTTTATTCCCAAAAGTCATTTAGAATTAGTCAATTTGCTTAGCAGTAAGTGAAATAAATCTTAGTAGCAGAGATACCATATGTCCAGATACAAATATATAGAATATATAGATTTTTCTTAATGTCCTCTACATGTGGTCTAGTTCTTATTTCATTATATATATTGCATACCATAAGTCTGCATATATATTTTATCTATATATGTTCCTCTATATAAGCACAATCAGTATAGATTGACAGGGTCAGTCAGGTTTGAGTAAGTGTCTCATCAGAAATATATCAGTAACAGAAAGGATGAAATATCTAGAGCACTATTTTTCCCTCCTTACTTTACATACAGAAAAAAAGAGTAAGGATGTAGAGCTACCACATAAGAGTTCTAGAAAACTGATGTTGCTGAATTCAGGGGAAAATCTGGCTGCTTTCTTTCTTTTTCTCATTTGTGACAAATAGGAATTTTGTAACTGCAGAAAGAGCCAGCATAAAATAATAATGGCAAGATGTTAAATGTTTCCTCAAAAAAAAAAAAGAGGTATCTAATTTTACTGTTAAACAGCCAAGTGTTTCTATCAATATATTTGTTTTAAATGCATGAAAAAATATACTTTTAGCATGGTAATAGAGGAATATATGGCTACACTGTTTTATCCATGTGCTTCTTATCCAGAGGGACCAGAAGAGCCTTCTCAGCTCTAAACTCACAGCTTCTAGGAAGGAACTTGCACAATGAAGTTCCCAGAAACTGGGTTCAGTCCACAAAGTTAATTCACTCCAGGCCACAGACTGTACTTCAAAGGAGGTTTCAGCTGCATATATATATATATAACCAATATAAGCCACAGTCAGATGCATGACCTAAGCTGAGTTTACAAACACAAATATGAAAACACTCAGCTGGGGCTCCAGTGGACCTGTATTTTGCCTGCTAACTCCATCTCATTTCCAGCTCCAGCTTGTTTGGAACATCTAGTTAAGAACAGAAGCTTGATTTGTACACTCTACTTAATACACTCCAGTTTTCTTGTTATACGTGGTCAAATCATATACAACATTTATGTTACCTAAGAAAATGTTTGAAAATAGCAACCTTTCACTAAACTAGTTCAAAGTATTACATGAACCATGAATAGAATAAAGAATATCATAGTTTACAATTATATTTCAAATGAAATAGCATACTCAGTGAAAAACATAAATCTTCATTGAAATCTGTCATTCATGGTATGTCACTAGTCACTGCCAAGTTTAAGTAGTGGCATTCAAATGTATTCTGAGCAGGAACTATGCTTTTTAAAAAGCCTACTAGAAAGCTGTCCCGAAGAGTATTTCTATTTTTGTTGTTGCCTTCCTTAGCAAACACACACACACACACACACAAATATAAGAGACAATAAAGTACTTTCTGGTTTTCACTCCAGCAGAACCAAGTCAGTCTTGAAAGCACCTGATGTGGGGTCTTTTGTGAGTTTACCAGTGCTATCTGACAGGAAAACAGGAACATTTTACACTTACTTTCTAAGAGAAAGCAATGCATGCTTCAGAAATATTTTGTCAGCATTACTAGAACATTACTAAATAGACAAAACTGTGTAACAGTAATCAAAAGGAACAGAAAAATTTCAAACAACTGTAATTTTTCATCTCAATATATTTTCTCAGACGTTTTGTGTGGTAATTTTTCTAGTTACTTTTCTGTCTCCATTGACAGTAGATATTAAATATTTCAGGTCTGTAATGTTACTGAACTGAATTGAACTTTAAAAATGTACTGCAAACTAGATCCACTCCAGTAATGTGTTATATGCAACAATGGTATCACACTATATTTAACCTAGGCTAACATACTTCTCAGTCTTACCATAAAGAAATACTACTTCAGTGTATGTTAAATGTAAAGACTTATATATTCTTCACTGCATACACACAAATAATCAATGAGCTTCAAAAAACACAAATCAGAATTACAAACCACTTACATATTTCATTAGCAAACCATCAATAATCTTCTGGTCTGCGATGGTAAACCTCACATAAATAATACAGTGAAACAGCTTTTTCAGACCTGTCAGAAGCATCACACATTTCATACAGTAGAATTTTGGCTTAGGATCAGACCCCAGCTCTGATCAGCCTCTCTTTTTTTTTTTTTTTTACCCATAAGCTTAGGAGAAGAATGCTAGGATTGATATAACTACAGTTAATCCACCTAAAACTGAGCCATTCACCAAGACGAGAATTTTTCCTGTAAAGAAAAATAAATACATTCAACCCAGGTGAGTCAAAACACATGCCCAAGTTAGGTGATAATAATCTTCATCATCTATGTCCTTGATTGACTCTAGAGCCAGGACATGAGATTCAACTTTGGAAAGATGAATCCCTCCCTTTCAAGCTGCAAAGTAACTTGAACAAGTATTTTGATGGTATATACCAGCTTTTACATGTTTTGTCAGAAAAGCTTTTCATCGGAACAAGTTTTTCTTTTGTGACTTGTATGTGACTTTTTGTATATGACTTGCAAAAAACCCAAACGAAGCTTCATTTTCAGATTCACCTTCAATGAATGTGAACTGAATAAACTTTGTCTAAAAAACATTAGATTTTAATGTAAAATTTTATTTTTAATATACTGATTAATATACAGTAAAGAAGTTTGACCAGCAAACTGAAGCAAATTATTGTGTTCTGATGCCTTTAATTAGCATTTCAAATGAACAATAATACAACGTTTTCTACTGTCTAACAGCTTTAAGTTCTTAAAATACTTTACAACTATCAATGAATAAAATATGGCAATGTATTTTGCACCACTGAAGTGCTCTAAGTATCCTCACTGACCATTTATGCTGTTCCAGGTTCTAGACAGTGCTGCTCCATTGATTCCAATTACCTGCTTAAAATAAAATCTAACTAAAAATCTATGTCATCTGTAAATTTGTCTATCAATATTTTAGTTACACTTTCCTCTCTATTTGCACTGGGAAGTATCCTGTAATTGAATTTTAATGATTTTGAAAATTCCAAAAGCAACTCCATTTCCAAGTTTACAAAATAAAACTCAATTCTGATTAAAAGCTACTTAGTTCAATGCCAAGACTACACAAAACGTCCTGTGAGCTTGTAATTCCATTATCACATTTGTTATGTGATACAAAGTTAGAGCTCCTAGGATACTTAAATGCAAGATTTAGAGCAGTGTTTTAGAAGGTGCTTCCTGGAAGAGAACAAAAGTAGTTATCATTTTATTGAAAAATTCAAAGCTGCTGCCAAGCTGTCAGTATCTTCCATGCCTCTAACTCAGAAAATTCCTCATCCACACATATGTTCATTGACTGGAAAGGAGAGCTAAGAGTTTTGCCAAAAAAAATTCTTCCTCAGAGCTATGCAGTGAAACAGAAGCAATGTTTTTCAGGCTTTCATTAAAGAGGTACTATATATTCTTCTTAAAAACCGTATGATCTTCTTAAGATCACATACACGATATTAAATGAGATGAGAAGTGAAGAATGATCATGTGAGCACACTGCAACAGCAAATAGCTAGGAAAGAAAACAACAGAATCTTATGTAAGCATTAACTACTTACATTTAGTCAAGAGTTAATGTTATTTTTAACAGCTAAAACTTAGGGCACTCTAAAGCTTAAAATATTTCATACTAACTGGTATATGAGGTAAAAGAAAGCATATGATTGCTTAATTGACTCTTAACAATGACAACTAATTAGTAATACTTTAAAATTATTTATTCTGTGAAATGCAAACCTGTAATCTAATGTGATTTAATAATGTCTTTATGAAAGTAGTCAAATAACAGCTGAATAAAAGGACAAAGAAACTTCAAAACTCTTCATAAAACTGAATTAACAGCATGTGAAACTTAAATATTCCATTACTCAACCTTTTTACTTGATTATATATATTACATTTTCAGTTTGGGATGCTGATATGTCTGGTTATTAATCTTACAAAAGTAAAGGTATGAAGAATTAATTTGTCTAGGTCCAGACAGAAAACAAAACATCTCTTCACAGTGGATAGATAGTAGAAAAAGCTGAACAGGTGCAGAACAAAGCAGGAGGTGAGGAAAGAGGAATAGACAAGGAGAGGAATCTACAAAAGCACAGTGACATGGGAAAATGTAGAGGAGAAAAGGAAGGAAAATGTTAGAATTTTTTTTTTTTACATGCAATAATGAAATATAAAGATATAATAAATACATTGACAGCAACTTCATAGATCAATCTGTTAACATTTGATGCCATAATATCTTCAAGGCCATGCTCTCATGTAGCTTATCAGCTATTAGTAATCCCACTATGCTTTGAGATAAGAAAATGTCATGAGAAATATTTCTTTCATTGAATTGTTTCATACATTTTCAAGAAGGGAGATTTCATATCCTCTTTTTGGTAATGCCTTGCTCTTTCTTACTGGCATTTCTTTGGATTGATACGAGCATATAACCTACACTCATTTTGAGTGTAAAGGACACAAGACAAAGTTCAGACACATTTCCAGTTTGAATTAATAGTGTTAACAAGGTTTGCCAGCAGACTTGCTCATCAGCTAATGACTTCTTTCTTGTGACATTCGAAGCTTGTCTCCTTATTTCAGTTCCTCATTCAACAGGAGGTCGGCAGTGAGGGATGGCAGCAGAATGCCCGGTCCATTGGAAATCCCCCTTCCTCTGCAGCTCTGCTGGAGACTAAGGGTGGTGAATACAGCTGTGTGGTGAAGACTGTTAACTGAAGACTGAAATGAGCAAGAGCACTTCACCCTTCACTTGTTCTTCAAAATGTTCCTAGTTCTACAGCATATGCCTAAAAGCAGAAACGTTCACCTAAATAGCTATTCATAAAATTCTACTAGGATTGATTCATTTCAGAAGCACTGCATTTCTTAATATAGAAATAAAAGAGGAAAAAAACCCACAAACTCAAGTCAGTATGGATCTGAATTCCCACAAGGCTTGGTGATGAACTCTTTGTAGTTCTGGGATAGCTCCAGTTTCCAGCTGCTGCTTCCCATCATACACTGCCACCGATCAATGCTTTGGGTTCTCCAAGTTTTCTGGTTTGCAATATTTTTCTTTTTCTTTTCTTCTTCTTTTTTTTCTTTTTTTTTTTTGGGTGGGGAAAATAAGAAACAGCTATTCTGCTCTATCAAATTTGGCTTTATGAACATTAGTCCTGTGTTTGAACCTCAGTAGATTGCTATGATGTTTAAGTAGCTGCAGAAAACTAAGCTGGTTTAGGTTGTCCTTAAACAATCGTATTTACATCTGTCAGTTCTAGGTTGTCACTCAACAGCCATCCAGACTGGCAGGGAAAAAAATAGTTACCACCATCGGATAGGTACTTGACGATTTCTCTGGAAAAATGGATTCACTCCACTGAATAGCTGACAGATACCAACACGATTAAAAACAAAAATAAACAAAAAAAAACAACAACAAAAAAAATCCCCATTCTTATTGGTAGCTTTCTGAAGATAACAAGAATGGAAAGTGCTTGAAAGGTGACCTATCTGTTCACATATTTGCAATTCTCTCCAGGACAGGGAGTTTCACTTTGGCACTACTCATACTATTCAATCACAGGTCAGAATCAAAATAGTAAATAAATACAGCAATAAATACACTAGGAAAAAAATAAATCAAACCCCTGTGTTTACTATTTTGAGATTTCCACTTTTTTCTTATTTTTCTACTCATTACTAATGTTAATTAACCTTGTTTTACCTAGACCAAAATATATATGAAAAGAAGATTTTAAACTCTCAAAAGAGAATGAGTCAATGTAATAGCCAAAATTCGTTCTCAGAAAATCTCCAAAACTCTGAAATGTGCAAGCAAGGGTAATGTAATAACTTCAACTGACTGTTCAGGCAAGTCACAGTTAAATGATATGTTCTGAATTTAAACTTATACTTAAAAAAATACATGTTTATAATGTTAAATAAATAAATAAATAAATAAAGTCTACAAGCTGAAGAACTGTAATGCAACTGTTGGGTTAGGTTTTGGGGGTTTTTTTATACTGTATGTGCTTTGTATAGAGTTATAATTCTTTCAACACAGTTGACTGCACAATAGCAAAAGGAGAAATTTAAAAGTGAGATATATGTTCTTATCTTTACAAGAAAAAGAATGATTGTGTGATTAGTAATGCGAGAAATCAGGTCTGGCTACAGCTCAACAATTTAAGTCAGTGTTACTTTCTGACCTTGGAAAAGGTGTTTATTGAAGAAGGTTTTTTCTCTATCAAAAAACCCAATTGCATCCATATGTTACATTCAGATACATTTGTATCAACCTCAGTTAAATCCTTGGACTAACGCCATACTACCCAGGGAGCTCCTGCTTTATAAATTCACAAAAATGGGTGTTCACTTTTTATTAGCATTGAATTATGAATGATCTTTACATCAATCTCCCCAAAAGATCTTTAACTTTTTCTTAAAAATGCTGAAATAAATTATTAATGTTTAATTAAATAATACATTACTACACAGCAGCATAGAATTACATTGCTCAAAAGGAAGGAGAACCATCTATATGTTATCATCAGATGAGTTAGCAGTTTTTTGGAAAATCTGTGGCTCTAACAGAACCTTTAAGAAAATTTTGTAAAAATCCAAACTGTCCTGGTAGCTGAACTTAGCAATTTGCCAGCTGCTCACAGTTTATTTTCAGTCTTTTAGAAGTAGCTGATTCAAATAAACCATCTTGTAAGGTGGCACATTGTCAAATCCTTGGTTTACAGATCTCACATGAACATACATTCTATTATAAAAATTTGTGAGTAGGATTAGCAAAAAAAATAAAGAAGAAAAAAACCAACCCACAACTCCCTACACAGATAAACTATATTTCTTGATAAAACACAATAATGTTACTTGAATTTTAGATGTTGATGAAAGGTGAGGATTAACTGTAACATAAATATTTTGACTCTAAAACTGCAAATATTAAAACTCTTCCTAGGAATGTATCTACTGAAGGGTCTGTCTTCAGCTCAGACACACTATATCTTAAGCTATCCCAGCTCCCATCATAATTTTCAGCAAGGTCAGTATTAGGCTATCCTTGTCAGCCTACTGACCTATATGTATAAAAGACTGGGAGTTGCCCTATTGCACATTGTCATCTGGAACACCATACAGTGAACTTTTATGAGTATAATTTCATGTAATTCAAGAAATATGCTTAAAAGGAATATTAACATGAATTTCTGACACGGTTTAATTCAGCTGCTTTCAGGGAATTTCTTTTTCATATGAAAAGAGTAAAAATCCTAATAAACCACAATAAACTGTCATTGAGATTTATGATTATTGTAAGAAAGCTGTCTGTTAGCAACACCACTAGTACAACAAAATATTTTGTGAGCGTGCTGTACTTTAATGGAGAAGAAAGTGTACCTGACCTGTCACTACTCTTACCTTCCCATTTTCCCACAGAGAAACTCATGGAGTAGTTTGTGTTCTGAAGATAGCCAACTCAGGCATACACTTCCTATACTATAAAGGCTCTTTACAGGTAAGGACTTAATTAGAATTAGTAAAGACGCTGCCTTGTAGCTTCGAGTTTCACAAAATCTTCTCATCGCACGTTTTGGCATTTGCAACAGAGTTCAAGTCTACATCAGGTATCTACTAGCAGCGGAATGCAGAACCCACCATGTTTCTATCTTTTGGAAGGCAAGTCTTGTTGCACAGAAAGAAATCTCTGTGATACTTTCTGATGCAAATACTATGATCTAATCCTTGGTCGTTTGGATGATCTTTGATGCTCGATGGAATTGCTACAGGTACAATTCCTGCAGAACCCTCACTAACACTTCTCTTCAGACTAATAAAGAAACAGATACTTTCTTTTTCAGTGTTTACGTTGCCTATAATTCTTTATGTCTTATTTTCTAGTCCAAACAGGAGTAGTAGTCTTTTCCAACAGGAAAAGAAAAAACAAGGTTCTTTTGCCCTTCTTTAGTTCTGTGAAACTAGAACTGTTTTCCGCCAAAAAGGTAAATGTTCTAAATTAAGAACTAGATCCTTATCCCATGTACTTACACTAAGCAGCACCTCATTCCTAAGGAGCCATTGATTTCACAGGATGCAGATCAGGATGCTGCTGGAACGTTAAGTGCCTTTTTAAAGCCTGTCCTACACAGAAGAGCATGCAAATTGATTCAGACCCAACAGAAGAGACACTGTTCTGAACTAGAAACATAGTAATAGCTTTTCCTTGCTTAACAAGTGCAGAAGTGATTAAGTAAAACCTTAGAATCAAATGGTTCTAAGGTTATTTATTAGAACAGGTTAAAAAGAACCACCTGTCTGTAAAATTAAACAAACGTATTGTTCCTCAGTTAGAAATTTTAATTTTATTCTTCAGAGCTTATTCGATGAGGCATTCACTGTCAGTTGCTAAAGAAAACACTTCCTCTTGCAATGTAGAATGCATGTAAAAGAAAAATAGATGTGATCAGTCATCTAGAATGACAGAAAGACCAAAACAAAATCACCCAAGCAAAGTAAAAGATAACAAAAACAGAGAATAATAATAATAAAAAAAAATTGGAATAAAAATGAGAGGGAATAAAAAAAAAAAATAAAAAATCCCAAAACACTCACAAAAACAGGAAGCCTTGAGGGACTTGTCTGATCATGCTATGTAATCAAAGTACATGATTCCAGATGATTTAAATGACCCGTGACTAAAGGACAGTTAACTGTGTGAGATGCCAGGCACCTTTAGTTGGAACAGACCTACTGGTTCAAGACCTAGACTTAATCCCAGAGGAAATCGGGATAAAGTTCTCAGAAGTCACTGGCCTAACAATAATACTTCCAAGAGAAAAGCAACTGCTCATCACCACATTAATATCAATCAGTTAATGAGTTATGAATTCAACATATATATAAGATTGGAGGAGTGTAATTGGTGAAGAAAATCATCCACTATTTTCGACAGTGCTGTTGCAAAACTAGTGAGGGCAAAATTGTAAGAGAGAGTCTTGCTGTGAAATGGAAAAAAAATTAGAGATGCATTTCATGACAACAAATAACAAGTGCAGCAGTAGTAACAGATATTACAACACAATAATGAAAGTCATATTTTTGAGTGATAATACCAGAATGGGGTTAATGGAGTAACCACACCACAGTGTGTGCTGCTAATTGAACAAGTACAGCCTGAGCTTCAACTTGTAATTTCTTTCTCTCTGGGCTGCTAGATTTCCTCTATGTTAAGGAATAGTACAGTGACTGGTAAAAGGAGCATCTATATTTGACATAATGCACACACACCTGTATTAGTAAACTATTTGTGCAGCATGAAACTGTCAAAAGCTAATGTCAGACTTGTCATGCAAATAAATCTGTCTGGTATGGAGACAGTATAGGCAGAGTGTTCCTCTTGTTTCAGAGAAAAAGTTGGAACTGTTCACCTTGAGATGTTCAGAACAGTAAGATGGATTTTCCTGTATGATTTCCATTAATCTTCCACACTCTTAACACTGCTAACATTATACTGATTTATTCCTGGTTTCTGCTTTCTATCTTTTTATTATACTGGTATTTAGAGATACAGGGATGTGGCAACAGCAGCAATTAATTAATAAAACAGACAGATATAATAGCAGTCACATAACATATGCATAAACAGGTATTACAATGCTATGTCTCACAAGATTTAACATGAAATCCTATGATAATTTTATTTACCTCAAAGGGAGGGCAGAATGTTTATGACAGTCTCCCATGAATATTAATAAATATCTCTATAAAATATAATTACAGTATCTATAAAAATGTCTATTGAAATCAATAGTAAAAGTGTTTTTATTTTTTTAATTATCTCTTAGAATTAAATAACAACTTAGCATTACAATAGTCCAAAACCTACAGTATTATTCCATATAACATTTTACAGATCTTCCAGATAGCTGTCTAGAAAGCTCCATTTCTTATCCACAAAAATCATTATGATGCTTGAATAAGAAATCTGACACTTCATGCGAAAACAGTAATGCAGAAATCACACTGTTACACTGTTCCAGCTGAAGTCCATCTTTATTAACGTGATGTGCTGGTAAAACTAGTGACCCTCACAGCATGGACTGGCAGCATGCATGAAGTCTGGTGTTATGCTACCATATGAAGCAACCAGAGCAACAGAGGACAGCAGATAATTCCTGCACCAGCAAAGCCCCGGCGTAACAGTTGCCAGTCAACTGTCTTATCGACTCCACAGACAACACTTAGATATGTCAGTACACTGAGGTATTCGTAGTCGCTGCAGAAATCACTCCTTGTGTCACACCTCTCACATTCAGTGGCTCCAATATGCAAGGGTAAGTATGAAGAAACAATGCTCTAGCCATGCACATAACATCTTATTGCCACTTAGATTTTTATTGATAAGATTTACTCTCAAAAGATGATGTATTAAAACATACGTAAGATAAAATGAAATACCAAACTGAGGGAGTAAATGCACACAAACGCGTGTGCTCACACACACACAGCATTTTTGCTTTGCATGAAGTATATCTTAAAGAAAAAAATAAAAACTACTTACACCAGAATAGAAAGGCTCACCAGACACACAGATCACATCCTGCTCCTGGATCATCAAAATATCTTTGGCTAAGTGCAGTCGCACTTTGAAAGGCTCCTGGTTACCATCCTGCAGCAAACAAATCCCTGTCTTTGTCTTTAAAGGAAGGAATAAAGAAAAGAAAGTTTTTCCAGTTAGCACTTTGCATGACTAGAAGCAGTACTTTGAAACAGAATAGCTGAGAAGTACAGTTACCATAAATACATCAACAGATATCCAAAACTATTACCAGAGATCAATGCATTTACTTACTGTGCTCAGACAAGAGAATGATGGTTATAGTAGCAACAAGCAAAATCAGATTTTGCAATAAGATGCTATTCTGCCCGTGATAAATTTGTGAAACTCTTTCAAATCGCTTCAGAGCGCCTGTGCTCATACTTTCCATCTTTGTATCAAATGGTAACAGCTCACACCAATTTTAACACAGAAATACATACAATACCACTTCCAAACTAGCCAGATATGAGCACTAAGAGCCCACATGAACCTGTTGTGGGCTTTTCCTGAGCACGACAGTGACTTGTGCTTTTAAGCTCCTTTTGAAATGAGGATGCTGAAGTTAAGAATAAGAGAAGAGATCAAAGAATGCAACTTCCTCTAGTAATTTCTTGCTCCGCTTCTGTGTTTGACATTTCTTCAATATACATTAAGTGACTTTCCAACAATTTATTAGCGTCTCTGTGGTAGTACCTATTTGTGTCATTTTTATGGGCTTTATAGGTAAGAAGTTTGAGGAGTGGATAAGTCTGCACAGGTAAGTACCTGCAGCACTATAATAGCTTTTCCCTGAGGGCTGCGTTGAAAATAGCACTCTATAAAATGGACAAAAGTCACGTTGGTCATTTTTGGTGGGAGAAATTTGCTTACAAACTTGTAATTTATCAGTATTAGATATCTATACCTATTTGCACAGATAAAGATATGTATGTATGCACATATGTATCTCAGAAGAAAATTCATGCATAAAAAGTATTTCAAATCTTGGATTCATCAGTGTCAATAATAAAACTTCCTTCGTCTTCATTCAGGTCATTCTCAATCCACTGTCTGTAAAAAGGTGGCCTGGGAGGAGATCAAGGAAACAAAAGTCTTGCTGTGAATTTTAACTGCCAAGGTTGACCTGGCTGAATCTGAGGGCTCAGACAAGAGTCTAAAAGAGGATATGGAAGGTCTCCCCAGAATGTGCTCTGATACCTTACATCCATAGCATGGAGAGAACAAACACAAATATGGAACTGACAGTAGGCAACTGGCAGAAGAAAAGTTTAAATTGCTCTCAAGAGGCTTTAAAAAAGGGGGAAAGGTCGAGGACAACCTTTAAATAGCTCTATATAATGTTCTCCACTGACAATCTGTTCTGTCACTTCTGCTCCATGCTCAATACTCAAACTTAGGAAATAGTTTTCCATTGGACACTAGTAGCAAATGTGTCTAACTCAGCTATAACTTTGAAAGTGGCTCTGATGTTGGTTTTTCTTTTTTTAAACTAAGTAAAAAGAAGAAAAAAATGAAGAGTTCCAAGCACTGAATTCACACCAGGGTCAGTGGAAAATCTTGTCAAAAGACATCATACAGCCTGATACATTCTAATATTTAGCTGACTTTTTTTTTTAAACAGGATGAGATAGAAACTGAATGACATAGACAGACAAATGAAATAAATGGATCAAGAAAATATTTAGTTTTTAGTACCACTGAAAAATTCCCTCTCATATCATATGTAAAATGTTATGATACTAAAATAAAGGGAATGCAAAATGGTTACATTCCCCGCATCCTTTCCTTGTAACTTCTGCCTTACAGATCTCCTTCCATTAAGTTGTGCAGTAACCAGTAAGTGGCAATGGAAATTGAACAAAGTGGGCTATGAGTAACTATGGTTAAATGGAAGGGGCTAGCCTACAAACATCTACCACTTCTAAAATGCCTTTCTCCTGCAGAAATTTCATAAACCTACCTTTTCTCCTCCCTGAATAAGCTGCAATGGAATAAATTCTGCCTCTGCTACTCTGCCTTACTTGACTGCACATATCCGATTTGGTCAATAACCCTATAAAATCTCCAAAGAGTCTTTCTGCAAAAGCCTTCTTAGTAGGAATGAGAGGCACACGACCACAGCAGACACAAGTAGCCATTAGAATAAAATTAAAATTCAAGTGGGTTTCTAAATGCATGTGGGCTGTGCTTATTCACTCTGAACAAGGAAACCAAACTTGGGAGCAGCAAAATCTTTTGGCCCTTGGATAGCACACACTGATGGATCTTACTTACATCAGACACTCTAAAATGCAATGAAACACTTTACTGTTGTTGGGCTTTATGAAAGATGGTTTATGATAGAGTTCAAAATTAAATCTTCAATTATACTACCTCCTTCCCTCTCCTACCTGAGAGCAGCCTTAACAACCACGGAAAGGAGAAGAATGTAGTTCAGTTTCATTAGATAAGCTCAAGAGAAGTCCTTGAGAACAAAGAATGGAATTTAATTATTCCATTATGTTTCATTTTTGTCTGCTGAAATCTCTTTTTTCTTCTCTCGCCCACTCCCTTTCAAAGCATCCAGTAAACTGAATCAAATAAAGATAGAAGCTCCTACATCCTTATCCAGAACTGTAACTTAGGAAAGACATCCCGTAGATATGCTTTCAAGTAAATTACTATGCATGTCAACATTTTTCAACCACATGGCCCCAGTAAAATTATTCTGGTAGGTGGTGATCACCTGTCTAGCTTATACCTCTGCCATCTCTTACACTTGAAGAGCCGAAGTGGTGTGTGGATGAGGTGTGGGGTTGTGGCTGGTGTTACCTTTTGTTCCCATTACTGATTTTGAAGAGATTCTGTGAGAAGGTGTGCTAGAATCTTCCCTTCAAGCCTTCTACATTTCACTGGCACACAAATCTGCTCTGACCCTTACTTACGGCAGTAATACAGCATTGCTACTGTGACAGTCGGTGTGAGGTCATGAAAAGCATCCTCTTGCGCTCAAATGTATGATAAACTGAGCCACCTGATAGTAGACATGGATATACAAGCATAGTTTGGGTGATAACAGTTTGTTAGGCCAATAAACCTTGACTGTTATGTTTCAGTGAAAATCACCAGGAAAATTGCCCTGCTTACATCTGTACCATCCTACCTTCTTCAGCCCATTTGTGAGTGTGGCACCTGTTGTAAACAGCGCAAGAAAACTGAGTGTCTGAAGTTGCACGTGTTTATGAAGTGGAGGAGATAGGCTAGGAATGGATGCAGAAGCAATAAACAGTTGTGAAAGAATGAGTTTCCACATGGGAAGTGCCTTCAAGCCAGTGACTTCAAGCAAAACCAGTGACTTCAAGCAAAACCATGAGGGAAGGCAGCGGTACCTAAGTGACTGAGGCAGTGAATGTCACACCTGCACAGTGCTGCCTCTCTCATCTCATTCTCCACCCCTTTAAGCTAGGATAGACAAGAACAGTGATGCAGTGCGAGCTGATGTCCTCGGCAGGAGTTTAGAAACTGCTTGCTGTTCCTGAACTAATGTAATATAGAGGGGCTGAAAACCGATCCCTCTTTGCCTTGCCACGCCAGTCAGTGTTGAACTTTCTGCTTCAGATCACTACTAAAGAACAGTACAGGCTGGCAGAGCCCTCAAGGCAGACTGCTTCTACAAAGAATATGGGCACACTCAGACCATGATTAGCAACAAGGCTGTGAAGAAAGGCCGTTTAAAAGTCTTTTTCCATTATATCCTCACTTACAGCACACAGTCCATATTCACTGTGTATAAGATCTGACCCTAATAACTTTCCTGATAGAACTACTTACTCACCATAAACAGCTTGGAGCATTATCTGTGGCCTTCATTAATACTTAAGAATTCATTTCAGAGGAATGACACACGATCACAGTTTATACATTCATGCTAGCAGCAGAGTCTCTCCCAAATATACACCAAAATGAATACTGTATGAGAAACAACTTTAAAGTTACCTATTGATTTTATAATCAGTTTTCTGTAGGAATTTCAACATTAATAATTTTTAATTTATCTGGCTTAAATAAGGCCAATGACAGATTTTCTGTTGAAGAACTTTTTTGTATCCATTTTTCCCTATTTCTTGTTTTCCTCATCATTTGAGAGGAAAAAAAAAACAAAACCCCCAAAAAAATAACCTCTAAACCTTTTTCTGTGTTTTGTTCTGCAGGAAACATTAGGTATTTCAAACTTATTAGGTATTTCTGGCAATGTTATATACCCTTGATTACACGCCTGTATCTGTTTATGCTATTAAATCTATTTCTTTTGCCTTACAGTAATAAACCAATTTGGTTAGCCTTGCATCTTCTAGTTTCACATCAGTAGGAAGACTTCAACAGATATGCTAGAATAGTTTAGTGCATGAATGAGTGGAAGAAATGGAAAGGAAAAAAAAAATAAATCTCAACACATTTCCTACACAAGGTGGCCTGGATTTTTAGCTTCTGCTTTGGCTGGTATGTCCTACAATAAATGAAACCTCTGCAATTTAGTTTTAAGCCCTGATATTTATTTTACCTTCAAGAATTTGATAGCAGGAAGGAGAATGGGTTGAAGAAACTGCCTTAAATGCGTAGTTCACTTCAGATGAATATCTACACTTTTGGATGCTTATTTGAACTGAGGCTGACCTCTGAGTATTTGGAGATATGTCTGTCACTGCTTTATAATCACAATTACAGTAATAAAAACGGAAATTGAATCAGAGGCAATGAATACAAGAGGTAGGAATATGTGTCAGGACCATATAAAGGATGTTTTTTTAAATGGTCCAGCCACTCATTCTGTGGAGGTGTTGCTAGTGTAAGTGAAAAGCTCTTATATTGTCAAAAATTGGAATGCAGCCCAGACAGACAGGGATGTGTTCAGCATGTCATTCAGAGCCTCATCTATCAGATACCACCATTTTCCTATCCAAAGAATAGCAAGTCCATTCCTGCATATGAATTTTATGCTCCAACCTGAATGAACCGTCAGAAAATGCTGCAGTTTGACTTAATCTTTTTCTTTGATTTGCCAGGAAAGTATTTGGCCACGGCATTCTTCCCAAGTGATTTTTCTTGAAAGAATAAAGTCTTACAAAGAATTTCCTTGTTTCATACAGTCTGACTAATTCAATATGCAAATTAGACATTTGGAAAACATGTATATTTGTATACATATATGAGCTTCTTACTGGAGTAAAATACTTCTTTAGAGCAAAACCTTTCATTTTCTGACACTATAAGAAAATGAAGATTTTATGTTTGAATTGCCAATGAGCTTGCTCAGACTAGATTATATCATTACAGTCAAGGCCAAGAGATAAGATAACATAAAACTGAAAGCTAAGGCTATTGTGAGAAGACACGTTTCTTCAAATTTAATTCACAGAATCACAGAATTCACTTACTGCATGACATTCTCACAGGCATTGTAACTTGCCAGCCATTTTCAGTCTTGTTATTTTGGGATTAAATTATGAGTTGAAGCTGGATTTAAGAAAAACCTCACAAACCCAAGGTATTAGAAGTCCCAGCACTGCTATTTGATACCATTTATAAACAAAAGAAATGAGCACCTTAGGCTGAAATATGAAAATCAGAAAATGGCATAAAGGCAACTAGAAACAGTCCAGAATAGTATATAACAGGATTTATGAAAGACAGTCAAGAGGAAGTCAAAATACTGCTTAAAAATTTAAACACATGGCAGGCAAGAAAATCCTCAACAAGACAGGTGTTGAAATAGAGGTCACTAGACTTGTGAACAACAGAATGTATCAAATTATAAAGTCTGTGAATTCTACAAGAATATTCATAGCTTTCCTAAAGCAGAGGACAAAGAAACAGTTTAACAACTCAAACTAATCCTTCAAAAACAATGAACAGTATTCTAAAAAAAGATGAATAGAATATTTACTAATTTAAAGGAGTTTGAAGTTATATCAGGGAAAAAAAAGCCAAGCTAATAGAAGGAAAGGATGAGATTTCAAAAGTTCGAAAGTTAGAAAAGTTAGTTAGAAAGCTGTTCATGCAGCTTGTTCATAAAGTACATGGAAAATATCAATTTAAAAAAAAAAAAATGTATCTAAGGGGAAAAAGTTCTAATGTACTATAATCATCCCAAGTCTTCAATTTCATCAGAAGGGTACTTTCACTGCAGAGGACAGTATTATGTCAGAGACTGAGGTTATCTTCCAAGAGATAGTTTTCAGAATACAGAATAAGGTCAGGAAAGTACAAGACAGCATTTAAAGAACCCAGTGGCTCTATGATTTATGCTCCTGTAAAGTTCAGAAAGCTCATGGTAAAGGCTAAAAGAGGAGCTGGATTGTCTTATGGTTTAGAAATTGTTGAATAAGTACAAGAACTAGTACAACGGAAACATTTACTGATTGGGGAGGGAAAAGAGCATGGAATATAGAATAATTAAATATGAAAGAATGGAAGATTTCCTATAACTGACAAGTGGAGAAGTAACAAGATAAAATTAATTATAACTTCCCCTCCATCAGATACCAGGCAGTTTTCCTTTGAAAAAATGTGTGTGTAAGACCTCATCTTTTTGTAGTGCTGCTTGAATTGTCTAGCACAGAAGGTATTTACTTCCAGAATAGAAGTATTTTAGGATGCCTTGAAAGACAGCACAGCCTACAGATGAGATGCTCAGGGGAGAAAATAATCATTAGGATCACTGAGATGACATCTTGGATTGACATCAAACTCTACCTGTCTACATAGTTAAGGTCTCATTATAATCCATGTTTATTATAAGCAATAGCCTATAATAAAAAAGCATAAAGAGTAACTCAGTTGAACAGCAGATTTGGGGAGAACTGAATTGCTCACTGGGCTCAACTGACTGTACTATTCAGATCTGCAGTAGGAACTTAGGCATAAATTGCATGTGCAGGTATCTACAACCAGATAAGACCATTTCAGTGTCCAAATCGCAACCCAAATCCCACTAGTAGACACTAGAAAAATTAAAGGATGTATGATAGCATCGGTACCACAAAAGAACTAAAGTTCCCTCAGTGACATCCACTGCACTACAGCAGCAGTTATTTAGAATGAAAAGAGTAGTTTAAGGAAAAAAAAAAATTGAATATGTCATGCACACTATGAAAAGGTTGCTTAAGCATCAATGAATCTATGTGCAATATTTTGGTTTTACGTGAACTGAAACTCAGTTCAAACCATTTACTACCATTGGCACGGATGGGGATGGAAATATCAATGAGAGTCTGAGCCCCACTCATAATTCCAGGAGAGTGATCTCAGTTCTTCTACAGTGGTGATGGTGACAGCACAGAATAAAGGAAACACAGAGGGGAGGGGAAGAACTAACAGCCAAGACGACAGCTATTATTGTCATAAGCAAAACCTGCTTCGTAACTAGTTCAGCACAGAAGACCAGAGATATTTTTCCCAGGTACATAATAAAACTTAGAATTTGAAACAAGAGAGGATGAAGAGGAGAGAATGCTGAAAGCTGTAAATGCACTGAACGAGATAACAACTTAAACAAAAGCACATGGAGCAGTCTACAGATACTTTATGTTTCATGTCAAAAGCTGAAATAAAATAATACCAAAATGTCTGTTGCTTGGAGTGACTACACTGTTGCTGAAGAGGTGCCAATGGAATAGAACCACAAGTTAATTAAGGACCTAGTGCCACAATTATGTTTTCTTTAGTCACTATCAGCACTTTCATAAGAAGCTCAAGTACTAGATGAGGTCTGGGAAATTTTAAGAGTTCTGGTGCTGGGTTTGTGCAAGTGCTCTATGTGTCAGTATATGATCTGTGTGGCTGGTCATGCACTTAAGTTTATACATATATATGGATACACATAGTGTATATATGTGTTTTATGCCTACTGGGGACGTACCTTCCCTCTCACTACCGATTGGATCTGAGGGTGCAGCAGCTTCTCCTCTCTGGGGCTTTCAGATCCAACTGAATATATTTTCCTCAGAACAGAAACCAAAGTAGATGATGCCTTAAAAGGTAGTGCTGAGATTTTAGTTAAACATTACACTATGTGTAAGCATAAGGCTGCTGCTGATTTATTTAGACATAGGCATTTGAAGAAAGTAGGTTGAAAGTCTATATTTTATTAAAATTGATTGGCTTGGGAGGAAAGATTTAGACCATAGTTTTCAGAATTTCTTGGAAGTGACAACAATGATTCTGCAGCACAAAGCTCATTTTACACAAAGCAGAGAAACTGGGGTTGAATCCACCTCATTTAATTTTATTAATCCAAAAGCTAAAGGAGCTTCTTCAGCATCTCCAGATTATGGAGCTTTTTGAGGATAGATGGAGACTTCTTCTCTTTTTCTAGCCTATCATGTAAGCTCCAACTAAGCAGGTGGGTTTTAAAGAGCTAAATTTGAAATGAATGCCCCCATTTTAAGACAGATAAAGAATAAAACAGATCTGTCAATGTACTTGCACTGTAAAGGCTAAGATAGGACTCATATGCCAGGTCACTTTTCTCTGGGTTCTCTTGTCATTACTGGTACTTCACACAGAGTGAAGTTAATTGCCACTAAATAACCTATACTAGCATACAGTTGAAATAATAACATAAAAATCCTATGAAAACAGTACTGAGGAAAAGAGGCATGTAAACAAGTGCCTTCAAAAAGGAATTAACAGAGAAAACAAACAAACCAAAATGCCCTTAATAATAGGATTTAACATTTGGTGAGGCCTGAAGTGGTCAGACAGTTGGACTAGATGATCATTGTAGGTCCCTTCCAATGGAAAATAGCCTATTTTAAAACCCAAACCTCAAAGGTATCAAGAATGCTTTTTTTTTCCCAGGGAAATAATCCAGGATGTACTGTGTTATAGAATTTAGACAGAGCGTGGATCTTCTCAAGTATTAAAGCCCATGGACACTCGTCAGAGTACTCTTACTTAAAAGCAAGTTTCACATTAATATTAGATTTTTTTGACACATGTACTCCTTTCAGAATGCTGTCATGATTGAATATTCTTTAGCCTGCTTATTTTCTCTTCCTTCCTAATTTATACCAATTGATTCTCAGGTCAAAAGTGGTTTTAGCTGCAGTTAGTTCTTAGTTCTAGTGCTCTTCCCATCCCTCCACTTCTGTTTTTTCATGGGATCGTGGTCACAATTAAAGATATGGCCAGTTTTCCTGTTCCTAGTCATAACTTCCTAAACATTGTTTGTGATTCTGAGCATACAGGTAACTATCATGATTTTTCCATCATCATAATCCATTGACATCATTGCGTAATTTGGTATAAATGCTTCTGTGTCCCACTTGCTGAAGTTGTGAAAATGCATTAAAAGAATTCGTTCATAGAGAACCATTGAGTAAATAAGATGCCTTCTTTATTGTCTACAAATACATCTCATTTATTTTCTTTAAGGCAAAGTTAGTATGAGCACAGAAAGCAAAGCACTTCTTCCATCTCTAGTGGAGGGGGACTGAAGAACTTCGCATTGACATTATGAAACTATACCTATTTTAAGTGAAACTCTCTTACCTCATCAAACCAGAATGGAATTGCTATTCATTTTGGTCATCTTCACAGCTTCCCTCCTCTCCCCACCCACCTTTTTCCCATACTTCTGTATTTCCCCCTTGATTCTACTGAAAAGTGCCAGACAGATCTCTGGCTCCATTGATGTTTTCCTTCATGTACAGGCTTTCAGATATAAACACTTCACCAAGAGCACAGACCACAGAAAACATAGTTACCTGCCCCTGCATTATGCCTAAAGAGGTAAACTGGAACAGAAAGAGGTGAGGGCTAGAGATGAATACACCTGAGAAACTTCTTTAGTCTTCTACTACAAAGCCTGTCTGGCCCCATAAAGTTGTCAGCTGAATAACTTATATTTGATTATGTAATTCATCTTATTTCAGGAAAAAAAAAAAAGGTAACAAAAAGAAAAAGATTTTGCATATAAAAAGGACTAAAAGTTCATTCATATTGATTCTACTATTGTTTGAAAAGAAAAATATCTGATCCTACCTCTTCACAGGTGGTCCTGAAATCCATGTGCTATGACACAGCAAGTGATATTTGTCTAAAATGGAGAGAAAGATTTCATTAGAATGAAAAAGATACTGCAAAATGTAAAAGTTAACTGAGCTGAGCAATTGTACTTCTCTTTGTTAGTTAGGTCCAGTTGTAGTAGTTGCTTAAAAAGAGAAATGATCAACGTTGCAGCTGGATTAGGAAGTGTAAGGTGTTCCAAGTTGTTCCTGGTTCTTATGAAGCATACAACCTGGTTTCACTGAACATAATCAAAGGAGTGCTTGTGTTCCCACAACCTCCTCCCTTACACCAGGCATTCAAACTTAAGTTTCCTTATTGCAAGTGTAAATGTCTTTGTGGGTTTGGTTTGGATTTTTTTTTTTACCGTAAATAAGAGCATACTGGTAAATAACAGAAATAAAAACAATTAAGTGTCACTCCTCAGAACAGCCTCTCTCCTAAAAGACTGCTGTTTGTTTTTTTCTTTTCTTCCCTAATTAAAAATTAAAAACCATCATGCATCAATACCTTTTGTCTCACATTTTATTAACATACATAATCTCTCCAAGGAAGCCAGTGTCATTTACCAGTGTGCCTACTCTGCAGAAATATTTATGAGAAAAAAAACCCCAAATGTTTGAAAAGTCAGGAATACGTTTGAGTGCTGGCAAAATGTCACGCCAAATCCTATGATTATTACTTTGAGTGGCCTTTACCTAGAGTGTATCCATCCCAATGCATGCTTATGCATTCACTTATTTATGAGATAAAGCCACTGGAACAGGCTGTTATCAGAGGATAACAACAGTGTCCTGCTGTTGGTTCTATAACAGAAATACTCATGCATCAGTCGGTAACATTTCCAGAAACACTTCCTGGGAAAAACAGTAATTTCATTCAGTGGCTAAAGAAACAAAACCTGTAACAAAACCCTCTCCATCAAGTATTTTACTGTTGCTCTGTATTAATTATGTACTTAGTGTTATTTGTATAAATACAGTACTCAAAGCTCCAACACATAATTTGCCCCACTAGTCCGAGTTTAAAATGAAATTAAAAGCCATACCTCACATTACCTCTCACAGTACAAAAAGTAAATGCTGAAAGTAATAATAAAAACTCTTAATCTCTTAATTAAGTCTCTTAATTTGTTTTGCTGCCCTGGATGCAGTTTTATTAAACCCCAGCGCACACACATACGAGGTTAATGTTCTGTATTTCCTGAGCTCTGCCTGGTTCAGAGCTGTGCTCTAGACTAATTTCTAGCAGAGCTAGCCTAGGTTGGCTAGGTCACGATGCAGGAATTTAAATAGGATCCAACATCATTTCTTCCTTATCAGCTTTACAAATGCACCGAGATCCAATAAAGTACTGATATCTGTAATTCTGCTCTCAAAGTGCTCATAAAAAACAAGGTCACTACTACAATCTCAAAGACTCCTCTCTTTGGTGGGCCAGTCACTGTGCAATGAAGCATGTTTCCTTGTCATTTTTATGAACTCTCTTTCCGGGCACTGAACAGTCTGAAGTGGGAAAGAGGCTTTGGTCACCTTAGCAAAGTATTCTGAGGATTTCTTAGCCTTCTAGAACTATAAATGTGTGTACCTTTAAAATATAAACTGAAGTACTACACAGTGTTCTTTCGTGGGCCCTGACTGTCGGGTCAGTAGTACTGACTACTGCAGTCAAAAGTGGATTGATTTGTTATGTTCTGCCTTATAAATAAAAGTTCGGAACAGTTTGGGTTTGAGCAATTTTGGTTCCACAGACAGTGACAATTCCTCTTTGGTTCTTTTTTAGCTACTCTTTGATCTAAGTACTATCTAACGCAGGCAATTTTCACAACTCAGTATTACTCCATTTTCTTCTTTCTGTTGTTTACATGCATTATGCCTTTATTTACTTATTTCAGAAATATTTGCATTACCATATAAAAGAGCAGTGAAGAACAACTAGGCTTTGCAGCATCACAACTGATTGTATATACAGATCACAATCTAAAATGAGTTCTAATTCTGCTCAGATAATTTAGCAATCTTAAAAGTATGAAGCTTCACATGAATACCAAATTCTTTATTGAAAAGCCCTTTAAACCTTTTTTAAATCCTTAAAAAAACCCAAACATGCAAACCAATCAACCAAAAAAACCAACCCAGTCCAACCTCAAAACAAAAAAAAACCCCAAACAAACATTTTAAACACCACTGCCAGTAACTCCACTATGCTTAACATTATTTTTGAAGTCAGGAGCCATAGTTGTCTGTGTTATGTCTTGAGGGCTGTCCTGGCAAACACAGCCCTTGGCCTTCAGAGAGACAGTCCTCAAACTACAAATACTGCCTCCCACTATCTGTTGATACTTGGTGAACCTACCCACCAATCACCTTGGTGACACTTCCTTTTCTCTCCTACATGCTAAATTACAAATAAGTAAAATAAAATATAGAACAAATCCCCTCCCGTCATCCATCTCCTACCAAAATAACTTCTCTGGTTCCCACAGAAAGGTCACACACAGAGTTTCCTCTGGGAAAGCTGGTTAAAGGCAATTTTTCATGATCTGTGAAAAGAACTTTTCCTGTTAAAATATTGTCTAAAATGTAAACCTGGAACTGCACAATTCCCCACACAAAATCAGATGCATTGCAATGAGTGTACCTGTTTCTCAGGCATTCAACACCTCAGTTCCTCATGTTTGCAATAGAGATGTCACTGCTTCTGTATCCCTCTGTTTCCTACCAATTCTCATCTGCAGCTGCACACAGAGAATTTAAGCCCATTATCAGTGTTCTTTTTTTTGACCATCAGCAATTTTGTGACACTTGGTATTTTAGAAACAGCACAGAGAAGGTTTGATTGCAAAGCACAGTACCTCATAAATCAGCTCAGAAACGTCATTGTTTCCAGCATTTATACCCCAAAGAAACACTCTAGACAATTAAATTACAGGAACACATATCATGTATCATGCTGAAATTTTATGATCTTATGCTGGTAAAATGCCCCAATGATTAGTAATTGTCTCCTATAATGCATGAAAAAAAAAAGCCAAAAATATGAAACACGGTAATTTTAAAAAGAAATCATTTGTAAAATGATAAACTGTGAAACCCCCTGCTAACAGATAATCCCAGTCAGCCTCTGGCTAACCTCTGCAACCCCCTTATCTCCAAATCACAGCTGCTTTCACCTAAGCATCTTTCCAGCTCTCCTAGAAGGTTCCTTCAGTCTCATCTAGACAGCACAGTGGTTACCAGCCCCACAGGCCCCTTTAGCCTCAATATTTTTTGTCTCTCCCCACTCTTAGGTTGCTCTGGGACAAAGTGTGCTCCAGAAGGTGAGCAAGAAGCTGCCTGTGGCTTTGAAGGGAAGAGGTGCAGAGGAAACAGCAGCCGCGTCAGGACAGAGCAGGATGGGCAAGCACAGGAGTGGCATGAGCAGGGTGCATTACTTTAAGAGAAAGAATGGCTCCAACAGCAGCCAGGCTTCTTCTGAAAGGGTTGGGAAACGCTGCAATCAGAGATATGCAAACAAGCAAGCTTCGAAAAGTTACTTTCCTTCCTTCCGACTTGATTTGCAATCTGCGCTTCCCCCAAAACTGAGTTACCAAACTTATTGAGCTCATCTCTGCTGACAGCGCGCAAAGGAAGGAACACATGACAGACAGGTTGGGAACAGAATTTGACACCCCCTTGACAGGGCAAGCAGTTATTCACTACTGAAGAAACATTTACCGAGCAATATTATTATGGCATTTGTGTTCTAAAGGGAAATCAATGGCTAAAACATAATGGTAAAGTTGAAGGCTATGGCAGCCCTCAGAGACAAAGCTTCATTTAGGATAATGCAATGAGCACTTGAGCTATGCTCTGATCTTCTTATAAAAAAATCAGGTCACATTCCCGTGGTACAATAGATGTAATTTCAAAGTGCTTCCGTGGCTGAATATTCCAATATACTTAACAAAATAAGATGGCAAACAAAAAGAAAATTTCACATGCACACAAAAGCAGAAAGAGACACTTTGTAAAGTGTTCGGAAGACAACAAGCCAAATAGAATGCTATAGAAGCAATAGTAGGAAACACTTAATTCTCAAGGTTACTGTTGCCAAGTAAGAATATAAGATTGCATACACAAAGAACAAGTTCATGGACAAACTGCATATGATCAGATGCCATTTAATTTAGATCATGGTATCACTGCAGCTCATATATATCCTACTTGCTGGAGATAGTCACAAGAAATCGTCTGAGAAGTGCCTGAATTTCTACCTGGGAAACAGACAAAAAACACCTTTCAAAGGTACAAATACCAGCTCTGCAACTGATTGAGACAGTAGCTCACTACAAAACTTCATGTTTGCCTTTTCAAGACCTTTTGTCTCCATTCTTACCAACATCTTTTGTGCTCTGCATTTTGGCAGTATCTGAAGGAACACATATGTGTAATTTTTGCGTGTGTTAGGAAATGAAACACACACATTAGTAACATTACAGAAGCTATTTTTTTTTAATTCTTTTTTTAGCAATAATTAAACAACCCAACAAAATCATCTTTATTGTACACAGGGAAAGAAGGCTTAGAAATTATCCATAAATGCAGCATAGCAGGTATGTTGTGCTTTGCAGGAAAGAAATATGTTTTGAGGAAAAAAAAGAGGCATTATTTTAAATACCAATTCCATGAAGGTATATTCATTCCATCCAGCTTGCCTCAAGGTGTTTAGTCCTGGAAGAGTGGTCACAGGCATGCAGACAGCACACTACATCAAAGGAGCACTTTAGGAACCACAGATTAATAAAACCCTATTCAGTTAGGTTTTCCAGCGCACTTAAATTATTATTTGTTTGAACACTGAGTTACTTATGTTCAGTTAAAATGATGATTTTTAATAATTTATGAGAGTAACATATTGGACTTATCTGGTGAAAAATTTCTCAATGAGTTGGAAACAGATAAGTCTCTAGATCCAAACACAGCCTCATACTTCCCTCAGAGTTCAATACATGAAGGGGGAATCTGTATAGCCCTTGCAGAGCATTACAGCTTTAATAAATTAAGCTGAAAGATGCTTATAAAGCTGGATGCTTATAAACTGCATGTTCTACCTGATAGTTCAAGGACTGTAATGAACTTTGAACTCTGCAAAGCTGCACTCTTTGGCAGGGAGGAAAACAATCATCTGACAAAGCTTTTTAAAAGAAATGTCCAGCTTTTAGCAAAGCTCATGCCTCAAAAGAATTGAAGCTGACAATTAGTAGCTAACAAGGTTTCTGATGTTTAATTCATTCTATCTTGGTTAAAACCAGAATGATCTTTACCTGCCAGTCATAATTTATTATTTTAATTGCAAGTAATTTTAATCAGCAAGACTGATTAAGGATTCACTGTAAAAACATCATTTTTTTTCAGTAGTCAGCGAGCCACAAGGCAGTATTAACTGAATGAATGTATCTTGGACTCCTGTTTGTTTATCCAGCACTCTTTGCACTAACAATTACTCAATCCCTCCCAGAACAGACACCCACAAAATGACTTGAAGAGTAACCCACTCTGTTCTGATCTGACAAAAGCAAACTGATAGAAATGACAACATGAAAACCTCAATGCAACATGCAATCTTTCAGAGTATTACATGAGAACCATCAGAACATGGTGAGATTAAACATCAATGGGCTACCACTGCACATCTTTATGTGAAATGTCCCTGGACAAAAAATACATAAATTTCATTTTAAAATTCATAACCAAAAAATATTTGGTTTTGACCTTTCCTCATTTCGATTAGACTGAAACTACTTGAATAAGGTCAAAACACTTTCATCTTACGTTATCATTTGGTTTTATGAAACGATTCATATTATTAAAAAGAGTATTCCTACTCTTCACTCACTAAATCAAAACACTGTCTGTTACATTTTATATTACCAAGTTATTTACCACAATGTAATAAATTTGCATTTGGTTTGAAATCAAACAGTAGCAGTGGTTTAAGTTGCTTTCCTGTTACGTCAATAGGTGTCAATACAAGTCTCCTGAATTTGTAGTAGAAGCTCCTAACTAGCTCAGAGAGAACTGGACACCTTGCTGAAATGGGGTGGCAAATGCAGCAGTGAAGGACACTAGACTTTAACAGTCCTTTCCACCAACATGGTACCAAAAATCCCATCAGCCCAATGAGAAAACTGGCACCCTTTAACTTGCAATGGTTATTTTCACTGATGTTTGAATTAGATCTTGCATTCTACTTAGTAATTACCATTGTCACTGGGTTGGCATCTGCCAGTCAGATTCCTCGATGATAATTTGGAATTGGGCTATCAGGGGTAAAAGGTTTGGGGAATATGCCTGGAAGCTACCTAGGAAGATGGGCAGAGAGGAAACTTGAGACACTGCGAGATAACACTGAGTCAGTGCAAGCTGGCAGAATAGTAGAAAACCTGTATATTTGTTTTTGGTAAATCAATAGTCTTTGCTGAGACACAGAACTTAACCGACGAGACTTTGGTATCGAATCACTTCAGCGACTAAAAGAACAAGACAAATTGGAGATTAAAGCAGCAAGACCCCAGGTTTTCTTATTTAAAGTGGGCAAGGAATCTTTGCTGTAGTGCAGCTTAGACAAACTGTGTTGTTTACTGTGTCGGGTCATTGATCCTTGAACATCATTAATTTTTCCTCTTCCTTGTCTAAAGTATGAGCTTACAGATTTTCCATAAATATCCAAGTTAATCACAAAAAATGCATGGGGTAATTGGAGAAAAATGATTGATTTAAATTCATGTGATCAAGCAACCATGACACACCTTTAGACTGAAGTCTGAACTGCAACTCAGCTTCTACTACCAGGTCTGTAATCAACAGTCACCTTCCCACCTAAGAAGAATTCCTGTGACCACAAGCACACGCACGTTTCCAGTGGTCACCGTTAGAAACTATGCATTTGTTTCTCATCTCTGGGACAGCACATCTATGGCACAGAGAGCGCTCAAGGTTTATCACAGTTGCTAGTACAGTGTCACCTAATCTGCAAAGTCACTTTGGCCACTTGAAAATCTAACATTACACATTCATTTTTCCCCAGGTGAAAGAAAAACAAAAAGTAACCTGTTTCAATAGTTGCCAGTGAAGACAATGGAATAAAACTGTATGAACTAAGGAATTCTAGCCATGTGTCATATTATGGTTATGGTTTTCATTGTCTTCACATTTCTCTTTTTTCAGAGCAGATACTCTATATAGAAGAATTCAGTACTTCTCGAAAACAAACACCAGCAGCTTGACTCAAAATTAATCAACATAATTAGATCTTCCACTTGAGCTTTTTATGATTGCAGCAAAAGCCTCTTTAACTCCTCTGGAATCCAGAAAGTAGGAATTTGTGGCAGTGCTGTTGTAATATAACCAAGTCGAGTTTATTTATTGACAAACTGTTCCTGTAGCAGTACATTGTCAAAATGCATAAAAAGAGAACTTGAGATATGCAAAATATGCCAAATAAGAAAACAGAGCACTTAAGGTACTGTAAAATTAAAATAAACAAAGTTAAGTAGCCAGTGGGAAACGCTTAATCAGAAAATATCCCTCTAAGAGCAGCATCCCTCCTGAAAAGAGTTCTGTACTGGACTGGTTTGGGCTGGGATGGTGGAACACTCATCCCAGTTGTCCATACAGCCCTCTCCTGCAGGCTGTTAACCCTGCCACAGCAGTGCTGCTATAGCAGGAAGTTGCAAAGAAGCACCAATTACAGCCTGTTCCACTTTTGAAAACTGAGGTTGATTCAAACACTGGCTACTGGTAAAATGTGCTGGTCGAGAAACATCGAGATGAGATGCCACAGCATGGTAACTGCAGGGCAGGGGCCAGCTGTAGGTGCCATCCATATTTAGTCTTTCACCTTGTGGGAATTACTCTTTTTGGTTATCTCAGTTTCTACCTAATTGACTGCTGCTCAGTTTCTACTTCAGTATACTCAGTTTCTAAAGCTTACTGAGAGCCAGTAAAATCTGGCTGTAAGTCTGTGTAAAGTCCTGGACACACTTACGATGCTGTTTAATTATAATATGGGTGGGACTACCAACAGGAATTCCTTCTGTGATTGTCTTTCACACTCCAACCCCTTCACTTGTAACTTTTGACAAATTTTAATTGTTTGGATTGACCCTCTTCATTACAAGCTTCCTAATATATATGGGTTTCTTCACAATAATTTAGCCAAAAGAGATTATCAATTTCTGAAAGCAATGTTAAGGACTAATACATTAGTTTGTACAGAAAAGTAGAGTCATTGGTCGTTCTCTGAAAAGCCTTACAACTACTGTGGCTGGAAAAGATCCTGCAAATTTGACAGAATGAACTGCAATTTAGAAAACAAAGACAAATAAACAAACAAAACAAAACTAAGACACCAAAACAAAGCAACACAAAAAAACCCCAACCAAGTAAACACAAAACAAAAACAAAGAAAAAAAAAACCACAAAAAAACCCACACACAAACAAAAAAAAAAAGACACCCCACCCCCCCTCCCCAAACAAACAAAAAAACAACAAAAAACACACACCACAAAACAAAACAAAACCAAACAAGGAAAACACAACTAAACCAAACTGGCAATAGCAGTTAGGGAAAGCAGAAGCTCTAAACAGGGACTGAAAGTTGTAGACATTGGAATAAGGACTAAGGGAAATGGTATAGGGAATATATAAATGGCCCTATAAAGAAATATTAGGAGCCAATAAATGGACTAAATGTAGGTGAAGGAAGATGATGAAAATTTGAATTGTACAGACAAGCAGACTGGAAGACACTGAAGTCATGCTGAAAATGTGTTGCCAGGAATAGGAGATGAATGTGGAAGGGAATTTGAAACTTGGTAGATCAGCAGAAAGAAGTTAGGGTGGGACAAACTGAGGAAGCTTTTGGGCCTTGGGCCAGTTGAGGGATAAGGAAGGAGGAGAAAAGCTTCAGGAGAGTGAAAATGAAGGTTTGTAACCACCACAGAGCACTTGTCTCCGGGGAAACGTAACCAGAAATCAAATCAACGTTACACAGGCATAGGAGCATTACACTTGCTTCACTGTACAGAATACTGAAATTAAGCTATGTATATATCATTAAACTGTTAGTATGGACCCCCATATGGATTCAGTCCGTGCCAACTAGTACTCTCCAAAACAACAGGCTACATGATTCAGGAGTCACTAAAGGATCATGTTCAACAGGAAATTTTCTGACAGCCATCCTACATCCTTATATACCCTGGCTGCAGGGCCCCTTATACTCTGAACTACCCCCAAGGGCAGAAGCCAGCTCCATTCATAAACATAAACTAGGAGCTTCATCTTTTGGAAACTCACAAATCGTGGCAGAACTTCACAGCTGGTACACAAGCTGAAGTGACAGCTCTAAAGCTTCCAAGCCTACACATGAGAGTATCAGAAAATATATCTCATTATGGGTTACTTTTTATGTGAATTTTTTTTTAAAGTGTATTCCAGTGGAAAATTTAGATCGTGATTATGTAACTGAAACTGAGTCATAGTGTAGACTCAGAAAGATGATGGCTTCAGCTTGCATAGCTGTGCTTATTTCACGTATTTGCTAACTTTTAACTTACCTGAAAGATTTTAAACATAAGCCTTGAAATCAAATGGGAGTAAAGTTGAAAAAATTGCCCCTGATGTCTCCAAAACTCACAGGTGCAGTAGGGGCACATCTATATTGGTACACTAAACAGTACTTCTGCACTTCAGACACGGTCACTGAAGCAAAGCAGGACTTTTGCTCTTCCTTTTTACAGTCAAGCGAGTAGGGAAGAAGACAGAGTTCAGGACACAATTCCTTTATTCACTTTAATATCTATTTCAGGGAACAGAAAGGTTATAGTTTAAAGACTCAGTCCCCTCACCCTGTGGGGATATAGAACTAGAGGGAGGTTTAGGGTTCTTTTTCAGCACACTTTTCCCCCAAGGTAACAGAAGTAGGAAAGAAAATTCTCCAAACTACCTATGAAGCGCGTGTGTTAATAAAAGTAACAGCGCCAGTCTGAGAAGACAGATGAAAGAGGAAAAAGCATAAAAAGGGGAGAAAGAACATGAGAAAAGAGAGAGGAGATTACTGATAAGAAGGGCAAGGAAAGAAAAAGATGTGAAGGAGGGGAAGATGGAAATATGTGTTTTTAAAATAACATGTATTTCCCCATTACATATTGATTTTCAAAACTGTTCTCATATGAAAGTCAGCTTGATCAAATCCATGTGTATGAAGATAAATTTTGTTACTTTTTTCATCAATAGCATTCCATATGCTAAATATGAAAGCTACGATGAAGAGAAAGTATTTTACAGTATGAAAGAACCTAACTTCCTTACATTTTGTTGGGCTTCCTCCACCCTGGCAGACCTGGGAAACAAAAGATTCAGACAAAGAGAAGTAATGTGAAGCTTAGAGACAAGATGACTATAAGCAGTAATTTTGAAAAGAGAGGGTCAGAGATGAATTAAGAAATAATTTACTTAAAACTTGAGTCACACAGGTGTCGTAACTGTGCTGTATTTTAAAATCTTCTCACAAGATTACCTGAACTATCAAAGTTCATTGCTTGTGACATGCCTACTGAAAACAAATTACTTAAGTGCAGTTTTGGGTACTACCTGAATCACAATTGCTTATAAAAATTCTTTGTCATTTGAGAAATATTCAAGTGCAAGAGAGCGCTGTAAAGAGAGCAAGCTCTGTACAGAAGTCCAGTGACACAGTGAATTAAAGCAAATTAAGTCAGTGTTAGCATAACACACTGATGCAGGAAATGAATATGGGTGTTGTGAGGCTGTACAGCATGTTTGAGGATCTGGGATTTGGCAAACCTGTCACAAAGGGATGATTAAGGAAAGAAGCTCAGCTAAATTAAGACCATGCAGCAGAACAAAATACACGACTATTTTTAGAAACCGTTGACGTCCACATAGCCCAGGGAAAAGACTGGCCTCTTTCAGTGTAAGTGACAGCGATGCCATCAGGGTAAGCTACAAGGACATACTGAAGAGTAAACAGCAGACAAGTTAAATCTGAGACATATACAGGACAATGTGAAATGATGGCTTAGTAGAAGTTCTGTAAACTTAATGTCAAGGACTTGGCTGCCCAGAGCCTCCAAAATAGAAGTTCTTGTGGCAGTTAATAAACATGCCAAAGTGCAAGTTTGTCTAGGAAATCCTGGTACCAAGCAGCTTGTATTTGAGCTTGATACTACGTAAGGAAAAAACCCAACCAACCAAACAACAAAAACAACCAGTTTGTGAAATATAAATATTGAAATCAAGTGGGAATCCTTTGTGGTCGTTCTAGCTTCAGAAATGTAGTTCTAGAGTTGTCATATCTGCAATACTTCATCATATTTTAAAAGAATTCTTCATAAAGCATAACTGTCTGAGCCTGATATAAAAAGGAGTGAAAACTAGAATGCTAAAGAAGATGCTAGAGTTTCACTCCTTCAGAAATGCTTCTCCTTTGAAAATTTAGATTTCTTTTCCGAGCTGCCGATACTACCTCTCCTAGCAATAGCACAGCTTCCAGGTTCTTGTCTATCTTCACAGCCTTAACAGCCATCAGCCTCTGTTTAAAAAACCAAAATGGTTCTCTCAATGAGAAATATTTAAATTTTCTACTGTTTAAACCAATCCAAAGGTTACGTTCCTTTTTTCTCCATAGTATTGCATTCCTTCTGTAAAAACAGCAGCAGTTTTCAGGCAGCAGTTTTAACAATCATTAGCAGTCAACATATAAAATACTATTGGAGTCCAGTTCCCTTCCACTGAGCTGGGTTTTTCCCTTACTGGATTGCCCCTCCATTCCCGATGCCCCTGACAAGTTTTGGTGAGGTGAGGTCATATCAACACATAGCAACAGCTTCTTCTGTACCTGAGCATTTACCAAAAGATTTAGGTTACTGTGCAACAATCATTACATTCTACTACTCAACTCTTCTATTCAATAAACAGACAACATTTACCAGCTTCTATTCAATTAATTATTTATTATACATAAAACTGGGCATCCTTCTTACTCACTTGTGAACAGACTAGTCCTACTCCAGGCTTGAAAGAAGCATTTAAGATTTTTAAGAGGACTCTAAAGCATCAGTGAACTCCTCAAAAATGGTTTCTATTTGCAAATCCAGCGAAATTTTTTGTTCTCCTTCATGGGAACAGGGAAGGAAGACAAAGTTTGTATCTTCAAATTTTATTATTATCCAGACCAAATACTACTCTAATAATAAAATTAATAACATCAGTGTACAGAGCACAGTGCCATGCTTAGTCAAAGAACTCAGCTGCCTATCCCATCATTACAAAGTCTAAATAATAGGCTAAAAGAAGTCTTTCCCCGGACAGAGTTCTAGCATCATGAGATTTTCCAGCCTCTTTTAGTATATTTGACAACACTCACCTGCCTAAGGAATTCCTCTGTCCCTGGACTAGCTGCCTGTAAAGCCTCACGATACCAACCTTGGCACAGCCAATGCAAAAAGGCGTTCTGCTGTCAAGCTTATCAGATCACCTTCACTGCCTGTGCATATCTCGCATCACTCCATCTCGAAGCCTGTTCTGCTGTGGCTTCTGATCAACTTCCTACATTTCCTGGGGGAGCAGCTGTGGTTCCCCCCAGATGTGTTCACCCAATACCAGTTCTGCACAGCAGCAGACCAGTTCGGTGATGGAGGGCCAGGATCACAGTAGGAAAAGTAACAACTTCTATTCTGAGATCAGCTTCCGTGTAAAAAAGTTTCTGGTGGTTTTAATGGAGGCTTATGATTCAGATTCCAGAGAATAAGAACATGGGGTTGGTATTCACAGACCTGTTGAAGTTTCAAAAGGTTTACATGGAAATTTTTTTTAATTTTTTTTTTCTTTTTCATGAAAATTTGTAACCAACCATCCCACTTGCCCCGCAAATTTCAAGTCTCCTGTTCAGAAACTTCTACTTAAGAGTATAATCTGTTCATTTAGATACTTTCACAGCAACTCTATGGTGTAAGCCCATTCCTAGTTCTGTACTCTGGTCTTAAAAACATCTCAGACATGGAAGACTTACCAGGCTATGCCTGCAGCTTTCGTTCCAATTTTCTGACATTCATCATTGCTCAAAGTAAGAGGGTGGAAGAAGGTATTTAAAGAGGGATGTGAGAGCCACACCAAGGCACAGGATGGGAAGACTGCTCACATGTCCCACCAAGACCATTTGTTTCCTCCTGGTTCTGAAGGACACTACCTAAACTGATGCACGGGGAATAAACATGAGCCGGAAAGACTTGACAGATGGATCCATTTTATTCTATGTAGTAAGACCCAAGCAGACCACATAATGTACATTTCCTTACTGAATGAATTTTTCTTTACGCTGCCTGTAATAAACTGTAAATGGGTAGCAACTTCTTCCTGACTCAATGAAAAAAAATAAATAGTATTTAAATTGTATTTAGCAATTACAAATTTTACTTACTTTTTTTTTTACTATGCTATACATCAGACAGCTTACTGCAAAAACATATTTTTAGTAGTTCTCCTTTTCATTAAGGGTATCATATATGCCATAACATTTAAAATACTGATGCAGCTGGAATTATGGCTACAATTATGGAGGATGGCTCAGTGCCTCCAGCAATAGCATAATATAAATGCTACACAATAATTCCATTTCCCCTCCAAATGTTCGATCAGATTAATTCACAGAAGCACATTGCCCTTTTCCTCACGTGCCACAGAAACAGTCGCCCTGGAGTGAAAAGATAATCGCTCTTTAGAGTCAGTGTTGTGCAATCGAATGGGGTGAGGCTTTCTTATTGAAATGCAACCACTACAGCCAACAAGTGACTGGATGAAAAGTTGCTTCTATGACCGCTGTTAAAAAAAAAGCTTTGCATCAGCAACATGAAGAAAAATGTTTTCACAAATGAAAACCTACATGTGAGACAACTGCAATAACGCTGCCCAGTTTCACTGAGTAAGGGAAAATAATGACCAGGCACAAGAAAACCAAACCTCAGTGCTAATACTGGTTTATAAATCTATGCTGTATATTAAAGTTTAGTATAAAATACACCATGCAGTATGAAGCATACAGTCACTCTTTTTATAGCAATGTAGCAGAAAGCATGGCCTGGTTTAAAGTTTTATGTTGCAATGTCTAATACTAGTTCAAAGGAATGGGCAGGCATTTATTTTTATATATTCAAATATTCAGAGTAAATATTTTTACTTATGAAGATGGAATGAGTTAGATATATCTTACACATTATAGCCTATTTAATACTTTAAAATATTATTTTAGTAAGATAGTTATCAAATTCCTTCTGATCTTTCCATTGGGCCTCTATTTCTCCAAGTAATAAGGACAAGTTATGGTTGAACCTCTGGAGTCTTTTCTATAATTCTCAGTATGTGAGCAGTATCTGACATCTCTGCATATCACAGTCCTGCAACCACTTTTGATGAAGAAAGCTTTTAGCAGGAGAAACTCTAAAATATTGTAAATATGTAAAGATTATCAACTCTATTTTATTATATTTATCTTTTAGCAGGTATGAAAAGAGTTAAACAAGAGCTATGCAATCCCTAAATACAGGTGTTACCATTCAGCAGACTTCATTGAGGTTTTCCTCAACGAATAAAGAGACTAATACAGTAGTCTCAATATTTAATTTATTTCTTACTCAGAATTTAATTTCCTGACAGCCTTTTGTTTTTGCAAAGTACTTCAAACTTGATTCACACTATATAAAAGCAATTGACAAATGGGGCAGCAGCTTCTGATACGACTTAGGAAACACCAGCATGAAGCTGGTTTCCATTTATGCTTTCATACAATTCTCTACCATTTTTTAAGCTCTAAACTGAAAGTGAAATGAAAGCGTCCTCTTCTTTGTTTAGTTTCAGCCTTCCTACTTGTTTCAGTTTTTGAACACAACTCTCTGCCGCTGCATATGATCCGTATTAGTGCCATCACTGTTAAGCAGAGGATGGAAATTCTGTAGTCTCTCAGTACTAGCTTTAAAACAGAACATACCACGTACCAGGTTATCTGCTGTCATAAAAAAACCCCAAAAAATTACACAGCAAAAGTACAAAGATAAGCAATCAAATTTTAAAAGTTTGAATTAGTCTTATTAGTATAGAAAAGGTTCTACTGCCATAATGCAACATGCTGCACTTCAGTATTTCTACATCTTCTCTAATGTACTCTCAAGGCCGCCCTTTCCTTGGGGAGCTAGAACTCCCCACAGCACTGATCATATGTTTGGTAAGCTGCTGTGGTTGAATGGTGTCCCACCAAAACCAGTGGGGTATCAGATGGGAACAGCAATCTGCCAAAGTGGAAGAAACAGCTATGGGAGTGCCTGGAAGATAAGACACTCTGCAAAAATTGAAAGAGTATCTAGCTGATAATTACTTGGTTTTTTTCAAGGAGCAAGCTTTTAAAGGTGTGAGAGACCCACTGAAAAAAAATCCACAACTGAAAAAAAACATCATGTGCATTACCCTGATGATATGTGCCTGTTTTGAATATATTTGACATACAAAAGCAATCTAGATTTTTCAATAAGCAGGAAATACAAAATAGAATGGACTTTTGCAGCTTAGCTTAGTACTCTGGGTTTCTAAATTCCAAAAGTCAGTGCAACACACAGACGTGAAATCATAATTTTAATTCTGGACTTTAATCTTATTGAAAATCTCACTGAGGTGGTATATTCCTCAATTATACAACTTGTCTTTGAGAAATATAAGCATGATATACCAAGTATATTTATATTTATGAGCATATATATCTCATATATACGAGAAAGCCTACTAAAGAAATGAAAATGTAAGGTAAAGACAAAGGGAAATGCATTTTATATGTTCAAGTTAGCGAGGATGCACTCCCACTCACATGATCATATCCATGACTAAGCCATCCGTTCCCTGAAAGCAGAATAAATATTTCTTATTGTTGTACCTATCACTATCTCAATAAACGGACAGCATTAACCACAATGGTGAGTTGATTTAAAGAGACAGTAGGAAAGGTCAAAAGCTGATGACACATTTCCATTACCTCGCATCTCACCTTCAAAAGCATCTCCCATCAACACTCACTGTGTTAGTATTCTTCACTTACTAACTTGCAAGGCCGTAGGAAGAGTGGACGTGCCCAGATTAGTACACTAGTTCTGAGAACACAACACACTGCACAGAAAACCAGCTGTTCCCACTGTGCTGTGCCGAACTGTCATGGTTTTTTGTTGAAGCTGTGACCTTCAGAACTCTACAATATCAGAAACACCATTGACACTAAGGTTAGCTACTACATACAGATCATCTTTTCTCCTGAGACTGAAGTGCAATTATAATGTTCCTCAACACAAGTCACTAGTAACATTTTCAGATGAATTCCAGAAGCAGAGGCTTTGCCAGCAGCTGAAATAAGACTTCCCCAAATTACACTGTGAATAGAAGATGGCTTGAGATAACCACACTAAAGGAGAATTGGTTGCATTCACTCTGCTCAAGCATTACGAAAAGTCTCCCATGGTTTATAGATCTGGGTACAATGCATCAAAAATCAAACATGGAGTGGATGGGGACAGTTCAGGGGACAGCAATAAGAATGATCCCACATCCACAGTATACAGACTATATACACCGTGAGAATTTAAGTCATTCTAGCCCAGGGCAGAGAAGGCAACACATGCAGCCATATACTTTTATATATACACAACATAGATACATATATTCACATATAAAACCAGAGAGAATTGAAACAAACTGCTGTTCATGTTTAATTTGCATAGGCCAGGAAGTAATGGGATTAATTCACAGTGAGGAAGATTTAAATTACACACTAAGAAGAATTTTCTAGTATTAGAAACCCTTAAGCAGTTAACAGAAATCAACTGCCTAAGGAAGCTGTGAACTTCTGTCACTATGGTGTTTTGTTCCTGATATTTATTTATTTTTTTAAGTAGTAATTAAATAAAAATATTCCAGGAATGGTTCAAGTACAGCAGATCTCATGCTCTAGGGAAGAATTGGACATGATGATTTCTCAAAGTTCATTCCAACCCTCTTTTCTAGACTATTACCATTTTTTAAAGCTACATTTCAGGTAAATTAAATTTCAACTTACGATTTTCTCATCAGCAGTAACAAGAAACAAATCCAACATTACGTTTCCCTAAAATATAACTATGTGATACACTGATTACATGCCAAATATTAATGAACTCTATACAGGCTGTGAATACAGATTTATCTTTCTATTTTGATTTAAACCAGAACTACACGAGAAAGAAAAACAACAAACAAACAGTCGTGTTCCCAAGTGTTGCTTTTATACAGAAAATTAAAAAGGAAAAAAATGAACTAGGGAGTTAGAGCATTTTGAAAAGCAATTTTTAAATATTTATAGTCTGTTCATTAGAGCTGCCAAAACCGGGTGCAGCACAGATACCAACTCCAAAACAGTTTCATATCCTGTAATTAAAATCTGGAATCAGCAAAAAGGACAAAACCAGGCTTGGCTTTAATTTCTAGTCAGGTAATATGCTGTAACGCACCTAGTCTATCTATTACTAGTGCTGTTACTGACAGTATTTAAACTTGACACCATATCTAAAAAAACCACAATTGCTCACATTGAACATCAGACCTTCAGTATGTGCTGGTTGTTGGTTTTTTGCTAGAGATACAAAGGTTTTGTCGACTTTTTTGTTCCATTTCTGTCCATCCTTCTAACAAAGGACAAGAAAGCTCAGAACACCAATGAATGACTTATGTAGAATCTGAAAACTGTGATGATTAAATTCCTGTTGCTTCATTCATATAAAGTGAGATACCAACAAAAAGCAAAGTCTTAAGTGCATTTTTAAGGCCCTGCTCGTCTTGTAGGCAATATTTTATTATTTTTGCAGTGATAAGCCATTTTGTTAAGCCTCTGGCTCTTCTCTTTTGCTTAAGTGGCATTATAAAATGTACATTTAGCAAAACCCTTGCTCTGCATAGAATTGGCAGGTTTCCATCAAAAACTAGTGCCATGATTCAGATGTGCAAGGGTACTCAAGTACAGGTAGTTTGCCAGCTTCAAGAGATAAATGTTATCCAGGTGAGTAAAATTCACCCTTGAAACAGGACTTTTGCAGGGCATAGACCTGGTGTTGACAGAATATGTCAGGCCTGAGCTCCAGCAGAGGTAATTCTTACTGTTGTTCAGAAAAAAATTCCATTACTGGAGCTGCACAAGATTTGCTGGGGAACTAGCAATCATTCACTGTTTTTTTTGTTGGTTGTTTTTTTTTTTTTTTTTAAAAGAGTACTGAAGGGAGAATGTGTATTATGTCAGGAAATATTGCTTCATGAGACATTCCAAGTGTATTAATTATTTGTTTCATCACCAATGTTTCATTAGTGATGATGACATGGCAGATTTTTGCTTTGATGTATAGGAATCTCAATTCTCATTCACTGTCATAAATTTCTCTAATTTACTTATGGGAAAGTTCCCATAGCCTGAAAAAGACAGAAGTGCTCAAAGGAAAAAATAAATCAAGAGCATAAAATTATGAATCTGGTATCTCTAATTACAATTTCCCCTGAAAACATTTAACCTTCAAAACCAGCACGCCTGGATTATTTCCAGTGTGATCTTTTCTTGGAAAACTGCATCTAAAGAAAAAGATCATGAAAAATAACACACTCCATTAAAAATGTGAATGGCAGAAGACCAGTAAGGAAAAGTCTATAATCATTGGCCAAATGGTAACAAGTACATTAAATCTATTCAGAAGACAATATTTTAATTGAGAAAACTGAAGTGCAGAAATACGTTGATGCTCTAAGCATCAATAACACACTTTTTTTATATGCATCAAGCCAAGCACTGTCATATTTTTGGCCTATAGGATGGATGGAGTGCTTCAAAGCTACAGAAGTATACGACTCTGGAATCTGATCTCTTCATGAAGCAACTCACACGATAAGAAAGAACTTCTGGCTGGCAACTGAGAAGCCTGCAAAGACAGGACCCATGGTACAGAAGCTGAAAGGACAACACAACATGATTTGTGGCTCCATCTGTACCTTTATTTATAAATTAGTCCCAGTCCTCACGTGCCATGTCCAAAATTGACTAATTGTGTCACTGACAGAAAAGCAAATCCTTTGTCACCAGGACCAAAATTTGACCATAAAAAAGCAATACAGTAAATGGCCATCTAAGAATAATTCTGATAATCTGATAGTTTCTTATCAGTTCCCACCGGGGGGGGGGGGGGGGG
>WUAM01000143.1:13262498-13295774 GCA_024336885.1 Actenoides hombroni | reverse complement strand
GAGAAGAGAAGAGAAGAGAAGAGAAGAGAAGAGAAGAGAAGAGAAGAGAAGAGAAGAGAAGAGAAGAGAAGAGAAGTCTCATTTTAATGACTAAGGATGTTAAATTTAAACATACACAGTGATAGGTAAAGGAATAGTTAAAATAACTCAAGTTTTACACTATTCTCTCCTCCTTTCCTAGTAGAAGAAAAGATCTCTGTGACCAGTAATGCATCTTTTTGAATACTTTACTTTCCTTGCTCTATTTGATACTGAGAAGTGAGTATATTGTTGTATGAAGAAATGGAAATAATATATTATTTCTTGTATGAATAGATGTGCTATGTAAGATAGCACATATGGGTTTGTTGTACCATTAGGTGTTACAGCTTGTTACCACACTAGCTGTTGATCTCACATATGAGACAGATTTTTATGATCTTACATGAAATTTAGATTTATGATTTCTTAATAAACCTAAGTCTAAAGATTGAAATTTCTTTCCATAGGGTATAGAGAATGACTCTGATAATGGGAAATGACTGTGACACATCCCTGATATTACTTCAGTCTAGAACTGTTAGAGCAGCTGCCTTTGAGGATGTCTTACAGCTTTATTAGAGCTCAAAACTGTAGAGTTCAAAAGCCCAGCACCTGAGTTTTCACACAAAGCTGAGAACCATAATGATTTAGGCATAGTAGTCTTTAAAAAGGAAACAAATCCCAGAACAGTTTGTGTATTGTTCTGATAGATGTTTTTACATAAGGACACTGAATGTAAATAAATAGATATGTGAGTAGAGTATTAGGTACTAGAATTGGTTGAGTTTAGTTGGTGATTTTTAAAAGGTTGTTTCTTTAGAAAAGAAAAATTAAAAACCCCCTATGTATATTTATCTATGTTATAATGAACAAACTATTTCTGCTTATGTTAGATGCATTCTTTCTCCCCTTCTTTTGCTAACACCTCTTTGGCAAAGGAGTACAGTACTGCTTAATTTTTAACAGAAAATTAAAACATTTAATACTTATTTTCACATGAAAGGGAATTGTTATTTGTATTAAGATGCCTCTAGATACAAAGAATTTCTAAGCCTTTGGTTCAATCCTGTGTTTAACAACGACTTGGAAATATCTGGGCCTAAGTAACTACTTCGGTTTGATTTCTTTCATTGAATTGTATTCAGTTAAACTGGAGCAAGCATGAAAAATCAATCTTACTTTACATGAGAAAGAAAAGCGAGCAATAAAAACAACCATGAAAAACAGCTTAATCTATTTTTTATTATATATTCATAAAAATATAACATATTTTTATATGTATGTTTTAAAGAAATGTTCATTTAAGAGTTTAACTCAAGGAGGCAGTTTGGGTTTTTTTTCCTAACTTTACTACACCTGTCTTTAATATTTCAAATTAAATGAAAGTTGTGAACTCACCAGTTAGATATTTCTTATCATATCTTCATTTCACAGACAGCAGTAAGTCACTGTTTTCTCTACTGCTCTACTTTCCTAATTCATTAAGTAAATTCACAAATGAACATTATGTCCAGATACAGTTCTGATAATCAGGGCTTGGGATCATCAGCTTTTCCCTTTTCCTGACCTTACTAAAAAATTGTGATGTAAAAATGCAATTACCACTTGCTTATAACCCATATAGATTTTGTATTTTCATTTGTCTGCTGGGACCTAGATATTGTCTGGCTTTTAATTACAGATTGCGCAATAAAAAAGTCGTAGTGTGTTCTCAAGGCTAAAGTGACATTTTGGATTGAATCATCCATCTTGCATTTAATTTTCACTTCTGACACAAGCCACAGCTTTTGTCAGGAAGGATTTGTGTTTGGATGTTAGCTTTTTCTATATTGTGAGAGAAAGCTGTCTGATGCATTCCCTTACCTCAACAACATAGAAACATTTGCAACCATTGTGAAATGACTCAAGAAATCAGTTATTGAGAATGCATGAAGATCACACCAGAGGTTTCCAGAGTCTTTTTTAAGCTCCCTTCTTCCTAAGTAATCTTTCCTTACACAGATCTTACACACTGGATACACAGAACCAGTAGGAAACTAGAAACAGAACTTGTCACATTAAATGAGTACAATGTTCCTAATAACGGCTGGTATAAGACATTTCAGAATAAATGAAACCAAAACAAATACATAGCCTACAGAAGGGGCCTATGAGAAAGTCCATTCTTATTGACCATGCACATTACTTACTGCTGTTCTCCAACATCACCAAAAGTAAGTGTTTTGCAACTTGCAATATATTTCCAAGTATGGGAGCATTGAAAAACCCCTACTGAAGAGCAATGGTCACTAACATTAGCAGTGCTCTGCTACTCTTTCATGAAGATTCAGCCTTAAATGTGCTTAAAAGAGAACAGTGAATTCCCAGGATGACTTGATACCCTACAGGATGCCTCAAGGCTGGGCTCATTTCATCTTCCACGCTGTACAGATGAAGCTGGGTCATTCTAGGAAGGAGTCCAAGGAACTGTTCTCTTGTCAACCACAGGATGTGTCTCCAAAAGAGTATGGGATAAAAGGTCTCAAACTTAGCTCTTCTACAGCAAAGTCAGTGCTATGGAGATGGAGAAAGACTTTTTACCAGGGTCTGTAGTGATTGGACAAGGGGTAATGGTAATATAGATTTAGATTATGTATAAGGAAGAAATTCTTTGCTATGAGGATGGCGAGACAGTGGAACAGGTTACGCAGAGAAGCTGTGGATCCCCCTCTCTGAAGTGTTTAAGACCAGCCCAGAGGGGGCTTTGAGCAACCTGATCTAGTAGAAGATGTCCCTGCCCATGGCAGTTAAGGTTTCAGAACCATTCCCCAAAAATGCAGAAGTGTTAGAGCTGAGACTGCTTGCTGTACCACAGTGCAGTCTTTGGCAATGCTGAAATACAGCTTTTACTCACATAGTATTGTACTTAGTTTTGCAAGACTAGTTTCTGATGAATAAAAGGCAACATCTTAACATAGGAAATGTCGAGTCTTCCATAGCACCAGTGACATTGCTAGCCTTGCTTTTAAATAGGGGTGGATTAGAAGGGCTGTGGTTAGTAGGTCCAGAGAGGTTCTCCTTCCCCTCTACTCTGCCCTGCTGAGACCTCATTTGGAGTATTGTGTTCAGTTCTGGGCCCCTCAGTTCAAGAAAGACAGGGAACTGCTTGAAAGAGTCCAGCGCAGAGCCACAAAGATGATTAAGGGAGTGAAGCATCTCCCTTATGAGGAGAGGCTGATGGAGCTGGGTCTCTTTAGCTTGGAGGAGACTGAGCGGTGACCTCATTAATGTTTATAAAGATGTAAAGGGTGAGTGTCAGGAGGATGGAGCCAGGCTCTTCTATGTTATGTCCAGTGATAGGACAAGGGGCAATGGGTGCAAGTTGGAGCATGAGAGGTTCCACAGGAACATAAATACATTTTTTTTCACTGTGAGGGTCACAGAGCTCTGGAACAAGCTGCCCAGAGGGGCTGTGGAGTCTCCTTCTCCAAAGACATTCAAAACCTGCTTGGATGCATTCCTATGTGACCTGCTCTAGGTGGTCCTGCTCTGGCAGCGGCGTTGGATTAGATGATTTTTCAAGGTCCCTTTCAACCCTTAACATTCTGTGATTCTGTAATTAAAATTCAGCAGACTACATAACCAGTAATGATTGGCGTACTGATAAAATTTAATGTACACTTTTTTCCACTAACCTGCAAATATGTTTTAAACCTGCAAATATGTTTCCAACTGAAAATATGTTTTAAGAGATTAGAATATATTTTAATTCTCACACTTACATGTGCGTTAGATGGTTAAAGAACGAAAAATATTTGTCTAGAAGGTAAAATAAAAAGCATTTAAAGTGTAGGAATTTTCCATCAGCACATCACAACTTTTCAGCTAAGATATAACACAAGAAAGGCAAGATCTTTTGGCAAAAACCCATGCTGAACAAAAAATTCATACACTTCTAGCAGCAGACTATCTGATGATACATAATTAATCTCTGATTATTTACGTTAATATAGATATTACAAGTATTTTTGAAAAGACTGTAAGAAGCAGAAATAGTTACAAAAGTTTTTTTTCCTGTAAATTGTACTAACTCTACTCAAATCAGGCTTGGATTTATTCTTTTCTAACCTCTCCTTTATCCAATTCTGACTAATTTTTATGTGAAAAAGGAGTTTGGTTTTTGTTTTAACTTTATTACGTCTTATGCTTCAAGTTAATTTCTGCCTTTATTCTTACAATTGTCATTGTTATGATATTTCTGAATCTTGTTTAATCTTGTAGAATTTAAGAATCTGAAGCTCAAAGTAGATATTTAAATTGGGTCTTAGACACCATCTCAACTTCTCTGCATTGTGTGTGAAAGATTTGGACAGACTGCTGTACAAATTGTACCAATAACTGTATGGCTGAGTTCTGTGTAGTGCAATTTAAATGTCCACCTACATAACAATGGATAATTAAAACACTTCCAGTAAAAACTTCCCTAATACTCATTCTATGGATCTGAAGTAATTGGATTTATTGTAAGTCTTTTTACAGATTGCCTTCTACATTTTGGCCATGGTTCTTCAACAAATATGTCCATTTCATTAGCAGCTACACATCAATATATGAATCCAGTTCAAATGGGTCATCCTAACAGTATATGCTGTCAGAGAGGTTATTTTGCCGTGACTCATAGAGGACACTCACTCCCTCCCATCACCTTTTCTGTTTTTTTACTCTTATGTTCCATTCACAAAGTTTTATGAAGATTTTGAGATGCCCAGGTTGCTGCTTTTCTCTTGGGGTCACTAATTCTTTTCAGCATTTTCCATTTCCAGTAAAGCACTTAAAATTCTTTTACATATTTTTTTTTTTTCTTCTTACTGGATGCTGGAAAATTCAGGTCATCTTTCTGAGATTTCTGGACATCTAGTTCAAACAGCACCAGAAGTTGTTCATTCTCAGATGCTAACAGGCAAGGTCTTAATGCATTTTCTTTCAGTGAATTCAGAGTCTCAAGGTTTTGAGTGTGTATTGAGAACAAAATGTTAAAAGTTAATCAAATTAGAACATATTCACTGTCCAGAACACATGTCTGTCCAGAAACCTTAGTTGGTAATGTGGTAAACCAACAGTGGGAAAAACAAGTTAAGTATTGTCAGTATCACTTCCAAACTTCCATTGATTTTTCAGTATTAAAATTAACTTACATAGAACGTTACAACTACTGCATGGTTGTAGTTCTTTAAAGATAATGTGATAGGAGAGGAATTAAGAGTTGAAACAATTAAGACATTTAATGAGTTAAAAATGCTTCCATCAATATAGCAACACACAATACTTTTTCTCAGAATTTGCTATTGAAACTGTTTTAAGAAGTAGAACCAAAATCCCAAGCATTTAACAACACATCCACAATCATTGCTCCAGCTATTAAGGCGTGGCAAAAGAGTATCACAGATTGTATATTTATAATTACTTAGCTTTTAAGAGTCACCACAAATATGAAATCCCTAATGAGATTTGTAAAGCCCACTGAAGTACTACGTAGGTCACCATTTTCTAATGCAGTTCATTTTCACTTCACTTCTTGAGTAGGATTTTGTTTTCCTTAATTGCAAATTAATTTAGGACGGGCTATAAAGCAACGGCCCCATTTCACACATATGCATTTCTTCCCTTGCCAAACATGACCAGGTCTAGAGGTATGGATCATGATAAAGCCAGTCACCTAGGTCACATTTTCAGTGTCTTTTTTTCCTACCGTTTTATCAAGGAATATGTCAAGTTTGACACATTAGCTACAGAGATCTTTAATTGACTTTGCAGAAGACACCAGACTCTTACAGTTTTCCCTGATTGTTTTATTTCAGGTTTCAAATCAGCATTTGTCTAATTAAAAAAAAAAAACCCAAAACCTTTTCCACTCCAAAATGGGCTTGTTTTAAGCCATCCTATTTGCCCACACCTCTCATTTTTTCACACTTCTCATGTTCTGCAACTGTTGATACCTCTTATTTTCCTCCTTTGCTGCTTTTTTAACAGTTCAGTAACCACAAATTCTGCAGCTTCTTAATCCTGGGAATCATTTCCCTCCAACTCACTGTCTTATTACAGTACTGTATCTTTACTTGGCTACTGCGTTGCAATCTGAATTTCTTCCAAGGCTGCTGCTTTATGAAATTTTTTAGACTTGTGTATTCCTTTCAGTTGGGCAGCTACTGGAGAGTGGCAGTCATTGTCCTCTGAGCAATTTCTAGCTTACGCACTAGAGGTTCCTTCACTTAGTCCAGTTAACTCTGGAGCTTAGCATAAGCCCAAAAGCTGTGAGGTTTGAAGGAGATTTAGGTGAAAACTCAGTGCATAAGAAGAGAGTTCTGCTAAAGACATAAGAGGCAAATCAAAAGGAATGAACTAAATGGGAAATGTAGACAAAGACAGTAGCATTAAGGAGATAAAGTGGAACAAAGCATGAGACCCCAGAGGAACAGGGAAGGACCAAGATGTCAGTAGAGTGATTTTCTGCTTAAATAGCTGAGAAAGGATCTATAAACGTTGCTTCAGAAAACTTTAACCCAAATGGTTTCAATTATATTCTTGATTCAAAGGGAATTATATTACCTTGTAACATGATATTTAGTTTGCAGTTTTCTCTGTCATTGGGCACTACCTGCCACAGAGTAAGTGGAAAGAATCAGTTACCGGACATTGGCAGAAGCCTTTTCTAAGAGCAGAAAAGATGTTCGCTTCAGCAGAGCTGTTGTTTACTTGCTTGATATCATCAAACAAGTAAATTTGGCACCAAAAACAACCTTTTTTTTTTTTTTTTTAACCCAAAAAGTGACCCAAAAGGTCACTTTTCATTTTTGTCCTGTACATCCACATTTCGCTTTTCTTCATTAACAATAATACCAATAGCATGCTTATTTTATCCTTTACCTGTACACTTTTATCCTTAATAATAACTTTTATTATCTCAATGCTCAAATTTCAGCCTTTTGCTTTCAGCTTCTGCAGTATTCTACCCCAAGAGTTACCAGTTTTCAAACTCCATCAGATATTTCTATTCACTTACAACATCTTTTCCTCTCACGCAAAATGTAAGGCTTCAATTTGACACATTCGCTTTATCTTCCTCGGATCTGCTTCTCTACTGAGATTATGGCTCCCATTCACCTTCCACCTCCTAATAATTAGTTTAATGAGAATCTGGAACTGAAAACTACTACAGTTGTCATAGTGTTGAAGGATATTTGAGAAGAAAAATGGGAATTCCTGATTTGGTCCATAGTCATCTGATGGTATTTTAGGTTCTTTTTCAAATAAAACCATGGCTTAGAGTATCTCTCCTTAAAAACCTGTCTCTATCATAACCTTAGATGATAATGACTACAAGAAAACTAGTACAAAGTAAACACTAAAGATCAAAAGAAACTAGAAGACCAATTACTGTGCATAAAAATTTCTAAGGCCAGAGAGGAGTCTAAGCTGAAAGGCAAGATTCTTTGCCTCAGCTAGAAACAACAGTCATTTACTGGTTAAGACTGAACTGCACAGGTAATTGGGTGCTACTAATAAGTATTGAGTATAGCAAAACTTTCCCATACTTTAATATTTAACAAGTAGAATGTTGCACTGCAGGTGGAATACTTAAATATTTTACATTTTTGCGGTTAAAAGTTTCTAAGAGTTATTTTAAAAGATATGCTTTTGAACTTAGACTCTCCATTTTCTTTATCAGATGCACTTAGAAATGGCACACTGGTGGTACTCCATGTTTCCTCATATGACTATTTTATGGTGCCCTTTTTATGATTTTTTCCATACCTGATTTTATGATTTTTATTTCTTCATGATGAATATTCCTTTATATAAAACTTAACTACAAAGATTAGCTAGTACCTTATACTACTAAATATTACAGTGTTATGACATCTATATATATAAAAAAAAAGAGCTTAGGGGGAAGAAAAAGGCAAATTAACTTTAATTTAAAAGCATAATTGGATATTAAATGCTTGGGGCATGACTTATCAAACTAGGACTTTCATCAAGAATGAAAGAAGCTCAAATGCTTGGAGGGACAGCTAAGAACACCACATGGCTTGGCATGGAAAGTGATAGGGTGTACTGAAATATGATAACTCAGAAAGGGGAGATAGCTCCTACAACACCATCCATTGTAGGAATTATCCTTAAGGACTTGCAACAGAACTAAAGAAGAAGTCAAGAGATGTATGGCATGTATTTTTTTGTTCATTTTTACAACTACCTCAGGTCATAACCATTACAACCTTCAAAATTAAAATTTCCAGAAAACATTAATAAAGGTAACAAAAGCGTAAATGAACAGCACAAAACCTGTAGCTTAAGGAAAAGCTGAGAGTCTCAGGACTGGCCTTACATGCAAAAGACCCAAGAGGCCTTTCTGTAACGATGAGACATGCAAGAAAAATCCTGTCCTGGGAAAAAGGCAGTACACAATGCTATGCTGCAGAAACAGACCCACTAGTCCTCCATTTCTTTAAATTAATCTTTCACCTCAGAGATATCATTTCAGGCTTTCTGGATAAAATCTCAGCCAACAGATTTCCATTAATAGCCAAACCTCTTTTAGACACTGAAGAAGCAGCATCACAGATATGACTGTGATTCAAAAATTAGAACGCTGTCTACAGCCATAATTAACTGCTAAAGTTGAATGATGTCCAGAGCTGCAGGCCTTAACTTAAAAGTCTGCCTACAACAGAAGGATCTATATTAAATCCAAGTTAACCCAGAATACCTTTTTCATGCAAAGCATTCTGCACTCATTTTAACACAGAGAATAATAAAGACAGAAAATGTAGTGGGTTTTTTTCAATATCCCTTGCCTTTTTTTTTTCCTATTGCAAAATTTCAGCTATAAAAATTTTCATTCTTTCAAAGAGTGAAACCGAGGAAAGAAAATTATTTGCCCCACATTACAAATACTTTCTTAGAAATTGAGATCTTGCATCATAACACCCAGGAACACGGGGAATTAAGTAGGAAATTGACATTTACATAGGAAAAACTTCAGATGTTTCCATAGAAAATGAACCTAATTAGGCAGGGTACAGGCCTTCAATTTATTTTAGCATTACACAGAGACTTGTAAGATTTTGACTTAGAAACATCAAATCATTTAGGGTGGAAAAGACCTTTACTATCATCGAGTCTAACCATAAATCCAACAGTGCCAAATCCACCACTAAACCATGTCCCTAAGTGTCACATCTACAAGTCTTTTAAATCCCTCCAAGGATGATGACTCCACCACTTCCCTGGAAAGACTGTTCCACGGCTTTACAACACTTACAGTGAACAAGTTTTTCCTAACATCCAACCTACACCTCTCTTGATGCAACATGAGTCCATTTCTTATTGTTTGTTGCTTGGTTGAACAGACTGACTCCCACCTCACTACAACCTCCTTTCAGGCAGCTGTGGAGAGTGAGAGGGTCTCCCCTCAGCCTCCTTTATTCCAGGCTAAACAACTGAAGCTCCCTCAGCTGCTCTTCATAAGACTTGTTCTCCAGACCCTTCACCAGCTTCTTCATTACTCTTCTAACCTTTAAGATTTTAGCTTATGGTGCACAATAAATCCATTACAGCTTTTTCATGTTGCTAGACATTTTATGTACCTGAGAAAGGCATCCTATGGCTATAGACTTCCTGATCCACTGTAGTGATAGCTGATAGATGATAGAGACAGACAGACACAAAAAGACAGACACAGACAAGCTGCTGCCCAAAGTGCTTGGATGAAAAAATGTGATCTAGACAGGTGGTGACAGGAAAAGATAGAACAAAATAGTAGTGAGTAGACAAAATACCCCTCTGCAACCAATTGAGGATGTGCCCCAAGAGGCTTAAAATCAACCAGTGTTGCTGTTGCACCTTCATGGTCCTATGGTATCTAGCAAAAGGCTGCAAAAATCAATGGGAAAAGGACATCTCTGTTCTTGAGCAGAGGCACGTCTCTATCGAAAAAAAAGGCTTTCACCTCTCCCACTTATACTACCTTCAGCAAGTGAAGGTTGTGCTGTGATGTATTTGAACTGTCTAAATGGAAATACTTAAACCAAACTGGAAATAGGAATATTTGATTCAATTTCAAATTTTTCAGCTTCTTAAGAGAAAAAAAAAAGCAAACAACGAAAAGCCCCAAATCCGCAATAAAAAAAAACTATGCTAGAAATAAAAGCTATGAATTGTACATTTAAAAAACCAAACCAAACCAAACCAAACACAACAAAACCAACCAACAAACCAAACCAAACAAAACAGAAAAAGCCTCATCACATAAAAAGCACATAAATTACAACTGCAGTTACATACTCCAGAGTCGGTGAACAGTAACACTGTCACCCACAACACATTACTTCAAGTTCCTGGCATACATATATTAACACGTGTTTAATTGTGTGTTTTCATGGCCCATTTTTCACCCCACAGAACTTCTGCTTCACTCATTGTACTGGCCAGACTGTGTCCTCAGGAAGAATTCCTCACCCACGGCTGAGCATCACAAGGCAGCAATGGGCAGTGCTGGAGTTAACTCGGTTATACACTCCTCGGAAATACTGGATTCTTTACTTGCAGTAAAGAACTGTGCAGTCCCTGCATGAAATAAAGAAATAATTCCCTCCCTGAAATAATGATCTGACAGCTTTGATTATTTTGGCCTGAGTCAGCATTTTCTCTGTGACTTTTACATGTACGTTAAGGGGAAAATGTAGAACAGGTATGTTATAGAAAGAAACCTGTTAATATAATACAGCATCCTGCAACTAGCACAGGAGTGCAAGAAAACAGCTAATAGCAATATTCCATAAAAAGGAATCTTGCTGTTCAAAATAAATATGGCACACTGACACTATGTGAAAAGGATAAGTCAATTACTATACCTCCTGTCAGGACTGTCTACCTTGTGCATTCAATGAAGTGCTTTGTTTTTTAATAGATCATCATGCATTTAAAAACTTTAGCCACCCAAATATGGGTTAGAAGCTGCATTAAGGCTGCAGAGAATCTTACTTCAGCTATTTCTTAACTTTCCAGGAACTTGATTTCTTACATTAATGTTTTAAACGCATTTCTATTTCACATTATCTACATATGTAATTATTCATTCAATACATGATATATATTATAGAACCTGGCAATAGCCATAATACAGAGGAAGAAATCAGTTTTCAAGAGAATCCTCCTAAAGAAAAGAAGCTCATCAGGAGAAAGATTATGGAATCAGAACTGAAATCCTTGGGGTCATGCATCACTATCCTAAATGTCTGGAAAGAACAGCTTCAAAATGCAAGCTAAGTGCATAAGTATTGGCAAAAAGAGGGAAAAATGCATCTGTATAGTAGATTGTTTATGAGTGTACAGGGATATAAGGTGTATCAGAGACATAAGGATTTTTGTTCTTGTTGATTTTCTGCTCCTTTGGAGACCGTTTCTGGACACAAGATGCATCCAACAGGTACCACTGTCATATACAGGGCTCTTCTGTTGTGCATATGTGAGATTATTGTTTTCCTTTACTGCCCATCACTATATCCCTGATACTTTTTTGTGATTAGTAGAAAACAAAAGACAGTAAGCCACCCAACTAAACGACTCATGCAGAGCCCAGAGTTTTTCTGTACATCAGTATTCGTAGTTTTCTGTAACTTCAGGAGTGCTTGATTATGATTCTCAACATATTCAATCAGAAGGGGTTCTGAAGAGATTTTCATTTCAATTATGCATGCCTCATTATCATACTTTTAGTGAGGCGGAAAGTACATTACAAGGTGAGAGCCAAAAATGATGAGATGAAAAGCACAAAGCTTAAGTATCTTAGAAGGATTTCTAAATTTGTATGAAATAATCTTAAGTAATAATAATATTAATCACCCTTCCTATCACACTGCATTTTTACGTCCCCTTTGACAATCAGCACTTCAGAGCATCTTTCACAAGACCAGGTATGGTGTAAAGCGTGGTTAAAGAAAGCACACAGTTATCACTGGGAAGACAAACAAATTAGAAAGTATTCTGTGATCCAGTGGGATTTGAGAGATGTTTTTTTCTGAAGTTGAAAACAAGTGCTCAGAAAACAGGAAAGCCCTTAGCTGAGAGGAAATGGGGCACTGTTATGAAAGGCAGAACTGATGGAGATGAAACCTTAGGCTAACAGAGGGAACTAAAACAAGAGTGAAGCAACATATAATTAGGAGATATTTGGAGCGTGAAGCTGAGGTCAGCAGATCAGAAAGCACAGTATGGCTTGGAAAGAACAGAAGAAGAAACTTGACTCTGAAGGTAAAAGACAGAGCACAAAAGGATTTAAAGACAGAAATTATGTGGTTAGAAGAACATGACTTTCAATAGTGGATATTTTTGGTAGACTGGTGAGGTGAAACTCAGAATGGACAGATGAGCAGAGATGAAAGAGAAAATATGAAGGGAATAACCGAAAAAGTAGTTGGGGAAAAAATGAAGGAGGACAACTAGGGAAGAAGTGGAGAGCTGATAAGCTCAGGAAAGAAGAAACTGGATAAAAAATGAGAATGATTTACTGTGACAAAGATGCTTGAGACAGCAGCAGACATAAGGAAATAACAGATATCTATGTTTAACAGTAAGACTGCTTTTTACAGAGCAAAATACAAGAAGGCCAGATTGCAGATATCCTATAATAGGGCTGATGGAGGAAGAGTGTAGGCACCCTTTATTTACATTAAAAAAAAATTCAGATGCAAAGAGGGAGGATGAAGTTAGTCTGTGAACAGAAGAAAAAAAAGAGATTTTTTTTTATTAAGTGATGACCATGGATAATATATGAGAAAAAAAAAGTGCCAAAAAAATAATATAAAATAATATAGGAAATGAGCTGCTTGATATAAACATATATATCTCAACATGAATAAAAAGAAAAAAAAAATTGCAAAGTATAGGAAGGAAAGAGAATAAGAAGGGAAATGAGAAAGAGCAACACCATAGATTGAGGTCTTGTGAAGACAAAGAATGAGTTGACAGAAACCAGATGAAATTAAAGACTAGGGGACATAATAAAAGGCAAGGGAGGATGAAAGAACCTTTCTGGGTATCAAATTTAAACTGCAAAATTTTAAAGATGATTCATATAGTGGAAGGTGTCCCTGCCCACAGCAGGGAGGTTGGACTAGGTGACCTTTAAAGGTCCCTTCCAACCCAAACCATTCTACGGTTCTATGACTGTATGCCTAAAGTCTAAGACACTGATAACAAACCTGACCTACCATCAGAAAATGGTTTTGCTCTTGAATAAGAGCCAAACATTAATATAATGGGGAATTGAAGATATGACAGTAGAATATGCATTAAAAAAGCAGTAAAGTGCTGCAGCAATCTTTGGGAAAAATCACTGAGAACTACAATGCTGTATAATATATATTTGACAAATGTGAACTCTATAATAAACTAAATACAAAAACCTTATGGTACAGACCTATTGAATTGCCCGTAACAGATTTAAGTATTGGTCTGTAGCTTTCTGAATTCTTCTCTTGAGTAAATGACTGACCTTAAAAGTATCTAAATATAGCAGATACTTTTTAAATTGGTAATATTAATGAGTCTTTTTAAGTATATGGACTACCAGTAACTTCAAACAAATTCAGATGTCAGAGTGTGATAGGAATGATGATGTATCAGAATGGGCAATTACCTTCCTCACAAAAATTAATATAGCATTATGATAACACAGCTATAGAATAAATAAGCCACTTCTACTACTAGGAAAGGACATAAAGACTGCAGTAAAAATGAAAGGTGTTTGATGAGCTTTTTTGCATGACAGAAAACAGCATTATTCCCACTGTCACAGCAAGAGCAACAATGCAAAGACTGTGCACTTAATTATTTGCTACATTCTTCTATCAATACAAAAACTTCACTTTACCTGGTGTAGTCATAATAAAATCAGTGCTGGAAAAACACTAATAAAACACTATACAATACAAAACCATACAACACAATAAATCAGACCTTTAGAACGATCAATGGGTGGGAGCAGGCTTTTGGAAATTGTTGGTGCCCACAAGACAAAAAACGTTACCTGTGCCTGTTTAAAAGGGATTATGCCAGTTCTCAAAACTAGAATTTTGCTGAAGAATTGCAGAAAAAGTAAGCAATGAATTAAAAAAACAACAGTGAACTCTTACTCATTTACATGGGAATTGCATCAATTTCCAGTGGCAAGTTAATCTGCCACAGAAGCATCAAAATACATCTTTGACCTGGCAGTGAACATAATACAATTAGTAGCTATTATATCTTTTTTACGGGAAACTATTCTTTACTCCAAATACTCTAATGTGTACATTGACACTTTTAAAAAAAAAACAAAACATAAAAATTACTAAAGTCCTCCACAGCAGCCAAAAGAGATTTGTGTATAAAGAAGTGAAATGTTAGTGTATGTTCTTAATTACCAGTGACAATTTAGCAAGAACAAATAGAGAGTCAAATTTGCTTGTGTGTTCATCTTTTTAAAACAGTTCTGGTCAGATCCAACAGTGCAATGGTGGAGATATTTACTATCCAAAATTATTTACCACAGGGAAATTGATAAAACAGAGCAAAATTCTTTTCATGTTCCCAGAAAGCAATTACAAGAAAATAAAAAACAAAGTGAACTTTCTCTTGTTCCTTTATCATAACAACATATTCCAGATTGGACAGTAACCCTCTGTTAAAGCCCTGACAGCATGTAAATGTCCATGAGTCTTCATCACTCTTTTAAATGTAAGATATGAAACTAACTTCATCTGTGTGAATCTCAGTCCTTCTTGAAAATAAGCATTCTCAAAATGTTACTGATCTGCAGTCAGCATTTTAGACACATTTAAAAAAGGGAAAAAAAAAAAAGACCAAGAAAATGTTCTGTCCTCACAAAATTTTAGAAAATTTATCTTCTCATGAAAATAAGTTCTCCAACATCTTTCCGGAATACTAAAAAAATATCTCTCCAATGGTATGTCCAACAAATCAGGGGTCTAATGGTAAATAAATGGTGAAAATAACTTACACTGAGGTTAAAACTTTTCACTTTTAATAAATTAAAGAAATGAAACCTTGACAGAGCTCCTGATGTGGTGACATTTGAGGTCTAGAGAATTTCATTTTCTTTAATAAATCACTTGAATTTTATACCATTTATATCCTTTTAGTAGAAACTCAGAATCCATCTGTCTGGCTAAGCTTCTGGGCTAATAAGCTCCACTGCATGTCTCTTGTGTTATTAGTCTTTACACTAAATCCAATTTTACTTATCATAAGCACCCTGCTTCCTTCTCTGGACCTTTGAGATAACTAAACATTTGCTCTTTGTGTACAAATAGCAAACTAGCAGAGAGAAGGTCTGGTGTACATTTCATATCTGTCACACACCAAAAAGGATTTCCAAATTTCATCTTCAAAGCTTTTTTTCCTCTGTGCCATTTGCGTGTATATCCATCTAAAGTTTAGGCTGGCTCCCCTCTCAATTCTCAGAAAATACATGCCTATTTCACAAGAAGGATAAAAAAAGCAATAGTATGTAGCACAAATCAAGGCAGAACACAAAGGAATGTATAGTACATACTGCTCACGCCATACTAGCCAGAAACCTGTCCATGACGTAAACTTCATGGTCTTAATCATATAATGAAAGGAAAAGTGTGATAATTTCAAAGACATCAGGGGAAACCTAATGCCAGCTCACAACCTGTTTTCATACAGAGTGGTCTTAGATGCAATTTGCAATACCATTAAGCAAATAATTAACAAATGCTTTGACCTGTAAAATTTTTTCAAAGACAGCAGCTTCAGATAAAGTCTGAAACTACTCATGGTGGAGGGGGTGAAGTATGTCCAAAATTTGAACTATCCTCAGAATCTTGGTATTCAAAGATCCTGGAAATAACAGAAGAAAATCCTAAAGTTTCCTAACTAGCATGAATATAAAATTATGTTCCTCCCATTCTACTCCTGGCCCAGAAGCTTAAAACTTCCCTTATAAGGTTTTTACATAGACATATGAACTTAGCATGTTTTTCATGTATGTAGCGTTTCTGTAAGGAAAGGGCAAGGAAAAGAAAAATAGGTATTTGTTTTTTCATGCTCTTTCCATGACCAATTTCTACCTTTGATTTCCTTTTTCTGTTTCTTAATCACTAGATACTGTGAGTTCCAGCACACCTAAAGAAACTTTTGGGCGTCACACTATTTGTGGAAACGAGACAAGACAAACAAGGGCTATTTCAGTTTTTCTTTGACTTTAGAGATGCCTGGGTGGCCAAGGCAGTTGAGTAGTCAAAGAAACTGAAAGCCTTATGAAATGGCAGAAGGTGTTTTTCAGTGTAACAGAGGAAATGTAGAAGAGGAGAAAGACATTTAGGAAATTAACATGACTGCTAGAAGTGTATGAACTAAAATTGCATTCAGGGATTAACCTACAGCTGCTTTCATTAATAGAACTCCTATTAAAAAACCTACTATGCAAATATCTTAGATTAACAGGGAGTCCACTAAAAGAAAAAAAAAATAATCTATAATGAAATGTATTATAAAATTAATTGTTCCTTCCTTTCTTTTAAAGGAACACCTGTGTTAAGGTGGCACAAATTGTAATGAAGCAGATGATAAAACACCATCCTCAGAAAATTTAGCATTAAAATAGAAAACTAGCATTCTTACTAAGTATATAACTGCAGGTAAAGATATAGCAAATAATAGAATCATAGAATCATTAAGGTTGGAAAAGACCTCTAAGTCCAACCGTCAACCCAACATAATCATGACCACTAAACCATGTCCTGAAGTGCCATGTCTGCATGTTTTTTGAACACCTGATGTTCTTTAATATTAAGAGAATATACTAGTGTTCTCATGTTTCTGAAATAGCAAAACATCTCAGGAAACTGGTGTTGTACACATGCAAGCCTCTCTTTCAATCAAAGTTTTCAGGCAAAGCCTTGATTCAAACAACATACAGAGATTGTAGAAACAGCCAAATGGCTGTTTATTGAGTTGCTGGCAGATAGACACAAGGAAGGTCAAACACCTTCCCACCAGCACTAATTCATGCAGTAAGCAGAAGCATTAACTATTGAAAATCCATCCACAAAGCTTCTATGTGGGTCTGTCCCCACTCATAGACTGTGAAGCGCACAGAAGAAAGTGAGCTATGTTTGCAAATATCGATGTGAAATTTGTGGACTTGCTAGTGATGAAAAAAATAGATTTTTTCCAAAATCTGATGATATCAGTATCTAATTTGCTGCTTTCTTAGAGGATATAAAATGACACAGCATATCATACACTCAAAAAATAGCATTTCTTTATGCTAAACACTGTAATACCTATTATCTGTGGGTATTCCCTCAAAGCAGGAATACATAATCAGTTCCTAATCTTAACTACAAATTTCAGGTCCCGTAAGAAAATGGCCCAAAGCTTTTTATTGTCCGAAGATATTACCTGTAATGTCAATACAAAAACAAGTATTGCAAGCTGTCACAAGTTTACTTGACTTCCTCTGGAAAAGGAGCTGATAGTTGTTCTATATGTCACGTATAATGTCAATACCCATATGCAAGTAGCATCTTGCAATATGGTCTTTTGACTTCCCCAGACTATTTCCCAGCCCTTTTTCTATTCTTTTTTTTTTTTCATCAGATCCTGAACTTAATTCAGTCTTCTAGGTTTTACTTAAATCAATTGATAGTCTTTGGAGTAACTTGGCCTCTGGCAGGTCTTGCAGTAGGTAACTGCTGATGGCAAATGCATGGAAACAGAGCCTTCAGCACAAATACCATTTATACCTGAACACAGTGCACACAGTCTGTGCTAAGCAAACAGGTTTCTCTTACAAAGAAAGCAACCAGTGGAACATTTACCAAAGTACTGACACTCCTCAACTGCCTCACAGAAGGAAACCACTGTGCAGAGAACTTACAGCCTTATTGGTTGTTGCAAGACAGGTACGGAAAGGTCCTTTGCCATTTGTGGACTTTCTACCCCCATTTTGCCAGTAATCTGTTTCCCATGCTCTGAACATCCTGAGCTCCAGACAGTGCAAGCAAAACCTACCAATTCTAACAGTGCTTAGGCATATAATCTTCTAATAATGGCCAGTTTTGTAAAGTTATCTTGAAAAGAAAAACCTACTGCTTTCTAAACCTTAGCCTTCTTTTGGTTATTAGACATGCCAATTCCCAGCTGAGCCCTTTGACTTCAAGCAGGCAGCAAACAGCAAACCCGAGTGATACACCATCCATAATCTGAGTAACAAATAAGATATATATTTTCCCAACTTGTAATGAATATTATACATACCATACAGCACTTTTGAATTCCCAGGTCTTAATAGCGTGTGGGATAGGGTGGAGACAAGTAAACTATTAGACTAGCAAGATGATGTGAGATAACCCTGGTAGGCATCTAACCAGAATACAGCCACTCACTCACTCCCATCCGCAGTGGGACGGAGGAAGAGGAAAGGAAAAGTAAAAGAAAGAAAACTTTGGCATTAAGATAAAAACTGTTTAATAAATGGAGAAGAGAAAACAAAACAATTGATAGAGAGGCAATTACTCACCACTTCTTGTGGGTAGACCGATGCCCAGCCATTTCCTGAGCAAAGATGGCTACTCTAACTAAAACCCCCTCTTTTCCCTATTTCTTGTTGAGCACGACAGTCTGTGGCATGGAATATCTCATTGGCTAGTCTGGGTCATCCGATTGGTTGTGTGCCCTCCCAACCTCTTGCCCACCACCAGTCTATTCCCCGTGGAGACAGAGTAAGAAACTGAGGCCTTGACGCTCTTGAGCAACAGCTAAAACACCAGTGTGTTATCAGCACAAATCTAAAACACAGCACCATACCAGTTCGTATTATTAATTATAAATTAATTCTATCCCTGCCAGGCTCGGTACACAAAGGATTTCTGGAAAAACCTTATGAAGAGGTGGATGGAGAAAATGATGTCTTCTATCTCCGCACTCCTCTCACTGCATCTGACTTCCCAACTGAACAGATTCCTGATACACAAATATTTCTCCTTACTAGTAACACATTGTATTTTGATTTGTAATATTCTGTTGTAAATTATACTGGTTTCATAAAACAGGCATGACTTTCTATAAGCCTTTCTACAGCATTTATTAGTCTTTTAATGTTAGGCCTGAACTCTAAGTCTGATTTAACCAAAGTACTTTTCTTTCATCTCAATCTTCAAGGGTGAGAGTTCTTCACCCATACCAGCTCAGACTCTCCTTATCCTCACAGTGAAGACACTCTGTCTGAAAAAAGTCTCCTTACATTAATTAACTTTTACAAAACAATATTTAAGAGTCCATTTGGCCAGTAACTGTGATCCCAAGAGAGTAACTTTCCTACCATCCTGTACACAAGGCCATGTGAACACAAAGCAATTCAACATGTCCATTCAACTTCTTTAGCAGTCATCTACCTATCAAGTCAAGAGAAATAAGATTTTTAACTTCTACATTTCAGAAGAGATTGTTAGAGGATTGTTTCAGAATTTTAAATCCTGTTACTAATTAAAATCTATTTTAAATATAAATTAACAGGTAGCTAGCCATAGGATATGTGGGATATCAGAAAAACACCTAGGGAACAGCTATACAAATAAAGGAAGATGCCATAGCAACAGGCATAATTTTTAAGGTTTAAGCAGAAAAGAAATCATGCACTGACTTTCTACTTGGATCCATGTGGCTATCAGTATGAATTTAAACTAGATACAAGACCTGTACAGCCCAATTTAATTTTATGAAGCAATTTTTCAAACAACTATACGCCAGTTACAATGCACAAGATGAGAGTCGGGTGCTGTATCCTTTATTGTAGCAACTACATGGTAATTTGTCTGTCAACTCCCCTGCTAGCTGAAGTGTGTCTATTAATCTATTTGTGTTTGGATCAATTCCAATCTTCTAATCTTCTAGGCAGCTTTCACAGAGACTCCATATTTCATAAAAAGAACCTCCCACAACACACATTTTCTTCTGTCTTCCCATATGTTGCATTTTCCTTCAAGATAACTCTGGTCTAGTGCCCAAGGTTAACATGCTTCTGTCATGGACTGGCTGCATAACTAATGAATTCTTCTGGATCTACAGAGACGAAAAACACCTAATTTACTCTTGTGAACAGGAATTCCCTTGTTAAGTAAGATACTTCTTAAGGGAAAGAGAAAAAAATTTTTTTGCGTTATTTTAAATGTTTATTCTACACGGTTTTGAAATTATTTTACAAGGCCATCATCCATGTCTTGGTAGCAATTAAAGCAGCCAATAATAAAACCAGGATAATACACACATCTAAAGTCAACATGGGGTAAATAGAAGCTAACAATGATGCATGATTGTGCACAACTAGCTAGTTGAGTGTAGAACACTATTTTCTGTAGTATTTCAGATTTCATTACCAAGATGGGATGACCGTAACTGACTCATTATGCTATGGACATTCAAGCAGGTTATTCTAGTTGGCACTTTTTTCCCTTGGGCTTTCTGAATGGCATACTTGATCTTAAAGAATACCTAGTTGTTAGGAATGCAGACTGTTCCACTAACACTACTGATGACCATGAACACAGTACTGCTGGCCTCCATAATTAGCTTGGCTCCTATAAGACAGATTTTCTTCATGTTATCTCTGTCACAGCAAACTTGATGGCACTGATATGTCCCATGATAAAGCAATTGATTAATGCTATTTTGACCTAGGAACCCAGAGTGAAAGGAACAGTAGATATGTTTTGAAGATGGATTCAATAGACAGCCACTAAAACTACGTTTTGCTATGAATTCTGATTACAAGGGTTATACAAGCTAGTGAGCACACAGCCTTACAGGGTAACAGGAATGTTGCCTTCTGCTCCCGTAACAGTTGGTGGAGAGACAGGAATTTCTGCAGCACAGTCAAGCCCATTCAAACCTTCAGTGCCCCAGAGGATGCTCTCCCTCCATCCACTGCAGGGAGGCCTGGAACAGCTGGCTGCACATCAGACACACCACATTCAAACATCTAGCATTAGAGAGGATTAATCCAAGCCTCAGTGTTATGCTATTCTCTTTCATTTACCCTGCATTACAATTCTTGTTTTAATTGTATCATGGCTAATGAATGTAACACAGTGGATGGATCTGACTGAGAACAGGTTCTGTAATTTCCTACACAGTGCTTAAAGGCAAAAGAAAATAGGTGCTGAATGGCTTCTTCCCTGGATAGGAACATTCTAGGAAGAAAGAGATGGGAAAATCTCTCCTTGTAACAGAGCAACATTGTAACATTGTAATATCTTTAAATTGTAACATTGAAATATCTTTAAATGTCATGTTGCCAGTAAATATGTCAGAAAAGTCTATACCCTCTCTTTATGCACAAGTACCATCACGGTCATCTCAGTGCACAGGGTTTTTTCTCTTTGTGGCAGGGACTCAAAGTAATTATCTTGACCATGGCTGTAAAACATAGATAACTGTTAGAGCTGAAAGGAAAAACATGTAGTTTGGAAGTAATTAATAACTCAGATGAAAATACAACCATATGCATTACCTGATAGGTAGTACAGTATAGATGGTTGCCAGAAGGCATAAATACAGAGTGTAATCAACAGTGGTTTTGTTACTGGATTTACAGCAAGGAGAGTGGACTGTCATTATAACCCTACATCAGAGACAGAAGGACACTAGATGACTAACTGCAGATTAACAAGACTACTGTAAGATAAATAAAGTACACTGAGAATTTTCAGAGTATAAGAATAACTACAGTCAATGGAAATGTTAAAAGATATGCTCAGATAAGACTTAAGGAAGCTGGTTTTCTTCCCAAAGAAGTTAAGCAAACTTCTAAACTATGCTAAACTATGAAGTTTTCAGATTCTTTTCAAGGAAGAACTGTTACCTACAACACTGAATGATTCTGTTGTGTAACTCACACCTTCTATCATTCACATCAAGTAATTAAAATAACTAATGAATTATTTCTGAACAGAAATAAAATGTCTTTACTTATCCAAAACCATCTAAGTGTATCAAATAATGCATCAAAATCTGCCCATCACTCAGTGCTACAGAGAAAGGTTCTCTACTAACAATTTAAAGGAGAAAAATGCAGACCTTTTAAAAGGCCAAAATTTATTTCTTAGTTAAGGAGGGAACCTGTTCTACATCACAACTCCTCTTCTGCAAAATACTGTATTTAAATAAAAAACTATCAAGGAACAGAAAAATGCTCATAGTTTTAAGAATTTTAGTTCATGACACATTCTTTCTACTCCTGGAAATCATGACAAATAGGTTAGAAATGTCTCTCCTGCCCTTAGAGAGCAAGTCACTACTGACAGTGATCTGTCATTCTCATGATCTTCCATTCTTTTCTTTCAGTCAGAAGGACAAAATACCCAACTGCCATCTCAGCTGTTTTCACCAGCAGGTTCCCTTCTGAAGAGTTCAGTCCTTTCTGTGACAGTGCTGTCTCTCCTGCTTAACAAATAAGTCACGCTTTCTCACTGGAAGATGAAGTGGTATTTTTATATTTCCGTGATCAAAACACACAAAGGTACAATTAGTCTTTAATCAGAAGATAGTCAGCAGTGTGATAGCAAGAAAATTGATGCATGGCATGTATGGTAGAATTTATGGTGAAGGGTGATTCAACCTCCTAGAAGTTACGCATCTAGCCTTAGCTTCCCCTTTAGTTGAGAGAAAAGCATCACCATCTCCAAGGGTGATTCATTCTACCTAGTTTAGATACCTTCTTTATAAGGAAATTATTCATCTTTGACAACTTTTGGGTATGACTGAGACCAATGTCATTTAAGATGCATTAGAAAGTGAGCCGTGTTGTACTATCGTACATCAAACAACCAAACTAACCACAAATTCTTCATATACAGATGGGAGTTAATTCCCAAATAGCTGTGTAACAATTGTTCTTTGGGTCTGTGTAGATAGATAGATAGATGTATATATGTATATACAGCTATTCATACATGCTATGAATATATACATAAGAAAATATTTACAAAAGAAAAATATATTGGGAACAGAAGGATAGAAATCCACTCTTGTTCCAGTTTGGTTTGTGGGCTACTATTGTGATTTTAATTAGTAAAATAATAATCTGGAAAAATATACCAAGTCTTAACCTAACAGCACAATATAGTCATAGCTGTCATTTCTCATAACCCTTTTCACTCTCAAGTAGTGAAAGATCCTGCTTTTATAGGAGGGGGTTTGTTTCTTTTTTTTTGGTTGTTTGGTTTTTGTTTTGTTTTTTTCTAATTTATGACACTAGAATTCTGGAAGGGTTTCCACAATGTTTCAGAAATATTTCACATTCAGCAAAGGCAGTTATGACATGGTATCTTCTATCCTAACAACATAAATTTTAGGCTTTATCATTTTCAAGAGATCCCAAGGGCCCTACAAAACTGACATATTCAGTACCCTAATGAAAGCTAGACCTTGTATCTGATCTAAATAGCCACAAGTAAGGATTACATCCTTTAATACAATCTTATCAGCTGCACATATATGCAAGCCCCTGGGGGAAACTGTTGCCATAGCATGAACCTAAAAGACATAAAAGATCAAGATACCAAAGCAAGTTAAAATAGGAAAAGTCTGTACATAGAAATTGAGAATGATTTTCTGCTGTGTAGAACCTGTAACACTGGTGCACAGTCTGGGGCCAATCAGAAATATGAGAACATGAGACTATTCTCTGTTCAGTTCTTAATAAGCAAATGAATGACAATATAATTTCATGCTCCTCAATAATTCAAGACAAATGCTCAGAGTATTAATTTTTCTTGTTTGTTTTCTATACCCCATGCTGTTTGTTTTATAGAGAACAATGAAAAGCAAATACAGAACAAAAAGAATAAAATATCAAGACAAATGAGGACAGAATACAAGCAAAGAAGAAAAATCAAATTAAAAATATGAAACAATACCTTATTGCAAAAAGAAGCATCTGGAGAACATTCTTGCAGAGAATTAGAGTATAATTTAGGTTCTCTCAACCTTCAAGTAGCAATGCGGGTTTTGGGTTTTTTTAAGAAAAGAATTAAAAAGAATTTCAATAATGTCCACCATATTTTACTGTGTCCTGACCTAGGCTGTATTTTGTATCATTTTTGATATTTTACAGCATTTACCCAACCAGTTGAGTTGTGATTCATCAAACACAAAAATATTTTCCAGCTTATTAAACTAATTTCCTTAAAAGATGTGCAGAGGTTCTAACTCCACTTGTCAATTCTTAACCACATTTAAACGAAAGCCATAGACACAACGAAGATGTATCATATAGATTATGACAGTATGTAACATATAACATTATTTCTAAACCTGTAAAAAAGTTCTTCTTGGTGCAAAATATAAAGATATAAAAATATAGATGTGCTATAAAGAAGTAGATGAAAGAAGAAAAAAAAAAGTTTAGAACCATGGAAGAACTTCCAGTAGCACAGGCTGATTTAACATTTGATCACATGTTGCTTTCCCTTATTTATTTATTTTGGCTTTGACTTAGACACATCATTTTCACCTCCATCTGTCACAAAGCAATCCTTGTCCTAGTTTTTGTTTCTATACTTCTCCCTTCACAGCACTAGCATTTCTTCCTCCAGTAAGAATGAGTGCTCTTCTACAAAACCAGAATTTCAAGTACTTGTTTTGAAGATGACCTACCCAACAGCACTTCAGTGAGGTATACTTCACATTCTTATTACAATAAATGTCCCTGAGCATTTTAAAGGAGAAAAAAAATAAAAATGTGGCAAACCTCAGTGTACATATTGTTATAATCTGGTCTTTTTGCAAGGACAGGGAGGAAGAAAACATGATAACTGACATCACTGATGAAGAGAATAAGGGCAAGAAACAAAGGGATATGAGCCAAAGGGACAAAAATACCTCTTGAAGGTACTTATAGGGATACATCTTCTATTTCATACAAGTGAGTAAGAAATTAAAACATTCTTGAAAACAACTGAACTCCATATGAAATGGAAAAAGCATGATTTGAATAAGGGATTTATGTACATTTATTTTACTCTAATAGTAAAATGAAATTTTGAATTCTTGCTAGATCAATCTAAGTACTGGCATTGATTTCTGCAGAGCCAGAATAATTTCCAGATATAGTTCAGTGACAAAACTGCCATAAATTCATTTAATAAAATCAGAAGTATGAATCCTGTCAGTACTTAACATATTTCTCATAAAAGTTCTGTAAGTGGCATAATGAAACTCACACAGATGCTGGTATTTAAGAAAACAGTATTTTTTTTCCATTTCCACAATCAGAAAATTCATTTTACCTTATTTCAGTTTTCAGGCATTTGCTTTATCTTTATTCCACTGAAAAGACTATGCTGATTTGCTTACGTATTGAGAACCTATTGACTCCATGGGTTTTGTAATTCTTTGAACTTAAACAGTTCAACTCCCCCCTCCTGTAGTATTTGACAAGCAACCTTCATATTTTTGAGATCCCTGTTTGACCATTCTCATTACCTAGACTGGAAACACATGATTTTTCTTAAGACCTAAGACTTAGGCTCAAAATTCCTACAGGATGTTATTTCACTGTAAAACCAAGATAATTATCTTTCAAATAATCTTAGGCATTAAAAAGCCACTTTACAAGGAGTTTCACATGCCAAGTTTCCATACTGTAGACTAAACACTGATGATGTGGGTTGTTGGGTTTTTTCCTTCTGAAAGACACATAACCTAAAGCCAAATGAATCTCAGCCTAAGATTGAAATAAGCCAATGTGGCATGTGTATTTTCACTCAACTTCAAAAATGTGGCTGTCCAGTACAAACTGTAAAATCAAGAGACAACTCTCCAGCAGATGAATTAGACTTATGCTTCATAGGATGTCCAGAGGGATTACAACTTCAAAACAGCAGAAATCACAGCAGAAAAAAACTCTGACTGCAGTAAAATAGCCAGTTGCATACACTGACTCTGATCACAGGCTATGAGTGAAAAAGAGGAGCTCTGTCAAGTACATGATCACAAAGTGCTCAAGTCACAGTGCTCCCCTCAATCCCAGAGTGCTGACATGAGTTAAACATGGGAATCAGTGCACTGTAATCCAAATGCTCTGGCATACATGGGACTAAGATGAACTGCATACCCTCACTTGCTGAAGCTGGGCAAGCAACACCACAAGATGCTAAACAGCAATTGCAAGATGAAAATACTGAGAGATTCAGTGCCCACTTCTGAATCATGATTTACTACGCTATTTGTGATTTCTGGTGTTTTTTACTGAAGAGCTTCTGATGACTTTGGAGAGCTCATAATGGCACCTATACCCCATGACCCTCACCTGTGGCCATGCCTGTTGTACTAGAATATTGGCAGCAAGCACCAAGAGGGTTTTGGACAGATGGAAGAACTTAAAATGGTACACTAACATAAAAGAAAAGTTCATTATAGTCTTTAGATAACCAAGTGAATGAATCTTTGGAGCAAACTGGAAATGTTAAGCATAGAATTCTGATCATCAGGGATCAAGAGGTAAGAGCAGTAACAAAAAGAGCAGGTAACATCTTACTTCCAACTCATTCCCTTCCTACATGAAATGTCAGCAGCCATAAACTTTTCAAAGAGCTAGTTTATCCTTTTTATTTATTCTTTACTAAGAGAGTCTCTTTTCTTCTCCCAGTGCTTTCATGGTTCACTTTAAGAAGAACATGGTAGTTTCCTGAAGCTCAACAGAATTACTCAAATGCTTAAGTACACGTGTGTTGCCAAATCGGTATTTTAGCCTTCTCTATTCGCACACCATGTAATGCACAGCATATGATGAAACATTCTAATAATGGCAAAGCCCTGGAGCAGTGGCCCTTTGTATCTTAATCTTCATACTGTGAATTGTTCGCCAGGCAATTCATTTTCAGTGTACCAGAAATGCTTCTTCTGCGGGAACAGATGTCTTCAATGGCTAACTCTTTATTTGGGATCTCAGATCCCACTGCGTACAATCATGTTAAGATCCTGATAACACAAGAGGAAGGCCTTTAAGTTATATACTATAAGAGGTGCAAACAGAATTAAAAATGCTTAGGCAGCTAAATTGATCATAAAAAGCAAAGCAGGCAGATAGTGCGTGCTTTGTTCACAGTGCTGGCTTACTTCTTCCTCAGCCCATTCAGACTGCCTGGTTAGAAAAAGATCAGACTTGCATTATGCTTGTATTTCTTGCAGTACTCTAATTTGATTTTCTAGTGTTGGATTCTTAAAAGCTTATTTTTAAGGCTTAATTTTAAAGACGATGAGTGAAGAAGCTAATGGAGGGAAAACAAAATAATCTAAGTTGCTCCTCTCCTCTGCTAAAATATTTTGGAGCAGTAAGGAAAAAATATTTGATGATTATACTTTATATTTGTGTCCTGCTTACTTTATTAACCGTTCACCAGTACCAACCAAGAGGCAATACGATGTAGTACCTGAGTGTTTTATGCAACACCTCAAGACATAAAGGAAATTATTAATGGACAATGAAAGACTAGGAAGGTCTAACAAGTTGTTCAACACCTAGATTCATGTTGCATACAAACAACTATTGTTACTCCTGAACTGATCAAAATTACACTTTGGTCAACACTGGGTACCTCAATTCCCTGGCAAGTTATCATTTTGGCTTGAGTAGCAGAGACTGTTTTCCCATTTCCCTAAATGAAACCCTCTTTTTGTGAAATTAGAATTCTCCCTTTTTTCCACTTTTCTTTCCTCCTAAATGAAACTGGATAGAACTCAGATCTTACACATCCATAACTGAGGGTACAAAAAGTAGGAATGTCTCTTTTGTAATATCTCTCTCACATCTATGCATTGCTTTCGTGCTTGGTTGGTTTGTGTGAACAGAGGACAAAGAGAAAAAGATTTTTCACTGTAGCATCATTATGGAGAGGAAGAAAAGGAGAAATACAACCTTCAAGGTTTTTACTGCAGTTTTATCTTTTGGCAATATTATTATTTACTTTGTTTAACTTACAGACTGGGTGATTGCTGTCTCTAGATTCTAGTAGATTTGGTTATGATTTTTTTTAAATCAAACTCTATAAATAGATACTAAGTACTTCAGCTGTGTATACCTTTGTTTCAATTCAGAAATTTAGAGACAGTAAGCATACTGTGTAGGTCTCAACATTCAAGTTTCCTGTCCTTAAGCTACCATTATTTTTCAAATTTATTAAAGATACTTTACTTAAAACAAGTTAAAAGGAGTTCACAGAAGTGAGAAATTTAACATGGCTCATGGATGTTTTCCAACAATTTCACTACAAAAAAAGTCTGCTAGTCATCGTTACAAAAGATTTTTTTTTTTCCCTCTTTGGCACTGATAAAGCTGAGTTCTTAAATGATTAACTTGCTCCCCATCACAAGAAATCATTAATTCATTAATCAACTTTAATTAATGTTTGGAGATTATGTTCGATCCAATTTAGCATAAACAAATATTTAGTATTTTTCCTTCACGAAGTATTAATTCAGTTCAACATGTTCTTTATTTTAAGCATCTCTGTTGCTACACTTAACCAGTTTCTGATGAATACAGATTATTGTATTAGGCTTTCTGAGGAAAAAAAAAAACAAAAACAAACCCTCATTTCTTCTAATTGTTTACTAAATGGGTTTGATCAGGGGTGTCAGGTTAAATCTTAAATTATGTTGCAAGAGTAAAAATGGATTAAGAAAAACTCATTTCAGAAGTCATGAGTTTTCTGTCTGTATCAGTGGTTGGTGTGGCTGGGATAACTATTTTCTAGGACCACGGGATAGAGACTACAAGTGAACATCTGCAAATCCACTTCCATCCCGACAGGTAAGACCCTGCAAAAATAGAAATGGGAGCTGGGTCTCCCCTTCAAGCCAGCTCACTGTAAATCTCTCCTAGCACAAGATCAGGCGTAAATGATAGAAAGGTGAGGAAATCTCGTGATGTCCTTCAGATGATAGCAGCTGACATCTCTGCTTAGCAGACATTAACTACCATATGTGTACGGTCAATGGGAACTTTGTCACTGGGTGAAATCCTAACTCCACTGAGTCCTACTTTGCAAATTGTGAACTGTAATTGATGAGGGTTTTAACTCTGCAACCCTTGGTGATATGCACAAAAACAAACTGGGAGGTTTATTTATAATCATTGGTCTCATTTGTTCCTCTTGCAACTTTACTACTTATTTTCACTTGAATGCTAGTTTATCCCAAGAGAATTAATAAAATTAAAGTCTCCAACTCCCCCTCCCTTGAAAATACTGTTGGAAAAACTATTAAATTTCAGAGCTTATGTCATATGCATTTATTTAAACAATCTAATGTGACTTACAAAAAAAAATTTAAAAATGTAGTTATTCAAATTAAAACTTTAGATGATAGGGTAGAAAAAGCTAACTGGTGATCCAAATTCAAATCTGGCATGAAAAAAAGGCAAGCTGGCTGAGATACATCAAAAGCAAGGAAGTCTTAGTTTTTCTTACCTTCTCAGAGGTTCAACTCAAATAGCAATTTTGCTCCCAATAATGATAAGCACATAAAAAAACCACCCTTAATTCACAGTGATTAAAAATTTTCTGGGCACGGAAAAAGAAAAGCAACAAAGCAATGTCCTCAGGCAGTCTTGCTTCATTTAATCTTTTTTCTTCTCCCTTCCAGACCTTTACTGCTTTGTTCTTTATTATTCTTTCTTCCTACCAGCTCTCGTATTCATTTGAACCGGAATATACTGCTCTATATGGAAAGTCAGGTGAGCAATGTTTACAGTGTTCGTTCTTCTAAAACAATGAAGATTCTTAAAAATATAAACTAAATTCCATAATGCCTCATCTGTTGCAGACTTCCACCAATTAAATTGCTTAGGTTTTTGAAATCAGAGGTAGGTAGTTCTTTGAAACTCTCTGTTTTGTAATTATGACACACACACACAAAAAAAAATCTAATAATGATAATATTTTTTTGGTTTAACTTTAACATTTTTCTTTGACCAAGTATTCACCATTTTGTAGCTCATTCCAATTTAGCTGGTAAATCTAGAGAAGTAGTGGTCTGGTGTGATTCTGTATTTATTGCTTCTTTCAACCTCTTCTAAGACCACACAAGTAATTCTGAAAGCATTTCAGTTTAGGACTATGTGGACTATTACCTGAATTCTGTTATCAGGAGCTGCCATTGATTTACGATAGTCCTAAATTGTCCCTAAATACTGTCTAAGAAAGTGTTCATTACATAAGCCAAAGCATTTTAGGAAACATGCTAACAACTAAACAGCTCTAGAACTACTAGTACAGAACTTGCTACTGTACAGAACTTGTACATCCAGCAACCTCTAAACTACAAACCAATAGCCCCTTATACACCTTGGGATGGATATAAGACATTGCTCTCATCATAAAAATCACTAGTTACAAAACCTAAAATGTAAGTTGGAAATTTAGCAGTCTTTTCTGTGCAAGGGGACTGCAAGTAGTGCTGTGACCTTTTGGCAAAGATATCCATGCATTGAAAACAATTTTAATTACTATATTTTTAAGCCATTACTGTACAGCAATATATAGCAATTAATATAACCACTGTATTAAAATAGGCCAACAGAAAAGATTTAAAAACCTGAAGCTTGCATTTTATACCAGTACTTCTGTGAAATTAATTTCAACATTGAGTTCTTTTCTCCCTTTTGCTCAATCTGTTTTACATTAAATATAGTTTACTGAAATAAAAAAAAAACACAACCAAAAAAATTTAACAATGCTATTAACAAAACAAAAGGCATGATTTGGAAAGTAAAAACCAGTAGCTTGTGAAAATAATAACACCTTGAAGGCGTATGTTGAATGTATTTGTCATCACTTGATTATTATTGTAGTAACTTAGATAAACATCCTAGCAGTTGAGTAAGAATCTCTATATCTTTTTAATCACAGATACAGGCGAACAGTAATTCTGGCACTATAAAGTCACATCTAATAGATGATCAAATTATTTCTAGCTGCTACCAAATTCCATAAGAATACTGGGAAATTGTATTGCTCTCTCTAGGTACTTTAATCTGCATTTCAGTTCCCATCTACTCCAGAAGTACATGCCTGTGATATAATACAAAGAAGAGGGAATGGAGACAGGGAAGGAATCTGTATCCTCATCCATCACCAGCTGGTTCTGTAGTCTCTATTAATCTACATTCTCTCAAAGTTTGATACAGTTCAGTTTTCTGTGGAACAACTTCTGTGGCAGCTAAAGAAAAGAATATTTAAAAGTAATTCACAACTAATAAGTCTCCTTTTGTGAAGAAAACTATTGATCATTCTACTTTTATACAAAATATACAGTAAATGGAACTAGGAAATTTTATTTGAAGGTATGCTTATCTTTCCTATAAACTAAAAGTGTTTAATTGTTTTTCCACCTAGATTCCTATGTAGGATGGAAGGCTATGGTGGCCTTGCTTTGGTCTCTGCTAGGGTTTATAGGGTGCTATTTTTGCTGTTGACAAAAGTATTGACATTGATTCTACAGCAAAATGGATTTTTCACATCTTATATCCCTGCTGACCCTACTTAGTACCATTTCTATCTCTGTCCCAGTGACTCAAAGGCACAGTTACCTCCATCTCCAGCTAATACATCTCTAGATCACTACTTCCTCGAAGCTATCCAACCACTAATATAGTTAGAACAAAATAACAACCATTGTTTTTTAACATGTTTTTTTCCTAGAAATTAGACACATCTTTCTTAGTGAGCAAGGCCATGTGCCTCAAGGCATCCTGTCATTTCCAACAGCACTTACTGGCCTAATAAAAATATTAATTTACATTAATATATGAAGTGAACTGAATTCTTCAGGGTGTTTAGCTATGAAATACACAGTATTTCACAGAACATTTAGGCCACAAATTTTCCTCCGCCAAGCTAAAGTTTCTTCTTGCACTTGCACCTACTTCTGTTATACTCAGCATGTGTAATCTCTACACAATGAGAACCAATGCTGTTTCAGCTTCCAGCACTGGAAATTGTATACTGACTCTTAACTCCTCACACCTCAGACCATTACAAACTGAATGTACACACGTCCAATCTCACAGACTGTTTCTCTCAAATAAAGACTGAAGATCATTCACCCATTCACTTAGAGAACTAAGCCTTTTTATCCTGTTGTATGCATGCTGGCTTCCAAGTGACAATGTCTTTCCAGCAGTAAACATAACAGTGACTTGAAAATCTGGAAAAGGAGATTTTGCCTGTGGTGACACAAAATATGCAGCAACTTAGGGCAGATAATACATAATCTTTGCAGAACTGCTAAGAACAGTTCAGTAATAGCATTCTAGGAGACTGCAACCACATTGCTTTCTAAGGTCCACTCTTGAAACACAGGTTTAACTTCAGCTTTTCATTTGGCTAGCTGAAGCAGAATTTCAGCACCCACAGTCTCATTTGCAGCAGGTATTTGATTATAAAAGTAATGCTACAGACAGAATTGAAAAGACTGTCACTTTATGATGCTCCATTTTGCTAAGCTAGCTTACATTGTAATGCAAGAAAATTCTATCACACAGATGGATTGCCTGTTCTATCACAATAAAATACTTTTAAAACACAGTACAGCTGGGTTCTGTAGTCACAAGTCGTGGTAAAATACACAATAAAGAAAATGAGAGTCTGCCCTGAAGCCTATGTGTGAAGGAGAAAAACTGATCAGATTAGAAAATATAATGGAGGAATATATGACAGAAAAGATGAGTAGGGGCAGACCCTGACAACGGGACAAGAGCTGATGGACCCATGAGTCCAGTGATCAGCTATTCTGCACACCTCTGTGGACTGTGACACTGCCAACAACACAGACCTACACAGTCCTTTGGGCAGGAGACCAAAACAGACAGTTGTCATGGTTCAGGGTCAGGGCAGCCCCTTAGACCTGTAACAGCCACTCTCTGTTAACCTCCCTCCCTCCCCAAATGGAAAGGGAATGAGGGAGAGAGACTCAACCATTAGAAAAGGGAACTGGAACAGCTTTAATGAAGATTAAAATAGTAATAAAAAAATGGAATATATACAAATATATACAAAACCAGTATCAAACCTAACCCCCTCATGGCAGTTACATCACTGTCACCACTGATGCTGTGGGGCAGGCACTGGGAGAGGCCCAGACTGGTCCCAGCAGCAGATGAGAGCTGTGTTCAGGAGCTGG
>WUAM01000143.1:13226007-13262154 GCA_024336885.1 Actenoides hombroni | reverse complement strand
CCTGGGAAGCAGCTGCTGCCTGCAGCCAGGGACTGAGCTGGGAAGGGAAATCACTGAACAGAGTTAGTTCTGTTCTCACTCACACCAGGACAACAGTCTAGCCTCCTATAGGAAGAGAACACGAGACCAAAGACAAGCAGCTGGGAAATGTGAGATGGACTTGACAACCTTAGAGAATGTCAGTGAAGAAAGCAAGCTATTACTTTATTTTCTCTCACTTGTTGCTATCTTACCTTTAAAAGGCAGGCCATTGCCTCTTAAAAGAGGAAAAGATGCTTGCATTTTGCATATAGTAAATGGTAACATACAACACAAAAAAAAAAGTTTTAAATATCTATACTTCCTTGGTTAGCATTATATCTAAGATTTCTTCACACAGAGCTGTTGAGCTTGGATGTAAATACATACATTGTAGCTGCATTTTTATTTTATTCTTAAACTGGAAATCTAGTTCAAGCTTTCACTTAGCCTTTTATCGTGGAGGACGCCAAAGTAGAAGGAATAAAAAGAGTTCCCTGTTCCTATCAGTGACCAGAGTATGCCTCTACAGACTGACACTACAAACATGGCAAACCTTGATAAAACATTTCTGGCATACAGAGAAGCAAGGAATGTACTGAGGCAGGATTTGTCAGCTCTTGCTGAAAAAAAAGCCTTCTCCTTTGATTGCAACGTATCTGGGAGATACCCAAGTCCAAGGTTATGGAGGTCTCCACTCTAGGTCACTGAAAGCAAAGCAAGCTGAAATTGCACGTGAGTGTTAAAAATACAAGACATGTAAATCTGACAACCATCAAAGTCCTGAGTGTTAGCTGGATTTTTTTTTTTCCATAGTTGTCTTTGAGAATTAATGCATTTTAATGAGTCTAATAATGTGTATGTATTGTGAACTATAATAATTTTGCTTTTAGGTTGATTTGCTACTGTTGACAGGAAAGGAGTGTAAAACCATCACCTTTTAATTTTTTCAGATACTTGATGCAGTGATGGAGTGATTATAGGGGTTATAAATAATGAAATACAACACACTTTCAGGAACGTTCAGAAATTTAGAATTAAAAACACTCTGACAAAAACGTCACGAAAGCTTTGCTCAGCTTAATTCATGCCTTAATACTCTTATGTGCCTGATGAAGTCTAATGGAGGGTATTGTCTGTATTCTTCCTAAAAGAGTATTTTTAAGCAGCAGCGACTGTTTTGTAAAACTCAGTATCGTAGAATACAGTGACAATCTTCAGTTAAGCTCTTCTTTAGGCTTCCGCGTGTAGGAATATGATGTGTCCAAGATCACTTGCATCCAGCACCCATAAATCTAAGAAACTTCTTGATTCATGCTCCTAATTACTTATTTAAGTGACAAGACTGCAATGTGTAGGCTGACTAAAACACTTTCTGAGGACAATCTATTGAAAATAACATCCTGTTCCATATGGACACCAGACATAACACCAAAGTTGCAGTTTTTCAAAACCTAAATTTAGGAAGATTGACACTGGCAGTCTTGATCAGCTAACTGAAGCCTCTTGCAATCTCAATCAATCTTGCAAAAGCTGTTTAGTCCAAAAGGATCAAGTGAACATATATATATATATATTTATATATATGCTGTTCATCTTCACACAACGCATGTTACAGAATATTTTTCCAAACTTTCCAGTTCAATATGACCCAAGGTCCCTGAATCACCACTACTGCCCTTCAGTATCAATATAAAGCTCAAGGATTTTGTTTGGTTTTTTTAAAAAAACAGTTCTTCACAACAGATTATGGCCCAAATAATAAAGGAAATTAAAGGAAAAAGACAGCAATGGCTAACAACATAAATTTGGGGAGGAGCCCCTCGGAACCATAGAATGGCACCTAGTGATGGGCAAGGCACAGAAGTCAGGTACTTGACAGCTTATCAGCACTCAACTCTTACTGCAGCCTTCTACACAACTCTGAGGTCTCTGTGGCTAAACTTTTTAGGAAGGATTAAAAGGAAAAGAAACCTCCCACAAAACCAATGCTATGATTTATCATGTAAACAAGCAGTCTGTCCTTCAAGCAGTGGTATCCAGAACTGTTTATTGACCTCACCAGATTACAGTATGAAAGGCTGAAAGAGCTCTCCTCAGCTACTGTGTGTAAATAAATTCCAGCAACTGCACAGAGCCTCTTCTGGCAAAAAGAAAAAGTTAAGATGAACCCTGAAAGCAGACCCTCAGAGGTGTACTTAGGCAGTGCAGAGGGCCATTGGGTGTGGGATCACCAGTTCCCCTCCAACAGCATTAAGCCATCTATTTATCTTTCCTTACAAAATGTCTTGCTCTTTATTGACTCATAAGACCCCGAAGAATCATAGGTATTTCTTGAATTTCATATTCACTGCAATAATGTCCTAAATTCATGAAAGCCAAAATAAAAAATTTCAATCTTCCAGTTTTTGCTTTTCAACATGCAATTCTTAACTGCTTGAGAAAAAAAATGCCTATCATAGTGCAAACAAAGTGAGGCTTTAGTCAACAAAATAGGAGGTAGAGGTGAGGTCAAGGCTTGATTCACCGACATCAGCACTCTCTTGTTCATACCACCCTGCAGGTAAAATTAGGACAATATTCTGCTTTTGCAGTAAAATAAATTATTTCAGATGAAGTAAACAAGTCAGAGATCTTCCCAGTATGAGAGTTCACAAGCAAGAGAATCAGAGTTGTGCCCTTTCTCCCATACGTACACGACAGCCTAACCCAGAGTCAATGCAACACCACATACCAGGATCCACAGCAGATCTGTCACCAGTCATAGTCATTTACGCATCAACCAGATATTAGAAGGAAAAAAAATGTAAGAAACCAAACTTTAAATAGTGATGCCATTGTAATATTTCACTTACGAAAGATCTATAATCTCTTAGGACCACCACCGCCCCTTTGTTTCTTTCCTCTTAGTAATTATTGGTTTCATTTATATTCTTAACTTCGTGAGACTGGTATTTGTTTGCAGTTTTTTAAGTTGTCAAACATACAGTCTCGCTACATAAAAGATGTCTAATTAGCTACTGTGAGGCTTAATTTGGACAGCATTTTACTTACAAATCTATGATGCATCAGACTGCTTCATATTTCAAACACATTTTAGTAAGCTGAGTTGTATTACATAAATGATCTTTAAACACTTCTGAGAAGTGAGTATCTTCAGGACTTAAGCAAGGGAAGACACGTCTAAGTTATTTTCCAGCAGATTTCACAGATGGCTCACAAGACTGTCATAAGGCACAGGGGGAAAGCAGTTGCTTATTTCTTTATAGCTATGCGAGCACTAAGCACAATCTGGATTTAAGGCTAGAAGTTGCTTATTTATCAATAACTCTTCTAAATCTTACTCCTGCTAAGTAATACTTCTTACATCAAAGTGAATTACTGAAACTTAAAATGAAAAGGCTGCAAGGAAATAAGTATATTTCTCGTTGATGGGATGTCAAGTACTGCCTTACAAAAATATGCAAGATGTGCTTTCCAAGTACAACCTTTTACGCATTCTTCGATGCAGTTTATAGATCAGTCTGTTTTGTGGGTACAAGGGAAGACATGAAAACACCATAAAGTACTCCTGGGATGCACTGGTTAGACCATTTCAGGAAGAAAAAGCACTGTTTTTCAAAAGATAACTACGGGTTAATGTTGTACGTGGAATTCTGACCAACAGTACCCTCAGCAGTTTGTGAGCTGTCACTAGGCTGTGAAGAGAATCATAACAAGCTACAAATGTGTATGTTTATTTTTCAAAGCCTACCACACTCATCATAATGGGTGCTTTTCCTGATTTTTTCAGGCAGAGGATTATTTTTTTTCAGAATCTGATGCTTCATTACGGAAAACAGCAAAAGGAAACAAGGTTTAATGGTTCATGCTGATGTTCTTTTATAATCTCCACATAGACCAATCCTTTTTTCAGCCTTCCAACAGCATTGCGAAAAACAACAATACACACATACACATAGAAAAGACATTTAAAAAAAAACAAAAACAAAAAACCAGGATACATTTTCTTCCCAGCAGCCTCTGAAGACTCAACTAACCTGGCTGCAAGCATCTGGCACCAAGCAAGTGGCATATGTAAGTTGTTTACAGACTTGGTATAGCTCTGAAATAGAAAGCCTAAGGCTCTTGTCAAGAAGTTTCAACTCTCTCTAAAACACTGTTCTTCTAAGACATCTGTTTCTAAGACCTCTCTTCTTTTTGGTCAGCAATGTTCTTTGAACAAATTATAGCATCTCTGGTGGTGCTTGCAGAAGGAAATCACACAGGTTAAATGTATTTGCCACACTGAAATCCAGCAACAGTGCTCAAGAGACATCTGAAAGTGTTTATAGTCTGGTCTTGACTCATTATATTAACTTTTTTCTAAGCTCAGTCCTCTATTATTTTTGTGGTTGAACCTCATGTTAATGGTGAATATTGTATTATAGAAGCTCCATTACAGAAAGTCTTTACAAAAAACACCCTAACCTTTTAATTTTTCAGTCTCCTAGGCAGTTGCTTGATTATATACACCACTCTCATAGCCTACAGATGCACCAAGAAATTACTCACTAATGTAATACCATGGCATTTCATTTAGCATAATGTTTTAACTTTGTGGTTCTATATCAGGCTAACTGTAGTATGAGAGCCATACGTGTCTATATCTCTCTGAAATTCTGGTGATATATTAAATGAATAGATGGGGAAAGATTACTTTTGTTATATAAAACAAGTTGTTGCACAGCACTTCACGGGGAATTCCAACACCCCACCACTCTGTCTAAAATGCTCAAATCAGAAATAGAGAGCAGTCATCCTGCTTTTGTCCTGGGTGGTTCTATTCCACACAGATCCATCACCTTCCCTTTAGAAATGTGATACAGCAATTTATTATTACTGCCTCTATGGCTGACATAATTCCAGGTACACATATTCAATAAGAAGCCTCTTCTTTCCTTCCCATCTTCCCAGATCTTTCCTCCCATGTTGTCCTTTTTACTTTTTTCATTCTCTGTTTCATCAGCTGTGCATGTTTTCATCAATCCTATACGTATATTTCTGTGTGAAATGTATATTCATTTGACACATTCAGGTATGTTCAGGGAAGATCAACAATAAATTAACAGGATTCAAAAAGAAAACAAAATACAAACCAAAAAAACTCCCCAAAACAGTAACAACAAAAAAACCAAACCTAATATTCTGAATCTTTTAAGATTCAACTAAGACTGGAGAGCTTGACGTTTCTTTCATCTTTATTACACCTGAAGAAGTTATTTTTAGCTTCTGTGCACTGTAATCCACTTGCTGTTAGCTATGACAAGCATCACATAATAATTATTTCCTCTAGCAGTGGCATCACTGGACAGCTGGTTTAGTTATTCCCACAGTGACATACGAAGAAAAAGCATTTTCTTTCCTCCATGTGTAAAAGGCAGTAGCCACATAAGATGTCAGATTCAATATATACTGCATTCCTACCTCTAATGACTCTTGTCTTTCATGTATTTTCCAGTAGCTTGTTAATTTTTAAAAACTGATCTTTAAATAGGTATCTTGAGATTAATTTCAGGAGATTTTTAAGTATCACACAGGACTTACTGCTGATTTGGGCAATAGACAGTAAGGTAAGTTACTGATATTCTTTCATCAGCTTTCATCATATTGGTGTGTATCAACATGATACACACATGTATATATACATCCAGATGAATATGTAAAGTGACATGAAACTGTCTGTACAACTAGAAAAGCAAGGTTTCTTCACATTCTTACACCAGTTTTGGAAGGCATTCAAATTTTTCTCTAACATAAGCTCACATTACATTGTTTACATTGAGTATAAGCCAAACTTCTTCAACATACATGTTAGCTTCAAAGTGACAAAGATCAGCAAATTAAGTAGGGTTTAATGTGTTGGGTACATAGGACAACAAAAGCATTTCTATTATTATCTGTCTTCCAGTTGTCTATTTTCTCAAGCTTCAATTTTCCAAAGGAAATGTAGTCTCCCTCTTTACCAATAAATAATTATGATGGAAGTAAATACTGATTGGTAATACTTTTCTATCTCCATTTCATGACACTTGAAAAACTAAACACCAGAACCAATGTTGAGATATGGTATTCTAATGACAAGAGTTTGTCACTTTTCCTCCTTACTCCTCAGATCACTAGGAGAGAGAAGTCCTGTGCAAATAATATATGTTGTAGGAAGGTAAAACAGGTCCAGAATAAAAAGCCTATCTGAACTGAAGTAGCCAAATAAAAGCTCTGATATTGCCACCAAAGATCTAGGTTAAAATAATCATTGAAAACAACAGGAGAGCAAAATCAGAACAGGCAACAGTAGCCCTAACTGACTCTAGGCATGGAGCCCTTCATTAGGGCTTTTGGAAACTTTTTAATATTTTGAGGTGACACAGAAAATGTAATAGTGTGATGTGGCTTGATGAAGCAGAGCAATCTGCCTTGAAATATCACATCTACTTCTTGCTTTTTTTTTTTTTTAATTAACCTGTCTCCCTTCTCCCTTTCTCCGCCATTTTTTCCTTACTTTCTTTTTGTTGACAAGAAACAGTTTCTTTTAGGAGCTCTGAACCCCAGGAACAACTGAACAGAACTGAACATCTGATTTCTTTCTTTCTTTTTTTTTTTTTAATTTTCTTTGTGTATTTTTTCTACAGTGCATTTCTTTACTGTACTTCTCCATTATTTTTGTCTTCCAGGCATGGCTACATAACCAGAAACAACAAGTCCACCGTACCTCCAATAGCTTCTTCAAATGTGTGCCTAACATCTTCAACACACTTGGATGATACAGAATTTCCCTTATTACACTAATTGCAGTTAGAACTATGTATGGGGCTTTCCCCCCCCAGTGAAAAAGTAGTATTTTGAAAAATGTAGTTCTCAAGAGACTCTAAAGGGAAGGAATGAGAGTGATGAAGAAAGAATGTAAACCTCAACTAAACAGTCTGGTGAACTTTGATCAATTTGGAACTTTTTTCATTTTGCCAAACAAACTAATAAAAACCTCTCTCTCATAAATAAACATGCAAGTATATTCCTAAAACTCTCATTTCTTCCACGGGGTTATTACAGCTCAAGGCAATTAGGCCTGGCTGAGCATCCCAGATTCACGCCGACTGAACCGCTTCTCATTCTTCTCTATGTTTAATAAAAAACTCCCAGCGATTTTGGATGGCAAGCAGGCGGACGTTTCTGTAGGCTATCTCTAGGTTGACAAGCTTCATTCTGTCTTTGCTTGGGGTCAAGCATGACAAATTTCCAGCCAGATAACACTTGTCACATCTTAAGCCCATCCAGACAGCAATCATGCCTGCTGCTCGCAGAAGCAACATCTGCCGCTGAGACAAACAAGAGCTCTTGATTCACACTCTCCCTCACTGAGCTCCCAGCTCATTAGGATCTCCTAACTGCTGCCTCTTACACATGAAAAACACACCTATCATTGAACAAGCAAAATGCCTTGCTCCCTGCTAGACTCTTGAACAGAGCAGCTCCTGCTGAGCCTGAGCTTGGCAAGAGCAAGAGACCCCGTCACTCACAGAAGCAAATCTTGTCAGACTGTCTGTCAGCGTTACCTGATGAGTGAGAGGCTTTCCAGATGTGAAGCCAAATCCAGTCTGCTTCCCAAGCATCCCAGTAAAACCCCAGGGGCAGCAGTGCCTGCCTTAGGCAGGAGCCCACAGCGGGGTGAGCAGGGACCGCCATCTGCAAAGCCCCGCAGCACATCACAGCTTCCCCTCCTCGGGGGACCTTGCCTAGGAGGGTATTTTGGAGCTACAGCATCAGTTTACCATTTACCATAAATGAATGTTTCCTCAAAGCCCCCAGATTATCTAATTGCTTATGGTTATACACTCGTCGGGATCATTTGAGCACATTTAGCTCCCTGGCCCTTCTCATTCATTCAAAGGGATGTGGCCTCCCCTATTGTCTTAAGGTTAGAAACTTTTCTAGTATGGAAAAGTACCTAGACAAACTTGGCAGTTAAAAAGAACAAAGAATTTGACATTTAGCCTGCTGATATGAAAATTACTTCTCTCTTAAAAGAAATACTGTGTTAGAAATAGGTGAGATTTCACTAGGGGAAAACATCAAAGGCAGCAGCTTTTATAGGATTAACATCTAAAAGCCTGTAACAGTCTAATTTTCTTTTTATACAATCCTATTCCTACAACAGCAGCTTGGAATTACGATATAAGAAAATGGTCGGTCTTTCAAGAAAAAAAAAGATAATTCATGTCTTCCTACATTTAAAAAAAATTCTTTGAAAAAAATACCTGGAGCAAAATTTGGCAATTTTGCATGGCTCAAAAAAAAAATTATATTCAGCGACTTGAGTTGGTTAATCTTTAAAACATGAGAAAACTACTACTAAGCTGTTGGTAGTATCTTTACTGGATACTACTGGATGCCAGAGAATAAATGAGAGTCTAACAACGGGGCAGGGAGCCGGGGGGGAGATACTCAAGATAACCTTTGCAGAAAGAAATACACATCTTGTTTTCTGGACCCAGTGTTTTCTTTAACATGCCAATTAATGTGCTTTTTATGTAGGCACTAGATCCCTTCTGCTATCCTTCCTTCTTACACAGAAAGAAAGGGTTACACCCCACAGCTTAAGGGGGTTTATTCCAGAGATCTGCTTTCTGTTTCTTACTGCACCACAAACTTCATCTGTGATCTTCAGCAAATCCCTTTTTGTCTCTTCCCAGTAAGACAACACCTGCAAGCTCTAACTTCAGAGAGATAGGATTGCCGAAGTATTGTTACATGAGCAGAAAACATTTCTGTTCAGGCTAATAAAAAAAGATTTCTTAGATAGCAGAAAACGAAACAGATCTTTGCAGATTTATATAAACTGTTAAATGAGCCCAGATCTCTTTGACATCTGCTCAGGAAATGGGAAGGACTTTATTTATCCACTTATGGAGTAACAGCTGGATGAACCTGCAGCAAGTTTTCTCTAGATGGACAAATCCAAGCAAGAAAAAAAAAAAAGGATAAGTCCATAATTAAAAATCTAATACTGTGTTAAACTAATTCTACGACTTCAATTGCCAAGACATTTTTCTATATTTAACTCTCAAGGGGTTTTTTTTGTTTTTTTCAGAGCATTAATTATAAAGGAAAAAGATATTTTAATACAAGTAATAATATTACAGCTCAACAATACAGTCTTATTTTCATATCCTGCTTCTTTTTACTACCTTGGTTCATTGGGTTTTTTTAGCACACAATTTGGCTTTTAAACAATAAAACCAATATTTCAAAAAGCTTCTCTCAACCACTAAGCTCCACTGAGATGAAGGAACGGTGCAAATATCAGGAATTAATGAGTACAGTGCACCACACTCCAAGCTTCCAGAGGCAAGATAAAATAACTAAGTACTGAAAGAAGATTCTTGTGGCATATCATACTCAGTACAGACGTCAACACAGGAATTTCACTTTTCTCAGGTACTCTGTGCTTAGGGTAGATACATGATCTGCACCCTGTAAGTTTAACACATTTCATTGCAGCCTAGGGAGCTTGTTTTAATGGGAAGAAAAACTGTAATATACACACAAAAAGTGAACTCTGATGTACACAGAGATTACAGCCCCTCAGCTGACAGGGCAACATTATATTTTTTTCAGATTATAGTCTCTTGAGAAACTGTTTTCTTCTTAAAAACCTTATTGTATTCTTACAATAAAAGAGAGAAGTAAATTCCTTGAAAATCATTATAATAGAATATCCTAAACACAATTACCTCCTTCTAGAAATGACTCATTATTTATGAGGATGAGAGGCAGCAAATGTAGCACAAAATACCTGACACCCTTCATTACAAAAGATACTATTATTTACAATCAACCTATTCCTTCCCACAAGGATTCACAGTTTTTCTTTTTCTTCTTATGAAGAAATGAGAATAACATGCAGTTATGATTAATATTTTGCTTGATAAATCTGGAAATAAATATATATCTTTTGAGTGCTCTCTTTCTTTGTAAAACACTTGGCTGAAGTAATTGGAAAAGGGGCAGGAACACCTACAGGAATGAGTTGTTATTAATAACAATGTCATATTATTGCTGACTTCAGAAGTTACATTCTTTTAGCTGAATCCTATTATAAACTTCCCACTGTTCAACAGAGTTAGCAGAGAAAAGCACTAGTTTGACAAGCAGCAGGAAGCCGATGCCAGGAGCAGCAGCAGCAGTTGCCACGTGCTGCGTGGAGTGCGATGCTTGTGAGGTCCCTAGGGGTGCCTGAAGGAGTTTCTGGCCCCCAGCTTCCCTTGGTCTATGTGTATGGAGGGAACAGGCAGCAGGTCTCACGACAGGGGCTGTGCAAGGGGTAGGAAAGCCTGCATTCAACCTCGAGCCGACTGACACAAATCACCCGCACCATGAAGGGTGGTACGGTTAGACTGGACACAAGGGTAGGTGAAGGATGGTAGGTTTACATAGGATGTAAGGAAAAAAATTTCATCATGAGGGTTGGGAGATACTGGAGCAGGTTGCCCAGAGGGGTTGTGGATGTCTTTTTGTAAGTGTTAAGGTCAGGCTGGATGGGGCTTTGTGCAACCTGATCTACTAAAAGATGTCTCTGTCAATGGCTACGAGGCGATTTGACTAGATGGTCTTTAAAGGTCTCTTCCAACCCAAACTATTCTATGACTCTATGACAAAGAAAATAAGAGGAAAAAAACGGCTGATGTTAATAAGCCAGTAAATCTATTATTACAAGACCATTGGACAGTCATTAACAGTAGAGGATAAGAATTTGTTCAAGAATTCACTTCCCTAACACTGTATTTTAATTTTACAGTAAATTTTGATATCCTGTTAATAGGATCAATATACAAATTCAGTATGTTGAAACACATTTGGTATTTAGATATTACCTTAATGTAACTGCTTAGCACTAGCAGCAGCCATCAAATGCCATTGATATTGTAATTGGAAACTGCAGAATTATTCTGGTAAGAATCAGTCCAACCATTATCTAACTCTACCAGGGCACTACTACACCATGTCCTTAAGCACCATATCTAGATGGCTTTTAAATATATTCAGGGATGGTGATTCAACCACTTCCCTGGGCAGCCTGTTCTAACCTTTGATAACCCTTTCAGTTTAGAAATTCGAGCTCTGTTCGTTTTGAGTCTACACATACCAGATCTGAAATCAACTGATCTCGGTTTGTATACTTTAGCTTTCATCTTTTGATAATTAAAAAATCAGCAGATTATTCCACTGGGATTATTCTAGCCAGTTAAAATGTTATTATTGGTGGCACAGAGAGATCCACCCTGTATCTCCAGAGTTTATCATCCGACTTCATCAAAGAATTTCTAGAAACAAGGAAATGTTCAGCTAACTGTGAGCATCTGTGGTCTTACACAGATACTAAATGAGCATGATGGCTTTTCCTAATCTTACAGTGTGGGAGATCACAGTATCTGAACAAGCCTCTAATACTGTGAGGACACTGGAGACTCAAGTTACAAATTAAGCCCGGATGTAATAATGCCATCCTAGTAACACCAATAATTTCCAGAATCCAAAATGGATTCTGAGATAAAATCACTTTGTGTACTTGTTTTTCAAATAGCCATATTGCCATCACGACCATGAATCCCAGTTATGTAGCCAATTAATTGGAATTAATTCATTGTAATTACCTTTAATTGTAAACTCAATCCCTTGAAGTTTCTTACTCATTAGCTGCCACATAGCACAGTTATGTAAAAGTCTTTTCCCTTGGCAGCCTGATGATCAGATTATCATCACAACAGTATTATGGAAACAGGTTGAGAAGAGCTACCTACTTTGTATCTAAGGAAGATCATAACATCCTCAAAATTAACTTTTCTGCTCTTGAAATCTAGAATTATGTAGAATATGTATTTTTGGCTCTGTGTGTCTGGAAGTACAGTGGAACTGCAAGCAGGACATCCAATTAGTTCATGAAGTCACTATACAAATCTTCCATCTACTATGGGGAAAAAAGGAAAAGAGAACTGAAGAAAACTGAAGAAACTTATACTAAAATACTGAAAAGCTAAATACATAAAATATTTACCTAGCCACACTGAAAGAGAAAAGTTTCTAAATACAAAATGATTTGTATTGAATCTGCACTTCTTACAAGAAATGTATTTTCAAGATTTTCTTTCCGTTAAAGAAAGCTGACAGGAATCTTAGTGCTCATTAAAGTGAAAAATGGGTATTGTTGTCCAGGACAATAGGCACGGCAAAATATGAGAAGTTAAAGAATAGCTTTGTTAATAGCAAGGAAGCCAAGCATGCCCTACAATCTTGTTCTCCAAGGCAGAAAAGTACCCAGAAGAGGATCTTTACTTCACATGTAGTCAGGCAGCTTTAGTACTACTCTCCCAAACTCTTCAGGTGGCAGTTCCAATGGCACCAACATCCACCTCCCTGTAAACCAGCCCTTCACTGCAGTTTGGGGGAGAAGAAACAACAATGAAACCAACAACCCACTGAGCACCTTGACTGGCAGCTAAATGCCAGAGACAGCAAACAAGTAAAATATTTCGCATTTAGACAAAGCAAATAGGATTGGCTTAAAAAATCATAACCTACTGTTTCAATCATGAGTTTTTGAAATAAGGATGATTTTCCAAAGGCTTCTCACTTCTGGGGTCAGGGTTATGCCTCCTGACATAGAAAAATTCTCTAAGTAAAAACAGCCTGTCCTTTCCCAGACCTCTTCTGGGTGCCTCCAGGACTGCCAGTGGGCAAGAGCACAGAGAAGGAGCGCTGCATTCCCGCAGCCTGGCTCTCCTCTGACACAAATGCTCTCAGCAGTGAAATACTAATGACTGACTTCATCAGCTTGGTCGCTCCAGGATTCATTGTGCACAACATGTCATCACACATAGGTCACCAAGGTCACAGGGCTGGAAAGGAGCCACAGTAAGAACAAGTCCAGTTTCTTATTATCTGAAGCACCACCTCAAAAGCTGGAGCTTTTGTTCCTTCCCTCATTAAAATACTGTTTCAGAACTACACTCTCCCATTTTTTTTTCCTCCTGAGTCTGCAATCTTTTTTTTCTTGTGCCAAAACTGGTTTTTTTCAAATCCTGCTTCTCTGGAGTTATCATTTTAAAACAGAGATCCTACCCAAGTACAGAATAAGAAACCCAGTAAGCAGCTCCTGACCCAGCTACACAGAGACACCTGAGCAGGCAACCTCACTAACCTCAGAGCTATACTTGACACAAGACACTGCCCCAAAAGTTCAGTGCCTGGGGTAGAGAGCTGACCGGACACAGCACAGCCCCCACGCCCCGTCTGGTCACCCTCAGCAGCTCCATATGGGCACCTTTGACTTGGGTCCCCACAGAGCACTCGCACCCATGGCAGAAACAGCCTCTTGGTTCTACTCTAATGGAAGACCCCCCATGTGTTGTTCTGGAAGTCTTTTACCTAGCTTTTATCTGCAATATTTTCTTCTCTTACCTATCTGTGAGGAGGATAATTGGTCAAAGAAGACCTGTGGGCTGGAAGAACATGTGGCCGTGCTCTGGAACAAAATGTGACTGCAGAGAAAGCAGCATGTAACTCACTGGCTTTGTGGTTTCTGTAATTCAGCTCCTAACTACCTCCATTGCTGAAATACCTTCAAGCCACTTCTCCAACTCCAGCATTTCATCCACAATGATTAACAGTTTCTGAAGTTAAAAACACCATTAAAAATCTCCACTGTCTCAAGATAGCATTTATTTTTTTTTTAATCATGCCCTCTCTGGTTTCCAGGAACCTCTAAGTTATGTCAAAAATTCTGCAATTCAAGATGTCTTTGCATTTCTTCACTCCTGTTGTCAGGTAGTCAGAAAGGAGGACCTGAATGGGAAATTAAGATGCAAATACCAGAATTTGAAACCAAGTACAAAGGCCCTTTTAAATTCTGCTCTATTGTTCATTTTTAAGCTTCATAAGGCTCCACTGACCCAGTTTCACAATGACTTTTTCCTGTAATTTTGCCTCCTGCTCAATGAAGTGAGTACAACCCACTGTATTAATTTACTGAATTAATAGAGTTTTACATTAAAGACATCTCCTGAATATCGTTCTGCCATTTCTGTTACGTGTATTCACTGTATCTGTGTTGCATCATTGTTCTTCTTGAATTTTAGGGGTTCTCCTTGTAAAACTAAGAACTTGAGCATCTATCTCTTCATCAGGAAGTACCTACACTGTAACAAACGGACTCTAGTTCTTTATTTCTCAGTGTTCCCAAAGAGATTTCCACTAATTATTCTTTTCTATCATTAATATATTAATACAACGGACTTTTTACAGGGAAAGCAAAATGCTGAATCAGAAGTTTGCAACTTTTCATTACCAAAAAGCTTTTTTAAAAATTGTGACATAGAGAAAATATGCAGAGCCAGCTACCTTGTACCATAGCCTTAAATGAGGCCACTGATGGAAGGAGAGTGGCTCCAGTCCAGTCTGACCTTGTGCTGACTGTTCATTTTACCTAAACGCAGTGTGCAAATTGTTTCTTTATCATGGCTGAAATACCAAAAGTTTCCCAATCACCATCTTCCACATTTTTAATAGAGACCATGTCTAAACATTGCCTTGTTGGTTATTAGTATACTTGCTGGTACTTCTGCATATTGCCTGCAAACGATGGAACAATTATTCTCACAGTTACCAAGTCAGAAGAAAAGGGTGAAGGATAAAATGATGGCTGGACTCTTTGATCACCATTCAGAGAAACTAAGGAACACTTCAGACATACACCTCCTAAGCCTCCTCAAGATCAGGAATCTACTTCAGTCCTTTGTAGCACCATCTGCCCGTGGCTTCCAAGTTGGCAAGTATCAGAGGCAGAGAGAGAAAGAAGTGTGAGAGGGACCTGACCTGAATCAAGCCTCAGCAGCCTCTGCACAGACACAACTACTTGCCCACCCTCATTCCTTCTTACTTTTTGTGTAGTCAAACTAAACACTGAAGTCTGAGCTACATTTACCTTTACTGCTGCTAATCTGGTCCTGAAAACAAAACTAAAGTACGTAAATAGTGAGAAGACTGTGTTCTTCAAATTACATGACCTGTTAAAGCTGGATCCGTTGCTCCTTCGTGGCGAATCCCCATTCCTCAGGGATTTCTGCAGGTTGTAGCTCAACCACCCTGAATCTCTCACTAACCCCTTATGGGAGGGACCCCCACCCACCCTGCAAGCATACACATAATTCCCTCAGCATCACTAGCAACACTGCTAAAAAGGCATAAAGCTGCTTCTCCACAAATCTTAGGGGAAGTCTAAACAAGGAGCACAAGTAAACTTCAATAACTTCACTGTCCAAACTCAAATATCTCGCTTTAAAAATTGGCTGACACCTACTGAGGAGAATGTTGAAGTTGTGGCAGCAATGTTAAACACAACTACATCGATGGCAGTTTCAGGATGAAAGACAGCAACAGCAACCAAAGGTCACGGATTTCGATCAAGAATTCTTCCTTTAAAAGCAAAGGTTTTGGTTAACATAGAAACGGTTCATTGGAATGCAATGACTTACTTTCAGTTTTGCTTCGAACCTATATTCGCATCCTTACTAATGGCCATTTTAATAACCTTAAATGATTATGGTCATGGTTCTTTATCTAGCTAAAAATGTGCTCACCCTGGAAGACGGCAGAGCTTGTTTATTCTGGTTCAAAAACAAGTGACACACAGAAAGGATACCGTACCTTGAATCATAATTTAGCTGATACTAATGGCATCTCACAATTACTGTAAATAAATGAAAACTGTGGACACATCAAAAATAAACCCCAGCATTGTCTTTGTGAATATACTTTCTGTGGTTCTAAAAATATGTGTGCTGTCGGGATTACCAGTGGCAAATACAACTGCTTAATGGTCTGAGATTTCTGCTCATGACTTCTGCTGGCCAAGGTCAAGATGAATTTATTGGCTCTGATTCCCTCTTGCCCCTCTACAGCTTGCAGAGTTATTTGAATAAGTGTAAATTTGTGTTAAATTATAATAAAATTAGAACAGGTTATTTTGTTTCCATTTTGCACTACGGTAAATAACTGCAGAAATTGTGGAAAGATAAAACAAGACACTTTTTCAGAGATCAACTGCAAATACTGCAGTTCCTATAATTCTAGACTCTCCACATCTGCAACAATCAGATATGCTAAAAAGGCATAAACGTGCAGCATATATTACATATGATGAACAATCTGTAGTGCATACAGCAAAGTATACAAAATACAGACAAGACTACCCTTGATTTATGTCCCACGTACCAGCAATTTGGCAGTTTATTCAGAAGTGAGTCAGAAATATCTGTGTTTAATATAAGGGTCTTTGTGTTTAATAATCCCATATGGAAATTTCTGCCATGTCCTTCTTTTTAACTCAACTTATGCTGCATAACAGTAACATCCACAATCGTATTATGCACCCAATGAACTCTAAACTCAGACAACAACACATAGTATAAGGTACTGCCCTACTACACTTCCCAATTCCACTGCAGAGGACATGATCGTATCTACAGCCTGGGAGAGATGACTCGAAGGACTGTTTGTTTCCTTCCTCTGGGGAAAAATACCCATTATTCCTCACTTTCCATTCCTTTTAACTAGTTATGAATTTGTAAGAAGCTTTTCTTGTGAATTCCAATTTCGTTCAGTTTAATTAAAAGCATATGTTAAGGAAAATTTTCAAAGGCATTTTGGCACCAAGGTGTGACAACTTTTCATTACAGTCACTGCTTCAAAGTGATTCTTTAACTTTTACATCTTAAATTTCCATGCAGCCGTTCAGTACTGAAGCAAGAGTATTCTTTTGCGAGCTCTTTGAATATCCCTTCAGTCGTTCACAGCGTACAACAGTTCTGTCTCTACCTCATGCCACCTCGTGACGTTCACCTAGCTCATACTGGGGCAATCAAACTGACTATTATTGCTGTATTGTCCATCCCAAAGTTTCACTCCATTAGTGTTTCTCAATTCCACCCTAGCTGGCTGGTTTGTACTTTTCTGTTAATAGTTTTTCCTTTTTCGTTATATCTGGAATGTCAGCCACAGAGATTCAATGGCATGTGCTGACATAGTTTGCCATTTGTAATCAATATATTTTGCTCCATCTTTTCTTGTCTAAAACACAGAGTTGGACTGTTCTACACCACATGTACCCTGGACATAGAGGGAATCCCCCTTTCAGTACATACATTTCTATAATCTGTATAGCAGCACTCCACACTTGGTTTGAGATGTGTGTCTTCTTACATGGCCTACTTAAATGTCAATAACATTCTTTTCTCCTTTTTACTCAAATTTCATTTCTTTCTTTCTTATACTATCTGGTACTACTCGTAGAGTATCCCTTCATATTTCTCGTGGCACTGCCTAGACACACACCTTACAAGCACATTTCTATGCCTGCAGTCCACCTCCTCCCATCAGCTGGAATCAGTTTTACAGCAGCACTACTTACCAGCACCATGGTTGAAAGCACACGTAGCTATCTGCTGACCTTTGCTGTTCAAGCAAGCCTGAAAATTGTGACATTATATCTAAGTTCACATCTCCAACTCAAACTGCAGAAAAATGAGTTTCTGCATCTAGTAACTCAGTTTTCCACTTTAACAGAATACCTCCAATATATCTGCTGTCTTTCTTTGTCATCACAGCAGCTTCCAGCAGGGTCAGCTGAAGATCACCCTCTACAGCATCTCTACCTCCGTGACTCCCATCTCTCAGGGACACTTCCTCACATCAGAAACACATTTATCTACTTCAAATGACACAGAAGAGAAACTTAGACCAGTTTAGTTCTCCAAGATCCATGTTCAAAATATACACAGGTTGCCCACTCCAATAAACACTCAGATGACATTTTCCTACAGAGCGTGCTTCCTTCAGCACTTGTTTCAACAAAGGAGTTTTGGCTTTGTTATCTCCCTCTCTTTTTTTAAACTGTCCCTATCAAGGAACTTTCCTACTCCCCTACAGCTTTTAAAGAATAAAATCATGCTGTATGTCTCTCACCACCTGTCCACAGCCACCTGAGCCCACATCTTTTGAAGTCGTTGCAATGCTAACATCCAAAAGTGTCTTATACAGTTATATATATATATTGGTTATATGTTTGTTCTAACCACAAAAATATCAGAAAACATCGTCAATGTATTGTATGTTTCTGTGTAGCATGTTTGGTCACTAATTCTCCACAAAGAACATTTCGTTAAGATAAAATTTATGACTTATCTCGAGGGCCCTCCTATATTACTTGGACAAACCACATTCTTTTTGAGTCTTGAGTATATTATCACCGAAATAGCGATAAACCAAACACTAAGACTGTGCAACACTGGTTAGTTACTACATGGTATCTTGGGTGTCTGCATAGATGGAAATCAAGAATGATTTCATTTCAAGGATTAAATTCGCTACAAAGAGATTAAGCTCACCCAGTGTCAAGGGTAAGACTTATTTCCTAAAAAAACTATCACAATATAACTGACTTAAAAAATGTAATACTCAGTTCCCTCTGCAGTACATTTTAAACCCAAGGATATGTTTATTTGTCAAAAAAGCATGAAAGCAGCAAAACTCTTCATGTAAACATAGGGGAAGCTTTCAAGCTTTTTATAAGCTTTTTGTAGTGTTTTTTTTTTTGTTTGGGGTTTTTTTGTTTGCTTTGTTTTTTTAAACAGAATCATACAAAGATGTAGGTTGGAAGGGAGATTCTAGACATCTAGTGAACTCTTACTCAAAGCTAGGACAAATATGGTAACAGATCCAACCTCAACATTAAACCAATTTGCTCAGAGCCTTCTTCCATCAAGTTTTGAACATCTCTAAGCATGGAGATTCCAGACCAAACTAGAAAAGGTATGTGCCTCTCTAAATTATCTTTTTAAAAAAATATAATTTGCTTTCCTGATACCACCTCTTGACAGAATAAAATATTCATCACATTTACATGCATCAGTCTTCAGGGAAAAAATTAACTACTGCAAAGTGACATTCAGTGTGTGTGGATTAATTGCAGACGTTCTGTGAATACAGGAGATAAGCTATCTGCTCATACAATCTGAAATTCCAAAGTTGTCTCCTTCATAGGACTGATTAAAAAAATAACAGAAATATTGCTGCATTGTTATTTGCATATTAAAGAATACCCTGTTATGCGTATTACATGGGATCTTTAATGTGGGGAACTGAAACTCACTTACAATTATATTCACTCATATGTTAAAGTGTATATATTTGTTTATTTATTTTTCATCAGGAAGCCTTGTAAATACAGAATTTACCAGAATCTTGCATTCAATACCCAAAGGAAAAGAATTAGCTAAAGTGACCTGAGCTCCATACAAAATGGTAGTTATATTAAAATGTACCCTGCAAATTCAGGTACCTCTGTACTTTAAATCATAGAATTTGACAAATGATCACTTCTGTGTTGTTAAGACAGAGGAATCAATCATTGGTAGCAACATGTAATGTTTTCGTTTCAATTTTCACTTGTCTGTAAAGAATGAAATACCACTAAAGAAGAAGGAGAGGCATAAAGAGGGTACTGCTACTAACATCTCCAAGTAAATTCTGCTCAAGTCACATAAAAACAAAAATACATTACTATATGACAGCTCTTTCTTGATATAGGCGAAATGAGTTGTGAGTTTTGCTCACTCACTAACACATTAATAGCCAGTTTGAAATCATTACTATCCTCCTTATTCTCTTGGGCCTGTGTTCCAGACAGTAAACTTGACTCATCAGCACAGGCACACTCATCTGACTCATTTATATTTTCAGGGTTGGCCAGAAACACAAGCTAATTACAATGAAAAAATTCCAGGAAGAATTCTAGGCATGACAGAAATTCATGACATGAAACTTAAAACCATTGCTCAACATCAAATGAAATGTTATTTTAAATTTTAAACCTTTTGACAGAACTGAAATATTGTACACACTGAGTTTTGATCAATTCTACCTTTCTCTCATACTGAGGAGAACTGAATAGAGCTGTTTCTAGTCCTGCTGGACTAGAAAAAGAAACTTCCATAAACCCTGAAATTAAGACCAAAAAATAATATCATCATGGCAAAGGTATTCCAAGAAGGAATTAATAAAATGTAAGAGAAATGAAAAAGTTGTACTTATGATGACCTTCATACAAGTTATACCCATAACTGCTAGAGTTTCCAAAGAAAATTTGAAAGAAACTTGTTCAATACTCAAATATACTTTGGTCACTTTCTTTTGAAAGGAATTGGGGATCAGTGAAGCAGAGAGAACATTTGGATTGAAAAATAAGGATAAAAACCATGAATAAAAACAGAGGTGACAGATTCTGCAGATGAGTTCCTTCTGAAAAAAAAAAAAAAAAGGCCATGGACTCACCTAATTGCAGAATGTCAGCAAAATAACCATTCAAAAGAGGAGAAAAGAAAATCAAATCAAATCTTTTAATCTGGACTGTGAAGCTCAAATAAAACTATGAAAAATTAGGCTGTAAATATGGGCAGATATGTTTATGTTGAAAGCTGCTTATAAGAAAAATGTTAATTTAAAGGCTTCATAATAGATACTAAAAATGCCAGTTAACACAGCTGACAATTTCAAATATGTTTGTATCTGCGAATCAGCAAATCCCAAAGCTCAAACAAATCTCCCGGGAAGTCTCAATCTTTTCCTTTTTTTTAATTCATATCTTCCTTTGCTCTGAGGGACGACAAATGAAAAGCTTAAATACAAAATAACAGCTGGTCTCATCCCATGTTCAGCTTTAGAGGGATCAAGAGAAAACAAAAGGCTTTTGAGACAGATTTCTATAGAGAGATCTTCAGAGGAGGTTGGCTAACCCAGAATATTTTGTTGCTCTGGGTTAATACAGGAGATTTCACCATTTGAGACTGAGAATGATTTCCAGGTTTCAGCTATACAGCACTATCTACAGTATTAAGAGTTTTGCTACTTCCCTTCTGCCACTTTATTTATTAAGAGCCTGAAGGATATAAAGTGTTCAGTTCAGCCATTCTAACACCTCTATTTCCACCATAGTCTGCTTTCTCCTCCCTAGTACAGTCTTTCTCTCCCACTCATTTCATGCAGTTATGTGCACTTTCAGCTCAGAATCTATGTCAAGTTCCATGATTTAGCTCACGTCTAGGCCATCTACATAAAATATGGGTAATTCACAAAAGATTCCCATTAGTAATGTTGAACACCCCCACTTGCACTCACAGCATCAAACATCCTTCTACTCAACGCAAGAGATTCCTGTTTTCAAAAACAAAAACTGAAGATAGCTCAGTGGTGTTCACTAAAGAGCAGAACTTCTTTATCGTCAGTATCCCTTGAAATACAGCAGAGACAAGAGTGACTGGTAGTGAAAAAAGAACATCTGTAACACAACATCTCTTTGATCATCTGCAGATGGTCATTTATTTTCTTAATCAAGTTCTTTAAGCTAGCGTGCTCAGATGATTTCACCAGGTTTGGGAGTTTAAGGAAAGTTTTGTAGCCAGCACATTCAACGAGCATTAAGTGTCAAAACCAAAGGAAACTTTTAGCAGGTGAACATTTTCCCAAAAGACACTGAGATTTTTCTTTAAATTCCTTCCTGCTTCCAATATTCTACCTCTCCAAAATATCATCTTAACGTGGTTTATCTCATCCCATCCTATTCCTGTAGCTGCTCAAGGCCAACGTGAAGAGAGATTTCAAGAGCAGTTATGAAGCTGACAAACAATAACATCAATACAATGTCTTCAGAAGTAGTGCAACATGACGCCTGAAAAACAATCACTCTTCCTATATTTAACCTGACAAGTGCTCAAAGGCAGAAAGCCTTCAGGATCACACCAGAACAAAACAAAGCACGTCTAAAGATAGTTAATACTTGGATTCTTTGGGGGTAAGACTTTAAGGCAGCCCAGTAAATAGTGGGACATGAACGCATTGTCAGACAAGTGCCTCAAGATTAAGTTATTTAGATTTGCTCTTGAAACAAAAAACAAAGAAGGTTAAATATAAAAATAAAAAAATAAAAAAAAGAGAACAAATTCAAACAAATTAAAAAAAAAACAACAAAAAAAAAAAACCAACAAAACCAACCAAACAAAAAACCTACCTTGAAACAGAACCACTGAAAACAGAGGAAAGACTTCATAAAAGATATTAAAGAATATGATTTATATTTGTGTTTAATTTGAATGGTAATCCATTTCCACACTGAAGGATACGAGGCTGAGAGTGCAACTGAAGCTGAACCACACCAAATATTTCAAGAGCTGAACTATTATTTCTGTTTCTTCCGCTGTAATACCCTGTTCCCCTAAACTCCAACCCTTCACATTAGTAAAGCAGCAGACACAAATGATTAGATTTAAGAAACTGCGGGAACAAGGTGGTGCCTTACTCTTATCCTACTCCAACACGGTAGAATTTTCAGAAATACTTCTACTTAAATCCCCTCAATACTAACTGAGACACAAAGATGATGAAAAGGCAAAAAGGCAACATGTGCCAGCCCAGTCATTAGTGCAGATATTTTTCTTCCTTTAGTCTGTGAAGATTTCAGAGAACCTTGCAAGCAGTACATAATTCAAAGGTGAAACATGCTTACAGGATATGATAAACCTACAGCTCCCCTGTACAGTAAAATGGAGAGAGTTTGTTCCAAAGGCCAAGTCAAAATAGGAACCCAATTCAGAACTTTGAATTTGAATGTGAAAAACAAAATTAAAAATTTCATCCCTTGGAGTTTCTATGACAACTCCTTTATTACTCCAGCCCCCTGCTACTAGCACAATACCTGGTAGCACTTTTAACCTCCTCTGAGTCATGAGCAACATGAGTAAGTTCAGTGCTTTTGTTTTGGTCTCACCAGGAACCAGGGAGTACAGATCCAGCTGTGTGCTGGCAGCTGTTCCATGTTCTCTTCTACCAGGGCTAAAGATCTGCATCACTAACTTCAGCTGGAAATCAAACAGCCCAGTCGGTGAAACCAAAATAATAAAGCACCAATAATTCATCCCAATGCAAAAGAATGTTCAAAAAAAAATACAGGATAGTCCTTAAAATCTGATTTAATAAGATGACAAAGAACAACCACATTGTAATTGTTTACAGAAAGACATGTAAAATTTCCATAGTGAATATAAACATCAAAGCAGCTTAGTGGTAGCTAAACAACAGTTCAACATTTACATTCACTATAGCAACCCACTGCCTTCTTTTTGGACATATGCTGCTTCTGTTACCGACATGGTTTGTGCTACAATTCCAGAGACGTGTCTCGAGGAGGCTAAAAAGACTTCTCTGAAATCACTGCTATACATCATGAGTCATACTGCAAAACTTGGCGACTGGGCAATTAGCTGTAGAATAAGTGACCTTCACTCACCAGCTCCCTGCTTATCTTCAGTGTGTTTTAACAGCAGCTATCAACATCTGCTATCAAGGATCTGCCAGTATAGTGTATTACGATGATGAGGGAACTTATGCTCTGATCATTACTATGGTTACAAAGTGCTACAGAAAAAAGATTTTAACAGAATTTACTTTTGTGTTCGTATTGTTAAATTATCTGCAGTGGTTCAAATTCTACTGAGTGATAACTACTAAAAGTTTATTTCTTAAAAGTCTTCAGGGTCTTTCATTTATTTTTACTTGACCCTTTCTCCCTGAAGTTGTAAAAGTAAACCTACAACATGAAACCAAAACAAGGTTTCTAGCTGTACTACACCTGAGAGTTCAACTGTCCTTTATCCCTTGCCCAGCATCCTAAGCATTATTCCAAAGCAGGAAATAAGTTATTACATGGCTTGTGCCAAAGCTCCAGAGACACATCTTGAAAAAGCTTCTCTGAAATCACTGCCACACATCATGAGCCATACTGCCAAACACAGTGACCACGAACTGCTTTTTGCCTTGCTTAGTACATCACCAAAAGTTTTCTGCATAAACTACTGTAACTTAAAATCAGTCTAAGCTAAAACTCTTTTTGAGACTCCTCTGTTCTGTCTGCTATGATCAACCTTTAGACTTCAAGGGAAGGGGAACAATTTTGTTAAAATTTTCTGTTTAGGTGAAAAAGTTAAAGGAAAAAGGTTAATTTCAATTTGAATACAGTTTGATTTACCTATTTCAATGTCTACAACAGTTAAAAACTAAAGTTTGAAAACAAAATAAAATGGTTTAATTCTAATATGATCTCTTTTCAACCACTTTGTAAGGAAAAAAAAATAAAAATAATGTCTACCATTACATCTAAGTGAGATGAAAACTAAAAACCTTCAAAACTTTCAAACTATTAAAAGAGGAAAACCCTTTCAACCCCAGGACCATCTACTGAGAGTTCTTAAAAAAAAAAAAAAAAAAGGAGCAACATCTCATCTTGCAGGAGCAAGTGATTAACATGTCGGAAAGAAGAGAGAGTCCCTCCACAAAAGGCACTCACAGCCTTTATCACCCTGGCTTGCCAAAGACAACAGGTCATTGCAGGCATGGTTCTGAGCAATCTGTCCTTTAACAAACATACTCTAGAATAGTAATTCAGGTTTACAAGAACACCATGAAGTCATGGATAAAGACACATATCTATAGCAAAACTGCTCATCCAAGTAGGAAATACTTCCTCTGTCTTGTCAGAAGAGAATTCAAGCTCTATATGGTGGAGAAAACAATTCTGTTTAAATGGAAGGTAAATATACAAAAGGTCTATTTCCAATGTAAGTAATACAAATGAGAGGGAGTGTAAACTCCAAGTCTGTAACCAGGTGAACCCAACAAGAGGGGACATACCCACATTTTTAGGTTAATGGCAGTGCTGTTCTCTTGTGCATCAGTTCATGCTTTTTTTTCTTTTGATGGGATGATATGATTCCCATTTTGAAACCAACTCCTCCAAAAGTCACCAAAGACTACCCAAATTCTCAAACAGAGCTTTTCCTCAGATGCCTGCATCTACAGTCCCTGCAGAAACAGGCTGTATTTAACACCAGTGATATACAAAATGGAAATTTTTGTCATAAGATTTTTGGGGGGGGGAGGTGGAGGGTCCTAAAAATATACTCAGGTTTGTATCTGAGCTTCGATTTCTTCAGAATGTGGCTTCTTTAGGTGGGAGATGCTGCTCACAGCGACAAGACGTCACTGCTGAGGTCCCGAGCAGGGTCAGCAGGCTGTTCAGGGCACACACCTCACACCAACCACCTCAGCAGGAGCCAGGCACCTGCCTGGAGAGGGAATGAGGCCACAGAAGGTCAGGATTTGAAGCAGGATTACAGAGGTGGATGAGTGGGTGCGATGGGTCAACAGCGGATGATGTAAATCTACTGGGAGCACTGGAGAAGGAGGTTGATTGGTGGAAAGAGAGATGTCATAAAGCACCATTGTATTTAATATCAGTCTTGATACAAATTATCTGTTTATACTCAGTCGCTTCTGTATTCAGGTAATTATCATACTCTTTATTAGCTTAAAAAACCAAACATATCAGCAAGGAGAAATCTCAGTGCAATACAAGCAGTAATATTGAAGCAATAAACACCTATCTGGTTGAGTAGATGGATACCCTGCTAGGTCTAATTTTCTTATAGCCTACAGAATGCTTCTCCATGCTGCCCCACAGTATAGTACAATGGCAAAGACACACAACGAAGTTATGATGTCCTTGGCCACAGCAGGGCAATGCCACGCTCAGGCTAATTTTGTTATTCTGTGTTGTAACATGCAGATATATCAGTTGGGGGCTGCAGTAACCCTAAGGATTCTCCACTATGAACCCACAGTAAAGCACAGATGTGCTATACTTCAGCTTATCCATGTTAGTACTACCAACTAACCTTTGAACATCTCACGGCAAATGATGTGCCTGCACCTTTCTGCCTCTGAGACTTTTCCCTGCTCATTCCACATTTGATAATCAGGCTCCAAGTCCCCAAAAACCCCAAAGGACTGAGTATATATAAAGAAAATATAATATCCTAGAAGGACACAAAACGTGTCATTCACAGTCTTCCTACAGTCATTCAAGTGTCCTTTGGTGATAACTGCCATATGTTACGTGGCTTCTTGCACAAGGGCACTCCAAATATTTTCCACAGTTTATTTCAATAATTATTAAACATGACTATCCTTGGATAATTACGGAAGACATCTACAGTTTTTCACCATACTTAGGCATCTATCTCATTTAGGCCTAACTGGAGCAAAACTATTCCCTATCTGCAGAAACAGCAGCAGTAATTTTAAGGACAGCTCTGCCACTGCATCCCCAGGTAACTTTGTTCTGACTCTTGGAACACGAATTTACATCCCATGTGCTTTGACTCCAGCATTAAGTAGTGTCTCTAGCCATTGTGACTCCACATTCTGAAATGTTGGTTGTTTTACACTTGGTGTCACAGCTATTTAAGCTGCTGGTTCATCTATTTTATATGTAACATCTTCAAAAGTTTGTTTGCTGTGGGAATGAGATACCCAGTGCGACATGAGCAGCCAGATATGCATAATGCATAATATGCATCTCCAGTCCAGCACCACTGGCCATGACTCTGTGCTGGGGAAGGTATGCTCCTCCCTGTTCCCGGCATATTCACCACTGTACACATCAACATCACCTTCACAAAAGCAGCTCCATAATTCAGGTGCAGCCAGAAGTCAGGTCAGGGAGCCCTTTGAGAAGGGCCTTGGGAGAAGACGGATTTTTAGCATGGCAAGGAAAAACGGTTTCAGGCAGTAAAATATCTTTCATTACCTGCCATCAGATGAGAAATTACAGCTCCCCTAGCTAAATATTGATCGCATATTTCTGGACAAACAAACTCTCTGTAGTCCAAACAGCCAAGCTGAAGCTCTGCTGCAGTATTTCTGGTAACATAGCCCCATTTTACATCTGAAAAATCATATGCTGGTTGTTCAGTGTGCCTTTGCCATCTCTTTTACAGGCAAGGTTTTGTCCTTGTAACTTTTTTTTTTCCCTCCAGACTAGCTAATAAGAACCCTACACCAGAATTCAGAATGATGGGAAATTTCAGCACTTTTCAGCATTGTCTGTGACTGAAAAGGCCCTGCTATACTGAATACAGAACCAGCCTCTCCTATTAACCTAAAGAAGCGGCAGTTTTCCCCTCTGTGAATCACCTCTATCTCTCTTATTGTTCCAGAAGGCACTAAGGATGGCCCATAAGACCCAAGGGTCTAGTTAGCCTGTTGAAACAGGCTCAAATGCTGGCTCCCGTTAGGGCTCGACCTCAGAGCACGATCCTCACGTGCCTTTGATGGGAGCACAGGGCACGGGAGGCAGCTGGTGCACAGGAACCAGGGCTTGGGCAGGTTCCCAGCCCATCTGGTCTCACTCCTAAGGTCCTGCAGGCAACTCCAAGCTCACTGGCAGGCCACACTGCTTTCCTCTCCAGGGAACAATCAAATCATTTATTCACTATCTGGAACCAGAGAGAAAACGCTCTTCTTGCAACTTCTCCTTCCATAACACGCTCCAGACTGTCCTGGGCTGTACCAAAAATAACGCCAGAGGTAGCAAGACAAGGCTCCTAAGGGAAATGTAAATAGTTTTGCCTTGGAAAGAAAGCAGCCTCTATTCATGCTAAGAGGTGTGTGTCTAACATTTTCAGTTACACTCAAGAAGCAAGTAACACAGCCGTCCGGCCCAACGAATACAGAGGATGGAAGGTACGTGATGTCTTTGGGGTTATTTTTGGGGGATGACTCAACCCCCAGAAGTAGCACAAGAAAGGATGGTGGCTGCACGATTATGTAAGTTTAAAGATAAGTTTCCGCGTGATACAGTCATCTTCGTGGAAGTGCCTGAGGTCTGCCATCAATTAAAATCAACGTGATGGCGAAGATAACACTAACAACCTCTCGGTATCATCCAAATTCCGTACTCCATTCCCCTCATTTTAGTGGCAGCAGAGAGGAGTCAAAGCTCCCTGAACAGCAGTTCTCAATAGCTCTACAACTGCTCACGGCAGAGACGTTTAAAGGTGCTCCCGAGGGTGGGAAGCTTCCTCAGAGGAACAACAAACAAAGAAAAAAAAAAATATTTAAAGTTATGACTCTATTATAAAAGCTCAACCGGAGTCATGTATTTTTCTTTTTCCATTCAAAAAAGGTCAGTCATTTCTGACTAGTCACTGTGGACAAGACTAATCTCCACAGCCAGAGCAGCACTTCTGTGACCAGAAAAAAAAAACAAAACCAATAATTATTTAATTGCAGTGTCTTTAAGACTTAATCTCTAATAATGTGATAGCCAGCTGTTTCTGGCATCTATCTCACTTAAAGAAATTGAATTGGTCACAAACAGCTGTTCCTAACCAGCAGCCACACAACATTTGTTTAAGGTCACGACACGCAAACTACTGAACTGAGATTTGCGGATAACAATCTTCATCTCCCTTTCATAACACGATACTGAGCCATCTGAAGGCAGATAAGGTGCATCCAGTAACCATGCAATTGAGATTCATTTACTTTCTAAATGTAAAATAATCATTATCTGATGGTCAAGTTGTAAGAGCCAATGCCTGCACACTGAAGTCCACCAAATTCAAACAAAAAATGAGGCTGTAGATGTTGAACTGGGAAATTAACTATCATCTTACCAAGAGTGCAATACAGTCTTGAAAGTCTGCCTTCTAAGGAAGCAAGATTTGACATCTTTCTGAAATGAACACTCCTTACTGACCTGCCATCACTTGTTTGACGCAGGAATTATTGGCTAAAATTGCCATCCACTGTCAGTAAAACTAATCGCCCGTGGTTTTCCTTGCCGTTCTTAAAATGCCTGAAAATAGCATCACTAACTATGTCATAGGGGTATGGTGGTATTAAAAAAAACATATAATCTCTATTTAATAGGGAAATAGCTGATATTATTTCTTTATTCTTCAAAAGAGACTCTTCTTCACACTAGCCTATGGAGACTAATGTACTATAGATATTTTTCCTTTAATTACAAATTACATAAATTAATCATTTGAAGACTGAACAGGTGATTTTGGTTTATGCCTGACTTTTCCATTTCAGTTTCAGAGTAGTAATAAAGGTGTAGTTTGCCCAGTATTTTCACTAAAGTTGACAAGAATGAAGGAATCTACTTTGTCCCAGATCCTAGATCACATTCTGATGATACAGTTCATGTACCCCGAGTGTTGCAAGTCTTGGGGCTTCCAGTCCCAGGCAAGCCTCTAATTGAAGGAGGAGGTCATCATTACCTTTTGACAGAAAGCAAAGGAAAAGGATAGTTACACAAAATGAACATTTTGTGTAACGAATGACAATCAAGGAATCTTACCATAATGTAGTTAATAGTTGCTTTTTGATACAGTTTTTGATACAGTTAATATTATAAAAATAAACAAAAAATAAGCATCAACAGGATACATTCCTAAAAATGAAACTTTTCTCAATGACAAAGATTTCTATGGCTATTATTTATACACCGGCAAATGTTGGCAAGACATTTTACAGACATCAACAATTCAAAAAGCATTATTAATCTGGCTTAGAAAACTGGTTCAAAAATAACATTGCATTCATACTAGGAACTTAAAAAAAAAAAAAGTCCACAAAAACCAACAAAACAAAAGACTTGTTCATAATTTACCATGGAAAGTTTCTAAGCAAACAACAGAATAATTGACCTGGATTATATAGACCCTGTCAGACTGTCCCCACGCTGTGCACAGGACCTCAGCACAAGCATTTAGGATCTTCCTTTCTGCCCTCTTTTTCCTTTTCTCCCCATAACACACATTTAATGAGACAGACTTTATATACTCCATCTACATCATGTAAGTAGGTCTGTTACCAGACCAGATGCCTGAAGTAAACCAGCTAAGTAGAACTTAACGCTTAACCAAATGGACAAAAATTCTCTCTTCATCCATAATTTATCTCGTTGGTTGCCAGGAACTACACTACTGAGAAAATACTTGTTTAAGAAATTGCACAAATGTTTACCAAGGGATATTTCACCTTGAAACTGAATAAAAACCATACTCCTTTTAAGGGCTGGACCACGATTTCTCTGTATAGAATGCCTAGTCTAAAGATATTTTTAAAGATTATTCTCTTTTACAAACATATATTTAAGGAATCAATAAGTTTGCTCATTTTATCTAATATTATCTATAATACAGATAACATTTAATGTCCTAACTATAAAAGCTCTTAAAAGTATAACCATTCACATTCAGCAACACTCCCTTATTACAAAGAAAGAATCTGAACATTTCAAGTCCATCGCTGCCCCAAAAAAACTGAATATGCACAATCCCTGTGAAGGTGAATGACAGTCCTCAGATTGAAAAATATTCCCAAAGCTGTGCTTTGAAATACAGTTCTGAAAAACACAGACAACAGAAGGCGATGAGACGAAAGTTTAATATCAGAACAACTTCCCACTGTGTAAATAATCTTGAGACAGCCCATCACCGTTCAGTATTTTCAGCTGAGAAATAAAAGAACATTTTGTTATTGGAATCTAACATCTGTATGAAAGACTGGTAACATAAACTGACGTTATCACCAAACAAACAATTATTTACCTGAAATGAAGACAAACTGGACTGTGAGATGACAGTTTGCACACAAAACACATTTCAAGAACTCCTGCATGTTTTAAAGCATATACAGAATCCCTTTTCACTGATGCACTAAGATCTGTCACCACCAAACGGACAGTTTCAGTCCACTCTTTTCCCTTCTTATGCAAATAAAGAACATCATCACACCTACAGCTGCTGAAAGGATAAATTCTACTTTGACATACTGATAAAAACTGAAATATTAAATGGGTATGGGACTGGCAGCACCAGTGCATTAAAGAAGACCTGCGAAAGCTGAAAATGAAGCCAAGAGAAAATTGACCAAGGTACTGAAAAGTGTCTCACATTTTGACACTCAAGAGCCTTCAAGATACATCTTCATAGTCTTGCATTTTGAGAGACTCACCAGTCCTTGGAAGTAAGAATAACCCGACAGGCAGTAAGCAGTGTTATTTTCACCAGCTCTGTGTCACCTTCATTTAAAACCAGAGACAGAGGCAAAATCCCAGAAAGAGGATTAATATTTCTAGAGCAAAAGTGGGTTTTAAGTTGACAATTTTTATACTAATTGATGTCTTGGATCACAAATGTAGATACTATAAACCAGATTTACCACATTAGTTGCAATAAGAAAGCCACGGTATCCTCTTTTCTTTGTTCTTTGTTTAGTGCTTATCAATAATGCCCTTTTGACATAATATGATAAATGCAACGGAGAAAAAGAAGGAAGAAGAGATGAGAAAATAGTGAAATGCAAGTTGTAGTGCATTTTGAAGTGAAAAGAATTTGGACAGTACCTATAAAAAACGTCAAGCACATATGGAAGATGAAACAGTGAAGTAGATGAAGGAAGACTTTTGCTTGTATGTAATTAAGTTGCCAACATACATCCCCAAATGAACTCCACAAGTTCTTTGAAAGAAGCATTATAAAACCATAATAATTTCATGCTGCGTGTCTCCTATGTAGCAAGAGTCAATGCAAGTCTATTGACTAGTTTTCTAAGAGCACAGAATTTATTTTTCTTGTATTTAACAGATTAAACCAATCCTATACTTATTGAGACATGGCAATTATGCTTTATCCCTGCCTTTCAAAAAGCACCTCCTGTGATGTACCTTCTCATCTCAATAGACAACTGAATCACAGCTTAATGCCTGTCTGTTCTAAGTATACAATGTATCAGGAACAGACAAACTGTCTCAAGAGCCAAATCTGGCTTACAGTTGGTTTAACCGCAGCTTCCCTACCAGTGGTGCAGCATGGGTTTCAATAATCCTCCCGAGACTTGCAAGGAAACCTGCTCAGAATTTGTTTGAAGCAGGGGAAAAAAAAAAAAAGAAAAAAAAAAAAAAAAAAGAAAAGAAATAAAGTGAGGAAGTATGCAAGCTATTGATCACTGCACATTTATTCACAGCGCTTGAGCTCATATGAGGCAGCAGGTCCTCCTACTCTGCTTTGCACTACACCCACTCACTACCAAGGGCTGTCCTTCCAACAAAGAACATAGGAAAAGGGCATCATTGGAGGACTGAAAGCACTGGATTAGGGAAATGTTTTACACAATGGGATAATACAGAAGTCAGCGTGACGAAGCCATGACCTACAGCATGGGCGTGAGGATCTCTCAGGAGGTCAGCAGTCAGAAAAATCTATTTGTGGGATATATAAGGTAAGTCACTGACAGTAGAGAATGTGAAAGAGGATGAATGTAAGTCATGCAAGTTGGGGTAGGGCTGTGAGCAATGCTAGGCACACTGCAAAATAGTTGATCTAAAAACTGAAGGAGTCATAAACACTTTCCTGGGTTAGATACCTGCTGGATTAAGAACTTGGGGTCTAAGAAGCATATGAAGTTGGAAAACACCAACTACAACTTTTCTTGAGCCATTCACCAAACTTTTTTACCCTCTTGAATTACCCTGCGTGGGAACAGCTATTAACAAAGCTTGTTTCTTCAGAAAGTGGAAACTAACAGGCATTTTTTTGTACCTCCTAGACAGCTAGATCCTCCATATCAATAAATTTCTATGTCCCTTTGACAATCTCTCTGTAGCCCTGAGTGATGTGCCATCTGTAGATCCACACAAAAGATGACCTAAAATGCCTTATCATTCAAGATGTTTATGAAAGGCAGATAAGAAACTTGACAAGTCAGAAAAATAATTGTTTGAAGACAGGTCATAACACATAACAGTAGATAGCTTAATAAATAGCTTTTAAAAGTTTCATTAAACGCCTGTATCCTTTTAAGATATTTTCTAAAAATCTGGTTTATATAACAGCAGCCTGTTTCTTTCAGTTCACAGAATGGAAAACAGAAAAGCAGATGAGGCAAGTCTAGTTAAACCACATTATGCACATTTCAGTTTACAAGCATTCCTTTCCAGAGCAGACTGACAGCTTCTCCTACCTGCAGTGTATGACCCTCACAAAAGCAAATCAGGATATTCAATTACTTACGTCAAGTCCAAGGATAATGAGGTTTTAGTACAATTTTGTTCCATAAAATTTCATTAGTTACTGGGGTCATATTGATCTGTAATTAGATAATGTTTTGCCACATCTTATGGAGGTTCTGCAGCCTCATTCAGGCTCTGTTGATAAAGTGAAGAATCTTCACTTTCTACAGACAGATATATTCAAGAAAACAAGGGATACAGGATAAAAGAAACAAAGGAAAAAAAATCCAAACAACAACAAAAAAATTCAAACCTCTCCAAGCTATTGGAAGAGCGGAAAAAAAACCTGGGAAAGATTGATAAAATGCCTCCTCATCCATCAGCAAGCCCCTCAGTGGTCTGTCAGGAAAATCTGGGTACCTGCCTCTTCTCTGTTGGACATCAGGGATGAGTGCTGACTAAACCTATTTTCAGGCCTAAGCTACACTGTCCTGGTCATCCTGAATATGGAAGCTCTATCCATTCCTCAGCTCCATTTTTCTGCCTAGAATAACTTAACTCTGGTTCCATCAGGCACCCTTTAGCACAAGCCTTTCTTTTCAAGAAGAAATTATGCTTGAGTGGATTACAAGCAGGTGATGGCAGGAAAGGGCAGATGGTAGATACAGGGAGCAGCTGGCACTACCAGCAAAAAATGGTAGAGCAAGGTCACTTCAGGAACTCTGGTCATAGCTAGTAATGCTTTTTTTGTTAGGTCTTTGAAATGAATATTGCACAGCATGAAATAACAGATACCGTAGCCTACATTTTCCTAGAATAGAAAAGAAATCAACTACAAAGGAATTATTTGTTAAATACACAGTGACAGGAGACTGCACCCGACCACTACGAAATCCCAATAAAGGTGCAAAGGGTCCTCTTCCCATGAAATGCCTGGCTGTGAACTACAACAGCAAACTTGTGCAGTACATATCCCAGATGAAACTCCAGAAAAGCTGACAGCTGTCTCAGAATCCAGCAGGACAATCTGATTTGCCCAAGTTATGCAGAGGCCGCTAAAAACATTCCCACGTGGGGACTTGAAAGGTGTCTGCTCGTCCGACCAAGTTGGTTACCAAAGTAATTAGGTTCTAAAACTTAAGGGCAGCTAGATTTAGTAACAAGATGCCTAAAGGAATAGCAAGGTAGCCAAAGCTCAGATCTAAATGTTTTGTACTCCTTGCATATTTATTTCTGCGGTGTAATTTCTATGCCACAACGTGTTTAATTTGCTGTGATTGAGTACGTGATGGTAACAGCAAACAACTGAGTTTGTCCCACACTTTCCCATGAGGTGCTCAGTGGCCTGAACAACTGATGTGCCTCACAGTTAAAAACAACACGCTACAAAAGCAAAGCAACTAATGAAATATTAAAGCACCAAAGCAAGCATGACCATAAGCAGAGACAACGAGACACAAGGGTGCTTTTATCTGTTCTTTCTCAGAGAAGGTAATGGACCAATTTTAACCAATATTGTTCTGGTGCCCATCCTATACGGTGGGATTGTATACACAAGCTAATTATTTTTTCTCATTTCCGTAGATCGCCTTTCTGCTGGATAAATCCAACATATCCTTAACACTGATCACTTGTAAACTAAAACATCCTTAAAAATCAAAAGGAGCATAAAAGACAAAAAAATGACACAGCTTCTGGCTTGAAAAAAATGCAAACAAAAACATGTTCATACTACTCACACACAGCACCACTGTATGGAAAATAGTTTATTTAATTAGTCAGGCCTTTTAACTGCAATATGGTATCAATTAGGGAGCCATGGCTATAGCTACTGTATAACAGAACCAGGGCTGATAAAAATACATTATATTAGTAAATAACAAGTATTCCAGCACCAAAGGAATATTGTTATATTGGAAGGAATGTAAATAAAAGTAACAAAATGGAATTAAAGATTGTTTCTTGTTAACTCCCAAGATTTCATAAGATTCATTAGATAAAATGAAGACATAATAGCAGTGATCTCTAAATCCTCATAACTCTCTAAAAAGCCCTTAAGCCTTAGAGCTCATGTCAGTAACTTACAAAGTTAAAGTTTCCATTTGGTATTTTTACCTTTGAATTCTTTATGCAATAAAAGTCTATTAGAGATTTTGCTGCATTTTCCATTTCAATATCTAGGATTAGCTGCAGTCAGGGAGAGGACATTGTCCTAAAATGAAGCCTTAGCACTAACATTCTGGCAAGAAAAAATGATCAAACAAATTATTATATACAGTGAGCAATTAATTAGGAATGCAATCACATAAAGGCATGTATCACATAGACCTATGGTCTATATAACTACCAAGAACTGTGGTAATTTTTTTCTTCAGTTAAGTGTATATATATGACATTTCAGTTTTTCATTTAATAAGTCCTGAAACTGTGACTAAACTTCTCCTGGTTTTGTGGGTGGGGTTTTTTCCAAACTCTATAGTTGACAAAGTGTCAATTCAGCAGGATGATTTTTACTACCAAAGTGACTCTGCATCTCTTTCAAATATGGACAAAATATAGACTTTTTTTTTTTTCTTTTAATATGGCAGTACTTCCCAATTCAACTATATGGAAACTCACACATATGGCTGTTTGTCACATGCACACAGACACTTCCACACAGGAGCAATGTGGTTGCTGCACGCAGACTGAAGAGACGTGCCTCCTGAAGCATAACACAGACTCCTAATTCAGTACAGCACAGATATTCCCAAGTCATCCTTATTCACTGACCCTCCCTTGTCTCTTACTAACCTGATCCTAACTCCTTCAGAAGCCCTGCTGCAGTGAGTCATCTTCATATTTATATTCACTCTTGCTTTGCTTGAGTTCAGATAAAGAGGATGGGCTGAGAGAGTTGTGCAGCTTCATTAGTTTACTCAATGATTCTGAGATGGAGTCTGTGATTGTGAATTATTCCATCCAGTGCATGCATTTCAATGCTTGATTGTGCCTAAGAGTGAATTATTACATATTTCTTCCAGAAATTTTGATTTAGAAAGAGTATTTCTGGAAAAGTAGCACTGGGGATTTTTCCTTAATATACAGAACAGGGTAGATGCAGCTGTACCAGCCACACTATATTA
>WUAM01000143.1:13195908-13218171 GCA_024336885.1 Actenoides hombroni | reverse complement strand
TTCCTACATTGTCTATAAAAAAAAAAAAAAAAAAAAAAAGAAAAAAAAAAAAAAAAAAAGAGAGTTGGTAATAGGCTAGCTCCAGAACACTAATTACGTGTGGTATTTCACCCATCTATCTGAACTGTAACTATTATTTAAAACCAGAGTTTTGAAACAGAGATAGTCCAGATGAGGCACTTCACCCTGTAATGTTTCCTTAAAGCTCTTTGACCAGAGCCTCCACTGACACTTCATGAAGATGATTTACACAGCAAAGAATCTAATTCATGTAATACAGGCAGTATGTTTCCATATAGAACTTCTTGTTACCAGTTTACTAAAACAAGGTGGTATGTTCAAACCCAGCTCAGGAATTTGCACATTACGTACGGTGCTTCTCTCTAGAAAGTGTATTTCCCATTGTAATCACTTAAGTTTTACCAATCTTTGGAATTATTTCTTAACATAAATTTGACATTACGGTAATTATATAAACTGTCACGGTTTTCTTCGGTTTTATTTTCAGATGTAGGGGTTTTTAATAGATACTGATCAAAATTCTCATGTAGCTTTGCCCCTTGCTTTCAGATCCATTAATCTGCATGAGAATTAGTAAGATCTCCTTTGCTTATTTTAAACTAAATGGCCTTTACAGTTACATACTATTTTCTACTCTCGAAATTAATTACTGAAAAGATTACTACTACCTGGTCTACTGCTGAGTTGGAAGAAACACAACTTCTCTCTGAAATGCTGTGGAACACAACAGGATTTAAATGTGAGCAAAGTGACAACTTGTTTATGTGTTTTCCAAACAAAAAAATAGGCTTAATTATGAGGTTAAAGACTGTGCCCAAAAGAATACGATAACATTTCAATCCACTGTAGCATCACTAACAAAGACTGGTTTTGCTACAGAATATTTTAGCACAATATGTGTAAGAGGCTACCAATTAATAACTGAAAAGTATTCATTTTGCAATGATGCTGTTCCAGCCCATTAGCTGGATCACTGCTCACGAAACCAACTCATCCCCAGTCAACATAACGCAGCAATTACAAAGTACTCCTGCCTTTTTGCCTTTAATGGCTGGCTGTAATTAACTGAAGATGTGTTTATACCACCTAAGCAACACCGTACTTGCTGCACGTTGGCTTTTGCATTGCCGAGTTCCATGCAGATTCAACAGCAACTCCAACATTAATTTCCAAGGTCTGTTACCCCACATAGACCATTTCTGCCACGACAATTTAAACCTCCTGCAATTTCTGAATTTTTGATGTGCCCTAAAAAGAACTGGGATTCTGAAGCCTCTTCTTTCTTTTTAGCCTTTAGCCCATGATTTGCTTCATTTATCTTTCAAGAAAAAAAACATAGGTTTTTATTATTTGTAAATTCTGATTATTTTTTTATTTGAGGTTACAGAAAACACATGTCCAAACTTTCCAAGGACTGACTATCTGGGGATTGATCCATGTGATTAAGAAAAAAATGAAAAATTTAGAGTGACAAGAAAATCATAACTCTCAACCATTTTTACTTACATTGCAGTAGCATGGATGAGCACATGCCGTGCACTAAAGCCAGCTAACTGGGACTTCACAAAATGCCTGCAAGATACTACCTGCCTCCAAACAATTTAACAATGTGCATATAACACTCCTGTTGGCATCACTAAACGCCTGCACATCCTGGGAATATCCACAGCAGTGAGGGGAGATCAAGGGCTGTTAACTTGAGCTAGTACTAAAATAAACAAAAAATATCAAAGAAAAAAAAAAAACCCAGGAAACTAATTTTGAAGCTATTATTTACAGACTATGTAATTTCTGTAAAAATAGTATCTACAATTTTGTATAAGACATATCCTACATATATTATAGTCAAAATTATACTCAAAACCCTTAGTGATTTTTTTATCTCTTACAGAATATGATCTTGCATACTCTGGGGATTGCAAAAGCAGTTTTGATGAAATTTTCACATAATATTTACATTTTTACACTTTTGAAAATGACAGTTTCAGTGAAAGCATTTCTACCTGAAAAATATTTAACCAAATTTGGCCATCAAAGCAGATCTGGCTGTGATATAGTCAGTCCAAATGCTATATACACCACAAGCACTAAAGCTACTGAATAAATAAAAGTACTAATACACTTAACTGAAAGCCTTATTTTAATACAAATAATTATGTAACTATAAATAGCTATTAACAATTTTAATAATTATTTGTACTTATTTTTATTACTTTCTTTTTTGCACATGTATTATTTATGAATGCATTTTTTGTTAGCAATAAATTAAATATTCAAATTATTGAATTATATACTTTGAATGGGTAACTTTACAAATTAAGTCTTCACCCTGTCTACCTGCTAGGTAATCACTGCACATGGTGGGGTGTTTCTTCAGATGCAGATATCTCAAAGAAAACAGGAACACATAAATTTAGAAACACTGTCAACACTTCAAATTACTGTATATCACAGGACAATGTTAATACATTTCAGTAGACTAAAAATGGAAATCCTGAAGAGTGATGAATAGCTGCTGTAACACTGCCAAAAGACCAGAAGGGACCTCTCACAAGAAGCTTACCAATGTAGGAGTGATTTAGCAAATATTTATTTAATATTAGTATGGGAGAGAACATATACTGATGTCTCTTCTAAGGCTCTGAGCATGCCTAGTGAAAACGAACTGAACAGGCTTAAATCTGAAACAGAAGGTACCAAAACAAGTGTAGACCTACCAGTTTGACTCCAGAAGCCTCACCACGGTCTCTTATGACAGACACCATGGGTATGACTGAGAACCTTGCAAGTATTCTCCACAGGTAGTGATAACACCTCACTCAATTATTGCAAAGAGGTAAACAAAGTGATTTAAATGAGTGCAAGCCAGGCACACCAACAACTCAAATATTAACCTGTGTTTCATCTGGCAGTAACAGTATTATTTTGAATCGGCTGTGAGTACTTGTGCTCCCAGATAAAAATCACTGTTTAGAAGACATTTTCTATTTTAATGTGCACCTTTATTCTACCACCCATTTCCTTTAAGGACTGCACAATGTGCAAGGTGGATGACAAGAGTCTGAAGCAATGGAACTTCAAACAAGTCAGACTTAGTAACAAACAGGTAAGACCTTCCAATGTGCCATTTCCATTTGAGTTACAGCCACCAACCATGCACTACAGGTTTCCTCTACACTTAACAAAAAACATGGAGTAAACTCCTCTACTTGAATGGGTCACTTGAGGTCAGCCCAAAGACAGCACCTTCCTTAACATGGGTTCTCCGTTACAAATGTAGAAGTGAATTCCAGGGAATAGGAAACCTTTTCTCCAGTAAATGGCAACCTAATGGCTTCAGCCATCCTACAGGGTCAGGGAACTTTAAACCTGAGGTGATGCGGCTACCAGGATTAGCTAGGAAAGGATTTGGTGAAAAGCCTCCAAGCCCACAAGCTACAGGTGAGCACCAAAGATCAAAAAGGTGCTAGAAGAAAACAACAAAATACTAATACTAATAACAACACCCAAACCAAATTTGAGTAAAATTTGTTCAGAGAAGAGCCCATTATAGCCTATTCCACAGATTCTAATCTTGAATTACAATAAAATACAATACAGCGTCTACCTAAAATATCTTCAGTCCTTCAGATAGTTACAAGTCACATAAAACAGAAGTAAAAAACAGAGCTTGAAACCGTATTTCAAACTTAGCTGAGAAAGCAAGCAGCTCCTCAGTTGTGCCAATATTTAATTAAGAGTAAGGCTCAGTGAACCTAAGCTGACAAAGTTGCTTTCTTACATAAAAGTGAGCACCAAGAACAAAGAATGACAAATATAACACAGCTATAAGCACTGATTCACAATTCCAAAACATGAAAGAACCTAAAAAGGAACTTTGAAAACGTTTCTTTAAATTCAAAAGCATAGTAGTTTGAAAATTAATACTACTTGGTACTTGCTGTACAATTTAGTACATTTTCCCTTACTGGAATACAGGTTAAATATGTTTGAATACTTTACTTGGATTAAAGTTTATTTGTAAATTTGGCTACATATTTGAAATTATATTTGCATATGCATCTATACATACAGAAATGCATGCCCAAAATAATACATTTATTAAGCAAATAGAAGGTGGAACAAAAATATTTGACACACTGTCAACACCACAGAAATATCTCTATGGTTTCTGCTGCAAATTCTGTTTTTTCTGAGACAGCCAAACAAAAACATTAAGTAAAGATGTCTAACATGTAAAACCAAGTATTATGTCAATTGCCAGTACTCTGGCCTTAAACGCATTATTCTTCTTCAATTCAGAAATAAAGGAAATATCAAAATATTCTCATATTTTCATGTGCACTATGGCTGTAACAAGTGATGTGTGCAAGACTGATATAAGCACAAGATTTGAATCTGTCAGATTCCTTATTTAACCATAAATAGCTTGCAAAACAGGGAAATAACATTAACTTGAAATCATTCAAGAAAATAAGGAACACGGATAGCAAAGCACTTATAAAAAATGACACTGAAAACTAGATGATGCAATGGGAAATAAATCTAGATAAATACAAGGGAAAGCCTATAAATGTGAGGATCGCTATACCACAACTGACTGATCAGAATTTCTAGAGTACAGTCCTATCTATTCACTGAACTCCACAAAATCAGTATGTAAGTATCAATAAATTTGCATGGGCTCCTAATGCATGGCTTCCCCTATGGAAACGTGGGATATTTTATGACAGTTTTTGTTTCTGGGTGGGTTTTAGGCATATTGCTCCTGGTTCCTTAATTAAAAGGAAAATGTTTCTCTTTCCCAGTCTCACTTCCTCAAGTCCTCCCACCCCAAATCAATTCTGTCACTCAGAACTGATCTCACAAGTCTTTGCAAAACGATCTTCTTTTCCCATGTCCCCTTCTCACACTGATGAACCCAGAAGTCTAATTTAAACTGCCAGCCACAAGAGAACCCCCAAGCTTAAGTGTTTCAAGTCACTGCCATCACAACAGCCCTCAAGTATATTAAATGAAAGCAAACTTTGTAGGATAAAAAGGTTGGGAAGAGAGATTCTTAATCTCTGTATTATTTAATATGGATTACTATTAAAAACTTAATATTTATTTAATAGTAATTAAAAGTATTTTGCAAGTACAGGCTTGCTCTGAGTCTGAGCACAGCATTTTAACAAACCTATCTTCTGTTAAGATCTCAATAATAGAAGTTACCAATCAGTAATTCAGTAGAAGCATTTTCACATTTCAAGCTAAATACATGCCTAAAGGTTCAACAGGGCATGAAAGGACTTCCAAAGAGTCCTTTATTTGGACATACATTATGGAAATATCCTCTCTGAAAAACAAATAATAAACTAATCAAAGAAAAGCATCCTGTAAGCATCCTGGTAAGAAAATCTTTGAACATTTCACAAAGCTTCCTGTTAAAAGCAGTCCATCTTCCTGGAGAGGGATGGTCACCCATCCAAAACTAGGTCCAGCTCCAGAAGTTTCAACTGGTCAACAAAAATGCTGGTCAGCTGGGAACTCAAATAGAGGCTGGCACATGTTGGGATAGAAGCAGGGGAGGCAGGGTGACCCCACGTCCATTTCACAGGGTTGTTGGCAGTACCCCACCAGTTTGTGTCTTCCAGTCTTGACCCTGAACTGCTCTAAAGACATGAGCTTTCTCTTCCTACTTATTAGCAAAACTCCAGATGGGCATCTGCACATCATCTCTGCTTTCCTTTTTTCACCTATGTATGATGAATGGAACATCCAAAGCAATCACGCTGCTGGGGAATGGTCAGAGATTCTATCACATGGTGGGTCAGGCCCATGTGATCTATAAATCTCTTCATGCTTCACAGACAGGTAAATAAGATTACGCTGCTCTCTTTTTTCTTATTTCCAGCTGCTGACCTTCACTAAAAACTCCATAAACTAGAGTAAAGACATCCCTCAGGAGTCATTTGCTCTAATTCTCCTGGAATATATTTGCAAAGAAGGGGCAGGTGGCCCACACAGCGGTCGGGATGGAAATGTGATCAACCGTATAAACATTTGAGAAGCCTTGTGCTCCCAAAATTGAATGGGAGTTGGCAGGTATGAGAAGGTATATCATATATCTTATTCTCATAGATTGGGAGCGTATAAAACTGATTAGATATCTATTGCAGATACATGCAAGAACTTGGCACAGATGAACTTTGCCAGTATAACAATATCCAGTGGGAAGGAGACTGAATTTGCTTAGATAGCCTAGCCTGATTCTGCCAAGTCAATCATATGTCCAAAGAGCCAAGAAATTCCAGGTGTGAACTGTTTTCTGTTATGCATTATCAGGAAGTAATCCATACTTCACTTTGAATTATCAGATCACAGAATCGTTTTGGTTGGAAAACACCTTTAAGTTGCATAAAGTTCAACCATTCACCTAAAACTGCCAATCCCACCACTAAACATGTCCCTAAGCACCTCATCTACATATCTTTTAAATACCTCCAGGGATGGTGACAGTGCCACCTCCCTGGGCAGCCTGTTCCACTGCATAACAACTCTTCCAGTGAAGAATTTTTTCCTAGTGTTTCTAAAGATGCTCTACCTTCCACACTAGAGGCAAAATACTGAAGAGGAAGCCAGGCAAGTCCTTCATCACAGTGTTTATAACACTATCCTTCTAGCAATCAACATGGGTACTCACACCAAGGACTTCTGCTGTCCTTGAGGTACTACATGTAAAACAGGGGCAGCAGATTTTCAGAGCTGATGGAGTCCTAAGAAGTTAGAGCTTCTGTCATCAAACTATCTCAGGCAATTTCATTTCTTCCTATCGTAGCATGAGAAATGTCACTGGCATTATTAAAGAGTGAGCTATTTGAGAGACAGGTAGTTGAACCAGAGTTCACCTTTTCTCAGCAACAGTAGCAATATTATCATTAACTTATTCAGGACAACCTGACTGAATCTCTTACACATATATACAGCTGTTCATGAAAATGTAAAAAAAATATCGTTTGGGGTTATGTTTGTTTAATTGGACTTAGAGTTTAGCACTATTGTCTTGAAAAAAGGCATGGGTTCAAATCTGAGGGTTGAGCACCTTCCCAAACCTGGATTATCACTATTTAAGGAGATGTGGATTGAAACATCATCTTTCCCAAATTCTAATCACTCTGTACGATTCCTGCAGACATTCTGTTCATAGACTGACAGATTGGAACCCTGCCTGCTGTGTTTTGATTGACATGACCATATCCAGCTTCTGATTACTCAACCAATCACATCAGCATGTCCTCTACTCTCAGAGGTTTCCATTCTTCTTTTTATTCTGACTTAAATGTCCCATTGTTCCTAGTGCCATAATCTGCCACATTGCATTACTTTAACAGCACGCTTGCAAGAAAACATATGCATGAGTATTCACACCACCAAATATGCATAAGCAAGATCACTGCAAGCTCCTTGATAAAAGCAACAGATACAGAGAGACTTTTTCGGAGCTTATTAAGGATGAATTTAATTTAGGTGCTCTGAATTGCCCTGCTACAGAACCCTACACTTCTCATACGCTAAGTCATAGAATCACAGAATGGTGGGGGTTGGAAGGGACCTCTGGAGATCATCTAGTCCCACCTCCCTGCTAAAGCAAGGTCACCCAGAGCAGGGTGCCCAGGATCTCATTGTCCAGGCAGGTTTTTAATCTCTCCAGAGAAAGAGCTTCCACAACCTCTCTGGCCAGCTTGTTCCAGTGCTCCCATCACCCTCAAAGTAAAAAAAGTTTTTCCTCATGTTTAGATGGAATTTCCTGTGTTCTAGTTTGTGCCCATTGTCGCTTGTCCTACTGGGCACCACTGAAAAGAGACTGGCCCCATCCTCTTGACTCCCACCTTTCAGACAGCCTGAAAAGAGGTCTTGATCTAGGCAACTAAATACCCCCCCAAAGTCACAATAAGTAGTTTATGGAAAACAAGTTACCAAGTTTATACATTTAATATTATATACAAAAATAGTTGTGCAGTTTCTGAATCAGGAAAAAATTTAGCTAAGTGATAATTAATAAACTACATTTCTTCTGAAAGAGTAAATGCCTCCTTCCTTCCTTATCTTAAATTGTGAATTAGATTTCCATGATTCTCCAGCTGTAAAATCCCAAGCACTATGTGAACACAATCCTAAAATCCCATAGAGTCCAGATGGTGCCTAACACAAAACGCCTACAAATACGGTTTGGCTTTTGTATTTGACACAATAGCTGTGTATATAGTGCATTTCTTAACAGGCCAACAAAAAGTACATTGATAATACTGTTCCCTGATTTACCCTTTCAGCAAAGTGAGTAGTATATGCAACTGCATTCTCAGCTGGTCTCTGGAAAGAATGGTGGGATGCAGAGTTACCAGGACTGGTAGAACATATGCATTACATAGATTGCTACCATCAATAAAACAACTGGCCTCTGTCAACTTAGTCTTCTCGGATAGAGTCCTATATATGCTTCAATATAAAGTGCTAACAAACATTTCTTCTTAGGGTCTCAAATACGGGAAGATACTCAAAGATAGCTGTTAAAATTCCCTCTCCTTCCCTGCACTATGCACACTAATTTCACCAAGTCTTTGCTACTGGATCTGTAAGCCACCACCACTAACTCATTCTATGTTAAGATTTATTACCCAGATACTTAGAACACCTGCAAATTTTCAAGTTCTTATTACATTGACAGGAGGTACTGACCTGTCACAGGCTTTTAATTTGTTTCAGCTTGACTCCATTCTAGAAATAACATCGTCACTCCCAAAATGACAATCCATTGTTTCCAAATACCCTCAGATGACAAAAAGACACTGAGAAATTGGAAGCCAAAGTCCTCCTTGGTCTACCCCACTGACAGTTCAAGTGGTATGGACAACCTTTTGGATTACACATATTATAACAAAGTAAAACCTTGCTTACATGGTTAAACATGTTTTTTGTTTGCTTGCTTTTTTAATGGAAAAGTTGTGCTACTTTGTATTTAAAGTTGAACCAGTAAAGTCAGAACCTGCCTAGCACAGTAGAGGTAAGATTTTCCTTTGGAAAAGCGCATGAGCAGTAAGCATTTACCCCTGTATTGACCACCACTTCCTCATAGTTTTCTACATCATTAGGCTGACAAAGCAGCAAATTTATACTCTTTACTGATTAAATTGTAGCTACAAGCACTGAGCAAGATTCTTGCTCTTAGCATAATAAAAATGCATCACAAGAAATCACAGATAGGTCATTATTTGTCAGTCCTACTGAAAAATAAATATCAGTTATCATCTTACACTCAACAAACATGACAAGAAAAATACCACTCCACCAGGATAATTTTAAAATCAGTTTTAAGGCTTTTTAAGACAGTCTGTAAGCCAGTTTTTATGTATGGTTTGCTTCCAAATCTTTTTTTTCCCTTTCATAAGAAAAGAAATTATTTCACAATTATGAAGCATAATACAGAGAGTTGCATAGAGTAGATGAGTCAGCAAATAATTTCAGAAAGGTTCTCCTATCTGATCAAAACCCAAAATAATCCTTCATCAGCAGAAACAAGAGTATTTTAAAACATTACTAAAGCATAAATGACAGGTAATAACCAATAATCACACAACTCCACTTCAGCATGTATCAAAATGAATCTCATTAAATTCATTCATTATTCAGAGTACTGCCTGCAGACACACAGAGCAGAGGATTGTCTTTAAACGTTCTCACAGAACTATGCATCACTGCATAGACAACAGTAAATAAAACAAGCACCACGTTAACCCTACACTAATAGTATTTTATCATCATTTTCTCTGTCCTTTTGGAGAAGATACAAATGTTACAGCTTTCCTACAGGATCTTATTTATGTACCATTGAATCTCACAATGTAATGCAGTTATAAGCTGAAAGCATTGGAAAAAAAATCTCTTTTCAGATCATCATCTCATCAATGGTCTTGCGAGTGTTTCACTGCCCTCGAATCGCAGTGTTGTTCCCTTTCAAATACACACTGAATAATGTAAATGCTCCTCTGTAATCTTGTCCTCGATGGATACTCCTCACGTTCTCCAAGAGTCAAAACACCTCCCTAAAGATTCCTCCTATTTTCTCCATTACAATGTGGCCATAACATTTTTGGGTAGTTAGAAGAGCTATACTCCTTAAATTTGCAGGAAAGACCAGGGTGTTTCAATCTCTGTTTTGCAAGGCACATTTCAAATAGTATTATGCTGCTTTGAAGTACAATGGACTTTCAAAACAGCTGTGCACCAAACCAGTAAAGCTGAGCTTGAAAGTACTGCTCATCTTATCTTTCAGTAATTCTGCTGTTGTGGAGGGTAGAGTGGGGTAGGAAGCAGTAACTATATACAAGCTGCAATCAATTTCTGTAAGTTTAGAAGCTTATTTGCAAAGCCAAAAAAAACAAAACCCCACAAAAAAACCCCAAAAACCAACAAATAAACCAAAAAAATAAATCACCACACAGTTTGAGGATATAAACCTTTCAAATAGCCACAGCAACGTACAGGATTATTTCAAAGCACGTGAAAAAATGAAGATAGCAAAAGGTCAGACTGGTCCCGTCCTTGTCTCAGGGACAGGAATAGACAGAATAGATGGACAAAGACAGGTCAGCCTGTGTGGCAGCACCTCAACACTTCCTTTCACACAGTACAGGTCCCACTACCTTTCCTACCCTGAGAAGCTCTGCAGAATGAAGGTCACAGCTCCACTTTGGCCCTTTCAAACTTTGTCATGAAATACAAAGATGCAACTGAAACCTCATTCAGTGGTGAAGTAACAAGAGCCCTTTTCTCCTAACAGGGAAGGCCAACCCCCCTCCCCTGTGTGGCTGTGCTGGAGCAGAACAACTGAGAACTGGGAGGAGAGGTGACAACAGCATTTTGTATTACAGGGATGCTCAAAGCACTCCAATGATGAGTAAATCTTCAATCTGAAAGGAATTGCCTTCCTCCTGCTAATTCCCACACAGAAACCTTATGTATTCAACTTACTCTATTAATTCATAGGCAGGAGGGTGTTTATGCAGGCACACAATGCTGAAGTCAAATGTTTGCTGCTTCACTGGAAATGTATGCAGGATTAACTAACCACAGGCAGCAAGCAACACCAAGTCATTTAGGTGGGAATGGAGTCTGTTCTTGCTTCCTTCCCAAAACAAACATTAAGTTTCTATTACATCTCAAGAAAGCAGGAGGCGGACAGTTTATCGGATTGTCAGTCTGTGGAATATCATTGCAATAAAGAAATTAATGGCTTTTAAAAAAAGTTGTGCCCTTGGTAAACACGGTTGACCAGCAGAGCCTTAATGACAACATACACCATCACAGTTAAGCTGGTTTAGCACCAAATCAGGCTCATTCTTGATGGGGTTGGGCTGATAAATTTATGATCAAATTATCCAATACTATAAGTTAGTTTGATTACGTGAGATACAGTCACTGAATTGGTGTCAGGCTCATGGTAAAATATATCAGACATTGTTTCTGAGAGTGTTTACTTGGTCAGTTCATTATTTAATTATGAGAAACCAATAACTTAATTGAATCTCTATAAACTGAGGGTTCCTAGCAATTATTTAATGAAGGATATGGGAAAAAATAATTCTCTGATGCAAAAGCTAAGGGCTGCATGCTAAATTGCAAAAGCAAAGAGCTATATATTCCATTTTAAGCAGGGAAGGTTGTTATATTTAAGAAATTATCTATTAAAATAAATAACCTAGCAAGGCAAGGAAATAAAAATATTTACTAATAGTCTCTGAACATTTAATTAATCCAATGTTACAAACACGTCACGAAATATAATTATTTCTCTGTGTGTTAAGTGTTTACTGGAAGAAAAAAGAACAAGCACGACTCTAGAAAAGAAACTTTTGCAGACTAAATAGTAAAATCAACTGTAAAACCTCCAAGTACACAGGAACATTTCCAGAGAAGCTTCCTCTGGATAGAGACAGCCCCCACACAGACCTCTGTGGTTGGCAAGACTCCAGAAAGACTATCCTACACCCCTCTCTCCTCATTTTTCCCAGAGAAAACCAGAACTCATCTGAGCAACATTTCTAGCTGAAGCAAAAGAGAGAACATGCTTGAAAACAGCAGGAAACAAATCTCAAGAGCAGCGAGTAAGTGTTACCCAGGAAAAACTGAGCACTTCAGTTCACAACAAAAAAAGTAAATCACTGAAGCTCTGTCTGTTGGGAAATGCTTCAAAAATCTAACAACAAATTGGAGCTGACATTAAAATCAATTCATGACCACGAAGAACTCCATTGGTTGGTAGATATATTTGATTTCTATCTCCTGAATTGGCACATTACTTTCCAGAGTATCTCTGGACAATCTTGCTAGTCATCATGTGCTGACCCAAAATGAGTCAAGACCCAGCTTTAGTCATTTCCTGTAACTCAAAACTCTTCTAAATGGCTATTAAACCACTTTTCCCTATAAAGCTCAATTCTGGAATAATTTGAGTTATTGCAATGTTTTCATTTCAGAACAATAAGGGGAAAAACTACTACAACTGTGCAGTCCAGTGAAGTTAAAAAGAAATCTGGTTTTCAGCTTTTATCATCAGAATTGAAGTAGAGAACTGTATTTAAAACAGAAAGCATACACTGAACTACGTTAGCTACAAAACCATCTATACCACAGCATAACAGAGAATCCATATTTGTAATTCACCTGACTTCGCAATACAGCCATGTGCAGTAAATACCTCAGGAACCACCAATGAAGCAAACGGAGACTAATTACTACTTGTGTGAGGTAATTAAAAGTACCTGTCAATATTTTAGAGTGGAGGGAGCTGAAACAGATTAACTTTTAAATCGATCAGTTAATCAGAACCCCCCAGTTCTCCTCCCTCATTACTGTGGACACACATTCAGATGCCAGCTCCCAGGGGTTCAGTCTGATCTCTGCTAGTCCTCTCCTGGCCCTCCCTGGCTCACCCAACCCAGCTCAGCCCATCTGCAGGACCCTTCCTCACTGCATCTCTCTCTTAACATTTCATTCTCCAGCTCTTGACCCATCCCATCCAGATTTTTCACTTCTGTCTCTAGCTGTAGCCTGTTTAATATTTATGCTAGACTTCAACAACTAAACCCCAGCGTTGCTCTCACTTTCAGGGGGTTTTCTGCATAAATGGGAGACAGGAAAGCTGAAGGAGGAAAAGAATATCTGAAATTAATCTATCATGACAAATAGAACTGCTTAGCTCCAATATTCAGAAGAAAATAGAGAAGCAACTTCAGAATGCTGGAAAAGGCCTCCTGAACCAAGATCATTCATCCACAAAAATAGTAATTTAGAAAAAAACAACCCCCGTTCATGTAGCAATAAATGATTACTCAGAGCAGTTTCAGCTCTTCTGTTTCTTTTGGTCAGACAGTTTGACAGACTTAACTCATCTTGTTCAGACAATGAAAGCTCTCAGTGTACTCTTGAGTTACAGTTCAGATTTATAGTAAATTAAGCCATGCTCCAGTAAACAAATTTGTTTCTTTCCAGATAACTATTTATTGCCTGAGATTGCATTAGATGTTCTGATATCTCTTTGCTTTTTTTTTTTCCCCCATTTGCTCCAACACTTTAAAAGAGGACAGTGTTTACTGCAACAGGCATCTTTGCATACCAGAAATCCTACTGTACACTTTCTTAGTGCATATATAGAGCTCATGATTAATTTTCAGTTCTTTAATCCGAAACTGTTTCTTAATACCAAATACTATCAGGGTTTTTCTAAAAATACCAAAAAAAGCACAAAAGGATATTTTGCTCTCCCACTGAAAATTTGCCCATAACCTAGTAAAAATGAGGACAGCTCAGCAAAACTGTCCATTAAAACAGCACTCCAGTATGTTTAGCTTACTTCAGAGATCCTAAGTTTTAGTTTCTAGATGGTAAAACTATTGAACTAAGGGGGTTTGGGCAGGTATTGGATCAAACTCATTTTCTTTAATACAAAACAACATGTCTGAACTGCTCCAGTCCCTATAAAAAGGGTGCAAAAAGCACACAAACGTCAGCCAGTTATGAAGAAGTCAATTTTATGTCCCATAGCGAACCAAATGAAAACAAGTATATACAAAACAGGTCTATAAGATACACCCACGTTTTGCATGGAAATACCGCACACAAAAAGCTAACTCAAATGTACTGTGGAATCAAAAAATCAAATGTTACTTTTCCACCGAGGGACATTCAGATTGTGCCAGGTATGCAATCAACGTTCCCAGTTTCATGTCACTGTTTCCATTCACTCTGTGGCTCCATGCCTTATTTTACCAGACCCAAGTGAAGCTGCAACCTGAAATACATGATAAACCCAATTCATTCATTAGTACCCTTTATTCTATTCAGTAAAAGCTGCAACACCCAGTGGTATATATGTCCCGTTACTGGACTGTCTCATGACATACAAAGCCAAGGTGGAAGAACAGATACACTTACTGGAGCTGCAATCTTAATAACTTTCTTTTCATTTAACAAACAAACAAACCAACCAAATAAACAAAAAAAATGAAACAAACAAAAAAACCCCACACATGCACACTAAAAAAAAACCCAAACAGAGGAAAAAAAACCAAACCTAAAGTTGCTAAACCACTTCTTGCCCTACCAAATCATTCAATAATTGAAGTACAGGGTGCATGAACACAGGTAAAAGTTCATCTACAAGGGAAAGAAAATTGCATATATCCTTATTTTTTGCAAATACAAGGAAGGTTGCCAAAACTTTTGCTTTGTCACACTTTCATGCTGCAGAGACAAAAGAAATTGGAAGAAGCACTGCACTTGCTAGGAGAGGTTTGTGAACAAGAACCATCGTTTTTATCTGCTTTTCCTACCAGCCAAAAAAACCATAATCTGACTTCTCAGGTTTCAGAAGCATTGCTAATATACATTTCATGGTTGGAGAAACATGAAGATGCCTACCATCAACAGGAAAAAATGTGAGGTGAAAAATGTTTTTGTCATCAGTAGAGCTACGATTCACCCAAAAGATAGACAAGGTTTCTAAAAATTGTAATCTTTTCCAAAAAAAAGTAAAATAAATTCAAGTTCTAATTATGCAATATATTTGAAGAAATTTTCAACAAATACAAAAGCTATCTTGAACTGAAGGGTTATTCTTTATCTCTTTTCAAAGTATTATAGTGAAAAAAAGGTTAAAGATCTTGTTTTAAAAAATGTTTGTCTCCCTTTCTGGTGCTGTATTCAGATGAATACTGATTATTTATGAACAGAGGAATAAAAATCAAAGCACTGAATGCTCAAATAGAGGACACTCTGCCCTTTTCCCATGGAAACATTACTGGAAAAAAAAATAAAAAAGGAAGGTGAGTAATTTCAAGGTCTATTCTTAACACACACAAAAAAAAATCACAACTCTGTTGAAACTACAGGCATGCTATAAAATTACTAGGAGAAACTTGTTTGGAAACTGAAATGTAATAGTCATTTTCTTGTTGAACACATATGATTTATGTGCACAGAGAATCTGTCTCTCATGGTTACTGGAATGCGGTCTCTCAAATCCTCTGGATTCCAGAAACCCTCAGCTTTGCTCCACAGGCTTCCTACCTGAAGACAAAGTGAGGCTCGATTCACACCCCAGGCTGTGCTGAACTGTGCTGTGAAAACAGGGATGTCTGAATAAAAAACCTGGGAACATATTCTTGGCTATGAACAGAAACAGAATGAGGAACTTCAACAATCCTACCTGCACACTTGACTAATAAACTAACTCTCCCAGAAGGAAAATCCTGGGGTACAAAGATAGTCAAAAGAAGCCAGCTGGAACAAACCAGAGGAACATTATGGACCTCTAAAGGCTTGGGAGGGGGTTGTACTTTTTTCCCTTTTGTTGTTATTGTTTTGATTTTTTGGTTTGGTTTTTTCCTCTTAGAATACATTTTCTGCTGGCATTAATTGCTCAGAATAGTGGAGATTTCTAGAGAGCTTTTTTTTTTTTATTAACATTGGCAGGATTTCTTGAGGGCCACTTCACTGACAACTGCTGTAACTCCTTCACTGTTACTCTTGTCGTTTCCTTCTTTGCAACACCACCATTGAGTGTTTGAGGAAAAAAATTTTTTTAAGCAAACAAGTGCAGGGATCACCTTCAGAGAGCAACCAGGAAGATACTGCTCATGGAAGAATGAGATTTATCTGCAATAAAAAACTCAGAAGGTGTTTTTTCTGCAGGGAGAGGAAGGGCCAACCCCTAACAAGGCATGAACAGGAGAACTACACAGGTGGCTGCAGCTGAGTAAAACTTTTGGGAGAATGACAACAAGATAAATTTTGTTTAAAACTGGTTGCCAAGATATAAAAAAATATAAATATGGAAGGCATACAAGTGTGTCAAGGTACAGGGGTTTTGTTGAGAAACAAATCTCTTGATATGCCAAAACGTACGTGCAGGAAAAATAATTTTCAACATTTCATTTCATTCCTGAAGTTATCTGACTTTACAGAAGCTGCAACTGTTTCCTTATGTTCTGCTCGGTTGTTCTTATATCTAACAAAGTTTCCAATTTTTTAAAGGTGCTTTACCTTATCTTCTACACGAGATGAACTGACACATCACAAAACCCTCTGGCAGAAAGGACGAGCAGCGAGAGTCCTTGAACAGGTCTTGGGCACATGTCTGGCTGAGCAGCACACTCAAAAATCCAGCCTCTCCCTGTACTGTGTGAAAGGAGCAAGAGCTCAGCAGTGAGAGAAAAAGAGGAGCAGGAGGAAAGAAATCCTAAACATGCTATGGAGATCTGGAAAGGTGCAGCAGTGAAAACTGTCTGGGTCAAATTCCCACTCTGCATTTGCTCCGTACCTGTGAGTAAAGCAGTGATGATATTACTGAGGCAGCCCTCTTAATAACACAGCTTGGTGGCCTGATTCAACAACTTGCTGCTGAGTTTATCAGTGACAATCAGGTGATCTATAATCTTATGCTACATCCAGGCAAGGTTGTAATTCCATACAATGTTGGAATTTCAGAGGATTTTCCAGAATAAAGCTATGAGGTGTTATTTAACTTATGCATTCACTCACTAGGAAGAGAATCTATTTTAACATACATTGACTACCTGAAGTCAACTGTCATTGCCACCAGTACAGCATGTCTGAAAGGGAAGAAATGATGCTCTTCTTGGCAAAGGCAAAAGCAAACCCCAAAAGCAAAGCAGCCAAGACTCATGACTGACCTGACACCAAGGTTGCACTACTTCAAAACCCATTTTAAGACTAATATTAATTCCTCTACAGATAGTCTTAGGTAGCCACAAGGCAGCTTAAGAGTTATTCAGCGTATGCCTCTACAGTTCCTACTAACACAGTGGAGAACTTTGCATCACCTTAATGAACACAGTGTTAAAACATGAATTTCAGTGGGTGTCAATGACATGCAGAATTGGTTTCCATTTTTTTACCCTTCATGCTAAAACAAAAGCAAGCTCCCAATTTTGATAAAGCCAAACTATAGACTGAAACTTCATTTTAAGAGTCTGGTTCAAAACAAAACAAAAACCCCAAAATGACAACTGTTATAGATGTGTATTATACATAGAGACAAAGTAATGTAAAAGTGTTTAGCAGGATAATTTGTCCATCAGCAGAATATGAATATCTATTTGCAATGTGGAAATAAATTATCACAAAAATATCTTTCAAAGAAATCACAACTTACTCTCTTTCCACTGCTTTGTAGAAACCAAAGTAACCGTAAAAATGATCAAAGCAACAGATAAAGACTCACAATACATTTTAAATGGACTCTAGGGATTTCTGATTGAGACACTGAAACTGAAGTATCAGGGACAAACATGGAACAGGTTACACTGTGTAGTCTTTGTAACATACTGAGTATCCAGGCAGCTTCAGTGGTAACCTCCATCACCTACTCGGCATTCCAGCTTTTATGCTGTCTTCAGAAATGAATGCATCCTGACACTTCATCTGAGCTGATTCAACTTTGGTTAGCTGAGATTCAAATCTCTTCTTACTGAGAAACATGTAAAAGTGGCACGAACCCGCTGACGCAACATCAAATCTGTCTCAGTTTTTATTCTTGGCCACAAGATAAATATATTGTGAAAGATCATAAATTGTCAAGATGAATGTTTTGAAGAAGCCAGAGTCACCCTTTCATTGCAATTCCTCTGCTAATAAATTATTTAGAAGAACAGAATATCACACAGCACACAAAAAGACGTTGGACAATTTATCATCTTTGTTCTAGTTGGGTTGGCAAGAGGTTTTGAAAGGACCACTTACAGTATAACCAGGAAATCCGGGGAGTAAGATAAAAGCCCAAGAAAGGAACTGTTAATTCTGAGTTATGGATAGTATTAGCTTACTGTACAAAGAGGCCACGCGGCCGTCACTGATTTATACTCCAGCACAATCACTTAAGTAAGTAATGGCACATGAGAACGTATGCAGGAGTCAGTCGTTCCATACAGCCACCTCAGGCAGGAAGGAATCCAGGCAGACAGCAGTGAAGCCGGGACCAGCTGCATGCCCCGATGCTTTCCACACTGCCCTCCGACTGGTTGGGTGTGGAGGGCGGCACAGACAAGCAGCCCTGGCACCTGCATTGTCTCCAACACAGCTCCCACCAGACAGTTCCCCTGCCACTGTGGCCAGGAGGGAAGGAGGACAGTGGGAGCACATGCTGCTCTCCTGGTATCACTGCTGCTGGAACCTGCAAACTCAGAGTGACAGCCACCACCGCCTCCACAACCAGCTCCTACCTAAAGTACTGCCTTTCTAGCACCAGCTTTACATCCCACTTCCCTTAAGACAGTTAATACTTGCTCTGACCCTTTGCGACTACATATGTCAACAACATTAAACTGATAAAAAAATACTACTGTAATTAGGGGAACTGAATAAATAGGGCCAAAGCCCTTCTTGGGGACATACTGCAAGAGAATGTAAAATAAAACCAAAAAACAGTTTTTAAAGCTCACAAGAACCATATGAGCAGAGATTTAATGTTTATCAGAAGAGATGATCTGTGGGAGAAGACCATCTGACCTCGATGTGGCAAGAAAGTTTTCTTCCACGGTGTGATCCAAGGTGTATTAAGGACCATCCCTTCCAGTCTCACTGTCATTAAGCAAAAAGTCCATCTCTGTGACGACAAAAAAAAGGTGGAGAAGAGCTTACCAAGGCTGAAGGCAGTAAGAGAAGAATTTCCTGGGTGGCAGTATTTTCTCAGCATGCCAGAAGCACTCTAGCCAGCTTCCAGAAGATCACCAGAGATTCACAAGACAGGAACAGAAACAGCAACTATGATGAAGGGAAGCCCATCCACATGTCCTCACTCTTCACTCTCTCATCTTTTCTTTTACCCATATCCATAGTACCTACTAAACATAATTTTTTTACTGGCTAACTGGTTCTATTTTCTACTGTGGTCAGACTGAAAACTGCTGTTTAACATTCTTCAATAAGGTGAAGCTCTTTAATGAGTTTGGTCACTCACTATTTCACTGTTACATCCATGAAAACACCATCTGAAATACCTCCATTCCCTGATGTACAAGGAATCTTTTATCAGTCATGAACATTTCCATGAGTGCAAACATCCAAGAAGAAAAAAATAAATAAAGTGATGAAGAGAGCAAGACAATGTTAAGTTGCAAGAAATGAGTAAAGGAAGTAAAAGAGGTTAAGTAAAACCAGTAACACTGAAGAAAACTTAGGGAGAAAAAATAGTGAGATAACCTATAGTCAGGAAGATGGGGGGAGATCAGAAAAACAAACTGTGTTGACAGAATGTAAAATAAAAAGAAGCAAGGAGGTGTACTCTTTAAATTGTATATAAACAATGTTTATGTAAAGAGAGGTAAATATAGATAAAGTAGGTATTGTTGATAAAATTACTACCACAAGAGGAAAACTGCAAGACTCAGAAAATGATGAGCATTACTAGAAGTAAAAAAGACACCTTTTATTTTCTTTAACTAATGTGGTCAGTTATAATGCAAGCAGTCCAGGACATCTGAAACTAGTCTGGAATAATTGCACATACCCATAAGATTCCAGCTCAGAAAGCAACAGTCACGTGCAAGAACTCTTGCAGAGTTTAGCACTAACAGCATGAGTGCTAGTTTCACTATAGAAAGCATATTCAGCTTATCCATACTTCTTGTTTCAGTGCCTTAGGTGACATCTTCATAGTTAAGGCTTCATTCCTCAGTTAAAGCAGCTTAATCAACCTCATCAGTCATTACATGTATCAAGAATATGTTTTATCAGCCCCTACACGGAAACTGAAAGCAGGGATAAAACAGATTATGGCTTCCTGAATGGTTGGACCAGATGATCTTTAGAAGTCCCTTCCAACCTGGGGTATTCCATGGTTCTATGACACTTTTGGTCTTGGTTGCAGTTCTGATTCTCATCAGCTTGTAGCTGCCCGTAGCGCAGAGCAGCACATCTGATGCAGCACGAACACCCCGCTGTGTGCAGGTGGGTGCTGAGTACTGCCATACTGGTGTGACACCTTCATGCCACTTAATAAAGGCATCATTTTCTATATTAGCTAATACTCAGGAACTCATAAGAGGGATCCTGGTAAATTCCTCCAGTGGAGGACACAAAAAAAAATCCAACAAAACCACCAGAAAAAAGAAACAGAAACGTTTTGATCAACCTGAATCTGGTGTAGCATGGATTTTTTTAAATGACCAATATCATCATTGCTGAGCTTTACATTTGCACTTTAGCTGGTTTACACCCTAGGTCAGAGTTCACTGAATAAATCTGTCTTTTCCAAGGAGATAATTAATCACATCAACAAATGAATGCTCATTATAGTCAAAGATGGAACAATACGCTTGCATTGTAATAATCTGCCTTGTTTCCTTTTCAAAGAAAATAATTTCCTAGTAATTGCAAGAAAAAGGAAAAGGGTAAAACTGTTACTATAGTTAATGCAGTTATAATTCAACTTAGTCCTAGCCACCGGCGTAATTGCTAATATGATCTATCCTCTTATTCATAAAGCTACCACTGGAAATTATATCACAGCACATTATACATTCCCTGTAGCAAAGTTCTTGAATTCAGCCCCAATGAACTCAGTTTATCTTATTTCACTGAGCTACAAATTTTTTAGACACACCTCCCTATTTTCATTTGTGATACAAACTTGTCTGACTTGTTACCCAGCCTTTTGTAAATGAAAGTTACTTTAGCATAGAGTAGCAGTTCTCACTCACTTGGTTGATCCCAGCAGATAAAGTAAAATTATCTTTTCTAGTTGAGCATAAAGCACACGGAGTGGCTCAGAAATGAAAAATGTAAGAAAGAGAAATAATATATTCAGCAAAACAGGTCACTCATATGTGAAGACACAAAAGCATTGTAAATCTACCAGTGTGTTCTAGTACTGCACATGACAAAAAAAGACTTCTTGCTTAAAAAAAACCAAACAAATCATTTATTTTTTAAATCACAAGGATGTGCTTACAAGATTTTCTGCATACTGATCCTGTTATTTGTTCAGAATTAGCCTGTAAGATTAGCAGCCTTAGAATGTATGGAAAGACTGCATGGGACCACATTCCTCACCTGTCACATTTGCTCCTACAGATTTACATTCACTTCTTACACGGCACTCAAACAGGCAAAGTAAATGACATATCTTTCAAATGTCTTTTTGCTCTTTAACCTGACCTGTTATTTTTGGGGTACTTCCCTTCTGTGCAGGGTTTATGAAAAGTCTCTGAGGCACATACTACACTGACACACTTGGTTTGACATTTCCAAAAAATTCCTGCAAATAAACATCTTTCAGTATTCCCAAGCCTGACTCAGTGTAAGGCTCTCAGTTTCGCAGGGATCTGTAGCATACAGGCACTAATACTTTGCCAGCAGCACAATATTATTAGAATTTATCACTGTGAAATTTTAGTCCTTTTACAGGAAACACTCTCAGCTAGACAAGAGTATTTTACACCTTTCATTTGAACGGAAACTAACAGAAAGCACAAAGACAACTGGTGCCAATTTTAACAGCGAGATGTTTTTCCCTCGGTTCTAGAGGTAATTTAACACAGTTTAAAAATGCCAGCCTGAATGCTACATTTAATTTTCAAGAGCACTACGCTCTTGAAAGTATTGGAAGAATAATCATAGAATCATAGAATTGTCAGGGTTGGAAGGGACCTTAAAGATCATCTAGTTCCAACCCCCCTGCCATGG
>WUAM01000143.1:13178636-13191951 GCA_024336885.1 Actenoides hombroni | reverse complement strand
CCTGCTCATGGCAGGGGGGTTGGAACTAGATGATCTTTAAGGTCCCTTCCAACCCTGACAATTCTATGATTCTATGAACTGTTAGTCATTCACACACCTTCTGATCAGCCCACAAAACCCACCCATTAACCCACCTCCCAGCCCAGGTTCTCTTTAGTTAAGAGGGTTCACCACACCTTTTCTTCTGGCACTATGCTCATTTGCTCTGTTATTTTTTGGACTACAAACTCCAAGGAAGAGAGTATACAGTATAATTAAGAGACGGAGGTCTGTTTTCTAAGGTCTACAACAACACAGCCAGCCAGCACTGGCCATTTGAGTGCTTGTTGCCCACCCCAACATTTCATGAGCATGATGGGGACTCGGGCAGGAGCCGCTGCAGCATATACCAGGATACACATCCTCTTCTTGGCTCTCACCACACTTCTCATATTCACAGTCTGGATTCAAGAGTAGAGTTTCTCTTCACTGTTTGGTTTTTTTTAATTCACTATACATCCAAACCGGTATGTGTAATTTCACTTGCTCAAGTTGCTGTTCCAAAGTCCTTTTCCTGTATTTTTAAACTCTTGACACTAAAACTTTGAATTTTTTGTTGCCAAAAAAATGGAAATATGTTTAAGTTCAAGGAATCTGACACCAACCACCATCAAATGCTGAAGACTCATCCATAAACAAAACAGGGATGTTTTATCAAGCCGAAAGTAAAATTCCAGGTAATCTGCCGTTGTCTGGTATGTACTGCCTAAAGGCAGACGTCTAAAAACATTCACATCAAACATCTGCAATTTCACTGAATAAATGTATTTTAACTAGTTTTAAATTAAATAGTCAAGCCTAGTTATTGTAACAAATACTATTTTCATGCTCTGCGTCAAGATGTTTTAACACACAACAGTATACATTAAGTAGATTCTATTATTGGATTAGCAAGACAATAACTGCAAAAAAAAAAGGGCAAAAAAAGCAAATTTCAGTTACTCAAAAATTAGGCATCAAGATCTCACTGAATTATATAAAACTATTCACATGAAACTATTCAAAATGAACTACTAAAAAAACTTCTCGTTTAGGCTTGAAATCAGTTCCAGATGGAAACCATCTGCAAGCATCCTCAAAGACGTTAAGATGACAACTGAACGTTATAAAAGCAGATTTTTCAAATAGAGTGTTTTTACTTTCATGTGGGACAGAAAAATACGTATTACAGGAATTCCAAGGGACAGAACTGGCAATTCAGACAGTGGTGGACTGGTGGTAAGAACAAAAATCTCAGTAAGCTGCTAAAATATATCACCTAATGCTGGGCTTTGCTAAGGAAAACCCCTGTAAACAAAGGGAGAGAGCTCCAGCTTGATGTGAGGAGGAACCAGCAGAGACATATGAAGAGAAGATTTAACAGGCCAGGAAGATGATCCTCACTTGTGATTGTGAATAGACCTGAGGAGGGTACTCAGCACAAGGAAGATTATCTGAAGGAGAGTCAATCCCTGTACACACACAGGACACCGTGTACTTCACATAGGTGTAGAACAAAAAGAACCACGGGAAAAGAACCACAAGAAAACCGCAAGAAAAGGACCACAAGAACATCCAGCCACATCACACGGCCACTGTCACAGTCAAAGATGGTTTTACTATAGATTTCCAAATCCCAGGGCTATCAGGGCTGACACACACTGTATCATATTTAACAGATGTATCTAGACATTTATCTATTACAAACACATCTATACACACATGTATGTTAGAAACATGTGAAATACACAACAGAAATACCATGGAGGGGAATTATAAACGTGATGCTCTTACTAGGGACAATCCTCAAAAATATTACAATGAGCTGCTCTCAAATGGCCCATTTTTTTATCCCTGCAGCAATGAGTTGACTGGAAAACAAAAATGAAACCTTATGGTGATTTAAGAGAAATACACTCTATATATGTGTCAGTAACCAGGAGCAGAAACCTTATACCTGAAGTTTGACAGACGAGCTGAGGACAGTCTGTGTAACTCAAGTCACTGCTACTTCTATCACGATGGTCCCTTGTAGCTCAAAGAGGTGCCATCCACGCTCACTGCTGTCCATGTGAACAGCAAAGAAATGTTCACCACTTACCATTTCATCTTTGAAGTATGCACTTTTGTATCATTTATCATACCATTATAGGATTATTATGCTGAAGATCTCACGGCTTTCCAGAAAGTAAGTCTCAGAACTATGAATCTCATAAATACCAATGACTACTCACATGTTCTCCTGCGAGCTGCCACACAAGAAGATGGCCACAAAGAACCTGATGTGTAGCCTTCCTGGTGCTGGCTGACTGCAAACACAGGAGCTAAAGGCTTGATGGGCCACGACATGCAAGATGGGAGACAGAAAGAGACATCATGGTAGTTCTGGTTGTGAGAAGAAACAGAGCCCACGCTTTGTGGGGCACAACACTTCCCCCAAAGGTGTTTTTTGCCAGAGGCAAATAACTGCAGCAAGTTCACTGGCCTGTAACAGAAATATTATGTCCAATATTTGTAAATAAAAAGAGTGCCACCACAGAAATCTCCAGTATGCATCTTCTGTCTTCTTTTAACAGGAACACTCAAAGCAAGGCTCCAGATATCAGGCAGCTACTGAGATGAAAGGGACCGTCATATAAATCATTTCACACTTCAGAAGCTGCCTTCTGTATTTCAGTAAGTCAAAGGCTTTCCAGACTGATGAAAACTGAGCTTGCAGTCAGTAAAAGAACATCCTCTCCGTGGTCAAGGAAGACAAAGCTGATTCAGTCACACATCACGCCCGTCGTGCTCTTACAAACACCTGCAACTCTTGTTCCCGGCGAGTGCCTGCAGGCTGCTCGGGCAATCAGCACTCCGACTGCCATGAGGGGTATCCCCAGAACCACTTCTCTATACAGACAACACCACACAGTGTTACCTTTCCAGCAGCTACACCACTGAGGAGCCTTCTGATTATGAGCAGCAGTACCTTTACTTTAGGTAGCTGCTGCGTGTTACACAGCAAGTTTTCCATCTTAAAAAAAAAAAAAAATATATACACACACACGTATGTAAATGTTATGACCCATAACAACCACCTTTGTTATGGTTAAACATGCAGGCTTCTTTCCTGGATCCCAGATTTCAAATTCTGGCACCAAAGCTAACTCTGGCTCTTCTCAGTTTTCTTCCTGCGTCAGACAACACTGCACAAATAATGTACTATCCACAGGCAGATGAATAAATCAGAATCAGCTTTTACTTAAAATACAAAATTTTACAGTCTAAAAAATATAACCATGAGAAATCACCTCTTAAAAAAAAAAAAAGATACTGAAGTTGAGAGGAAGATGACTTTTTCATCAACCTCCCATTCTCCCAGCACACACGAACAAGGCATCGCTGGAACCAATGTCACACAGCATTGCTCTGAATACTTAAATTCTAGATCCAGAGACTCTAGGTCCAGAGCTTAAGTTCACCCTGAGGTATGGTTTTATTAGGGGGAGGAAAAACAGTGGGACAAATGAGAAGGTAACTGCTTTAAAAAAGGTTTTAACTATCACTCTGGAGATTTGACTTGCAGACACCCTACGGGGCTCTCATCCTAAATCAAAAGCTGCATAGACAGGCGTTATTGGTATAGACAGTTATTCCCAATCTAGAGCATCTTGCACATGCACTCACTACGCTCAATTTGCATAGTGAAAAACCTCAAAGCTCAGACATTGCCCCCAGTACTGTGAAAACATTTAGCTTGTATAAGAGACTATAATTTTGATGTCCGGCATTACTCTCTGGTACTTAAACACAAGTTACAGGTTGTTTCTCATCATTTCAAAATACCCGAGTACATTCCAGATGGATGGTGTTAAATAAATAAATAAATAAATAAATCTTGCAAATAAAAGATGCCATTTATGTAATTTTACCTTCTCTACAAAAAGCTTTGACGAACAGACAGACAGATGTTCTGGGCAAAACCATCAGTTTTGAACACGCAGCAGGACAGTTCATACACTCATAAACATCAGTCACTGCTACAGATGTGTATTTTTAAAAATAAAGGAGCAGTCTTCCCTGCAGTAGCATCTCCAGCTATTTACATCCCATAAACCTGTAGAAAGTGACACTTAGCCATAATTGCAAAACTTCAAAGTACTGCATGATTTTTGTGAGCTTTTGTGCTGGGGCTTTTCCAGCACTTTCAATGCCAGGCAGAGAGAGATTCTATACATAGGAAGATGAAAAATATCTCTAGCCATCCAGATAAGACAATTCTGCTGCTACAAAATGAGGAATGTAAGGTAATCTTACGTATTGCTTTGTAACTGGAGTAATATTGCCACTTGAGCCACGAAAGCAGCCTCCTTCTCATCTTTTTCTGAAGCAGAATCAGTATTTAGAAAGCTGACTATTTTAATTTTACACTTCTACAGTTGCCTTTAGAGGTGGTTCCAGCTATTCGTTCCAGCTCTACTTGCTGGAAAGGAAGGCGCCCGGACAAATTTCCTAAGGAAATTAGGGTTGTAAAATGAGATCCATAACTCCACTTAAATCTCCACAGAGTTCTAAGAGCTGTAGAGTCTATTACAGGAACAGGTGTGTGCATAAAGCCCAATTCATCGCAACATTTACCTTGAAGCAGCAAAACGTGTATATATTTGCCTGGAAGGGCGAAAAGAAAAAGAAATCCTGAGGATGACACTTTTCCATCTCTCCTAACATCAGACAACCTGAGGGCCTTACCAATTTCCATTACACTTCTTGTGCACTAAGAAGTCAGTCTCAGAGAGCCTGAAGAACCAGAGCATCTCAACTACATCCCCAAATGGACCCGCAGTAGCGAGTGGTCCATCTAAGGATGCAACTGAATCTGGGGGCATAAGGGGCTGCTTTAAATATGGGGAACTTACGGGACTTTGGGAGAACAATGACACACACACGCCCTTTCCCAGACATTCCTCGTATGGACAGGGATGCACTTCTGACAGAACAATTCTGCATGAGTAGCAGGTCCATATTTCAAGGGCATAATTCTGAATATTACTGAACAATGGGCAGTCTCAGGAAGCACCACTTCCCCCCAGCTCTCTCATCAAACATCCTGCTTCTATCCTTCTTCAAGCTCACTCTCTGCTTTGTCCAGAAATGCAGCTACTCCTCTTTTCAAGGGTCATACACATTCTCTATCACAGCATAAAGAATGTAAAAGCAAACCTAATATATTTTTCTACCAGTCCACACAGTAGCACCTTTCCTGATAGGCAGAATTTCCCATCTTAATTTTGATAAAAAGCAGCAGTTGTACAGAAATTATTTTAAGATTATGGTCTTGGGCATATTATCAGCTTTCTTAGAGACGACATTCAATATGGTAACAACACAACAGGGTAACTGATTGGACGAATCAGGCTTTCTACTCCTCCTGAAATGTGACATAGTAAGGTCCACAGCATAACAGTCTCCACCCTGAATCTATTTTTTCTATGTATTCAAACTATATCATCAATCCTTTATTTCTTTGAAGAAAACAATAAAGCTGTACTAAGCTAAATTATCATTTTTAGACGAAAACGAGCTAGTTCAGGATTGAGCCCTGAAAATATACTTAAAAAGTAGTGACCTAAATAATCTTGTTCAATATTGAAAAGAACGAGCCCATATGCAATGTGTGAACTTAATAGAAAAAGTCCAATTAATTTCAGCAGATGCTGGATGATGTTCTTGTAACTTGCCAAAAGGGAACCGGTCACCAAATATTTTTTCTTCCCATTTGCCAAAACATTTTTTCCACAAAAAAGCATGTCTTTGTTATTGTTAGACAACTGCAGCTAGTATATAACAGCAAAGAGTTCCCTATAAAAGGAAAAATCAAGTCTGATTTAAAAGAGAAAAAGTCATGAACTCTGTAAATACACAATATATAAAAAAATAATATATTAATCTGAATAAAGAGTTGTACACAGAAACAAACAAAAAAAACCAGAGCACAAAAAACTACAGAATCAATTTGGATGCAAAATGTACTACATGAGGAAAATAAATAATGGTTGAGATTAACCTTGAGATTTTCCTTTCAGGATAAAGTATTGTAATATCATTATAAAGAGGTTAAAAGAGAGGCGGTAAGAGGTACATGGAAGGGCATGTTGTGTAGGAGCATAGTGATAAATGGCAGTATCAAATCACTGTTAACAACTGGATTTCTCCATTAATCAAAGCATGCAATGAATTATCATATAGTCCATCTCCCAGAAATAGGAAGGTAGGTGTTTTTTAAACTAACTAAATTTGCAAATGTATATGAGTATATAAAAGGCAGCTCAGAGTAACAGAAGGCTATTTAACATAGTGGAAGGGAAAGCTGTTGTATAAAACAGATTCATAAACTGAAATTAAGGCAATTTTAATTAAAACATCACAAGAAAATAGCCCAGACAACCTCACAACTGCATAAGGCAGTAACTTGTGAAAAGAAGCACATGATGAACCATGACTGTAAATGCTTAAGAATTAACTAGCTGAAAGACTAACGACATAGCATAGAAAGAAAATCTCTACTTCTGCATTCAATTATCTGGGAAGGTCCTTTCTAATCTCAGTGAGTTAAAGAAAAACAAGAGGTGATAATCATCAGATGCTGTCATGATTTCTATACCCTTTGCTTGGAAACGTCTAGCACAGTTACAGCAGGCTTCCTCCAGCAAAATTCCTTCATGAGTGTCCCTGTGTTTGCCTGAGAAGTTCCTTCAGCTGAAAAAGCTGTTTGCACTGACATTAATAGAGTTGCTTAGTTTGCAGACAGGGAGCCCTGCCACTAACTGCACCTTGGCCGTGGCCAATCACGCCCCATTCATAACGTGTTAACTGCTCCAGCTCCTCAGAGCTGTAATCCCAGTTTGCTTTTACATCCATTTTTTTCCATATTATTAAAGCCTAACACAGTTTTTGAAGAGCCTGCTTCTTATTAGATATTACATTCTGTGTTCAGAAAGTTGCTTCATAAAAAAGCAAAGCACATAACCCACAGAATGAGAATTAATTCTGAACATTAAAACCCACAGAGACGCAGGTCTGATGCTGATTCTCATTCAAAATCTATCTTCAGTGAAGAGCTCTACGCATCCATTTGTGCATGTGTGTGCTTTGTTACATGACAACTGCTCCGCATGGACCAAACTCTTATATTACCACATAAATGTTTGTTATTTAAGAACTGATTCAAACAGTTGTGTGAAGAACTGTTGGTGATTCTGCCGCATTCAGAAACATACAGCTGTGATACCAACCGGGAATGGATACAGGCAGACAGCTGCGTGAGATGAAACCTAGAGCTGCAAGACAACTGTGCTGCTGATTTTCCCCTCCTTTTTCACTTGAAAAACAAAGCAAAACAAAAAATCCAACTAACGGAGATCAGTTCTCGAAAGCTGTTTATAATATATATAAAATGACAGGCAGGAGAGAAGAAAGTTCTCTTACAAACATAATTCTAATTGCTTTACTTCTTTAGGGGTCAAAAGCAAGCCAAAGAAAATCAATGTCCATTTGTGTTGCAGAAGCTGAAACATAAAGTTCATTATTCACAACTGTTAAAATAGTCAATCAAAACATTTTGCCATGTGGAGCGACTAGAAAAAGCAATCTCACACTTCTGAATGAAGATATATTTAGCAACAGCAAAGCATTTCAGAAAAGGAATTTCAGAAACAATTCTGTCATTAAGAATCAATGCTTTATAGTATGGCAAATATTAATGACTATGTTATGTATGAATATGAAACTTTGAAAAGATTTCCAAGAACTTAGCATTATACCTGTTGCAATCACTGAGATGCTTACTCTAAATGCAATATAAATAGTCTTTACATCAAGAAAGAATCAGAGGGTAGGATTACTATCACTTGTCAGGTTCTGTCATCTGCACTGGATGATTTCAAAATCCCTTTAGTTTTTGACAAAAAGGGGAAGAAAAATTAATGTCCTCAACAGCACTCCCATTCTTACTTCTTTATGGATAGCAGCAATATTAAATAAATTTAATCCAACATGTGGAAGGAAAATAGGCATGCGTTTTCCTTTATTCAAACAGCCCTTGCTCACAGGTAAATGTAAGCCTATTTAAATAATTTGACCGAAAAGCAATATAAAAGGTACTTATCGAGTCATTTCCAACATCTTCCACAATAAAGCCACTATTTGAAAAAACACTTTGAGATTGAACAAGAAAATATAATAAATTCAAAGTTTAGAATAATCCAATGAATAAACCATTCCTCCTCTAATAACATTTATCCCAGAAGCTCCAAGCAATGAACACTAAAGTGCTTGATGTCATCAGCTTCAAGAGCATGCCTTTGAACCAAAATCTCACTCAGTCAGAGAAACTACACTCAAACCTAACAGCAAGTAGCAAATACACGATAGGAAAAAAAAAACCCAAAAAACTGAAATACTCTTGATACGAGATCTAGGTAACTATCTGAAGAATAATCAACTGAGCCAACAATCAATTGCACTCTCAGCATCTCTGAAGCCATGAGTTCTGTCACAGACTCAGCACCAGTGCCAGTATTAAAGCAGTGAAGCATCAGAACCTTTACCTCAACCATAGCTCACACAGGAATGTCAATGCTTGTTGAAAAGCACCCTGCAAGCACCAGTGTGGGACTTTTGCTTTGCTCCAGGGCTCGTTTCACTCCTGCAACATCCACTTCCACCCTCAGGGCAAGACTCTGTTCAGCTGTGTTTAGCTCCTGCTCTGGGAGACCTCCTCCTTTTCACAGTGGAAGTACAGCACAGTCTTCCACAAACCATCCTTATCCTTGAAGAGTGGGCACAGTAAACCTTGCCCAGCAGTATCATTTATTCACGTTTTGGCCTTCTGTGCAAAACCTCAACCCCATCTTTTGGAACAATTATACATATGTAACTCAAACCTGCTGTTGCTCTCACATGAGCATCACAGTGAAGAACTTTGGGTAGTGTCAGACAAAACCCTAAAAGTAAACTGGAGAACAAGTCATCAAATTAGTCTTATCCCAAACACTCTTCTTGATCAGTTTTCCTCTACTCATTGCTTTAATAAATTAAAGAAAGCAAGTCCACAGGAAACAGCCCAGCCCTTGGCTCCTACACCACTAGACTCATCACACCACTGAGTGTTCCACCTCTTTTGGCCAAGTGGAGCTAATTACTGAAGATAAGGCTCAAAGTTCCAAATGACAGTAACAGCCACAGCTGAAGTGCACAGTGGAAAAAAGCTTTGTTTCCATATCACGTAGCTGCTCTTCTTCATAACGAGTAGACAGATCACCTACTAAATCTATCTCTCAAGATGGATAATAATATCTCCCTTAGATAATTAAATATATATGTGAATTTCACTGGCTGTGTCTCCACTGCATTCCCTGGTGTTGATTAAAGCTTTATCTCTGAGGCATGATCTGGTTTGGGCTTTTTTTTTTAATGTATGCTTTCTCTCCTTCCTTCATCTGATCTGCAGCAGGAATGCAGAAGATTTAGCTTGGCTGCAAAGATGGTAAAGCTTTCAGACTCTTCCAGTTATGGGAGGTAAAACACAGGGCAAATACAGAAGGTCGACCGTGTAATCGTGCTGAGCCAGTGTCACAGCATACTGCCAGAGGTACCTATGAATGCAGCAGACTAAAATTGGGATTTAACCCACCCACATTCAATCTTCTCCCTGGAAACCTGAACTGAAAGCACAGCCATGAGAAGGGCCAAGAAAGACTTCACGTTAAATCCATTTGACATTTCTTATCATTCACTGAAACTCCTGCCCTTTTTAACAATGCACGCAAGCAGACCTGCTGACGACAACTGGTCAGAAACACAGACAGTATCACAGTTGTCCTAGCAGCTCAGGCACAAGGACCTGTGCTACATTACAAGCATGGAGAAATGGTACTTGTCTGAGCACTTCAGAAGGAAGAACTGAAAGCAGGCTATAGCTCATTTGTTTGTTTGCTTAATATTTGATTTAAGGTGAATAAATGGAAATTACGTACGCAGCTGGGTTAGGCTGGCTAGAAAAACCACACTTAACTGTTGATATGTTAATTTTGCTTAAAGGTCTTTCTGTCAGTTCATGAAAGTCACACCTGACAAGCCATACAGCATGTCTGAGCAAACATGAAAAAAAAAATCAGGAAAGAAATGTAATCTCTGAGCTTGCCCTGAAATTTCTGAATCAAGTCAACATCTTGTCTGTTAAAGAGGTTTGCAGAGTATTAAAATAAACATGCACACTATAAAGTTGAACATACTGTCCTTTGGAAATCTCCAATTCAAAAGATACATACAAACTGGGACACAAAACAGTACAAAGGATATTAGAATGGCCTTACAGTGAACTGTATGTTGGCCACTCCTGAATTTTTAAAATTAAGAGCTACACAGATTTTTACACTGAAGTATAAATATGCAGAAAGGCTTTCTGACAAGTACCAAGAAAAAGATAAAGAAAATAAGATAAAGGGGTTTTCATTAATATCTTAGAAGTCACTGGTTTTAACTACATCCTTAAAGACTTCAGGTCTTACCTTCCCCTTTCTTTTCAAGCTGCTAACAGAAAAAGAAATGTGTCTTTTTTTCTATCAGAGCCTGTGAAAACTTGGTTCTTCAGCCATGTAACAGAGTGAAAACCTGGCTGTAAGTGAAAGTCTAGAGCATCATGTTCTTTAATTCAGTGATAGGGACCTTTATTAGATTATCTCATAGCTATGGGACAAGATACTGCAAAAGCCAAATGATACATCATTAAATTATGCTTTCTTCCTCTCCAGGCAAAGAGCGAGTATAGCATTAGATTAGTCTGAAGGACTAAAAAGGAAAGGAAGAAAAGGGCTCGGTAACACACATCGGAAGTGACAAAGCTGATAACATTTTCAAATCCCATTTATTTATATAATCAGGTATAAGCAGCTACTTATGTTAATTGTGGAAACCTCGAACGTAATACACAGCCCAAATGAATTCCAGATCAGTGCATGCTTCAGTGTTTTAAGCTCTCCCTTGCACATGCCTAGTGAAAGCCTGCCACTCTGCAACAGAGGAAGGAATTACTACAACAAAACCAGAGGCAGACTTTGCTGAAACTATTACTTTTTTTGTTGTTGTATGACACAGAAGCAGACAAGTATTTTAAGTAATGGATAGGTTTGTATCCCACTGTCTAGCAACAGTTATTCTAATGGCGTTTCACAGTATCTTCAGAGACTCAGAAATAAAGCACAGGAACGCTCCCCATAACCTGCACTGAAATAAATGACACTCCCTGCTCAGCTGGCTTAACCACAGTGATCTCCATCTACCATTACGGGAAAGGCTTACTTTATCTTGCAGCTACAAGCTTGAGTTAGCTCCACGTTCACCGAACTGACATCCCAACATCTTTTAATCTCATTATGTCAATATTGCATCTATGTGTTGCATAAAAAGATCTCTTGCTGCTGACAAATCAAAGTGCATGAAGCTGGGAAGCTCTGAGCTTGCCACGCACACCACTCGCATCAGGGATCTCAACGATCAGAAAACTAAATATCCAAAACTCAACAAATATTTCACACACAGTGACATTTCTGCAGGAGTGTATGCTTCCAACAGTGCAGCTTACACGGTCATCACCACTAACAAGTTACTTCCCCAAGTTATCTCCTACACACATACCATGCCCAGTGCCCCTGCTGAAACTATCACGGTCACTGGAACTGACTGAGCTCTTAGTGAAGCGTCAGAGCTAAGCTATAAAGCTGTGTAAATGCTTTTATTCTGTGCTGCTTTTGCCTTAGAAAAGAACGTACATCAAGGTCACTGTAAAAGATTGGAGTTTTCAGGCTCATAGAGAAGACACTAAAGAAATCAATAAGAGCAAACAATTAAACACTGTCTGAACTTCTGTCTTCTCCCAAAGCTGCCCGGGATTCACAGCTCTATCCCCTGTGTTTCAGAGACAGGTGTTTCATAGATAGGGGAAGGCAGGCTGCTTAGCTTACATGCTATCAGTGCTGAAAGGTGAAGCAGAGAACTCAGTCTTTGCAGCGTGACAGGTCTGCTCTGAGCTCTCTTGAGTTTTTAGCAGGAGATTACAGCCCCATGGGCCTTCTTCTTTGAAGTGAAGTTCCTCCAAGAGCAGAATTAGTTCCCTGCCTGCAACCTGTGCTCCATATACTGAAATACATCACAGCCAACTTTTTGTTTCACGGCAATCTCAAGTATTGCAATAAACATCCACAGGCTAAAAGTAAGCAAACAAGGCTGGGCAAACCGTATCCTCGCAGCAAAAGCATCTCAAAGAAAACCACCAGGTAGGGCGCAAGAAAGTTAAAGCATAAAAATCAAAACTATGCATTTGCTATCCTAACCCCTGAAAGATTAACACGCACCCTGCCTCTCTCCTACAAGAGGCACTGATGGAAAGCAATCAAGAGACACCTACAATTTAGTCCTAGCTCAGCACAAAAGAGAAGGCATCTTATATTAACGCCTGCAAAAGCGGCATCACCTCGTGCAGCTGCAGAAGCGGGAAGCACTGGGACGCGGTGCTCCCTTCCCGGCTACCGCGCCGGAGCAGCGCATCGGACTCTGGCGGAGTTGGGAGCGGGGCTGCCCGGCTATTCCAGCCCCAACCCTCTCGCACCTACACGCCTGAGAAAAGCCGCTGGCGCCGCCGAATCATCCTGCCTCCAAACCAGGAGCGGGCGGCCGATAGCTTCAAAAATAAAAAAAAAAAATAAAGTCCCTCGAGACGAAGGTAACGCCAAGAAAAGACGGCAGCAAAGGAGCAGCACTTACTTGCCTATACAGCACCGCCGGGCGACCTCCTCTCCGCTGGTGAACCGCTGCCGCCGCTCGTCCTCCTCGGACCGCTCCGCGCTATTTCCACGATATTTCCACAGGGCGCCGGCACATCTCCGGGCTCAGCCGGAGCGCGCAGGGAGCCCGGCCGCCGCGCCCCCCAGCCCGGTGCCCATGGTGCCAACCGCAGCCCCGGCAACTCGCGCCCCTTCCCGCCGGCGCTACCTCGGGGGCGGGTCGCCGGCTAACACGGCATGGCAACCGAACCGCCGCCGGCTCAAACTCCGCCGCCGCGCCGAGCCGGGAGCGTGGGGCTCCCCCGCGCCCTTCCTGGAGACGAAGCGGGGGCGCCGGGCGGAGGGAGTGCGGGGAGGCAGCGCCGCCCCCTCCGCGGCAGCGAGCGGCCAGGCGAGGCGAGGCGGCGCCGGCACCGCGGCCGCAGCCAGCCTCGGCGATGCCGGCCCCGCCCGGGACCCCCGCCCGGTCGTCCCCC
>WUAM01000143.1:13074087-13177686 GCA_024336885.1 Actenoides hombroni | reverse complement strand
TAACCCCGCACCTCCCTCTATCACCCCTATATCACACAGATACACCCCAGACGCTCGGGCAGCTGATACAGGAAGCCCGGATGCCCCTCAAGTCTCCCGAGCCGGGGTCCATCAGGCCACCAGGCACCGACTCGGCTCCGCGAAGTCTGCGGGGGAGGAGAAGAATTAAAGCAGGAGGAGAAATAGGGAGACTGGGGGGAGGAGCCGCCCCCCAGCACCCGCCCCGCGGGGAGAGGGGCGAGTGCCCGGGGGCGGACGCTGTGGGGAGCTGGGAACGCAGCAGGGACATCCCACAGCTGTCGCGACAGGGCGATAGAGCCTCTGCTGCACCTCGGTTTAAGGACAGAGCCGGCCCGTCGGGGTAGCAGCCCTGGTCTCATCCACATCCTCTGGGGACAGTTTTAATTCTTGGGAACGTTTTCCTGTAGTTAAGTTGAGGATATCTGGGAGTAGGTGGTCAAAATTAAAGGGACAGTAAAAGGAAATTGAGGTTTGATTTTCTGTAGTTCCTCTGCCAGCCCTTTTCCTCTCAATTCGTTTAGGCTTCTTGAAATAAAAATCCGATTTTCATATGTATCTTTCAGTTAAGGGGTCTCCTTCCACCAAACTGGTCAAACAAAAATATTTCTGTTCCTTATTAATTCCTTATTAACTTCAATAATGTGCTATGAGGCACTACGGGGGAAAAGGATTTAAAAAGATGGCTTCACGCAAGCTAAATGCAAAGAGTGTAGAGTTACTCTGAAGAGTGTTGAGTTGATAAATGCATGAGAATATGCAGTGATAAGTTTCATGCCTAATTGAAGAGATTTGTACTTCAGTTCAGAGATACAGATCCTTATTTTTCCATTTCTTTATACTGATTGATGTTAACAGAATTCTTGATAGCTACAAGCTAACCAAGTTATCTGTCCTATTGTGGTTCTACTGAAAGATTGAATAGTTTGAACTCACAGTTCGCCCGACAAGATTGAAAACAGAAGTTACAGCTATACATATATCAGGACTAGGATGATTAAAATACATGTCCGAGAACTGAAATTACTTCGATGTAATGAAGCCAAAAACTATCCAAAGTCAAACACGGAAGCAGAACTTTAACCCTCCTTGCTCAGGCCCTGCTGAGAACAATGACACAGAGCACAAATTTTAAACAAAGTAGAAAAAAAAAAAAAAGATAACCTTTCATGATCTTTAACTACCCTGCCTAGAGCCAATCTCACACTCAAGTTCCACCAAGGACAACCTCTGTTTCCAGTATTGAAGCCACCTTTACATACTACTCTCAAAGCTGGGTATAGATTAATTAGTACATATCACATTCCCCCTACCTGGGGAAGATTCACCATCATTCACAGAGACCCCTTTGCTGTTTTAGGGTTTTTTTATGTGACAATGGAGAGTAGGATACTTTATGTAAGCAAGAAAGTTTCATTTTCATAAGAATTCCTTGCAGAATCTTTCAAACTATTCCTATGTTTCTTAGAATACATATGTGTTAGTTACACGTTTCATTAGCAGGGAGGATATGCTGAAGATGAACTTGACCCAAGCCAGGTGAAAAGAGTGTGCCATTTTTTTAACCATTGTCAAGCTGATGCCACATGTTTGTATGAAATGAGCGTGGCTAACAGTTGCACATAGTGTTAGAAAGTTCATTTTGTGTTGTATTTTTGCTTCAAGCAGCACAAACACAACACATGATTCTTACATACACAGAAATCATATTTCAGGTAAGAACATGAATCAACATTTAAAGTCAAAATGAGTGAGACGGAATTTTTTTGGTGTAGTTTGGGCAATGCTAATTGAGAAATTTCCCATAATAAGGTGGTGGTGGTGGTCTGGCTTCTGTTGTAGGTTCTGCAGCTCCAGCAGACTGGCACCATGCAAGTCACCAGGAAGGACAGAATGACAGAGGAGGACCAGTGTTAAAAAGTGAATGAAACAGGCTAAGCACAAAGATAAAATGGCATTGCTTAAAAAAGATGGGGATGAAAGGAACAATGTCAGCCAACAAGAAAGCGAGTGACATCCTTTGTAAAACTGTATTGACTATCTATCTGCAAGAGGTCATTTGTCTTCTTTTCCCTTAACAAAATTATTACAGCACCCAATCTCTTTTTTTCCCCCTAGTTAGAGTATAGTTCACTTTGATTGTGGGCAGCAAGGCTGACATTTGGCAGGCAAACACTGGTACATGTGTCTGTCACACACAAGCCTCACTGTGAAAGTGCTGGGAGAGCAGAGAACTAAGGCTTAGAAAAAGCACACGGGGAAAGAAACTACCTGCAGTAGTAGACAAATAAGATGAATACATAAGAAAAATGCTACAGATGCTTTGGGGAGCAGAAGGTAGAGCCTTTTTATCCAACATCACTGCAACAGCAGGTTTTCCATTCAGGCAGCAGGTCCTAGAACCTCTGAGAACACATCATAGCTGTCCACTCTTAGCTATTCTTTCATTGAAAGAACCTTATTCTTTACCAATTTTAAGCCATCAGCAATATGAAACACACTTCAGTCTGCAAATGAAGGCAAGGTGTACTCCTATTCTGAACACAAAAATCTGTACCTGAAACCAGGCATCACTGATGTTCATTTACAAGCACTCTTTTGATCAATGTGTCTACATTTAACCCATATCCAGGGCTAAACTACAGCAGTTGTTCTGTCACCCAATGACCCCTCCCCAGCTGGGAAGGTGAGCATCAAAAATGAGGTGACCCGCAGGTTGAAGCGAAAACAGATTTAACAAAACGTCAAAACTAACGTTAATACCAACACCAATATAAAGCAGACGGAGTTATACTCAGCCCAGCCAATGTACAGTGGTCACGACGAACAGAAAAACAGCCCTCAGGAGCTGGATGATGAGCAAAGCCCTCCACAGATGAAAGCAAACAGAAGGAGGAAGAGGAGCTCCCATCCTCAGCAAACTACCCCCCTTTATAGTGAGTGTGAAGTTTATGGGATGGGACACACCTATAGCCAGCTCAGGTCAGCTGCCCTGGCTGACTCCAAACTGCTAATGGCCTGCAGACCATGGCTGGCCTACGATTCGATCCCAGTGAAACCAGGGCACAATGACATAATGTCGTTAATAGACCTCTAGATGTATTTATAATTCTTCAAGTTATTGGGTCTTATTTAGTCACATTAACATGTTCAATAAAAAGACATTATAAATCTGTAGGAAGATCTTCTTAAGCAGAATATCAAACAAATTAAAGTGAAACATATATCGCTGATGGGTTTTTCATTGACTCTATGAGAACAGAATTAACCTATTTTCAATATCCACTTTTGGAAAAGATAGCAATCAGGATAGCAAATGTAGCTCCCTCAAGGACAGATGTCACAAGATCATCTATAAGAACCTTGGTATTCCCTATATTGAGTTACAAATGCAAAGCACGTTCCCAATTTCTGATTACTTTCTATTGGTTTTTAATTTCCATTCATAGATTGATAATAAACCACACAACCAAGTCCAGGAAAATCTATTAACATATTCCCCCTTTTCTTCCCCACAACTAGTCTAAGATAAGCTTCAAAAAAAACCAACAAACTTGATTTACCAGTGGCACACTTATATAAAATGTGTCATTTGTCACCGTGGCTTGTAATCTGAAAATCTGACTGAGGAAATGGTGGAGACCAAAATAGCCTTTTACAGTCTGTAGGTGGCCAAAAAAGCTGCAGCTATATTCCATAATATTCCTTGCTGCTGTGATTTGTTTCTCAAGAGCTCTTGTCAATCCATTTAAAACTCACACAGACCCAAAGAGAGACATGGGGGCTTGTTCAGACTGGAACTGAATATGCTTATACATTAAAATCCTTCTTTTCACATGTAAACAGGATATTAGCAATTCTATAAATTCTATGTGAATTTTACTTTGAAATTCTGAGCTCTTCAAATCACCTCAAAGCTTGAAGAATTTAAACCCATATACATTGAAACCAAAGAGCAGAAAATCTCAAAGAAGCCAAACTGTGAAGATCGTACTCTTAAATTCATTCCTTAATCTGAAATTTTACACACAGCCTGTACATCATGTTTGGTACTGTTATTATTTATGCCCATTTATAATTGGCTTGCATCTGATTAATGGGTATTTTCAACCTATAAGAGAATTTGAATGGAATATAATAAAGTATTTTAGCTAGTTTCAGGGGAATTATCTGTGTTATCTTAGCTTTAGTAATTAATTTATTAAAATCAATTACCACAAATTAGAAAGGGCAAGTAACAAATCATAGGCTATAAACAGTAGGATCTAAGAAAATGATCCATTTCTTTTTTCTATATTATCCTCAATAAAAAGAAATTATCTTTGCATTATCATAGTTATCCTATTTCTTCACCAAAAGAAGATAAAATTGCCCTGTGAGGGTTTAAAAATCAATTTTACACATTGCAAAGTTCAAACAGCTTTTTCCCTTTGGAAGCCAAATAACTGATAAAAGACAAGCATCATTTGAAAATAACTTGCACTCTGTAACATTTATATGTTTCCATATGAAAACTAAAAAAAATAGAAGATTTCTAAGGATGTGAAAGAATTTGTTTCTGTTACCTTCACAATTTTTGAAGTGCTGGTTAAAATATGAGACAGTGGAGTGCAAATATGAGATGTAATCTGCAAATAATTTAATTGATTAAAGCATTTTGAAAGATAAGTGGATACAGTCATAGTTTATAAAATTATTATTACCTTCCTAGCATTAAAGATCATAGGTATATACTTGAGACAATTTCTGTGGATGGAATACAAGTCACAGTTTTTGCCCTAAAATTGAAGGGGTATTAAGGCTTAGGTACAAAATTATGCCTGTTACAGATAATCCCTGACAGATGGGTATCAGGACATGGTCTGCCTGGCATCAACCTGACCCAAGTGTCTGCCTGTGTGAGGATGAAGAGACCAATGGCTATTTAATCAGCAAATGCCTTCAGATGGCTCAATTTTTTATGTTTTGTTTTGGGGTTTTTTAACACTCATCTCTCCCAGTCAGGGAGAGGGGATAAAAAGGAGCTGCTTCTGTAGCTGCTAAATAAACGGGGGGGTGGTTCTGCCTATGGATGAATGAGGCAAGCCTTCCCACATGGAGCCACCACAGCATCCCTCTGAACCTTCAGTAGAAAGGGTAGCTCCTTTAGCTCAGAATTCCCTATTCAGTTCCCCAACAGCAACATGGTGCTCTGTGAATGAACTGACGGTTTGTTGTAAATGCCACAAATGGCTGCTTCGCTGTAAAGAAGGGGATGTAGATGTGCCTTGGTGTGAGGAACGTGGTAGGTGTACGTACTCTGAATGCTGTGTGCTGATGCTCACTGCTCGTGGAAAAAAAAGAAAGCACCTGGATTAGTTTGACTGTCCTGTAAAATCTAAGTAGTTTTCTGCCATGATGCATGAGGTTTGAGTGCACGTCCTTCACCTGACCCGAGAAAAAACCCTCTGGGCTGTGGGAGCTGCACCATTTGCTGATGTTTCTTGAAGAAACAGACCCCAGCTCAGCACTGTGCTACTCACTGAGTTTCTGCACTAAGAAGTCAAATACTCCAGATCCCTAAGTACTGAATAATCAGCATCGCTCTTCCACCATGCAGACAGTCTTGAAATTTTTGGGGATTTCCCCCCTCTCTTAGTCATAGTTAACAGCTCACAGCTGTGAAATAGTTCCCAACACCACTCTGTGCTTCTTCCTCCACATTTTGGTGTCATCTGCTGAATATGAACATGGTTCTTACTCACTGCTCCAAAAAGTCCAGCTCCCTAGAGCTCTGTGACTCTGCTCTTTGCTCAGCCCCCACCTAATGCTGCACAGCCCCTCTCAGCACAGCCTGGCTCTGCCCTTAGGCTATCTTGGTTAGCTGTCTGTCACAACAGACAATGTTTGCCACCTGCATGTTTTCCATGGTTGGCCAGGGACCAAAACAGAGATGAAGGAAAATGTCAGAAATACAATTAAAAGCACATATGGGTGTTTGGGTTTTGTGGTGGTTTTTTTTTTTAACTACTTCTAGTCACAACAAAAAATGGTGTTATCTACTAAGCTAGCCTTTCATTGATGTCCGACAAAGCCTAATGCTGTCTGCTATTTCTCTGCTTCAGTCTCAGAAATGAAGTAACTATCACAGCTTCCTATGGGTTCCCTTACCCGTACCTTGGAAGGACCACATGTGGAGGCTTCTCTGCCTTGATGTGCTGCTCCAAAACAGCTCTTCTGATCAGGTTGCTGGTGAGGATTCTGTAGGATCTACACCTTCCCTGGTGGTATCAGAGTGCTGCCAGGCTCAATGGCTCCCCAGAGCTGGTGGAGTGACAAAATCAGGACCAAGGTCAAGCTGGGAAGACAACCCACAGATCAGGGTCCAATTCAGCAAGGTCCATGGCCAAGCATGGGCATGGTTATGAGAGAACTGCAGGGAGGAAAAACTGGTGTGTGGCTGTGTTCTACAGCAGGAACTGATAGCCCTGGGTGGAGCTGAAATGTGGTTCTGGTCCCATGGGCAGGAGTGGGTGTCCAGGGGAGGCTGGGTGGGGACAGTAAGGACTGGAAGTGCCCTCAGGGCACTTGTATTAACTCACAGTTAATACAAACAGAAGATACACTTCACTTGTAACTACAGTGAAGCAGGGTCTGACACTTTTCTGAAGTAAACCTACTCCAGGACATTCCTACTACACAGGTTTTCTGTGCCACTTATGTGTGTACCACATTATCGCTCACTAAAAACATGAAAGTACAGAGCTGAAGCTCCAGCTCTGCTACAGCACTTCCCAAGAGCTGTTGATTCCAGGGCAAAGCAAGCCCTCATGCAATTCCAGCCCTGTTTTGCTCACAGATACAATAAAACACCCACAACATCTCATTCAGAGATCATGGAATGGGTATTTTTTAATTAGCGTAAGAAACCCTCGCACAAAATGTTTCTCATTTTTATACAAGGAAAAAAATGTTTTGACATGGTACCTTAGAAGCATTCCTTCTGAGATGCAATCAGCAGCAACGGAACAGGAATTCATCTGGACTATGCACCTCTACTTATCTTTCACAGTAATAACCTGTCTTCCAAGTATTACCTCTCTATAAAGATTATATATTTCTGAAATATTTTTTTTCCACAGAAGTAAAATGAAGGATGGAACAAACCTGGTGGTTTTTTTCAAGTTGTGGATGGGATTTGCTCAGTCTAAGGATGACATCTGCATCATCTTCAGTCTTGTATCAGTGCACTGGTCTTGCATTGTCATCCCCATACCCAGAGGGAACTCCACTGGCTCAGGCATCAGTGGGAAAGCTTTAGCCACGCTTACAAACAGGGAAGAAACAAAATTAATGTCTTTATATAGAAATGTAGCCAATCATTTCAGCAATTACTTAATTCTTTCTGTGGGGGAAAAATAACAGCAAGAAAAGTCTTGCAGAGTTATAGCCTTAAAATCTTTATACTGCCTTTAATGTTCCATTCTCTCTAGAAGCGACATGTATCCTATTTTCTGCCATTGGTGACTCAGAAGTTGAGTTCAGATGATCATCATCCCTCTGAATTTCAGTTGGCTGACTTTTACCAAATTTCCTGGTTTGTGCCCACTAGCTATTCATTAGCTCACAAAAACACTTTTCTTTCTATTGTTACAAATATTTGTGTAATAATAATTCATTTATTCTCTGCTGTACCTATTTTATTATTTTAGTAGACATTGTGTTTTGATGATGAAAGCTTGGCTGAGAAAACATGAAGTACCATTTCAATTAACTGAATTAAATTATTTATTGCTTTCAGAAGAGTAAATTGTCTCTTAAGTATATTCTATTTCTCCCTTAGTAATACTTCTCAAAACTGATCTGATATTATTAAATGTGATGAAAATAGCTATAATATGTACTCAAATATTAATTGCAGCGTGTTCACGATGAAAACAAACCACTTGTCAGTATGCAATAGTTAGACACTGCAGTTTTCATACGTTAATTAGCCTTGAACATGGGTCTTAGCTTTATAAAAAAAAATAAGAAAGAAAAAGTAGAAATGCATCACTAAGCAATCGTGTTTTTCACTGCAGATGTTACTGGGAGACTAAGTATAAGTGGGTCACAGATCTATCACAAACTTATGAAATCCTTAGCACATCCCATCACAGGTTGGGTTTCGTGGCTATGAAATGAATTCCTGGCTTTTTTTCCAAGTGGCACTAACCAGTGGTTGGATTTTATGCCAGTACTTTTACAAATGCTTTAAAGTAATGTCAACTCTGTACTTCGCTTTATTTTTAAAAGAAAATATTGAGTTAACATTTGGGGTTAACATTGGTTTTCTGTTTTTGTTTCTCTTAAAAGAAACCAACATAAAACCTTAGAATATGCATAAAGAATGATTAAAATGTATCAGAGTTTTAAATATAAGCAATACCTGCATTTTAGAAATTAAATCATTGTGAAATTTATCAGTTCTATCAGACAAGAAATGGGGAGAATGTTCATTTTTTTATTTGGCAGGAAATGCTGCGTTCTTGATAAAATATCTCCAAAATTTTTAGAGAAATAAAAAAATTCACAAAACCTCCTTTCACCTCCATCAGTGCAAACCTTTTATCCAGTGTAGTGAAACTAGAAGTATTTCTAAACTAGGAAAAATATTTCATTTTTTTCTCTTCTGATAATATCAGTTTATTTTGATGCTTTCTTCAAAACAATTCTGTCAAGCTGATTTGGTTCCCTACCAAAATGCTTTTGATAAATTTGCTTTTCTGCAAAGGAGGAATTCTGCCAGGAAAAAAAACAAACCACAAAACCAACAAAAAAACCAAACCCCAAAAAAACCTAAATAAGAATAATAATAGAAAAAAAATCAGACTAATTCTGTTCATCATCAAAAGTCTATGTACCTGTCTACATACTGCTCGTGCAAGTTGTTTTGACTGACTGGCATCTGAATCCAAGCCAGTATTGATGGGTGCTGATATATATCAAAGCTCTTCTGTGCCCTTGTATCAAACCGAAGGCTGGAACGATAACTTGAAGCAGCTCCCGTGCAGAAGTTGATGTCCAGTTGCCAACAGAGAAATCATTTACTTTCAACACCTGTGCTGGCTTCTTCCTAGAGGTTTCAAATTAACATCCTGGCTCCCTCTCTGCTGAGAGAAAAGACTATTAACCTGAAGCCACTGCATGGACAAAGAGACACTTTCTGACAAATTGAAATATTGAGAGAAAAAAAAAAATGTCAAAGCTGAAATACGGCAAATCTTGTTATAAAGCTGCTTTCTGATAAGAGAGAGGTTCAAGGAACTGCCACATCTGTAATGTATTCTCTGTATTCCTCCTGGTACGGCAGGCAAAAGGCTCTGTCTGGCTTTTGTGGTTCTCATCTAAATTACAGTTTTTGCTTGTGGCTTCCTCTGGTCAGAAAATGGTTTAATGCTCCCGGATCACAGAGAAGAATCACTCAGGAGGTACTCCACAGTCTCTTGTGATTAAGTACTCTATTAAAACTACAACCCAGACATGAAGATCCTGTGGAGATGCTCTGAAGACTGACATTTGGAGCTAAAAAGAATCTTAGAAAACCCCTTACATCTGTCTGGCAAACTCAGATTTATTCCCATCGACCCTCCTGAACTTGATATTCTAGTCTGGGCAATAATCCAAGATCTTTCATGAAACTCTCTTCCCCCAAGCCTCCTTAATATTGCTGGCTCTTAGATAATGGGGCTTAAAGTCTCAAGACACTCAGATCTTTCAACCCTAAGCTATTCCCATGTTACAGGCTTCACTAAGCTGCACACTGCTCAGATAGTAACAGCTCAGATGCTGTCTTTGGTCTGATTTCTTTTGATATCGCAGTCAGTGAATCTCTCCCATCCACTGTTGCTCATTCAGAGCATGAAAACGTGAACATTTAATTGCACGTTCTGCCCAGCTATGCCTGAGACTCCAAGAAGGAAAGAGCAATAGTACAACAGAGGACTCTTCACAGAACTAGGAATAATAATGGTAATATTTTTTTTATGGCAGATGGTGAGGGTCGTGGGGAGCTGTGTGCATGCACGCACATACACAGTACGAGTCCCTGAAAATCAGCAATCAAGGCTCTCCTGCTCTGAATACAACAAAATATTGTAGTTGTGGAAAAAACCTCTGAAGCACCAAATGCTAAATTTTCAGTTTTGTTCTCATTACATGTCTTTAATTCACATGCAAATAATGAATAAAACCATTACTTAAAAAAAAAAAATGTACACAACATAAAGTACATTAGACATGTGAAAAAAAGATTACGTTTCAACGACCACAGCACCAGCATCAATTTATGTAATCTATGTATTGTAAATCTATGCCCAAATATCTTTAAAATAAAAAATCAAAATCATGTTGGAAATGTTGAAAATATGTGGAGTTGTGATAAAAAAGGTTGTCCAAAAGAAAGTATAAAGAAAAATTATTCGACTGGTGCTTCTTATGGGCACATTCTTTACCAATGATGGCAATCATGCCCGTAGGCTTTGGTGGACAGCCCTCAGCAACTGTGAAGAATACACTTTATTGCATAACCTCAGGATTGAGATTGTTCTAATTTAAGACTTGGCAAAACTTAAAAAAAAAAGGGACAACATTACTTGTTCTTCTGAAAATTCCAACTGTAAGTTTCTTAAGTGTTTCTAACAACTTGTTTATATTTATAAAATGTCTTTTGGTAGCAATGTCTGCTCATCATGCTTGACACTAATGTAATTCCATATAGATGTGTTTTAGATGAGAATTCTTTCAGATTACAAGATGGACGTTAATCTTGGATTACCACTCAACATTTCTGTTGATAATAAATCAACTGATCTGTTTAGTTTGGAGATAAAAAAACCTGGTTCCATGTTATTAGGAAGAGGGGTTTAACATGAAACCCTCAATTCTCATACCGTTTCTCTGATTACCAAGCAACAAACATCTTCCTGTTTCAAAAAGATCACATTTTATAGTCAAAATGAGTATTTCAAAAGAATTTCAATTAGCAAAAATGTCCACTTGTTCTGAAGTGGATGAAAACAAATCCCCAAATCTCAGAAGCCGCTGCAAAACAGAACTGTTGTCAGCTCTGCTATTACCCACAGAGGGCTTTGGATCAGACCCATTATCCCTTTAATCTCTTTATGTCTCTCCCATGAGCAGAGGACAAAAATGAAAATGGAAAGCCCTGTGCATCAGTGACCTACATCAGACTTACTGAGTTAGTAGCTAAAAGAGTAAAATATCACCGTTCAAGTTCTCCTTCTACCAAAAAGCTGTGCTATACCCTCTCAATAGATAATGGGAAATGAGTATGTAAAAGCAAAACAAGTGGGTGGAGGGAAAAAAAAAAAAGAAAATAATAAGTGAATATCTATTTTCTTATAGAAAAATATACTTAAAAACATATATAAAAATGTTCGTCTCCTTAGTGGCAAACTGTAAAGAGCTGAAAGCACCACTGCTGTCTCCTGGTTCCCAGTATTATTTCCTAAAAATCTACTCAAAACAACGCAAAGCAAAATATTAGTCAGCTCTGCTTTGGAACTGCCTGTAAAAGGCAGGAGTGCCCTTCATCTTTCAGAATGGGATGACACTGGTTATCTTCCAGATGGACTGGTAGCCACTGTAACCATTCCTGTCATTTACTGGCCTATCTCCTCGACTTCTGTGTGAGAAGCACTGAGCAGTATCTGTGGGAGAATTCCTGGCAGATGTCTAGACTTTGTAACATTTGCCTTCTTGAGGACCTGAAAACCATTTGTATGCCTTAACTAAACACAAAATACTGAGTCACCTGGGATGGTGAATGTGACTGTTACACGACCTGTTAGTTCATGGCACATAACATGATCACTGCAGCAATTCCTTAAACTTAGAAGATGAGGTACTCCCAGATGACACACCGGAAAGCATAGTAAGTAGTGACTCCTTGTTAATGATGATCATTGTGCATTTTTTTATCTTGATATTTGACAGGCACAGAGAAAGGAATGTAAATGGCTATGGCAGGAAACTGGAAAACTGCTACTAGCATTGAGATGATAAGTCACAACTGCCTTGTTATTCCATTTCAAAACCTGTAAGACAGTGATAGTCAGTGCTCATCCTTAGATAAAGGAATTGCATGTACTCTAGAATTAAATTTTCATGTTCTGTTTAATACACACTAGAAATGTTCCCGCCTCTTGATCTGCTTACTTCAAAATATTAACACAATTAAACTTGTCCTGCTGTTTTGCCTAAAAGGGTAATTTTAATACAGATGTCACCAGTAATATCTGTTGTCCAACAATTGGCAAAACACAGCCAATATGTTACAAGTCTTTTTAGAAAGAATTTGAATACGATTGAAGCCTCTCTGTAGATAAGGATTTTGTATACTGGGAGGTACAAAGAGAAAACATTCTATGCTTCTATGATAATGAAACAAGTAATTCAGTATGTGTAGATGCAATAGGAACAATAAATAAATAATATCACCAGGGGAAAAATGTGCTTTTTTTGACTATGCATTTCCCCCAGCTTTAAGCAATATATGTGCTACCAGAAAGCATTCTTTTTCTAATGAGTAATATTTATCTCTATCATTATAAAAAGCCAGTCAAGATGCACACACACACAGCCATACATATGAGTGCAGCTCTACACATAATGTTCATGCACATAGATGAAAAAAAAAAAGAACAAGCTATGAATTACATTTTAATGCTACACATGTATAAAACTTTTTTGGTCCTTGAAAAAAATAATGCACTGTTATTCTTAGATGTCTGAACTATCCTGACAGAATTACACTGCCAGAAAATGAGAAGAACCAAACCCCTTGACTCCTGTTTTTACTGCCTTCTGTTTTAACCTTGTAAAATGGATGTTGCATTTACAAGGTTTTAGAGTTTCTATTTCTTTAAAGAAAGAAAAATGTCTCTGCAGTACGACTGTCAGAGTGCTGTAAGCAAGTGCACTTAGGCTACGTCTAGACAGCACAGCAGATGAGCATCCTGGCCTGCCTGGGGTCCCAATCCTTTGACACCCTGGTCACAGATGTGTGACATGCAGCTCCCTCTGGCCTGATCATCCACTTTGTTACCCGTGAAGGTGGGGAGATAGGGGAGGGAGAGAAGGAGAACAAGGTGATGGTGCATTTCTGGTTCTGGTATTCTCTGGGGCCCTGCAGAGCAAATACATTCTTGGAGGCTCTCCTAGTTCTCTGAAGTCAGGGGGAATTTTTCAAGCAAGCACCTACCTCGAATCCTCCATAGGACAGTAGAGGTTATAGAAAGAAAAATACTAACAATGTAACTGAGAAAAAGTATAATTATGCTAAAACACAAGTACTCAGATTGCCTTAGGCTCTGAGAATCATCAGACTGGTTTAAAACCAAGATCTGTACTCGTTATGTCGTGTGTATTAAGTTTTGTATTAATTCTGTAGGTCTTTCGATGTTGACTGTTCACAAGAAGCTAAAGCTTGGAATTGGAAAAAACATTCAGGTGGAAACTTGAAATTATGTCATATTCACACAATACATTTCAGTTTTGCCAGATGACAAATTTTAAGTGGAATTTTGCTCCATTAAAAATTTTCTCTTACTATCAGTACATTAATTTTTATACAGCCAACAAAATGATTGATAAACTCATCCCTGAATGAAAATTTACTAATTTATCTAATTTCAAATCCCACTGGTGCTCAGAAGAGCCTGTAATTTTGCTTAATGTGTATAAAATTGCAAAAATATTTTATTTTAAGAGTCCAGTAGTGTGTGTGTGTATATATATATGTGTGTGATTTTGGTCAGAATTTATACAGTTGCTTCTGTCTTGACAGGTACTTAAAGCTTGAAAGTAAAAGTACCTCCTAGCTGATGCAACATTTTTTTCTAGATTTAGGCCACATCTTTATAAACAGTATTTACTATATTTAATGCCTTGTGTGACCCAATTTGATAACTGTTGTATAGGGGTCTCAAGCTGTTACACTACTACCTCATTCCATCTTTGTTAAGGAATCAAAGAGTAAAGTAGAAGTAAATGTTAAATCCAGAATAAATCTTTTCCTCAGTTTAATAGTTATGTAAAACCTACAACTGCTGTGACCATTCATGTTCAATAATTTAAGAAAAAAACCCTAAAAATGAATGATCTTCTGTTTCAGGACAGGTCTCTGAGCAATTCCAAGTGGAACAACATTAAAAGAAGAACACAATGTGATCGATTAAAACTTCTCCAGTGACATACAGCAGCTTGACTAAACAAGGTTTATTACTTTATTAATGCAACATATGCACTATTTTAATTTCAAACGGACTATTTTAATTCAGGCAAAGCCTTTTGTAGTAAGAAGTCCTTAAGTAGTTACCCATGAGGCTGCTTACAGCAAGCTGCCTAAATTACACAAGGATAGTCTGTGTCTCAGTGCACAGAAATGCTCCTTTTATGAGCATGACCAATTAAAACTGAGGTACTGTATGACAGCTGTGGAAATTTTTAATAATTAGAATCCAGCAAATGACTGCTGTGTCTTGATTCTGATCCCTGTACAGTCATACTCAGCTTGAGAGTATTTCAGATTAAAGGTAAAGGGAGAAGGAGGGAGATTTGATTTGAACCCATTGCCTCTGGGAAAACGGTGGTGGTAGCAAGAAGATGTACGTTTCCTCCTAGGGGACTTGTCAATAGTTGCATTACAGACAACACTAGAACTGTCAGATAAATGGATCATTAAGAATTCAACTTCAAGACAGGAAGTGAAGTTTTTCTGCAAAGGCTGAATAACCAATACGTGCCCAAAGAGGAGTGGATGACATTAGTCCTAAGTGGCTATAAGCTTCTTTGCATAAGGATGGAAGAAATCACCAGATACCAGCTACCAAGTGAGGTCTATGGGCAAGTATAATTGTCTGTGGTCTGAAAAGACATGCTTTCCCATGGGAATGTCCTCCTTTGAATTTTTATGCAGGCCTACTAAGAATTTAAAGAAACAATCCTACAAGTCCTTGTCAACAGATGTAATTTTAAATACATGTGACTCCATTTCTGAACCAGGGTTGTTTACACCGTTAAGGTAAGAACAAACCCGAAGATTGGTAGAATTTGGAACGACAATGGCTGCTTGGCTTCTAGCTAAAATGGCAAACTGCCACTGTTTAAGGTACCAAATGGTTCACTTTCAAAGCAGAATATAATTATCTCACAGTTACTCACTGGGATCTCTGGCATGAAGTAAACCCAAAAACACAAAGTTGGATTAAATATGCACACATGCCTACAATGTGAAAAACCATTCCTCACAGAATCCATCTTGCCAATATCTTTTTGATTTTTTTGCACATACACATAGCTAGCAGATCATAACATAAGTTGATAGCAAGACCAGTAAGGACCTTAATACCTAGGGAGGAGAAAAAACCCCAAACAAAATCATCCCATTACTACTGCAGGTGATAACATTGTTTCTCAAGAGCAGTGAGAAGGATAGGTGAGCAATAATTATTTTCTATTAAAAGCCATATTACTTTCAACTGCAGTTGCATTTCACATACCTAACTTCAAAAACAATATACCTCACCAGTAAACTCTGTTAAGAATTTTCCTAATTATTCCAGGAAGGGTAACACCCTGTTTTCTATGTAAGATCTGTATCTCTGTTTTCACAACTGTAAATGGTGTTACTATTCACTAGAGCACAGAGGCCAACCTCCCGTTTCTTTGCCCTGGGCTCATATTCAAAATGGGACACAAACATACTGTTAAACATATCCATTAATTACAGAGTGATTATTAAACAAAGTCCTTGAACACCCTCTTTGGAAGGATGGGCAAATATAATTAAAGTCAAGCAGAAAAGATTTTTCCCATGTTTTCAAAATCTAAAGCATGGAAAAAAGCTTTTTTACCTTGCCTAAGGAAAAGAAAAACGTTAGTGCAAGGCAAAGTACTTGATGTCCCACATTGGAGGGGGTAATCCTAATTGAGAGGTGGCTGACTATACCGAGGAATCATCTCAAATCTGACAAATTTTGGACCATGACAGAGATGGGATCTGAGGTGGTCTGATAAACTGACACTTTGTAAAAATAAAACTCTAAATAATTTTTTCCCTTGACGGCCATGAAAAAAGCTTGTTGGGGATGCACAGTTAGTTTCAAGACAGTGTAAGAACCCAGTTCATCGAGATGTTAGAAATAACAGACTCAGTCCCCTGACAATTATGCTGAAAACCAAAATTCCAGCATGTATCTATGGATATTACTAATCTGTGGAAAAGAATTTTATTCAGTTCGTCATCTAAAGCCATAAAGGGATTTCCATACATATTTATTTAACTCTATCTTGTTTGTTCACTCCAGAAACTATCAATGGGGAATACAAAAGGCATAACAGAGTGTCGGGCTACACCTGTCTGACTCCAGCAAACCAGCTACTCTGGAGGAATGGGTGTTCAGTATGGAGCTGGCAGCTTCCAGGGTGGCACACAGTCTGCAGGATGCAGGTGCTCTCATCTCATTTCTGCCCACGAAATCCTCTGTACCGGGGAGTCCACACATTCAGCAAGGAGGCTTGGATCAGTATGTCTAGCATTGGCTTTCACAAAGACAGACAAAACGATCCTGACAGCAGTGAAGCCTAGAAGGCAGCATCTGAACGTGGTTTTGGTTATGGCCCATTCTCTGCATCACTCAGTAATTTTACTAGCAGTTTTAAACTGTCAAGGTAACGAGTCCCTGTGCAAGATATGTTATCCTGGGGTGGGATATTGTATTTGGCTAAAGCGTTGGGCACCACGGAGTGTGAAATACCACATGGTCCTTCATAGACAAGCCCTCTATGTGCAAAAGCAAATAATTGTGGTAACTTATTTATCTCTATATGGTAACATTATAGTGTTGGTCCTTGTACCAAAGGCATTAGGAACATGAACACTTGTCAACCACTCTGATAGTGATACCATAAAAATCTTCCTTCAATGGACTTTTTTTTCTTTTTCGTTTTTTTTGTTTGTTTTTTTTCCTTCTTCTTCAGCATTCAGAGTTATATTTTATATGCTAGCTGCTGGAAAATTCAATTTCATTGTGATCACCTGCGTAATACTCCATATTACTGTCTGCTAACAATGCAAATAGCTCATTTATCACGGCCTTCCAATCAAATTAACAAAAATGCTGGATTTTTGGAAATCAGTGCTTTTTCCAGAAGCTTTTAGGAATGCTCGTGACATACCTAGCCTGCATTTCTAGCACACGAGGATTTTGAAATTCTGTTGGGAAGTAGGGATCTGATCTATTACTGTGTATAGCTGCTCAGGTAAAAGTGTTTAGATATCAAGGCAATAGGTGTCCTGAAAGTCCTGAGAAGCCTGATTAGAAAATTTGACTTCTACAAGCAAACAGGAAAGTTTGTTTGAGTCAAGTCATTGTTCTTAGTTTTAGCAGAAAATGGTGCTACCCAGAAAAGGCAAGAAGAGCTTTTGTGCATAGAGCGGATGGGGAGGGGGGAGAAGAGCAGAATTAAAGCACTCTCTGAAGAATTGAATATGCTTCTGTACCTAACATATGTATCAAGAATGAGAGCCAATCTGGCTGAGAAGATGGTGTAAGGTAACGTGCTGCTGAAAATACCATAGAATGAAAAGCAGGAATAAAGATCAGTCAGTCACCTAGCAATAGTTCAGACAAGCAGAAAACAACAATGAGCACTGATAATATGCACAACTTATGCCCATGTTTCTTATTTTGTTTATATGCACATTACCTATTTGTCTTTTTCTGTTGTTTTTTGTTTTGTTTTTTTTTTTCTCCTTGGGGTGTTTCATATGTGACCACCTAGTTTTAGATGAGTCTTTGTCTAACTTTGATTTTTTGCTTGAAATCTTATGGCAGTGAAGAAAACGAAGGAAAACATCGAAATGTAAAAATAAATATACATATATTTTTCCCTCTCTACAGAAAATCAGTAACTGCCAGGAAGTGGAAAGGCATGTTCCAAACCAGCTGGGAGTCAGCTCGACTTCAGTGAGCCTGGGTTGGACTCTGGAGACTGACATCCACATCAGAAAATGCAACTTTTTCTTTTCCTTATATTTACTGCTATAAATTTTGTACATCATCACATCTTAGATTTTGAAATGACAACATTCTGCAAGACATCTTCCTACTTACCAAAAGCAGTAAGGACAGGCAGAAATGCTGGTTTGGCCTATCTGTAGAACTAGAGGTATCACAGGAGATGCATGAAGGTATTTCTAGGTTCATTTGTCATCTGCAGCCTGAATAAAGGGTATATATTTTTATTAATCTTTGTATTAAATATTAGACTTTAAAATAAAGCATACCATTATATTAGTAAAATGTCAGAGCCTATGATAATACAACAAAAGTAAAGAATATATTGAGTTTTTCTTCCTTTTACTTCTGGGCAGCATATACATACCAGTCTGAAGAACCCGAAGTGGACTTAAGCCTTGGTCTTCAAAGAGTGTTTTATTCCTCTGTCAGGCTGTCATCTTCCACAGATTTCACTATGGCTGGAATAATGTATCTTCAGGATCCAGGCCATTCAATCACTTCCCTCAGAAAGTTTGATTTTATTTAAGTATCTCACTGAGGCAGCTAAATATGTTCTTCTTCCTGTTCAGACAACTCTGTATTAAAGCAAATAAGAGTATTAGGACACTTTAGTAGCATAAATTGTTATTAGGCTTTGATGTCCCAAGGTGACCGTACACATTGTGTTCATAATACCTTTGACACCAATAGGCATGCTGGCGTAGACTGCATAGTGAATGTGGCTGGAGTTTGCTGAAGTCTGCAGCTACCTCTGATAGTCTGCTATTCACAGAGTTATAGAACAGTCCAAGTAGGAAGGGGCATCAAAAGATCATCCTGTCCAACATTTCATGGGAAGGGGATCCTAGATAAGATTATCTAGCATGCTGCCTATTCACTTCACTGCCCATTATTCTCCTCAATGCCCAACAATGCAGCATAAATTCAATCCTAACAAGCAGTATATTCTAAGCAATAGTTTCAAGTCTCTATTGCATCTGACATTTAGAAATGGAGGTTTCTATTTTTTTCTCATCACTGTTGTTTTGTTTAATTGTTAGTCTAAATTTACAGGGCTAAATAGTTTGACCTGATTATTACAGGTGAGGAAGAGCTGCAGCTCAGAGCTGTGAGTTCTGGCTGACCCAAGTATTTTTCCATTTGCATTTAATTTATGTACCTAGAATCACAGGTAAGTTTGAAGACTTAAGCCTTATCCTCAAAATCATTTTTTTATCAAAAACATTCAAGTCAAAATCAATAGAGTACATCAACAACCTCTTTTAAAACATAAATATTAACAGCTTCAGGTGAGTCAGGGTAATTCACCCTCTTAACTGCAGCATAGTCAACTTTTCAAAATATGTTGAACATATTTCATTTGGACTTACTATGACAGTGCCTGAGGTTTTGATAAAAATTCATGACTACAAGACATAAGTGACACTGATGAATTCACAGGGTGACAGGCTGAAATGAAGAACAGAGGTGAAATTTCAAAATGTGAAAGGCTTCCAAATTTGTGTCTGTGTCTATTAATAAATCCATCATTAAAAATAACAAATGGTATTTCCAGGAATTATGCGAAAAGAGATCACCTCTTATCTCCAAGGGTAAAGCAGAATATTCAGACAACCAGAGAAGAAATTAATTATAACTATCAGCTCCACTGGATTCATTAAATGGTCAAGAATGGGAAATTTCCACATAATCCCCACCAGATTCTGTGTGTCTATGAGACCCCATTCTAAATTTTGTTACAGGAATAAGTCCATGAAACTAAGTTGTCGAAACTGAATATGGTTATTAACTTGATTCTCCTCAACTTTCCGGGTTTTTTTACACATACAATCCTTTGGGAAATTAAGTATTTGGGGCCTTGAAGCCAGAGTGCCATGAGATTTATGTCTGGATATCATAAACATGTTTAATTAAAGGAGAAAAAAAAAAAACATAAATAAAATCTGACTTGGACAGGAAAAAGGGAGAGCTGTGAGAGTAGTCTCAGGACTATCACAGGAGTAAAAGCTAAATTGTCATTTAATTCTAATTTTAAATTCTAATACTTTAGAACCACACTGTTGTCCAAATCACCCTTCACATTATTAAAAAGGCACCTTTGCTTTTCTAGAAATATGAAAAAAATGCAGTAGCATTAGAAGAGAAAGCCAAAACTACAAAAACCTGATGCAGGAACTATTGAATTCACTGGAAAGATGTAAAAAAGGGGGGGGGGGGATAAATACCTTAATAGTGCTGCATTTTTGGATAAAATTCTGCACAATAAACCATATTCTTTGAAACAACTTGATTCTCCCTCACCCTTAGGGCTGCTTCAGCTTTATTTTCCTTTTAGTCTGAATAGTTTCTGCTTAGCTTCCTGCTTATAAAACTACAGTTTTATTTTAAGTCAGTACTACAGCTGAGCATATAAGATCTGTCAAAACACCATGAAGTAGGTAAATGGAGAGGAAGAGACCCTTTCTGCTGAACTTTCAATCACCAGTAAATGTTAGAGATTTCTTTAAACAATAGCACTAAAAAAAAATGCTGCAAAAGATTTTCTGCTCATGTCACACTGAAATATAATTTGATCAAAGATATATATCCTTAAAACGCTTGTAATAATCATCCATTTAAAAATTGCTGGGTAGCCAACATTCGATTACACATCATTCCTTATATGCAATTTTCTTAAGTGCTTTAAAACAAACTTTATGCATGATTTTATAGAATGTATCTTCTTTCTCTTATCGTGCAGAATAAACAATATCCATGGCTTCCTTATTGTACTGTGATATTCTTCCTTATTTATGTGATATATTCTATTCCCACATTATTGTGAGATTCTTATTCTCTAACATCAGTATCAACTTAGTTTTATTTGAAAGTAATCTACTGCTTTATGTTTTAAGTGAAAGGGGAACAGTCCAAAAATAGCCAGAGAAAGCAGAGTCCCTTGAGTTCAAATGTGCATGTAAGTGCATAGAGTAGACACCACTTTTGGAGAAACAGTTTGATTTTGAATTGTTGAAGGGGGAAAAAAAGTACAATTTTAACGCTGCTTGCAACTAGGCAAAACGGGCGTCTCAAATTTGCTCAAAGCAGATACCTTTTAGACTATATTTAAATTAGTGTCTGTAAATTATTATTGCAATAGGGGAGTTGTCATCATTAAGCAAATGAAAAAGGATAGTTCAAATGTCGCAAGGTACTGTTCTAAAAATTAGGACCACTTATTTTTTCAAGAGTGGAAATAAAAGAACAGTAGTAACAAGATGAGCTTCCCCAGATATTGCCAGTATTCTGCATTATGCATTTATAGGATTACTTTATATAAAGTTACTGAAGTTACAGAAGATCTTCTGAGAGTATTAAAGCCATCAGGTAGTAGGTATTACTCCTGTTCTTTTGTAAATGCTGTGACTTGCAGAAGGTATGGAGAGATTTTTGTATCAACAGCTGCTTAGCCTCTTCTCTGGAGCAAATCAGTCTTCTCAGGCTAAATTATTCCTCACAAGTTTCTCTGCTTTGGTTCCCAAGGTGCCTTTTAGTGAGATAGTAAGATATGCCTTCATGGTTTTGTACTGTGCAGTGAAGACATACCAGTACTGTCAAATGCATAATTTTGTCATATCCAGCTTTATACAACTAACACGTAGGTACCTGATCTATCATAATCAAAATTCACAGAGAGTGAGGCATCTCCAAAGGACAATTCATCTTATGCACTGTGAATGTGCACCTAGGGATGAGAGGAATCCCACTGAAGAGGATCATTTATCTCCACTGCGGGCACACATATCACTAGCAGAGATTAGGCAGCTAATTTTTAGGTGGCTAATGTTGGATGAGATGAACGCCACCTCAAGTGATAAAGTAGCATAGTAGGTCAATGTCCGAGTCCTCTGTATTATGCAGTAGCTGTAACGCCTGCTGATATTACTGTTTCTAATCAACAACATGGCATTATAATGAACCACCAGTCCCACTCTAATGTATCCGAGTAGGATTTTCAGAATCAGCTATATCATCAACCCCATCCTTTCTTTTTCTTAAGGAGTTTTTCTTTGTCCTTGCTGAGCAGAAACAGAAAGACAGCATATTAAGCCTTTCTCCAGGCTTTGTCTTTACATCATTCCTCTCCCTCCCTTATACTGCGCTGGCTTTAGATTATCCATCTTGCTACGCTGGAGTGAGGAATTATTCAGAATGTAACGCAACACATCACGATAGTCTGAGCTTCTTGATGAAAGGCCATGTAGTTTCCTTAGCTGTACACTTTGTGAGTCTTTCATCTATTATTTCTCCCAGCCTGCATGCTAGAAAAGTATAGCATGGGTACTGGATTTTGCCTTTTTTTTTTTTTCCCCAGGTTGGCAGTCAGATCTGCTGCAGGTTACTTCACGGCCGTCTTTCATTTTTGGCAAACATTACTATGATGTGCAACAGCAGAGAGACAGACTGAGCTGGAAACAGCCTGATGACAATAATTTGAAATACTGTACCAGAAAGTCCTTTGTTTTACTCTGTCAATCATGTCCCCCTTTTTTTTTTTTTGTGGATTTTTTTTTTTTAACAGTAAGTTCAAATGTCCTAAATTCTATAAAGGAAAACCGTGAATTTAGACACATGTCTTTGGAATAAAGACTATCTTACTCTTTCATGCTTTTGACAGTAATGCCCTCATCTGTGACTCAAGCTTCTGAACACTCTCCTGATACAATTAAGATGTGACAGTAGGAGCTGCCCAGATGATGCATAAGGAGGACCACCTTCGGTGGAACTGTGAAAGATGGATTTCTCTATGTGACACAGTTCCTGGCCCCTCTGATCTTGCCTCAGAGATTTGCCTTGAATCTGCAGGAAACCAACAGTCATGTTATCTTAGCTGTGCTGGGATGACAGAAGGTAAGTCTAAAAATTGCTTTCATTCAATGACAACTCAGCCAGATATTTACATACCCAAGTGGGAGGGTTGTCCAGCCATCTAGCTGCACTGTTATTCTACTGCAGGGTCCTGAAGAGCAACTGAATGTCTCAAAGGTAGCTGTAAAAAATGCAGTACTAAGAAAATAATTCAATTCAGTGACTGAAAGAGACTTTTTCATACATAACCAAATCCTCAAGGAACCAGTGATACTTTCCCATAAGTTAGGATAACATGTATTTTTTATTCCATTGTTCTCATGGAGCTAGATGATAAAAAGAAGGGATAACCCTTAGATTCCTAAAATTTCTAGAAATCTAAGATTTCTTGTGTATACAAAATTGCCATATTTAACCCTGAAAAAGGATCACATTTTTGAAGCCATGAATGCAGGAAAACAATAAGGATATTTATTCACCGGACATCCCAAACCTGCTTTGAGGGAGGGGATGACAGTAGTGGAAAGATAGTACCTGATGATAGGCATTATATCTCCTGCTGTAACATCCTTCTCTTTTTCCTATTGGTATTGTGCTCACACAATGAAAACACACTCACTCTGTGCACTGGTGAACAAAGGCGGCCTTAGTATTAAACCCAGGTTTGCTTCTCAAATTCTCAATGTAAGTATCAGCCATCACAAGCATTTCAAGTGATCAGAGAACAGGTGAGAAAGACATTAGATCTTCCTTAATAGAACAGTTCTTCTTTGTTTGTGAACTGAGAGTATTTCAGATGGGCTTCTCAGTGGGCTGCCCTGGGCGAACTGGGTACCTACTGTTCACTCCTCCCACATTCATCTCCCACAAAGTTGCATCTCCTCTTTGTTGACCATTACCCTTCCATCCGCAAACTCCCAGAGCTGAAACTCTTTCAGAGGCAGTTATTCTGGTTGCTCTAATGTAAGGCAGTTTAGTAATTGTTCATTTCCTTATCAAAGCAGGCAGCCACTGATGAGTGGAGTTTTCTAGCAATCTGCCTATATTTCAGACTAGTCAATAGAGCCCTGAAGGCAAAATTGAACCACTGAGTAAATTAAACAAAAAAGGAAACTAAGTGGACACAGGAACAGCATTTGGCATTTGCATAGTTCTTTGTTGGCTTGGCCTCGAATGTTAAACACAGATGTGAATGCTCACTGGGAGTACAACTGTCTAAATACAAGAGGAGATCTGAAAACGGTGGCTGGCCCAGACTGAATTCTGTAGAGAGAAATTGTTGCACCATTTTCAGTAGTAATTAAAGCTATTGAATATTTTTACAATTATTTATATCAGAAAAATTGCGCTCAGAATATATTATACAGCTGGCCAATGTATCTTTAGATGGTGTTTTTCTTTACAAGAGTGCTGAAGCACAATTACATAAACAGCAGCAGAAAATGAAGAGAATAACATTTCAAGATCATATTGATTTCTAGACAAAACCAAAGGAATGCTTACATTTAGGTTTTTTTCTTTTCAGATATCCCAATAAGGAGAAAAATACAGTTACTGTCATAAGGAAGAACGTAATTCAAAAATTATCTGTGCAAAGAAGAAGAAATGGAAGAAAAAAAAAGAAAGATTTTATTCCCAAACATATTGTACAAAGATCACTACTTCTATTATCTCCAAGGACTAACCGTGCACTTGACTCGCAAAATAAGACAACTAGTTCATAAACAAAAGCAAAATGCTGAAGGATCTTGATATGTATTCATAAGAGCTAAGATTTAGCTCCTGATATCATGGGAAAAGTTACAAAATGAGAATTTGGTACCTACATTGAAAAGATATTAACTTTAAATTGTTGAGAAAAGAATTCATAGGTGACCAGTTGCCACAGACACAGGATTTGTTGTTACCCCAGTGTTGAAAGAAAAATTATTGGTTCTATTCCTGTGGCAAGATGAAGTCATGGGCATTTTGTATGCATTTAAAGAAAAAATGAATAGTTTTCTGTAACTGGTTGTCACAGCACAAATCTATGAGGTATGTAACTAGCAGACAGAAAACCAGGAAAAAGACTAAAGTCTGAGGAGTTCCAATTTCCAGCAATATGCCAATAAACAGTCATTTAAAAAAAGAGGACATAACAGAAACTCCTGATATTTGAGAGGAGAAATGCAAGAGCAAAATATCTGTGTTTCTACACTTTTATTTCTCACATTGCTACTTTTCTCCAAACTGAAATGTGCTATTTTCAGCCTTCTCTAACCCACAAGGCTCTCTCCCAAACCTACTCCTTCATTTCAAGAGCTGGTGAAGGAGAAGGAGGAAAGGCCAGGAGACTGAAACCACTGAAAATTGTAACTGGCAGAAAATGGCAGTTAACAAAAATAAAAGTTAAACTGAATTGTTGACTTTGTGTAAAAATACAGGTCAAGTCTTTCTGGGCTTACATTTATATAATGTATAAATTGCATAACTAGAAGATTTTCTTGCACTTTGTGATTTTGTTATTGTTGTGGGGTTGGTTGTTTGTTTCATTTCCTTTGTAAAATAGCTGCGATTTTTGGACTTTATTATTTACAAAAGTATTTTCTGTTTCCAAAGCACAGGGCACACACTGCTAATGACGAAAGGACAAGGAGCAAACATGTTGTTTTATATTTTAGAGTATAGAATCATAGAAGGATTTGCATTGGAAGGGACCTTAAAGATCATCTAGTTCCAACCCCATTGCTATGGGCAAGGACACTTCCCACTAGACCAGGTTGCTCAAAGAGCCATCCAGCCTGGCCTTGATCACTTCCAGAGATGGAACATCCACAACTTCCCTTGACAGCCTGTGCCAGAGTCTCACCACCCTCACAGTGAAGAAATTCTTCCTAATTTCTCATCTAAATATACCCTTCCTTTTGCAACACCTGTTTTCTTATGAATTCAACTCTTGGCTATTACAGCTCAAAAGATTTTGAGGGATGATCTAATACAAAATTTTTAAATCAACTCTTTTTTTTTTTTTTCTGTCTGTGTGAAAGAGAAGCTCAATCTGTCAAATTTCATATAAACTTTCTCCACTTGTCTCATCTTTTTTCCTCCTTATTACCCTTCTTTCCTGGCTATGAACACCTCCTATTGATCTAAGCCTGATGTTCAACAGTTAGTTCTCAAATCACTTCTTCCTATCCTGATCAAAGTTTTCCCATGCCGTAACATTATTAAAACATTGAACACATTCTAAGGCCAGTGTAAGATTTCAGGCAATTTTTGAGGCATAATTAGCATTACATTAAAATAAACTGTTTGATGGATGAATTGTTCCAGTTTGTATCATGCTGAAAGGCCATAATAAAAGTCTTTAAGATTAAATTCTGCTATTTTTTCCTAAATTCTATTGAAACTGGCAGGAGGTAGAAGCCTGGCAGTTTTATTTTTCCATTATCTTCCATGGCAGCAAGCCATCTGCAAAGGAAATGAAACAGATTCAGCCAGAGCAGAGCACGCTGCTACAGGATATCACCCCATGAAGACATAATGCAGAATAAAAGAAACAGATATTAAATAATTTATCAATGCTATCACATGACAGCTGAGTAGCAGCATTAGGTGTAGACTGAGCTCTCCCTCCCCGATTCCTGCCCTAACACCTTCCTGCTCATTTTTGAGGACGGTAATAATAAAGATTGTATTCTAGCTTCCAATTTTTATTTCTAAGAATGACATCATTCATAAAGCATAAAATATTAGTGACTCCATGGCACAAGGACGTGCTTTTCATTCCAGGATATACTGACATGTAAAATTAACATATAAATTAATTTAGCTGTCGTTAAGTGAATGCAAATTGATATTTTGGCAACCATTCTGAGAACAATAAATTTATTATTTTCTCTTAGCCAAGAAAATCTACTATATGAAAGCATCCCCAATAAAAAACATGAACCCGTGCTCCTGATATTACTGCCAGACTGCTTTGTCAGTTGATCAACTGAATTGTTTACAGTAACTTACATAGTTTATGAGTTGGGCACCTATAGCAGTATGCCATTAAAGCTGAGCATTCATTTTATACTCTCTGCTTTTGTTTTTCCTCTCTTCAGGGTGGATAAAACATATTATTGCTGTCCTCAAGGCATAAGTCTGACTGTGCACTCCAGATCAGTTGACCTGGCTGTAAAAATCAATCTGGTCATACAGGCTTGGCAGTGGAAGAAAGATGCCTATGAGGGCTGCTCAAACCATTCCTTTGTGCTACTGGGTAGACGGGTGACCTGAAACATCCTACTCCAACTGACCTACTCAGGAATAGACGTTTACTAATTCTCTATCTGAATTACTGAAGCATTCTTAAAATAATATGAAAAACCCATTATGCTTTTCTCATAAAAGGATGTTCACTTAGGATTCACAAGCTCTTGTGATTTCTAGAGCTTATTAAAAAAGAAAAAAAACCAAACCAAAAAAACCCCACAACCCCAAACTAACAAACCAATCAAGAAACTATAAGACTCTGTGTACATACACCCTTTTTTCTTCTTACATGTCAATGTGACAGTGTACTTGAAGTTTATGTGGTCATTATTTGTATCACACAAGTTAGACATGACTGACTTCATCAGACTTAAAAACATTTTTAGAACATTTTCTCCTATGAAATTATAATCGTGTGTATCTGTGCATACATGCAATGGTTGAATGGCATGTAGTGATGGAAACTGATAACAACATGCACACCTGCAGCTTCTGGTACAGGTCGTATTTCATAGGTACTTAAGGGACAATTCCTTTTTGTGGTGCTAGATAGGAATCACTTCTGCATCACCGCTTCCTGTTAAATAGTCCAGAGTCTTCACCATTCCCTATGTAAGGAAACGTTTTCTGATGTTCACACTTAAATTGTGTGAAACCACTTCTGCTATAACAATGTAACTGGTTAAAATATTTGTTTACATTATACTTTTGGTTTTTCCCCCCCCCTCAAGCTTTTTAATGCACTCATTACTGAAGAGTAGCCACAAATTTTTTCGGAGGAATAACTGCAAGTCGTTTGAGAATAGTTCACATTCATTACAAACCAAGTGCATAATGCTCATAATCCTGAATAACATAAAAATTAACAGAAGAGCCCTGCAAAGCTGTGTAAATTCTGTAGCTATTGAAATTCTAAATCCATGTTGAAAGGGAACTTCATTAAGTCAGTTGCATCTTATTTCCAGCTGCAGCTCAATCTTTAAATAACCGTACTGGAAAAAGAATTTAAAGGCACCAACTTATAGAAGTTATTAACGTGAATAAAAGCCAACTGCTTTACAGTGTACTACCCCCTGTAAGCCTGTCTCCAAATTTTCTGATGATGCACAGCGTATCCAGGCAACAAAGTAAATGACAGCTTTTGAATGTATTTCCTGTTTTTTCTTCATCCACATTTATCAACTTTTTTTTTTTCTCTCTCTCAGAAGACTGCTTAGCCATTTTGGTGGCAGTTTGAAAAAAAAACTTTCATTTCATCAGTTCAAGAAAGAAAGGTGTCCACTCAGCCAATCTGTGACGTCATCTAAAGATATAGTTGTTCTTGTGTGCTTTCCAGTTTTTTTGACTTCTCTCCTGTTGCAACTAAGAAATGCTTAGATTTGCCCATCTCTCTAACCTCTTAATCACCCACACATCCCCAGAGCTCCTTCTGCCTAACTCCTTATTTCTGTAAGCACATATCCTGCAGACATATCTCTACTCCATTCCATGGCATCTGTAGACTCACAGCCTATGGAGTACACAAAACGTTTATATTTATTTTCACTCAGTTTTTTATTGTTCCTGATTGGCTGTCAATTTAATAATGCTCCCGTTTAAACAGACCTTACAGAATTTTATGCTCAACTCTTGAATTTTATGCTCAAGCCTATAAACAAGATAAAGAAGATGATGCTGGCAAAATTCATTCTTTTTGATTGTCTGCAGATCGTATTCTTCAAGCTTTGGTTTGCAGGAAACAATCTCACTGGCTCTATCCTGTCTCTGGTATATTTATAATAAAAAGAAAGGCCCTTAAATTCTAGTAGTCACAAGGCTAAGTTCATTTCTCTCACAACACATTTATTCTATTTTAAATTTAATTTAATTTCATTGTTCTTCATCCCCATTTTACAGGGTCTTTCCCCCAACAATTATTTTTCTGGAGGATTCATGAGAGTTGAGTGGCTTATCCCAGAATCTCTGCCCCTGGCAGTATTCCGCATGCCAAGACATCAGATTCTAGTAAGAGTCAAAATGGATACAAAGGAAAAAAATTAACTCTTCTGAATATTGTTTCATCGCTTACTTTATATCCTGGAAAAGCCTCAGTATCCAAGTAATTCTCCTTCTTTTGAAAGCCAGGAATTCCAAAATGAGTTTTTAGAAAGACAAGTGATTGCTTTATTATGCTGGTCTTTTATCAGCTGGTACTGATTTTTAGAAATAAGCCTACTTCATGGACACACACTCATCTCTGAACTATGCTGAGTGGTGCAGTTCACATGCCTGAGGAATGGAATGTCATCCAGAAGGAGCTGGACAGAAATGGGCCCATATGAACCTCACAAAATTCAACACGGCCAAGTTCAAGGTCCTGCACCTGGGTCAGGGCAACCCCCAGTATCAGTAAAATCTGGGGAATGAAGGGATTGAAAGCAGCCCTACAGAGAAGGACTTCGGGGTACTGGTGGATGAAAACCCTGTTGTGATAGTGTCAATCTTCCAGCTCCCTGACTTCTAATGATGACTGTCTGCTTGTAATGATAGTCTACAAATTTTGGTCAGCAGCTCCACAATTTCACATTTGAGTTCCTTCACAGCTCTTGGGTGAATGGCTACTGATCCTGGTGACTTATTGACATCTAAGTTATTCTATGTGGTCTAATACTTTCTGTATACTTAGCTCAAACCAAAACTACAAAAAAAAAAATTGCAGTGGAAGTTAGAAGCTTCCCAACATCTTTAATGCTAAAAAAAAAAATTATACAAAAAATAAATCTCTTTCTCTGTTGTGGCCTTATCCTCCAATGCCACTTTAAGACCTTTGTCATCAAGTGGTTTGCCTGTTTCATGAGCTGACTTCCAATTTTTGAAGTAATTAAATAACTTCATTATCCAATCTGTGTATTTTTTACACATTCATTTGTTTTTCCTATAATTTCCTGTGTACCTATAGTATGCCAATATTTTTCTGCTCTCCTCCTTTGGACAATCTTTTCTGTTTTTCAAAGTCAATCCTTTCTGTACAGTAGCTTCAAGCTTTCTGTTTCGATATATGGGGTTTTTACTGGGTCATTATGTTTTCTTTCTCTGAGCAGTTTACCTGGGCTTCTAATACAGTATTTTCAAACAGCTTCAAGGCTGCTTGCAGGCTTCTTGTTTTTGGGAGTAACCATTTTAGGGGTATTTTTGCTAATTGCCTCATTTTTTTTTTGTAATTCTTTTCTCTGAAATCGAACCTCTGTATGCAGGATTTATTTGGCTTGTTCCCTTCCACTGCAATATTAGACCTAATTTTATTCTGATTGCTGTTACAGAGTGTTCTTCAACTAATACCATTTCAATTAGGTCCTGTGCATTACTCAGCACCGAAGCCCAAATGGCTGCTTTTCATGAGAGTGCTAAGATTAGTTGCTGTAGGAAACAGTCATTTATGGCATACAACAGTCTTATCTCTACCTCTTGTCCTGAGGCAGCAATGATACAGCCTGTATATGCATAGCGCATACCTCATGCTACTGCAGCCTGTCTTAAATTTGCAGCATTGCCTAAGCACTATCATTCTCCAGATCAAAAAGCCCAGAGTATCATCCTAATACCATTCGCTTATTATTATTAGAGTAGGGGTTTTCCACACAGAAATTCATAGTACTTCTCTTTTCCAACATTACTTTTATGCTGTCAAATTTTCTATTTTCCATTTTCCCTCAGGTACAGTGCCCTCATCTCATTCCATCACCCTTCAAAGCTGGCAGACTGGCAACACTGTGTCCTCTGAATTATCCTTTCACCAGGTCCCTGAGACTGCTATTGTATCAGGGTTGCTGTTTATTGCCAAAAAGTCTGGTTTCTCCATCTTACATTTTAGGCTTCTAGCGTTGGTGTAGAAGTCACCATTTGTTAGTTTTGCCCTTGGTGCAGCTTTACCATTCCGGTCAGCTTCCATTTTTAGGCAAACTGACTTGCCTTCCCTATTTCTGTTTACTTCCCTTCTGGCCTTTTCAGAGGTGTGCTGAGTATCATTCAGGTTACCCTGCCAAGTTGAATCAATCTGAAAAAAAGACATCTCTCCATGCTTCTCAACATTTTCCCATTTCCTGGTTTAAATAAACCTGTACAACCTTCTTAATTTTCAGAGCCAGCAATCTGTCTCCACCTTGATTAAAATAAAGCCTATCCTTCCCTTATGGATTCCTTTTGTTTCAAAAGGCTTCCCAGTTCCTAATGCACTGCAATACCTGTCCTCGTTACACCATGTCTCATCTGTGCACTGCAACTGTAGATCCTTGCCTGCCTCTCACGCCCTGGAACTGGCAGGACTTTGGAGAATGCTACCATGAAAATCCCAACTGTGATCTTCTTGTCAGCAGCCCAAAGAACCATCCAAAGCATCACTCGCACACAGTCCTAAGTCACTGGTACCAGCTCACATCACTCCCATGAACCCTCACATTTCTCACTATCACCTGCTTCTCTTGACAGTCTGCCGAGCAACTTTGGTGACAGAGCTATTGCACTGGCTAGAGGGATGTTCACATGTCAGACATTATATATTTCATCTTCTAGCCTGGCCCTCTGTCTACACAAGACTGCTCTTTAGGAGAACAAAGCTGTCACAGTGGATAGACACCCAATCTGAACCATCACAATAACTAGATGGTGGTGGACATGGCAGTGTTGGGTTAACGGTTGGACTCGATCATCTTAAAAGGTCTCTTCTTCCAATCACAATAATTCTATGATGTCACCTCTGTACCTCTCCTTTTTTTTTCAGTTGTCAGTTTTCAGCGACTCTCAAAAGAACAGCCCAAATCTCCCCAAAAGAAGAGCTCCTTGCACCTTGTGCACACATATAAAGCCAGTCCCACAGGTAGTTAATTCTTCTCTTATCCTAGTCTACTATTATTAAGCTAACTAGCAACAAATAAGATATACACAAGAATGGGGGGGGTGGAGAAGGGTGTATTAAGAGTGATTTCATAAATATGAAACGAGCACCAGCCATCCATGCTAGCAATGTGGCAGCCAGTAATTTCAATTATCATCACATCATAGACTAACTGAATCTTCAGATAAATTGGAGAAGTAATTATAGGAAAACGTGAGAAAAAAAATGTAAGCAAGAGATAAAACAATTTAACAGAGGGTAAACTGCAATACTTGTTCGTACCATTAGATACAGGTATTTGTATTAAAAATTACTTTGTTCCAAGCATATTGAGTTTATGCATAATGCAAAATATTGGTGCTCAAAAGAACAGGCTGTTCTGAATTCATATTCTATTCAAAGGACACAATAAGTGGACAGCTATGGCCAGTAAAATCTGTTTTATCCATGTGTCAAAGTGGGAACAATCTTGGCCTTTTATTTTTTTCCTCTGTATGTGGTACACTAACAGAATGAACTGATAAAATTAATTACATCATTTAAATTATAGTACTTAGGTACCATGCCTAATATATTATACCTATTACACTATAGAAGGATGACAGTTTAATTTCTAGAACTTTAATTGTTAATATAGGGATATGAGTAGAGTGAGGTCGGAGAGTTATAGAGTACAGCAGAAGTAATTTAAAAAAAAACAAACCTTGACTTGTAGTAGATCAAAAGTTAAAATCTAAAAGTCCACCCCATTTTTAATTCATAGGAACTTTCAAATCTCATTTGATGCAAATATTTCATTTTTATCATTCTAATAAACATTACTTAGCTTTTAACCATTTTAGCTATAATTTAAATATTAAAAGGAAGACAAATAAGGAGAAAGTGTTTTGTAGATGTCAACTTCATTCAGATCATTTAGAAATGTATTTCCATCCCTTTTGAGATAAAAGTCTATTTAAGCCATCTTTTACCAAAATAGGGATTCCATCAGGAATTTAATTTAAAATTTTTCATGCATCTCTAGACAGGAGAATAGCTGTTTGACTTAAGATTTAAATAAAGCATAGAAGTCAAGTAGTTTAGTAATCTCAGTTCTATTTCTGGCATGCCAAATTTAATTATTTAGCTGTTTATTTTATCTCATGTAGACAAGACACATTTTCCGTATGTTGACTGCTAAAATGAAAACAATTAAGGCCAAATTCTCTTATGAACTCAGCACTCACAGCCTTGAAGAATTATTCTCTAGTGGACAGTGTTTTGAAAATAGAAACTCAAATTTCCTACTCAAGGTTTAGCTGTCAATACTTTATAATTCTTTAAATCAACTACTGTCTCCAAACCCTTCAGAATCTTATGATGAAAGATGTCTTAATACAAAAAAAAAAAGTCCTTATTATATAGAAGAAACAACTAAGTGTGAAAGGTAATCTTAATTACCATCCAAACCTACAATGGCAAAAATCAAGTTGACTTCACCATCCCAACCCACAAGGATACAAAAGGTGAATCAACCCCTCAAGAAAGGAATTTTCTCATCTGGGGTATGGAAGAGATATGAGAAGAACAAGTTCCAAGGAACCTCCACTTTAGGACACACAAAGCTGAAGAAAGATGCAGAATGAGTTAACAGCTAGAAGTATGGTGAGGAGAAAGACAAAGAATCCTGATCTACCACCAACTACTAGAGGGCTCTGCTTTCATGGATGTCCATGACAATCCAAATGACTTTTCCTCTTAGTGCTCTCACCATCCTGACATCTATTAATCTCTCTTCTAGCTGTTGTTTAATCAGGTGATATAAACCATTCTGATAGTCATATCATGCAGTAAACTTCTACTACTTTAGCCATCTACTGCTCTGATAAAGGCTACACAGTTGTCTTTATCTGTACAGTGCTATAGCTTCTTGCTGAAAGTTCTACAACATTGGTCACAAAATACAGATGGGTTAATAATGTTATTTTAGTATGTTGGAATTTATGCTGATTCCACACTGAATATCTAATAAGATCAAAAGCTCACAAGAGGCTTTGTCTTTTCTAAAGAGAAAGGTTTTTTTCCGGCAATAAAGTAAACACTAAAGCCTCTCAATGAGATTTTCCTAACCAGCGGGTGAGAAAGAGACTATACAAAAAAGCGCCTCTTCCTTCTGGGAGTGGGATCATACTAGTTCACTGCCTTCTTAAATTGTCTTCAATAAGTTGGTTTCATTCCTAGCAGCCTTCTCAAATTTGCCACCACAGCAAAACCTGATGTGGGAGAGCTTGTTACAGTCTGTTTCTCACTAGATAGATAAAATGACAACCCGCATAAATAATGGCCATGACTACCCTACAGGGACTACTTATTTGATAGTATAGTGTGATTTACAGTATCAAATGTTTTTAAAAAAAAATAATCTCAAACTGTTGTGCTACATTTGTCACATTTATCAAATTCAACAGAAGTTTTGTTAGTCAGATTGATGTATGCTGCCTTAAGAAGTCAGCCCAAGCCTTAAGGAAAACTGATTTGTTAGAAAATATCACTTGTAAAAGTGTAGTGTTCAAGTTGTGTGCTCATATGCTCTTCAAAATAAGATAGGTAGGAGTAATATGAGTGTTTCTGTGGGTTCAGTTACAGTTTCACATTTCAAAGCTCAATTTTTTGTTCACATTGCCATCATCAAAAGTACATTGAAAAAGAAATAACTGTATGTTTCTTGGCAGAAGACTTCAGCTATTGTAGGAATGCAGCTTCCATACTGTGTAGGCTATGGTTCAATTTCTCTTCAACTTCTGTTCTTTTTTTTTCACCCCTAAGACTAACAGCATTTTGCATTAGTTTTCATTTAGAAACATCATGCAGTTATCCATGGAGTAACAGTCTCTGAATTCAGTATGGGAAGAAGGGTATCAAGAACTTGTGTTTTATGCCTGCAGCATTCTGAACAAATAGGTATGTGAAATTTGCACCTGAAGCTGTATGTGATATTCCTCACAGAATCAGGAGAAAGGAGTCACATATATTTTAATATCATTTTCTTTAGCAGGAGTGCCATTCCATGGTAGAAAAAAAAAAATGAAAAAAAATGCATCTGAGTACCTTGCAGAACTAATTCAGATTGTTCTAACTTGACCATCTCAAAACACTTAAACACTTCTCACTTCCTGAACTCCATGAGGGCCAGTTTCAGGACCTGTATCTGCATCCTAATCCATTTCAGAAAACTTGCTTTATACTGAAGAAAACACTTATTCCCTTCTGTTCTCAAAATAAGCCATCTCCACTTCTTTTAAGCATAAAAAATTCCAGGCCTACAAGATAATTTTCAGAAGACCATGGACTATTGGAAAAAAAAAAAAGGGATAAAGAGAAAAAAATTTTAAAAGTTGCAAGAATTCCGGTAATTTTAGCCTGAATAACAAGAGAAAACGATCGAGTAAAGCTACATGTCCTTCCATCTCCCTGGAATGCCTGCACTTAAATTACCATGGGCATGTAAGTGACACACTACGTAGTTTAATACTTACAGGGTCAAAGTTCTTCAGAAAATACATTCCCATCTCATAAAGTAATTCTAGAGAAGCCAAGTCTTAAAATTCCCTTTAAAAAATTGCCTACATTTAGCCTGTATGCAGGGCTAAACTATAGCAGCTGCACTGTCACCCAATGACCTCTCCCCAGCAGAGAAAGGGAATCAGGAAAAGGAGAAGAGACCTGCTGGTTGCAATGAAAATGGATCTAATGAAACAGCCAAACTAACATTAATGCCAATATAAAGCAGAGTTATACTCAGCCTAATCGATGTATGGTGGTCACAATGAACAGGAAAGGAGCCCTCAGGAGCTGGATGATGAGCAAAGCCCTCCACAGATAGAGGCAAACAGAAGGAGGAAGAGGAGCTCCCATCCTCAGCAAACTTCTCTCTTTATACTGAGCACGACTAGGCTCATGAGCCCATGGTCAGCTGCCCTGGCTGACTCCAAACTGCCAATGGCCTGCAGACCATGGCTGGCCTACAATTAGATCCCAGTGAAACCCAGATAAAATTGAAAATTAGAAAAGCACTGAAAAACTTCCCTTCTTCACCTCCACCAATGTCAAATGATCTTCTGCCTTGCTATTTACTTGTCAACATACACTACCACAGAATAATTGCATTAGAGAGAGATGCTGTCCTCAGGTTGCCTACCAATGAATCTGAGCAAATCACCTTCCAGTTTACTTCTTAGATACTTTTTTCAGCAAGCTTCTGATTTCATTGTCCTTTGCAGTCGTTCCTAGAGAATTTTATCATTATGGGAGTTTCCTTTCCCTGACAATTTGAGTTACAATGAACTACAACTAAAAATCCTTGCTGCTTCCTCTTCTCACTAGAAGCTGGGAGCCGTTTGTCATGCCCTATGCCATGTTCTGTGTATGGCCAGGTTCTCACAAAGTCCTTTAAGTCCAATTCAAAACATTTCAGCAGAGGGACAATGTGGTTAAACACAGAAACAAATTCAGAATTTTAAGATACACTCAAAGCCATTTCTAACCTACCACATTTAAATTTAAAATTTAAAAGTACAGTTCTTTCCACTAAGGTCACAAAAGTTGTTATCAGAAAGTGCTGGGAGAAGTAAAATAGCTTAAGTTTTGAATGGTAAGTAAAAAAGAAAAAAAAAAAAAAAAAAAGCCAAACAAGTGGGAAACCAAACAGCTCATGTTGTGGAGTTACCCTGTGACTTCTGCAGTCCAGCAGATACTGATCCATGCTGGCATCACAGATCTGGCAGAAATGTGGAGCATTCTTTTCTGACCAGTTCACATGGAAGCTGACACACTGCAGGTTCTGGGACATGATTAAGTTAACAGCCTTGCTGAGAATTTTGTTTTACATCACAAAAAGATCATTGAGACTATAGACTCATGGTTAAAACAGATATGTTGGAAGGACAAATCTCATTTGTTTTATGTCTGCAGGACATTTCGAATGCTTGAAAAAGGCATCTGTAAAGCCTTCATGTCCACTTTGTCAAAGAGTGGAATCCAGCCTGCAGAATGCAGCTTAAACTTCATTGATAAGCTTGCAACAGCAGAGTCTATATTCCTGAGGATGTTCTCTTGGTTAGTTTTTTTGTTGTTTTTTTTTTCTTATAGCTTTATGACTCATCACCTTCCTTGATCCATTCTCTTTCTGAGAAGGTTTGCTGCTGCAGGGCAGTGACTACAACTGGCTTATCCTCTTTGTACCACTGTCTTCTTGCTCATACCGTTATTTCCATCATAGTTCAGTTCAGAACTATATTACATACAGCTACAGTCACAAACCCAAAACATTAGCACCAGTGCATCAGAGGTAATTTAGATAAAAAGGAGTTATACAACTTTGCATCAACTATTTCACACGGCAAATGATTTAACAGTTCCTCTGTTCAGAGCTTTGATCTCTAGTTGTGCTTAAGATCACATACTGTCAGGCAATAGGCATCTAACCCAAATGCTGTGTGTTTTTCTTTGAAGCACTTCACAGTTGTGTTTTTAAACTGTTACCAAGTCAGTAGCACTGATAGGTTTAATGAATCACCTACAGAGAAATACCTTGTTTGCTCACTTTCTTGTCTACAGTCTATTAGCATTTTTTGTATCGTATACTTGCCAGATGTTTCTTTACAGGCACAATTCTTTATTCTTTTTACTATTCCTACCTATATTATTACCAAATCAAGTACACAAAAAAAAGCTGCATCTATTACATGGAAGTTTGCAGTTCTTAAGAAAGATCTAAATAAGATCTTATAAGATAAGATATGAAGTATTTACTGTAAGCCACACAACACATATGAAAACAAAATATTACAGGCTTGATATTCATTCAGACAAAGGTCCTCTTTGTATATGCAGGTAGTCCCCTAAGAAACTACTTCTGCATCCTTTAGTAATGGCAAATATGCTATAGCCTTATGTTTACTGACTGCAACATTCAGCTGTGACAGTTGAAGATGCCTTTCTGAAGAGTTACCCTATAGCCAGGTGCATAAAAGAACTTAGAACCTGAACTCAGAGATCTTTAAGTCTGCATTAGCTAACCCAGTAAGTGCAGGAGTTAAGTCCAGCTTCCATTTTAATGGGGTCTTAATCTTCCTTTCACAGTGGGGATGCAACCTAGTTAATTTATAGCTTGATAATCTTTTTGGGCTATGATTATATAGTTATCTACCTTTTCCCTTTTTCCGCACTGGATGCCACAAATTATTGTATACACAACATTTTAAGGAAAAGCAAACCAGTGAGAAATTACTGGATATTGTTTTGGGATAAAGAGTCTCCTAAGTACCTCAGGATGGCCCAAAAAGAAAATAAGCACAACAGTTAATGAGTCCTATGAATAATACTGCACGATTGCAAATTAAAGATCACACAAATGTTTTTAAGGTATTCTTACAAAAATTTAAAAACATCCCTCTAATCTGCTTCAAGGTTTGTAAATTGGGACAGAAGATTAAGGAAAAAAAAAAGAAAAAGAAAAAGAATAATCCAATAAGCAGCTGGGAATTCTACCTCCCAAAAAGCAGACATGCTTAAAAACAATACTTGCAGTTGGTTTTAAGAACATAGAGCGTGTTTAATCTGCTCAGTCAGAATTATCTGGCAACCTGTTATTCATGGCCATTTATGCTGGCTAGAATTATGATACAACTACAGGTTTAGATTCTGTGTGCAGAAACCTGCAAAGATCAAGTCACTTTGTTCAGATAATCTATAACTTTCTAGATGGACACAGCTCAAAGAAGCTATGTTGTAACATGGATGTCTGATCAACTATATCTGCCTTCGTTATTACAAGCTGCAAGAATAAGGGATAAAAGATTTTAATGAGTATTCTTTTCTTTACTAAACACTTTTTTCCTTCTTCCAACTGTCATAATTCTCTCCATTTCATGATTTAACTTCAGATATCCTCATTGCATCCAAACAGTGGGGGCACTAAGAAACTGGGAGACCTCACAAGCAGTGCTGGTAATCATATATGAGATCTGTTCTACTTATTTACTGCTTAATTCAAACTGACAACTGATTATTCTTTAAAAAAAAATAAAAATCTTCCTACTTAAATGAATAAGAAAAAATGAATATATAGGTTATCAAAAAGAATTCTAAAAACAGAAATTAAATTTCTTTCCACTATTTCCTTTTCCGTATTTGCCAGAACGCTCTCAGTTCCTTCTGCTTAATTTCAGAGAAAAACTAATAAAAGTTCATAACTGACATAAGATCATGACTTCTGTCAAGATGTATATTTATTAAAGATCTAGACGGAATATTGCTAAGTTTCTGCTGAGAAAGCTTTCAAGATTGTAATGTTATCACATTTGGACTGCAAAGTAGCACTGCTCTCTGCTGGTTGTTATGAAATGAAATTGCTACTTGGCGGTTGCCTAGAAGTAACCCAATCTGTTTGCTTGTTTCATCTTTAAATTATGCTTTTATTTGGATTAAGCAAGAAAGAAATGTTTATTCAACCATAAAGCTAAACCATAATCTGCCTACCCCTCTCATCAATGAGGAATTCTCAGATAAGGCATTCTCAGCAAAGCATCACACTTGCAGACTTTTACATTTGAAGATCCCTTGGCCTTTGACCTTTTTGACATCACCTGTATCCGTGTTCTCCTCACTAACAACTTGTCTGATTCTTCTGCTTCTTTCTTTAACTTGGTCTTCACTTTTGTTAATTCTTTGCTCATAACTCAACTTTCTTTCTAATTCGGGAAACTGAGATGGCACAAGTTCAGCAGAACACTGCATTGATAGCTCCCAGCAGCAGCATCTCCACACAAAGAAACTTCCTGAGACCTTTCTGGACCTTAGGAAAGGAAAAGCCAGAGCCTTTGCTTCCCTTGCTGTGAGCAGTATACATCAGGCTTCAACTTTTCCAATTACAGATCCTCCTGTCAAATCAGACTACCTCCATGTTCATGCAGTAACAGGAGATGATGGTCCTTGTCAGTCACCTGCCTCCCCTTTCTTTGCCTCATCCAAAGGGCATTGAGAGGACCCTGAGGTCAATAATCATTACAGCAACAGAAGCTCTGGGTATTTAGGGGTCTTAAGTTAGGCTCTTGAGGGCCATAATTTTAAGTAGTACTAACTTTGAGAGGGGAACACTACTTGTTTTTCAGACTTGTTTTTAGGCTCTACAACTACAAAGACTGGTAACGTATTTGTACATTAATCTGCTTCTCTGTCACAGATTTTCTTCTTTCTGGAAACATATCAGTTCTTATTTTATTTCAATATGTGCAATGTTATGAATCATTAGGGCTGGTCAAGCTTGGACAGCTTCCCAATCTAAATTAGGAGGACTTTGTAACTTGACAAGGACTGTCATATGAAAAGAGAAGGAGCAACTCTACTTTAGCAAATGACAGTGAGAGAAGCCTAAACCCCATTTGTTATTAGCTCTAAATGCAGGTTAGGAGCAGGTTCCCCTTTTGCTGTGAGATGCACTGAGGCTATGTTAATTTTCCAAGTTCAAGTTTTACAAAGAAAATCTAGATTTACCTTGAGGAGGAGAATGCAATGTTATTAATACAGCACTATTTTCCACAAAACTAAACCAAAAATTTTATTTATCTACTGTAAGGAAAGCAAAATATGATTTTAATCTCTGACAGAAAGGGAAAAGAGTCAAAAAACTAACAGCCCTTTCCTCCCAATGCAATTTTATTTCAATATCTCTAAACCAAGTTGAGAAAAATTAATTGGTATGCACTAAATTATGTATGGAGGGTGAGATTTTCAAAGGCACAAAGGACAGTCAGATGTCTAATTCCATTTATGCCTTTATAAATAATTATCATCAACACTGAAAGCAAAGCTGTGATATGTGATGAACATAATCCCAAGTCTTTCTGTCCTTTTAAGCAAGTAAAACAGTGTCATCTTCCATGCAGAAGAATTCCCTGAGAGGGCAAAGCAAACAAGCAAGCAAAGAACCCAACAACCCTTCTCCCTGCAGAGTCCCCAGGAAAGCCAAGCAATGACTTTAAAAATAAATAAATAAATAAATTCTCTCAGATCTTGTTTTTCCCAAAATTGCAAACAGAGCAACTGACAACCGCTTTGAAAAAATGTTATGACTCACGCTACATGTTAGACCAAATGTGACAGTTCACTGCCCCTGTCAGGTTACCACTCAGGTTTGCTTGACTTTATCTTCTGTTCCTTAGCTAAATTTTGGTAATAGGCTCTTTAGGACAGAAGCTAATCCAGAACGTATGTACACAGTACCTGGAATGACATGTTCTATTCTTAGATTTAGGTCGCCATGTGGCATTAGGGTATTTAAGCCATTTAAAGCATTTAACTAGTCTCTGACAAACCAGGATATTATTTGAAAAATGTATCCAATATAAGATTTCTTCCCTTTCTCTTAATTTTTAATTAATTTGTAATCTTGAGAATAACTCAAAGAGCATTTTCTTACATCAAAGAGAATACAAAGCTTTGGCTTGCCAAATTCTTATTCCAGTGCTCAGAAAATCAGTTTTCTTCAGAGAATTTAGAACAATGGAGTCCCGAGTTCTTTATGTCTTTTAAATAAAATGCAGGAGAAGACTGTTAATGCAAACCGGCTGTAAGCAGGTCTAATGTTCATTATAAGTTCCCACATTTCCTTCCTCTTAATTTTCTCACCCACCTGTTTTTCTTTTCCCTCCAGATCAATTCAACTGTTATCACGCCTCAGAGGAAAAAGTCTTGCACAAAAATATGCTTCACCTTAGGAGATCAAAGCTGTTTTTTTCCAAGCCTCTTTTAATCTTAGCAGCATCAAGCTCATTAGAAACAACAACAAAAACAAGAGTAAGAGAAAGATTTAAGTAGGATCAGTAAATTAAAAAGAAGCTTTGATATCTAGTAGAATTTAGTGAGAGAAAAATTATTCATGCTATAAAATGAGACCTGGAGAACTGGTTATGCAAGAGGGATGGAAATCCAATTTTTCGTGTATCATGTTATCAGTACAAAACTATTAGAGGTCACATTCTATCTGTTAGCATTGAAACAGTGGGGAAACTTGTAGCATAGGAAACAACTCAACTGAGCAAGAGTATAACCCTGATAAAGCAATTTTAATGGAATATTTATGGAAATGGAAAAACATTAACTACAGATTTGCCCAGTTGTTATGTATCACACAAAAGAACACCACATTGTAAATAGCACACCATTCACTAGTGCTCAACAGCACACTGTAAACATCACACTGGTCTCAAAAAGAATGCATGAAGTGTATAAGCAAAAGCATAATCATCTTGCTGCCCTTTTGCAGTTCAGTTTGGTTGACTTAAAAACTTCAGCAGTTAGAAATTAATACACTGATTACAGTCTTCTCTTCATGAGAAGAATGGGTTACTTTCCTTTTCCATTTCCATTGAAACTGTTGTCACAAGAACAAATCAATTGTGTAACTTTTTCAGTTTGCCTCATTCTCTCTCAAAATATTGAGACTTCTGAATTTTAAAGCTCTGGAGTATCTCTGAGAGACAACAGTTTGCTGGACACTTTGGCCTTTTTAAATAATCTCTATTTTTGCTGCTTGTCCATTCCAATCTTTGTCACTAGCTGTAGGAGCGAGGCAACTGACACTCAGCTCTACAACGACTGCATTGGAAAAGACAGTGAGGAGTGTCAGCTCACCCCTGCCCTGTGAAGACTGCAGTGGAGATGAACATTATTGCCCGACTCAGACTGTCCAGGGCCAAGCAGTTACCATTCAGAAGAGACACCAGAAAAGACAGACAGGGATATTGGCTGCTTCGACAGATGGATGGATACATTACTCAGTGCTCAGATTCCACTTTTTTTTGTTTGTTTGTTTTGAAGAGGAGTTCTTGTAAGACTGCTGAGTGAAATACTGTTTCTGAATCAGTTAAACTTCAAGTGGACAAGTTTTTACTCACAACAATTGCTTTTCAATGTCTTGAATTTACCTCAGTATTCCAAGGTAAGGTATATTTCCATTTAGTAAAAAAAAAATAAAAATAATAAAAATCACATAGTTGTTCTTTCAGTTGTAATTCCTGCTACACTAAGTATATCTTTTTTTTCTCCTTTCAGCATGAGTTTGTAAAAATTGCTTATGAAGCCTGTAGTACTAGACCTTTGCTACTTATTTCACCAAAAGTGAAAAATATCTGTCCTTTTGCCTAGCAAGGAGAATATTCCACTCTACTGCCTACAGTTTCATTTCCAGTTGGTTTCTGGATGCCTTTCAAGGTGTTGCTTTTAGCCTGCAAAATATTCAATATTTTAGATCTTTATTACTGCTTCTGTTCCATGTGACTTTCATCAGCTGAAATTATCTGAAGCTGTTGATGCAAAGTGGAAATGTTTCATTTCAAAGCTCTGCCCTCCCTGCTCACACACACCATGCACACACGTAACCTTGAACGGGAGATGACAGCCAACTAAGCTTTCTCCACAAAAGGGATGCAATCTACAATTAATTTTTCTACTCTGGTCATTAGAGCGTGGATGTGTTGAATGTCAGAGCAAATTTCAAAACCTGACAATATTTCAAGGCTGAGAAAAGGGTAAACGTGGAAAACAGGATGACAAAGTAGAGTTTTACTGTTGCTACGGTACTGCCACCAAAACGGACTTGTATTACTCAAAAAAGAAGAGAATTTTATTGGATATAAATGCGAGTCTAAATACTGAAATCCTAAATACACTTGTTGCAACTAACTGATACCATTCTGACAATGGCAAATTTTGTTTTGCATAGTGAAAGTGCACTATAGTTCTTCACAGAATTTTAAAATGAAATCTGATGATTCTGATTATATTATGACCTCCTACATAACATGAACCAGAGAAATTTGTTTATTTGGACTGCATCCTTCATTTTCAACCATTTATTATTACAGAATAACAGTTAATGGTAGTGAAATAGTCTGGGCAGCCCAAGTCTGTGTTTTTCTTTTTTGAGGTTAGAATTGCTGAATTTCAAATTGCTGAATTTGCATTTAATGTATTCTATGGCTATACACCCTACAGCAATCACTGATGTAAAGCCACTGCAAAGTAGCAATTCAGAGACAGATTCTCCACTCTCAAAAAAAAAAAAAATAACCCTGAATAAAAATACTTTAACAGTAATTTTGCTTGGATAATGACTGCCTAAAGTAAGAGTATGACTTTAAATGAAGGTTTTCACTGAGTTTTTATCCTCTACAGAGGACTGAGAATTAGAAAACAACTCACAAATAGATATACACAAGGAATTGTCCATCGGCAAACCAAAGAGAAGTTTCTGAAATTTTCTCTAGCTGCACATTTATTTAACCTGCCTTTTGATTAAGAGACTGTAAAATCCTTACTGAAAACAAACATCAAAATGCCACCGCTTTTTAGATGTTTCTGGAGTGACATCATATTAAGAAAAATAGTAATTCATCACTACAACTTTGTTTTAATTTAGTCCAAGTTTTGGATCTTGCTTCTTAATTAGATACGCTTTAGCCTTGAAAGGAATGCACAATTTATTTTTGTATGGTGACTGTCCTTCTGTTGCTATGGAAACCAGATGTTTGATAATTAAACTTGCACTGTAAATAGTCATGTGCTGTAGAGTAGTCTTTCAAATGACAAATTGCTATCCAGCCAAATAATCGAGTTCCTTATCTATTGGAAGTAAATTGGGTGAAATATCTGCCTCTGAAATTAACTTTGAAAAGCAATCACTTGGCAGAGTGTTTTAAAAAAATATTAGGAAAACACTGCTGGAGTTTGTGGCTATTCTACAGGTCAGAACCTATCACTGCCTCTCTTCTTTCAGTTCCACTTGCCTATTATCTTCCATTTACAGAAAAATGAACATGAACAACAAAGGAGGAAATGTTCCTAAGAAAACAGTCATCAATTGAAGCCAATATAGGGAGAGCCTGATCCAGAGCTCAAAAAAATATTTAACTCTTACCACCAATACAGAGCAAAAATTGTGTGTTCCCTGATCCTACTGAATTTTCCTTTTTACACCCATGAGTAATCTTTCACATATTTCAGGGCATGTGATTTTCAAGGGCTTAGTAGTCAGTAGCTAAATACAGTAGAGGCAGCTGGGAGACTGGCAAAGGAGTGAGTCTTTAAAGGAAATGGGGAAAACTGGAGAGAAACACCACTGCGTTGAATGAGCAGAATTGGTAGCTCTCTGTGGAAAGAGGACAACCAACACATTCCTCCTGAGGGTTGTGGGGGAAAAGGCCTGAGTAGGAAATAGAAGAGGAACTGGTGGAGTTTATCTGGCCGTGCATTTCCATACCCCCCAAAAAAATAACTAATATAATATAAGGACTTGGAATTTGTGCTTTTAGTCTCAACAAGGAAAAAAGCTCTCTCTTGAGGAACAAAGAGACCATCTATAAGTAACAAGACTAATGTACAGCTACATTTCAACATAATTCATAACTGTGATTTTCCTACCTAATGTAAGATATTAAAATAACCTTTGTTAATATCATTTTTACACTGAAAACAAGTGAGATCAAATGCATTTTCAGCTGTTCACTATTTGAAATTCCAATCAATTTTTTTTTTTTTTTTTTTCCACTTTGTTCACAATAATAGTTGTTTCCTGGAGTAATAACCTTGCTTAATCCATACACTCACAACTTTCATGATCACTCAAAGGAGTTACCAGCCTCTCTATAGTAAAAATGTTTTGGGGTTTGAGTATTATGCTTTAAATCACTCATGAAGATACACAACACAATAATGTCACTGTGCAATAAAAGTAGCCTATTTCAGTTTTTTATTGCTAGTTTAATTTGGTGTGCTTGTGAACAATTCCGCTGTCAGCACACATGAAATGAAACTTGTACAGCAAGAAAATGTGCTGCTTGCTGAGATGTGCGATGTCAAGTAATCTGCAATTATGAAAATCGCTTTATTCTATTTAGACAATCATCTATTTTTCCTCCAAACAGCAGAAGGAGTGTTGTTTGAAGGACAGCACCTTCATAAATCTATAAATACAGCTTAGCTTTATGGCTCTAACTTCCTCCCGCCTCACACCCACTGCCCTGCTTTCTTCTCATTCTTCCGTCTGATGTGTTTATTATTTTTTGATTTGAAAACATTTCAAAGGTAAATGATAGAGACTGTACAAGAACACAGAACAACTAAACGCTACATTTAACAAAATGTGAAATATTAGAAGGTCTACTATGGACACTGTCACTAACCATTTATTTTGTTTTTCTTCTTTTCAAATACCTTGCCTCCACCCTAAAAGAATCCCTTTTTGAAACAATACAAGTAACTTTTCCAGCAGGCAACAGCATGTGTAACATTTGACTGGGAACAGGAGGCATGGAGCATAATTCCAACTCTCTGGTTTCACTAGTAATTTCCCAAGAATTCCACCTTGAGGTGTTATTTATTTGAAAAGCACTAGGACTGCATATGCAATACCTTTTAATACACGCATGTTAGATTTCACATCAGATCCCATGCAGAACATCAGGAAATATTTATCGAAGCATGTGCACTCAGACGGAAAGACTGACTTTCTCAGTGGAAATCCTACACACATTATTTCAGAAACCTCTGAAGGCTACAGTTCCTTTATTTGTAGAAAGAGATCCATTAGTAGGAGCTCAGTTTTGTGACATTTGCTACACAAGGTCATTTTCTCCATGACAGGAGTATATATTTTCTAACTGCAAAACAAACCCGTTCTCTCCAGCCTTGTCTCTAGGTTTAGCAAATGACTGTATTTCTGTCAGAACAATCTTCTTTTCAAGATGACATCTTTTGGACAGTATTTGGTTTTGTTTGGACACTGGACTGCACAGTGCACAAGACAAAAGTGGTCTAAGTACAAGACCATTTACACCTGCAAACCCCTGAAAGCTCTCCCCATCACCAGACACATCTGAAAGAAATATAATCCATTTCCTAAAGCTATCCTCAATACAGACTAAAACCTGACAGTAGATACAAAAGGAAAACTGAGAAACATGCTTTTCCAGAGAATACAATAGCAGATGGAACCTGACTAGTAACCTCACAAAACTTTAGAAGTCATGAAAAAGTAATTTCTGAACATAGAGTAAAATTGAACTCTTCACAAAGCAGGCAAATAGAAGGAGATGTAATGTGAGCAAATGGCAAAATGGGAGGGAAAGCAGATCAATGAATCTCATCTACTCAATAAAATATAAAAAAAGGAAAGCAGTTGCTGCTATTTAATGCTACAGCCAGTAAAGAACAGCAATTATAGCAGCCTGCTTCCCCTCACTCACACAAATCTTACTGAAGGAAAGTCATTCATTCCCCTCCCCAATACCACCATTGCAGTCCATGTAGGGAGAGGAAAAAAAACCAAACACACACCAAACAAAAACCAACTCATCATGTTCAACTGAAACTGTAAAACAGAACAGATAATAGAATTTAACCAAGTGAACAAAACAATTGCTCTTACTCTAAAAACTAAACCAAAAATAAGATTTCCAGACACAAAAGTTCACAGATGCTCACAGAGTAACAATACATTGATAATTTTATTCAGAGATACTATGTTTTCCATATATAGTAAAGTATTAGTCTTTCATGCAAGGACTGCTCACATCAAATGTATGTGTATGATACTGGCTGCAGCTTGTCTGCGCAAGACTAGCTACGTATGATGGGTGCCTAGCTGGAAAACCAGAGGAGAAACCCACGGGTCTCTCACAGGATGCAGCATCTTCCAGTGCTAGAAGATTTCTGAGGAATACTCTAATTCTGTCTCTGGCTCTTTGGCAGGTTTGGTTTCCTGAATGACCCTGATCTCAGTACTTGGCTGGCAGTGTCAGAGAAGGAATGCAGAGCTTTCATGTGCCGAATCCATCCCCATCAATTCTCTGTTCCAATACTCTTCTAATTCTCACTTCTACTTTCAGACTCAGCCACGTTATCCCATAGGGTCAGCTGTCCTTGCCTTACTTGTGTGGGTCTGACAGATGAATGCCTCCAATGAGTAATTATGTCCTGAGGAGCCTTCAGAAATGTCTAGAATCTCCATCCCTTGTGCTTGTAGTCTGCATGTGGGACTGGCTAAAGCAATTGCCTATTACATTCAGTAGGGGCATGTTTCTGAGGTAATGTCTTCCAAGAACCCCCCTTGGACCATTTTCAAATATAGCTCCAATAAAAGCATGACATTAGAAAGTTCAAGATCTAGGAATTGCTGCTGATAAGGGGGATAAAGATTCCCCAAAAGCCTTTTGCAGCATGTTGCAAGCTGCAGCACATTTGACAGGATCAATGGAAGTCACCACTATTCCACCAGTACTGTCAGTCCTGAAGCAATCCAGTCGGGAAAGTTTCCAGGAAATGCAAAGAGGGGAAAAAAAACCCAAACAAACCTATCTTCCTAATAACAAACAAATCACTTGCATTTAACACAACTCAGTGATATTAAAATACACATTGAAACAGTTTGAAGGCTTGCAACAAGTAGGTGTCGGAGAGCAGCAGCTCCCCAGGGGATGGTGATGAAGCCAAGGGTAGCAGCATCCTCACTGACATGGGTGCAGTCCCACAGTGCCCAAAAGAGAAGAGCCAAACAGATCTGGAGGCAGTCACTAGGAGGTCCAGGCATGGATGCAACTCATGGATGAAGTGGATATGCCTCCCAGGGCTGCTCCCTGCTCCCTCTCACCCAGTCCCGGGTGCCATGGCTGCACTGCAGGAAACAGAGTGGCTCCAAAAGCAGGTCCTGCCCTAACAGCATCAAGGAACAACACCAGAAAAGAAACAGAACCACTACCCAGGCTCCCCAGTGGCAGCACAAAAGGGATGATCAAATCTCATGAAGGTACAGGCTTCACATTGGAGAGGATGCAACTCCAGAGTGACAACTCAAGAAACCAGAACACAAGCACCTAGATAGACAGCATAATATATATGCATTTTTGTATTAAAATTAGAGGAAACTGGAGAGAAGATGACAAACACAGATGGTTTAAAGAACAGGAAGGAAGGATTTATGTGACACAAAGTTTGCTTGAGGGTCTTGATGGAGTTATGCTCTTCTGGGGCATCCAGGAGACTGGAAGACGACACCTGCATATCAGCCTAGAATTTATGCTTAGAGACTAAACCTTTCAAAGAGATTAGCTCTATATTATTGATTTCCAGTTTTGGCCTTGAGGCAAATCACCACTTATATAAAATAACAGCCTATTTGTTATACTAAGTAGCAGTGAAGTATTAGGCTTTTAATTCCAGAGGATTTTAGTATATGTAATGTAAGCTAATAAATTAAAACCGGATATGAACAGTTGATATTACTTCACTTTTCATTCACCTTTTATCTACATAAGGCTAAAATGTTGGCATTCATGACAACAGAATCAAAGTATTAATGGATTTTCTTTAAGATATGCACAGGAAAGAAAAAAAAAAAAATCTGAACACTGAATACAGGAAGAAATGAAGAAATAAAGAAATGAGATCAGCAGTCAGTTTATTTTCAATCTGGCCAAATTCATGCTTTGTGCAATTCCATTTTGCAATCAGAAACCACTTACTACTGAGTCACAAACATGCAAAGTCTAAGCAGCTGTATAACATTCCTGTGAATTGACAGGTGTATTCTAGAGGGAGCTGAAAGTTGTCACATATCCCTAGGCATTAAAAAACCCCAACAAACTAATAAAGCAACATTGAAAAAAAATGTTCTGATTTTTAGAACTAATAAGGAGCCTTCTTCTCTCTATAGCCAGTGTATTTCCTTATAAATCACGGTGGTTACCTTGACATCAACATTTCAGAAAACACTGAACTGCATGTATCACAAGTTCAAATAATCCAAGAGAAAGCATAATTTCTTAGGCAATTTTTCAGTCCAGCTGTAACAGTTTGAAAAAGAATGCAAGATTACTTTAAATGTGAAGATGGCAGGTGACTAAGGTTACTGTGCAATGTACACCCCTGCCACCCTCATTGCTCAATATAACAGCAGAGACACAACAGAAGTAACACCAGGTAGTTTGTTTGCATCTTTTCATATAAAAGTGCTCATTTAATGATGAAAAATGTGTTCATGCATTCAGACAAATGGCATCTGTATATACAGTTCTTGACGTCTGGCTGTGTTCCCTCAGATTCCTTAATTTTAACAGTTTACTGCTCCTTATGGTTCTATTTTTGTTTCCATTTTGAACATGAAAGTCTATGTAGCAAGCAACCAGATTGCCATGTAAAATATTTCTAAAAATTACTAGTCATACTAGTTCTTCACAATTACTTTATAAATAGACTTAATATTTAATGAAAGATTCAGAGAGACATTTTACAGCCAACAAACTGAAAATTAATTCACAATGTTTAGTGCACTCCTAGTTCTATATCCTCATCCATTATTTTATTATTGTTATGTTAGGTAGTGACTTTTTATGATTATGTCACTCAGAGACCATAAATTTTCATTTATAATTGCAGAACTGCATCAAATCAACATGGTTTAGAATTGCAATTATTGTTGACATGACCTTCTGGAAGGAGAACCGAGTTATTGTATTTTGATCAACGAGAGTGATGGTATTGCAGCAAAATAAACATATTCTTATTCTTTTTATCTATAGAGAACTAAATTATTACTTGGATTTCATAAAAACAGTACAGAGCTCATGTGGCTAGCCCCGTAAACATTTTGACAATGTTGTGTATGCTTCATCTTGATCTGCTCTAGTTTTGTCCTGCTCTGGCAGGGGGGTTGGACTCCATCTACAGAGGTCCCTTCCAACCCTTAACATTCTGTGTATGTTCTGACTGGGCCTTTCATATTTGTGGAATGAATATGTTCTTATCAATATGATCATTTTTCTTCAAGTGAATACAGTGCCAGTCATACAACAGCCTACATTTCTTTCTCTTTTTTTTCCCACTTCTTTGGGAGCAATCCCCAAACTCTGACTGCTTTTATGAGTTTACAAACATTTGTACCGCAATGGGCTAAGTTTTTTAAGTGAATGTTCATAATGAATCAAAAAAACCCCAAACCCCATGTAGTAAATGTTGCTTTACTAGAAAGCACTGAATAACACAGAAATACAGGACTAGTTATATGGAAGTCAGGAGATAGTAGCTGTCAAAGAGCAGTAGAAAAGAAGAATCAGGTAAAAGATTCACCTGTCTCAATGTCTTATCTGCAGCAGTGGTCAAGAATGGATAAGTAGGAAAAAGCACAAGAACAGCTTGTGCAATTCACAACTCAGACTGCTTTTATTCCTATTACTAACAGCTTTTTGATCCATCATTTCTGGAGTCAGATCAAGTCCCTCTAAATTTAGCAAGAAAACTCAGTGATATACAAGATACTTTTATAAAGTAAAGACGTTTATGATCTTATATAAATTATCATGTTTATACAGTTTTATATATTAACAAGTTGCTTAGCCCTACTTATGTAGTTGTCAACATCTACAGCTCAATGCTTTAACTTTAAATATCTGGTAACTAGTCAGACTTACTGAAATCTCAGAATGAATACCATGATAGTCTGGACACAGTCATACTGACTTTATACATGTGCATTTTCTATATAAATTCAAACCTAAATGGTTAATTATATATTAAGATTTTTGAACTCTCTTTTCTGACACAGCTTCAATTTCCCTGACTTTCCTTCTTCCAAACTAAAAACTAGCTAAAAACATTGCATAAAAGACTTAACTATGTTAATAAATATATTGTTTAAAGTTTTAAGCATTGTGATCTTCCATTTTTACAATCAAACTTTATAAAATGCCATCATTATGTGATTGCTACTGGCTTATCTACAGAAAAACCTACAGCCCATTGAAGCTTCCCTAGATACTTGCAAAGTTTTTGTTGGTTTGTTTTTTTTACTGTACTACAATTTTGATGACTCAGTAATATTTAAAAATGGCCTGCCTTTACATTAACTGTTAGAAGAAAATAATACACTCTGGAAAACATTGTATGACCAATAGTAATAATTTTAAACTATTTCTGTGAATTAGACAGCTTATATAGATAGAAAAAGAAGCTGTTTTCCAAAGAGACCTCTAATAGCTTGTATTCATTTTGTTTCTAAACCAAATGGTACAAAACCAAAACAAATATAACTATTAGAAAGTTACATAATTATAAAGACAAGTATTTAATTATAAATGGATGCTTTTACTCCACAGTATTATTTTCTATACATCATGAATATTAGCTAAGTGGCTGTTCAGAAGGATAAATCTAATTAAAGGATAAGCCTGGTTTTATCAAAAGGAACTATGATTTAGTAGATTACTGCTGGGTTTGCTTCTTTTGAGATTTCCCAGTCCAATATCTTTGTCAGAGAATTCAAAAACAAACTATATTTAAATCACGTCTGTTTGATCATTATTATAACAGTTTTGCTTGTGTACCAAGATTTGTATCGCATCAGTATTCTTTTGATGTATCAGGGACTGGAGGCATACTGCCATGAAAAATGCACCATTCCCACAGTGTCTCTATGCAGTCTTACACAAGCAGACCCACACACACACTTTCCCTGCATTCCTCGTTAACCAGAAACGACATCATTAACAGAGTTTTATGCTCAATCTTACACACCCCGTTTCTTAGCAATGTTTATTACCGTGAGTCATAATCACAGTTATCTTGAACTTATTGCAGCTGATTATACAATGTATTTGTGTGTAAATAATACATATCAGTTAAGAAAATTCAAGATCACTGTGACAGTACTGTTTAAAAGCCTGACAGCTTTGGCCAGTTCCAAACTTAGAAACAATACATTTCTAGATCGATATTCATAGGCAATACACATTGCTAATGGTCAGTTCTGACTCGTTACCAATTATCTCTGTATATTCAAACAATTAGTCCTGAACAAGCTTATCCTACCTTAGCTGTAAGTATGCAATATGATGGTTATGGTCCTTGATGGCCACAGTGCCCAAGTTCAAGGTGGCCAGTGCTTAGAGGTCTTTGAGATGGGGGGGTTTGTGTTGGTTTGGTGTTTCATCAAGGATATTTCTCACTTATTCCCCAGGATTATTTTGATTCCATCAAGCTCTGCAAAGTTATTTTGATTTTATTAGATATCTTCCATGCCTGATCTACATCCTTAGTTTTCGACTTGCACAGGTGCTCCAGCACCTCCTTTGTGTTATTTTATTACAAATCTCCACTTGCCCCTCTGCAATCACAACTATTATTTATAGGTTTATGCTTAACTGTTACAAAATGCTACTAGTAATACTGTTATGATGTTAAAGTACATATTCACTTCCCCTGGTTATGCTATTTAGTATGCTTATGTCTGGGTTCAAGGCAAGCATATTAATTATACCTTGCTTAGATGGCTTCTATTTTATGGGTGCAACCAGCATCTGCTTTAATAATAAACTCAGTGATTTACAATTTGAGTCAGTTTACGACCAACTGTACGTGCAAATAAAAGTCAGTTGCAACAACCATTATCTAACACACAGGACTTCACAGTGCGGGGCTGAAGAGGCAAAGCTGAAACATCCAGTGCTTGCCTAACACAGCACATATAGATACCTTGAAGTATTTGAGATATACAGGTAAAATTACTTCTACTGTAACCACAAAAGAACAATGGAGGCGAAAGCAGAGAGGACTACGGCTCATTTCTGAAGAACTATGTTAGAGAGCTGGAAGGAACCAAGAAGTGAAGTAGTAGTGGCGGGGGGGGGGGAAGAAAAAAAAAAAGTGAGATTTTGTTTGGAAGAGTACAGCTAGAAAGATTTTTCTGGCCCCTCCACTGTTTTCTTATTCCCTCTCCTTAAGCAGAATAGCATCTTTTCCGAGATGACCACCTCCTTCAGCCCAGAAGTGGCCATAACTCACTGCTGTTAACCACCCTGGAAGACTAGGTATCTATTCATCTGTGCAAACAAAGTCCAACTGATTTAAAATCAAATTAATTTTTTCATCTGTGTAAGCAAAATTCTCTTTTACAACATCTATTCAAGAACAGGAGATAGACATATGAATAAATTACTATAAAATAAGCTACTGGTTCTACCATCACACCTCCAAAATAATTAAACTATGTGATCATCATTGATAGCAATACCTGCCTACGTGATCTAAGCATTTTTTGCTTTGTTGTCTTTCTTTTCTGCCTAAAGAAGGGGACACTAAAAAAGGCTAAGACTGAAAGATTTTTGGAGGGAGTTTAACAGTTCTCATTAGTATGTGGATCTCATTTCAAGGTTGGGACTAATGCTTTGGAAACAGAGCTAGAAAGATGGATTTCTGAGGTGCTGTAAAAAAAAAAAAAAGAGAGAAAGAATTTGTTGCAGACAAGATGGTTTTAATTTTGTAGCAATCTGAGGGATGACAATTTAAAAGTTACTTCAAAATAAAATAAAATAAAAATTTAAAAATGGCCAAACTTGTAGCACTAAACTCAAGACTTGCCAGAAACATTTTTGAGGTCAATGAATTATTAAAAAATACCTTTGCCTTTTTTTCATTAATTAATTCACAAAAAAATTAATCTTGTTTTGTTCTCCCCTAAACTTTTCAGGGAACTTATCTTTGTTGAAATAAATAACATGACTGCAACCAAAATCAACAAGAAAGCATCTGAAAAAAAGTGGGAGCTACATTAAAATGATTGTCACATACGTTTATGGCATATATAATGAACGTGCATCATGTTATGTGACTGAATTACGAGTAGGACATATGAATGAGATGCATATATACATATACACTATGAACTATATATAGTTTATGTAAATATCTATGCATATATAATATAAAAGAAGTTTCATGAAGTTTCTAGCTAAGGATTATCCACACGCGTTGTATTCCTATTTATAATACATCTGTTACATCACTTTGTCATGGTCAGCTATGGTTTTCAACTGTGAAAGGAAATGGCTTTTGAATATATGCACTCTAGCTACAACAATGTGAAACACCAATAGTTGCTTTGTCAAAAGTTGCTTAGTTTGCTGCAGAAATAACAATTCCAGTTCAGAGTTACTAGAAAACCACTCTGGCAGAGCCTCCCATTTCATCCCCACAGCCAGAGGAAAGCAGGGAGTAGATGGGAGGACCAGGAGTGTATTCCTCACTGCCCTCTCCTTGTTTCAGCTACTTCCACCACAGCAGGAAGAAGAGGGCTTTGTAGACTGCTTACTGTGTGGGGAAAAAACCAGACCCAAACATTGGCCTTCGTTACAGGAATTTTCACTGGATTAATTTAGCAGCTTTCAATATCCTTGGTGGAGTGCATAGTCCTCAACTTGTTTTCCAAACATCTTGTATAACTTTAAAAAAAAACAACAAACCAGACAGATATTGAATAGGCTTTTCTTGGGGGGGTGGGGGGCAATAAGAATAAATAAATCAATTTTTTAAAGGCAAACAGCCCAGGGAAGGTACATAAATCTGTAGCCTTGCTGCACATAAAATTGCTATTAGTAAGCTCTGCATCTGGATAGACATGAGGTTTGATCAGTGTGGTCTGGAGTGCTATAGACTTAATGAGCTAATCCTGCACCTTAATTACGAAGTCACACTGCCTTTCTCCAAGCTATCATATAATGAACTTTTAAACATATATAAAAGCAGTTGTGAGCTTGCAAACAAGACATTCCTTTCACCCTCAAGAAAACAGAGGTGACTATTTGTGAGTCATGCCTATAGGCCTACACAGGCCACCTTCTGCTTCAGCAAGAATCTTAATGCCATAAATGTTTAATCCATATGTTTCCTTCGTGATTCATCCCCAAGCAGTTCCATATGCCAGCACTGGTCAGACAAGGCTTTTGAAATGCACATGAGCAGAGCTGGTGACTAGCAGACAAATGTGCCTCAGTCCCACAAATTGTTGTTTTCTGTTTACAAACCCATTCGGTTGAACTCCAGAATAGCTGAGGAGAGGACTGCTGAAGAGACCACCAGTGACATTAAACTGGATAAATTAAAGTTTATCTGGAACTCTAATTATTAACATGCCTTTGCTGCCTTCGTGCTCCTGTTGCAGGGTGGGGTATGAGCTAGTGCTCGTCTTTCCAGGACTCCTTGCCTATGCCCAAACTGCAGAAATCAGGCTTGGGTGTTGAATCCAGCCCAGCTCGCCCACCTCAGTGCCTCACTGAGAGTCAGTCAGGCTGAGAGGAGTCATTAGCATGCTTTCCTCGAGGGGGTGGATAACGGACTGGGATTTGAAGGCTTACTGCAGCATGTACCTCCACGCAGAGTAAGCACAGGCTATGATTTTGGGGCTGGCAATCCTGAGCTGAGAGAAGGGTCCAGTACATGTATCACACCAGACACTGCGGTGGTAAGGTCCAGTATGACAAGCATTCAGTTTGGTGAAACTCTTACGGAGAGCAAGGTAGGAAATCATTGTCATTTTATAAGAAAAGCAGAGAAGCGTGCAGAGAGAATGAAACAGTTCACAGTTCCTTCTGGCCTTATTAGTCAGAAACATCTATTTTCATAGCAGTGTGAAGAATTTCCAGCCTGCATTCCCTACAAAAACCAGGTTTTTAAGGCTGCATTGTGCACGAGTGAAACAAAATATTTGGTGAATTCAGGAAAGGTAGTGTATATATATCTACACTGCTTCCCAAAAGAAACTGAGGCTTAATGTTGTGCTCAAATCAAGTGCCCTCATCTTTATACATGGGTACACAGGCACAGAGGTCACAAACATTTGCACTAACTTAAGAGATGCACAGGAACCTATTATTGGCACGTGGGATGGTCTGCTAAGTCTGGAACAAGTACCAGGTACAGAAAACTGACTAAAGAAAGCCCAGGTCTTGATGTTCCTGGAGATAATCACTATCTACAAGGTTATGAATTTCACAGTATGTCCCTACTGTACAACCACCCATTTATTGCTGCTTGTTCAAAGATTAGTAAAACTCTACCAGACACCGTCTCCTGCCTTCACAGGTCTTGCTGTAGCAAGAGCAAAATTTGCTTTTGCCTAATGTATAAGCCCATAGTGAATGAAGATTCAGCTGGCTCTCATGAAGATCCATTAACATTCACATGTGAAAGGAATCTGACCCAAAAATTTAAAGGACTTTTCATACTTGTGCCAAAACTCCCTGAAGAGGAAAGCTCAAATATGCTAGGTCTATGGGTGAAGAAAAAGCCCAAAAGAAACAGACAAACAAAAATGCTACCCAAAAAACCCAAACAAAAAGCCAGCAAAACACAAGCACCCCAAACAAAAACAAACACACACAAAAAACCCCAAACCACAAACTCCAAAAAGCAAACAAGTCACACAACACCACAAAAACCCACTCTGTTACTACCTATGAAGCCACCATGTATTTTCTGTTTTTCACAAGAGGTATTTTTCAGTCTTTATCCCAAGCCATAATTGTAATAGTTTGACTTACAGTGAACTCCTGCTCAAAAATCTGGATGAAGGTTTGCAGTATAGTTTGTACCAGTTAAATATATTTCTACAGAGTAACATGTTTTACTTAGACTTCTACTTCTGTAGAATAAATTTTCATTTAAATCGATTACACTTGGTCAGAGAAATATTTATACTCTGAGCAATTTTAAGGTTAAAAGGAACTGTTCAACTGTCAAACATACATTCCTTATTTTATATTGAAGGCTCCTTTCATCTGCTCATCAATACAGCAGAAAAATCCTTGTGTACTAAAGATTAGAAAAAAATACTTTATGGTTGAATAAATTGACAAATATTTAACTGTTTGAATTATTTTATAGCTGGTTGATTGAATTATTCTGGAGATAACAGTAACTGTTGTTCAATTATTTGATAATTCATTTTAAGTCAGTGTTCAATCACGTCTTAAAAATAGGATAAAAAAGGCATTGCATAAATAAGGTTGTATCTGTTACAAAGTTACATTGTCATTTCTTGGGTACCCTACTTTCATGACTTGAAGCATGGATCATCTATTACAAGTAATGTGATTAAAAAAGTGAACATATACATATATTGCAACGTGGATTTTTAGGAAATTTTATTAAAGATGATAAATTTTGATTAATTTCTTAAAATAATCTTACATTTCCCTTTTTGTCCTCTTTAATGGAAAAAAGTCACTTGAGTACAATGAGAAAGGGAGTACTTCCAAGACTTGGCCACCTTAGATGCTACAGCTTCCAGCACAGCCCAAAGGCAAAAGCAATTAAATATTCTCAAATAGGAGATCTCAATTCAGTTGAACATTTTGGCTTCTAAATGAAACATTACAAAGAGTATTAGCAGATTTTCATAGGATCACCTGTTCTAGGGGAAAAAAATAAAAAAATGTTTTTCTAACGATTCATAATTTCAACAAACATCCATCCTACAGTCTCTTGTTTATATAGAATGTGATAGCTTCATAGTCCAGTTTCCAAGTGAGAAATATGTAGAGAGAAAATGTAATTGTGCCACAGGCAGAAACCCAGGCATTAATTTAACTGAGACTTTAAGTAAGTATCTCTATATATGCTCATCTTCACATGATCTAATTCTTTTAATTTCACTATTACTGATTAAATTCTACGTGGAAAACAATTGTATTCTGCATGGTTATGTGAGGACAGAATGTCCTAAAGTAAAACAAACTCACCTTATTACCTTCAAAGGACAACTCAGGATGAAGCTGTGTTCTAGAGCAGGCTGATCATGTATTCATATATATAAAAATTCTAAGAAAGATATGTTGGCTTCAGTAAACACCTTGCAAAATGTCAAAGCACAGAAGTGAAATTTTGGTACAAAGAAGGGTGGTATCACATATTAGAAATAAAACACAGCTTGTCAATAAAGTGTTCTACTGCAAAACTATGCCAGTCCAATTCTAAATTTAAAATAACGACTACTTTAATTTCAGAAACATTAGGTGTTTTAAGAACTGACTAGCAATACCTACCAACTGTACCAAAAGTTCTCTCCCAGTGTATTTTTTAAGTTCTTTCTTGACATTTTATACCAAAAGAAATGTGTCCCTTAAATTACATTAGATTGTCACACCACAGGAAATATTACCCAACAGCTGGTTTTATAGAAGGCAATAGAATTGTTTTATGCTTAGGTCTAATGTAATTTGTGCATACTTTGCATTTTATCATTGTGACAAGGTAGACATGTGGGATTCTATATTTGAAGATGAACCTAGATGAGAACAGATCGCTGTTCAAAGACAAAAAAAAAATTAAAAAATCACCATGGACTTGCAATAAGTGCTTCAAGACATCCTTTCGATGTCATTAAAACACACAGCAGAAGGATAAACCTGATGTTCTAACAGGAATATCGAAGTGTCTAGTTTTTTATTTGGCAAGCTTTGACTTAGCAACTGCTGCCATTGTCAATTGAGGTCTTCATTTTTTCAAGGCAATAAAAAGTTATAACAAATAGTGATATGCATGGATGAAAAATTAGAAAATAAAACTGTTTGCCCATTATGATTAACAAAATGTAGCTAGGTTTTTTAAAGTATAATATTAACCACCAACTCCATTTCAGTGGAATTCCAATGTTGCCTCATTTAGGGAGGCTTTTGACTATTCCACCATGTCTAAGACCCATCAGAAAATAAATCATATAGAAGTCCCCCATGAAATCAACTTAACACTTGCAAAAATGTATTTAATTTCCAAAAATCGGAAGTCTAAAAAAATCAACCAAAAAAACCCCCAAAACACTGATATTTTCTTTTAGGTAAAGTTTTCACACAGTAACATGTCTTTAAATACTACTCAGAAGGGCATCTTGCTAGTTTCCTGCCTGTGAAATCTTTGTGCTGTTCGTCAATAAGAACACAACATAGGAACTGCAGCCACTTCGCAAGGCACAAGAACCTTAGGAAATAGCTTAGTTTGATCATTAAAAGACCACAAGCACATAAGCTTGTCAACATATGTTATTGTCTATACAGTGTCAAAAACTCAATTATGAAAGAGAAAATCAGATTTCAAATAGCAAATATGATCCTCCTGCAGTTCAGAGACAGAAATATTAAGCCTGGATTCTGCTGTCACTTAGTGTGGCAGAGCCTGGTAATGATTTGCCGAGACAGATTTCTACCAGCAGGTCCTCTACTTGGATACATCTTGTTCTCTGGGACAACTGAGTGTGAACAGAGTGGAGGTGCTATCTCTTAATGCACAAGCTGTTTGTATAGCCTCCTGCTCCAGTGAGCTGGGATGTTATAATTGCTCAGCTTTTATTGCCCATGCTGGTCCCTGGAACCTCCAGAGAGCACGGACTTTCAGTTGTCTACTTCATCTCTTTGTAAGTAAGGAAAAAGTCTAGATGCGTAGACTCTACACAATATTTTTTTAATACAATATTACTCTTTACTTGAAAGATTAAATATGAGCAAATGGATCATTAGGGAAACAAACTTCTTTCCTTAGCTCATATTTAGTACTTGGTTCCATGCATCTGGGGAGACAAACTTTCTCTAAGCTTGTGAAGTATCCTCCTTTATCATGAACAAAGAAAAGCTCTGCTCAATAATTACAGTAAAAAACCTCTCCTGTATTACAGTACTATTTGAAAAGTCAGACCTAGTTTACTTACTTTTTCAGAGACTCCCCTAGATAATTTAATTGATAACAACTTCTCTCTGATAAGCTATCTTTTGTCCTGGATGCTTGTATGTGAATAATTTAATGACACTCCAAGACACCTGCTGAGATAACTCTGATACTGAGAAAAAGTGTAACCAACTGGATTAAGGAGGGCATATTTTTAAAGGAGATGAAAGTTGAAACAGATAGACAGGGCATCCACAGTATCTCATTGAGAATTCAGAAGTTGTACAGACAAAACCAGTACAGTCTACAACAGATGAAGTGATTTAGGAAACGTCTCCAACTTCTTAGGTTATTTATTGTGAGAAAGAACTAGATGTGAGGCTAAGCAAAACAATTTAACAAAGTGCAAGGAGACATTTTGATAAAGGCGGTGTCAAAATAGGGGATACAAGGACAAGTGAAGAAAGAAAATAGAACAGGTCTTTGAACCAATACATTATACACAAATAGGTTTCTGGTGTGCAAGAGGTCCAAAGATACTCCCTTCAAATTAACTAATGGTCACCATTGCTTCAGACATGATACCAAACTGGCTGAAGTTAGACCTCATTTGGGGACTCCATCTTTTATTTTTCCAATAAATCAAAAGATTAAAAAAATTATACAACATTTAAAGTTTGAAAGAAAACATTCCAACCATAGTGGTAGTAATAAATGAGCACTTCTTCACACATATGAAAACTGCTCCACGTATGCACTCATATTTATTTTTTGTTTGCTACTGTCACCTAATAAGGAATGAATAACAAAATAGGGAAGTAAAAATGGAAAAAAAGGAACATTTCTCATCTTGTTATGTTTACCAAAGGCTAATGAAAAAAACCAAACAATAAATGCATGAAAATAATTTAAAGCCATGATCTGCAAAAGCAGCTTTGAGACTAAATTCATTTTCAGATTTACCCATTGCTTTTTTTTTTCATATGTGCCTCAGTATGTTAGGCTGGCTGTGCTGCTATGTTCTCCAGGAACTTGGAGATTCATGTGGGAAGCAGAATGTTCATGTGGAAACCTAAGGATTTCCATAACTTTGTTATTCAAAGCTATGGTAATGTACATTTTGAACCTTAAAATAACAGAATAGAATTTGCAAAAGTACTTGATTTCAGTTTTATTTCCTGAAAAATGTTAATCTTTAAAATATACAGTTTTCCATACCAGAGTCTAATTTATCATTTTGAACCCAGGTACCTAACGCAGTGGCAACAAATCATTTATACCCTACAACCCATCAAAGTCAAAACAACTGAAATAACAGAAAATAGTGATCTGGGTTAAACCGATTCAAACAAAATTAATTCAACTTTGCAACATGAAAATTTATATATGCTTAGGAACAGAGTTTATAATTAGCAGAATTAAGACGGTACCCTAAAAAGAGCACAGGTACAGCCTTATAGGCAACTTGACACAGTATAAAGACAGGGAGAGTGATTAGATGTAGGCTGTTAGATGTAGGTGGTATTAGTGAGACAGAATAATATGTGAAGCTCTGTAGTCCACATTTAAAAAAAAAAAAGCTAGAAAAACTGGAGAGAAGACAGAGCAGTAGCACAAATGTTACTTGAGGACTAGAGAATTGCAATTCTGCAGAAGACACCCACAGATCATTCTGCTTAGCTTATCAGCAAGGATATTAAGAGGTGCTGTGACTGCAATATATAAATACATCAGACATCAGGCACTAAAAGGCCGTTCAGTCTCATACAAAAAGACACAACAAGAATGAGTGTTTAGAAGCCAATGACCAATTCAAATGGCAGGTGTCATGCACATTTCTAACAGGGAACACAGCCATCTATCAAAACAAAGTACCAGGGATAGCAGTATTGCAAAGTTTTCTAATCTTTACACCTTCAAGTCAACACAGGATGCATTCATAGAATTGTGTTGTTTGGCTTGGTACAATGAAAACACCACATATACAAGTACAGAGAAAACTCTTTGTTCTAAAAATCTTTGGGATAGAGAATGAAGTCCTCATGACTTCAAATGGTTGAGTTTCTCTATAACAGGTAGCAATTTTAGAGTGTTATTTTGATTTGGGACTACAAATAATTTTCTGCACATTCTGCTAACTTGAAGTAAACCAGGAAATTTGTAGGAGTTTAGAAAATATTTTGCATATTCAGTTTTGTCCACATAAAACTGAGAAGAAAGCAGTTTGAGTTCCATGAAAGCACATGGAAAACACTCAAACAGCTTAAAAAAAAACCCCAAACCTCAAAACTTAAAAAACCCACTAAAATTATTATTCCAAAATAATTCCATTTTGAAGCAATATGCTATCTCATTTTTAAAACCAACTTCATTTTGATAATGTAAAAATAAAGCAAGGACAAGATGCAACATACATGCACCAGTGTTATGCATGAAGTTTTAAATCTAATCTTTTATTGTCATACAGAAACAAAAAGAGACAGTGACTGTTCTTGTCTGAAATTTTGATGAATTCAGCATGTTCCTGTAGGATGTTTCAATCTTAAAGAAAATATTGTTGACATATTTTTCCCCCTCTTTGTTTTGTTGTTTTTCCAGAAGTGTTAACAACAGACATCAGTGTCCTTGATTGATTTTTAAGGGAAGCGTGCAAACTCCAGTGACCTTAAAATGAGTCTTGCTCAAGCACAATAAAACCAAAAGACTTGATTCCTTTTTTTTTTTCCCTTCCCTAAATGTACCCTCACCTTCCCCAGCGTGAAATCATGTTTCAAAAAAGTATTAAAAGTGATTGAAAGTACAATCCGTAAACCCTCCGCCTGATATGATTATTTCTGTTGTTCAAATAAGATTATGATTACCTTAAATCTTCATTTCCAGGTATTATCTGACATTCTACTTGCAAACAGAAAAGCCTTACAAGAGAGAGCTACTGTAAAGGGTTGGGAACCTGCCAAATTCAACAAATTTAATATATATTTTTAAAAGTAACACTGAGTCAAACTATAATGTAACAGTCTAATCTGCTGCTATCAAAAGTGCCAAATGCTGCCTTAAAACCCAGATGTATAAATGCTAAAAAATTATAGAATATGAATCATCTGTCATCCAGAAATACAGCCCTGGTGTTGAGCTGTGATCCAACTGGCTGCAATTGCCATTATATGGCCCATTCCACACTCTTGCTTATGTGAACACCAGACAAACTAAGTACTTCTAAAAAAGACTTTTCAAACAATCTTTTGTCACACACCTGGTCAAGACCTACATGTTTAGGTACTTGCCAGATATCTAGCATCCCATGTATGTGAAGGCTCCTTGCATCTCACCCTCCTGCAGCACTCCTTCCCTCAGTTACATTTGATATTCACAATCCCTGACCCTTTCACGGACACGGTGCACTGCAGCCTGTCTGCCGTGCTGCTCCCCAATGACAGGCTACATTTGCTTCTTTCAGACTAATATACACACACTCCCCTCCTCACACATTCATGTACGCGCATTTATTAACCAGACTTTCACAAGACAGCTCCCATGCACTTAGTAGCTCAGCTGGAGTGATCTTTGGGCTGAGTTCAGATCCTCTGGTGTGACAGAAGGGCTTTTTCCTCATGCTTTCATTGCCTGTTTCCTCAACTATTGTCTTCCCAACTTCTGAGACCTTGGACAGTCCTTCATTTAAGCCTTACCCTTCTACTCCCCTCACTGTACTTTTTCACTTCTTTCCCAATATTTCCTGGTGTTTTCACATTGACTTTTCCTTCTAAATATTCTTCTAATGATCCTTCCAAGTGTCCTTCATCATTTATCTTTGCTACAGAGTTTTCAAAAATGCCCAAATAGAGTTTACCTACCTGTTGATTACTATATTGGCATTATTACAGTTACCACAAATATATTGCAAGGTGTATCCACAAGAATGTGCACATAAATGCATCCCTTGATGTAACAATTTTTAAAGAAACAATTTTACAATTATATATAAAATTTTAAATTCTGTCTCAATAGATTTCTGAAGTCCATCTAATAGATTAGGACCCTCTAGATCAGGAGACATTTTCTTCTTTTTCTTCTGAAATCAAAATCATTCAAGTTTTTCTAATGGTTTCATTAAACTCTAGGATCAGCACACCCACACAAACATTGTCCACCACCACAGAATATGAAAACAGAACACATAATGAATGCTAGCATTATCTATAAGTACATCTAAATTTACATTGTTGATAACTGTTTCCCATCATATCAAGAAAACCTCTGGAGAATCATGAGGTTACAACTGTCCCTGTAAAGAAAGAGTCAAGCTAAGCAAAATTTCCCATTGTTCAAGGAAGACTGTCAAATTATATCCTTGACTGATCGTATCTGTGCAGGGTTGTTAAAAATTTGGTATTTAAGAAATACATGACAACCTAAATAAAATTCAGCACCTGTATCATTTAAGAGTGGGCGGGGAAGTCAACAAGGAAATATATAAACAGTCTAATAATAGTTTCAGTGGTTGAACTTTAAATTCATTTAGCTAACAAAGTGGAGTCATACAAGATTTTTGCTGTTTCAGAACTGTTCAACACCTTCATAAATCATCTGGAAAAAGGGAGGACGAAGCCATGAGGAGACAAAATTTGCTCGTGATAGTTAGTTATTCAAGGTAATAAAAACAAGGGCAACAGAACAGCAGAAGAAATAAATTGATAATGAAATGGTAGATGAAAGCAGTGTAGGTGAATGCACAGTGATGAACATGAGGAAAAACAATCCTAATTTCACATACAAGGTGATGAGCTCCAAGATTACTTTTGCCACATAGGAATGAGATCTTTAGAGTGGGCCTGTAATAAATAATTCAATGAAAATGTCAGCTCAATACTCAGGAGCAGTAAAATAGAAAATAAAAGCCTAAAAAAGGAGAAGGAAAACAACACAGCGAATATTATGATGTTGTATAAAGCTACCCTGAGTTTTCTTTGCAGTTCCAACTACCCTGCCCACCATCTCAAAAAGGAAGCAGGGAAAAATTAAAGAATAATCAAGGACAGTCTAAGCGTTATGCAGGTTGGGAAAAGCAACAACAAGTAAGGGGTAAAAAACACCCTGTAGTCATATGTGACATTTAGAAGATGAGAGGAAAGACAAGCCCAATAAAGACTAGGAATGTCAAAGTAATCTAGCTAAAAACAGTCTACCAAACAAAACAGAAATGCTTCATAGCTGATCTGTGGAGCTCTGACACAAGAGGATGTGGATGGCAAACCTTTACAGGAATTTAAAAAGCAGCAAGAGAAATTTATAAAAGAAAAAAAAAATCTATTAAGGACTAGTAATCAAATGCATAAACTCAAGTGCAGGGAGTCCTTTAGATACAGTTTAGCTATTGAATGGGAGACTAATAGAGCCCTTAAGAGCATTTTAACTGCTTCTGATGTCACCTGAAGCAAAGACAGAGTTGAAAAAACTCCAAAGACGACAAACAAAAAATATTTCAGATGCAAATATAGTCTGAGTCTATAGTGCTATATAATTTTTCTAGCCATTTCAGCTGGTCCAGTAAAAGACACCTTTTCCTGTCTGCTGTGGGTTGAGTCAACTAAGGCTCACACAGCCACTCGCTCATTCACCCTGTAGTGGGATGGGGGAAGAGAATCCAAAGGGCAAAAGGGAGAAAATTCAGGAGTTGTGATAGAGAGTTTAATCCGTGAAGCAAAAGCTGCACACACAAGCAAAGCAAACCGAAGAATTCATTCAGCACTTTCCATCACCAGGCAAGTGTTCAGCCATCTCCCCTGCAACACTCCCTGCCCTGGCTTTCTTCCCCCAGCTTTTATTGCCGAGCATGATATCCTATGGTCTGGACTATCACTATTGAGGTGGTGTGTATAGGTGTGTATAGGTGTGTATAGGTGTGTATAGGTGTGTATAGGTGTGTATAGGTGTGTATAGGTGTGTATATGTGTGTATATGACTACTGGGGTAAGCTGTCCCAGCTGCGTCCCCTCTCAACTTCTTGTGCACCCCTAGTGCACTGGTAGCAGAAAAGGTCTTGACTCGGAGAGCACCACTCAGCAATGAGGAAACCATCCTATCAACACTATTTTTGTCATAAATCCAAAAACTTAGCCCCTTATCAGTTACTATGAAGAAAATTAACTCTACCCCAGCCAAAACCAGCACACATTTTATCCTTGGCACATCATATCATTTTACCATCTGCATAAGAATTTCTGTAATAGGAATGCTTTTTTTGGATGAAGATTTGGAAGACACTAAAAGTCCTGATTCAGTTGCACTCTCCACCCATGAATCTAGCTTAAATAACACATTCTGTAGTATTTGATATACTTATCAGATGAATTCTTGCTCTATAAAAGTGCTCACATACAAGTGTATTATAAAGAGAGATCTGAAAAATACTCGTAGCTTTTATATGCTACGGCAATTAAAGCAAACTGAAGTATAATGATGATGAATCCCCTTGCTAGATACTGTCTTTTATACAGAACTTCCTGTGTCAATTCTGATGATCATCAGAAGTGCCAGTCTGGAGAAAGGTAGCTTAAACTTAATCTCTTAAGGTGATCTGGTGAGGATGATGCTGAATTTTAGGTAGCCATTATTGCATTTTTAAAAGGAGAAAACAATAGAAGTCTTTGTCATAGACAGTCAGAATTAGGGGGCCCAAATTCTTAACAGCAGGTGATCACATGGAAAGTTTCAGAAAGGAAAAAAAAAAGTTACCAAACTGCTCCTCTTGGTAGAAAATGGAATATATAAGAATTTTCTAAGAAGGAACATTTTCTAAAAAAAGACAGATAAACTAAATACCTCTGTATTGGACTACTACAGATATTTTGCAACATTATCTGAGGAAAACCATTCTTCTCCATTTCAAAGATGTTTTTGACTGCAATATGGGGTGTAAGAGGAATTATCCTTGGTCCTCAAAACCCTAATCATATCAGATGTTCCAGACACTAATCTTTTGTCAGCGAGTTATGAGAAATGAGTGATAATCTCTCAGGGGAGACTCTGCTTCAATATTCAAAAAAATCACACAGTGCCTTTATCTAGCCAGCTTGTTGGGGGTTGGTACAGTGGGTCCTGAGGTCTTAGTTCCTAATTTAGACAAACTGATAAAGAAGATTAGCCAAATCCAAATCTTTCTCAGATGTAGATTCAGGAAATACTTCTAGCCACTGAGATTTCCCATTCCACTAATATGCATGTAGCTACTCAATTACTTGCCTTGCAACTAATTCCCGTGGGAATGAAGTATGGAAATCATCTACCCAACCTATATCATCACATGGCTCTTGGATAGCCCACTGCTGTCACAAAAGTTGTTTCCTTTGTGTTCTGCTATGCATGCTTGTTTGCTCTGTTCTTTGGAATTTCAACTCTATTGGGATAAGCAGCATCTTCTTATGTTTATATTGTCCCTGAATTTGATCAGAAGTGGAGTTCAATAATACAGCAAATACAGCCTTAAGTCTTCTAGTACTGGGTTACAAATGCTGAATCCTAGGACAGAAAGGACTGAGTTTGCATCAGTCTCCTCCTTCCAGCTGCTTCAAATGTTAAAGATGATTGAAAGTTTAACTTTTTTCTGTCGTGCTTGATGCTGGATTAGATATTGCCTTTGCCACTCTAACTTCGTGTCAGATCAGATACCACTTGCTCTCTCATCCCTAACATTAAGCCCTCATGAACTCCATATCAAATGCTCCAGTTGATCTGACAGATGTTTAACTGCGGGTCCTTTTCAGAGCTCTGGTTGTGTGCACACAGATCAGCATTACTAAAGCTGTGGCCCTACAGAGGTGTGCCTGCTGCATCTCATTTTCTGAGAAAATTAAAGAGAATACAGGTACCAAGTTCAAATTAAGTTTCAGATGGGTTTATCTCTTTTGACACTGATATAAATAATTGTTTTCTCTTCTTTTAAATGTTTAAATCATCAGTACAAGTATAGAAATAACACCTATCAATTACATACCAAATAAGCCATAGATATCCAAAGCAAAACTTTTAAATAGTCTGTGCAAATAGGTAAGAAAATATTAACAAACAAAATATGTACAAGTTAGTCATTTGCTAGTGATTTTTCTAGCAGGAACAAATATTTACTATTTATTAAATATATATGCCAGAGGATAATTTGAGGTTTTCATCAGATACTTAAGTCTAAAATGCTCAAAATCAGAATCTTGAAGATTGCTGAAGATGACTGCTTACTTCTAGTGGTATTGCTTTTAACAACTTTATGACAAAGCTAGTATCCCAGCCCAAAGAACGTCTCTGCTGAACATCAGTTTGCATTGCTCAGTTTCCATGCCAGACTACAAAGGTGATATTTTATGTTACTACAATTGTATTTACTCATCTTTATTCGCTGTGGTGCCTGCTAGAAACCTAAAGGCAGCAAGAAAATCAAAACTATCTGGGCAAGTATAGTATTTAATACAGTAGAGAAAATATCTGTAGTCCATCAATACAGATGAGGAAAAAGTAAACTGTGTTGGTAGCACTGAAGCCCAAAGAAAGATTCATGGCTAAATAAAAGCATACAACTAGAATATTGTTTAAAATAGATTTTAAGAGTGGAAGTCAAAAAGCTTTACCTGGAGCTAATAGATCTTGTAATATTACAACAATAGATGTTGTAATAATGCTAAAGGCAACATCTTTTCCTGAAGGAAGATACATAAACCAGACCAGCAACTCCTGATGCAGGCAGACCTAAGTGTCTATATCTATTCATCTTGAACCCTTTCACTGACAGCTCTTTTCTCACCCCTGAGACTATCTCCCCATGTGCCTGCTCTACCTAACCATTCTGCAGCCCACAGGGACTCTCAGTGCTTCTTCAGACTGCCAAAGGAAGGGGCTGCCAAGCTGTGGCAGCTTCCCAAGGACACCAGCAGCTGTGGATGCCACCTCTCAGCATCACTCCTGCTTTCCTTGCAGTGCTCTGCCTCTGGGACTCTTACTGATACCTCTTTGCAGCAACACCACCTCTCCAGTGTCACAGAATAAATGAATGAATCTCTAGGAAATTGCCGAAACTTGAATAAATAGCTCCCGTTCCACCTCTCATCACCCATTCACCATCTGAGCAGAATATGAAGTTGTAAGTAGACAGAATGCAAAGCTGAAATAAATCAGGAACTAGTTAAGAATCTAAGAGAGTATTTTTGATTTTCTTCAATTCTTCAGCTGCATTATTTTAAATGGCTTAAAAAAAAAATCAGATAGAAAAAAAAACAAACAAAGGCAAACAGCACACTAGTTCAGAATTAGTAAATTAAGTCATTTTTGTCAACTTGATGATGGAATAGACACTATGGCTAAGGAGGGCTTCCATGTAAGAACCCAAACCACTTTGTCATCATCTTCAGATTGTCCTAGCTCTCATAATGCGGCACAGAAAAAACCCTCAATATTTCACAATATCAGGAATGAGGCAGCTGAACATGTTGAGATGGTCATCTGAGCTTGTTGGCAGACACAAACCACTGCTGACTCATACCCAGGTGATAACAGATACAAGGAGCCCAGGAAGTCTACAGTGATTTTAGATCATTCTTGGCAGTGGTGCTGTACATGTACTGGAAGAGATTGAGGACTAGGACTATACTTCTAATGTGGATTTAAGTAAAAATATGACTACCTTAAAAAAACCCCAACCTTATATATAGTTTTGCAGAATTAAAAAAGCTAAAGGCATTTCATTACCTACTTTTAAATGCCATTGCTAGCTATAGAAATTTCACTTTCAGAAACCTACATCTGTAATCATATAATTCTTGTAACTAATATGAAACAAACTTGGACAAACAAACTTCTGACAACAGCTTAAAGAAAAAAATAAAATAAAAGTCACAGAGTCTATCTGAGGAATGATGTGTGATATACCCAAGTGAAAGTGATAGAGGAATAAAATGAAGGTGCCTTTGAGCAAGTCACACAAAAAGGCAACTGCATATGGATAGCTGGGTAGTTAATGAAAGTGAAAATGAAAAGTCTCTTGAAGTAACCAAGGTTTCCTAGTGACAAAACCAGATGCATATAGAGAGTTTCAAAGGTTGTTAAAAGGAACTAGATGCTGAACCTTTAGAGGAATTCAGGCTTCTTTTGAAAATCCAAATCATAGTGCATACTGAGAGACTTGAAAGGAGAGTTAATGATGAAACTTGGAGAGACTAAAACAAAAAGTAACTTTCAAAACTCTGAATGCTCCCTTGAGACCACAAGCGAGCCTTAGGTTGTCTGCAACAACTCGTTACTGTGACCAAGTCTTGCCAGTATTCTCAGAAACTAAAAGAAAACAAGAAAAACCCAACAACTCCCTCACAAACCCAGAGTATGCAGTTGAGTTTTTGAATGATTTGAGATGACCGAGAATTTAATTGGAGGAAAAAAAAAACCAAACAAACAAACAACAAAAACATAAGGGGCAAAAAAAACCAGGCTACAAGTGGAAAAAACCTTTCTGGTTCTGAGGCTGTTCCATGGCTACACAAACTTAGAGAGAAATAACAGCAGCAAAAGCCTCAAATATATTTTTACAAATTGGCAATAGCTTCATTAAACAGATTGGTGACCCTGAAGTTTTTGTCAGGCATGGAGCTGAACTAAAAAGGCTCCTTGAATTTATCCATGAGAGTGAAAAATAAAGAAAAAAGAAAAAAAAAGAAAAATTGAGGTGAGCACAACATACATGCAAGAGTAAAGGTTATTGAATGCACTCCTAAAACAATAAAATTCACTTTTACTGTAATTCTTTTGCAATTAACTGTGACGTTTTGACCATGAGCACAGTTACAAGCTGGTTACATTCTATAAGGGCTGCTATTCCCTATACCACATTTTGCCATTTGTTCTTCCTCTCATAGTGCCGTGATATTTTTATTTTTTTTTTACTAAGTCAAATGGATTTCAAGTCCCAGGGAGTAACATCATTTACTATTAAGTTGCATAGATTTCAAAGTGGTTTTTTTCAAATCAAAGTTTTCTATGTTCTTTCTCTCTGAAAGCCTAAAACAAAATGAAAGCAAGTCCTATCTTGAAGAACTTTACACAGTGTAATACCTTCTTGCTCTTCTTTAAACTCGTACTACATCATTGTCTTCAAACAACTGAAATAAAAGATTGGAGCAGAGTTTTTGCACTGTAAATTTATTAACTTAGCTAACCACAAACAAACCAACCCCTCTAACAAGTCCATATCTGTACATCAGGAGAAAGAAAATGTGTCCACACTGTCAGAATCAATATACTGCTCCCCACCACGATGTGCAGCCTCCCAACCACAGATCTCTCAAAAGGGCACTTCTCTCTTCTGGAAAGTTTCCTATTGCCTAACATTATCATGAAGCCAGTTACAGGGCTATATGGTGTCCCCTGTTTTCCTCAAGCTTGGCTCTTCCTATACTGATTTATTGTGGTGTAACCCAGACCAGCCACCAAGCACCACACTGCCACCCACCCATACTCGATCCAAAACACAACACTAGGAAAAAAATTAACTCTACCCCAGCCAAAACCAGGACATGATTTGAAACCAAGCTTTTCACACAATGTATGCTTATAGAGAACGCCACTATCTCTGCCTTCCTCCTTTAGCTTTGCATCTCTCTAACTGGTTGTTGAACTCTTACTTTCAGGCAAAGCCAAACAGTGCAGCTACACCTATGAGGAAAGTAGCACAGCCTTGTAAGAGTTACCACAAGTTATCACTCTGAAGTTACCACTTTTTCTTCTTTTTACGTGTCTTGCAATAAGACCTTTCAATGCTTTTGAGTACTGCCAGAGTCAGGTGAGGAAGGGCCAGAGGGGCTGGGAAGGGGAATACACTGCCAAGACAGCCCTTTCCCAGTAGCCACCCCACTTCCCTCAGAGTCTGTCTTAAAGCTGCTCACCAGCCTTCTCCATAACCCATTGCTCATTTTCTACACTTCATCCCAGTCAGATGTGTAGGATGAGGATAGTCTTGCTGCCCATAAAACAGTGAGAAATGACACACAAGCAAACTTCATCTTTCTACACACCAAATTCCTAAATTAGGTCTAACTATTAGTTTGAAGAATTGAAGGAAAAAACTTGCAAGAAAAAAATTAAATAGCCATACATTAAACACACATTCATTTTTATGTATATCATTGTACAAGTGAGAATAAAAATATTGAGAACTACAGAAGAAAGAAAATAGCAGATTTGTAACAGTTTTTTAGTCAGGGAAATCAAGAGTTAAAGTACCCACGGTAACTTCTCTGCAGGGCTTCTACTGGTTACTGCATTTATTTTAAAATTAACATAATGCAATTGAAAACCCAGAAGTAAGCCATGTTGTCTATGCACACTGAAACAGCCAGATCCTTTTTGTCTTACACATACCAGTGGGACACCAAATTCTGTTCAACAGTATTTCTCTGGTACTACAATAAGTCAGGCAAATCTTGTCTCCTGTGGATCTACCCCTCTCCTCCACTTCTGCATTCTGCTCTCCCACTGCTCACTCGAGAGTCTACTAACAGACATCTGCCTGAGCTTAAGTCAAGGAACAGTCAGTGTCAACCAGTTTACAGTCAGCTTCATGTATGTACATGAATGAGAGAAGTGCTAAAGATTGACTCCAAAGATGCAAGAGAGAATTAGAGTAGAGGAACAAAGTGATCAGGATTTTTTTATTTTTTTTTTTGGACAAGCAAGCACTTTCCACTGTATGGAAAGCAGGGTAAGTATCAGTTGTTTTTCTACTATCTGTTTATCTTTTTATGAAGCCTTGCATGAGCGTCACACTGCAGTAAAGCACAGTCTCCCCACCACACATACACTTTGTGTTCTGGATGCTTTAGAATAGTGAGAAGGCATTCAAATGTAGCAAGCCATGAATACAGTTATGATTTTTTTCTTTTGAAAGTATTTTCTTTTGATAGGGGATTTACAAAACTCAGCTCTTAGAACTGTATCTCTATGTAGTAGTCAGAGACAACTCTTGAATCCAGGATTACCTGAACACTTATTTGCCTAAACACTGGCCTCAGTGTAGGAGTACTCCACACATGTATGGCAAGGCTTAATAATTATCTCAAATAATTAGCTCAATTCAAGTATACTTCAATCTATACATGCCCAGCACCTGCCCCACTGTACTGCTGCTCACACAGCTGCCTGGGGATTCTCCAGGCTGCAAAAAAATAAATGTAGATCTTGGGTACCAGAGGCTGCTGCTTCAATACACCACTGTGCACAAGCACCTGCACACCACAGACAGCACTGGCAGAATCAGAAATTGCATTCAGAGCATCAAAAATGTTAAAGGTGTCAGAATCTCTGCCTTTATAAGCTGCGTCTGCATCAGCCCAAAGTCTCATCTGCGTTAGGAAGTGTTTATCACCATAATAAACTAATTCTATTCCTCATAAAAGTTGCAGGGCTTACTGTAAAAGAAATTCTCTCCTGCATTGTATATAGTTTTCTAGTTAAACTCTCCTGCTCTTCTGGGGTAATTACATGACAGTAATTTACATAGAGCTTAAACAATACTCACTTTTGGTTTCTAGATGCAGGACTGATATGCAGAGATAGACTGTCCCTATTTGAGAAGCTTCTAATTGTCCCCCAACATTTTAAAGAATACAGCAGAACTGGTGAGAGCCTTTCCCAAGGATGCTGGGAACCTGCTGTGAGCTGCATCCCATAACTGAATTCACACAGGCAGTTGCATTGCTAATAAATCTCTTCTTACTAGAGTCCTAGCAAAAATCCTGTCCTTTAAGAGGTGGCATCCACAGAGGTACATGGGACAGACCTTCCAAAAAGGTGAGGCTAAGGAAAGCTAATGTCAATAGTGAGAAAACAGAAGCATCTAAAGCCATTTCACAGGCAAACTTCACTGAACACACTGCATAGATTCAAGCACAGATATGGTGGGATGTGAGAAAATGCAGCAGCAAAAAGACAAACTACTGAGTTATTATTGTAGATAAAGCAATTGAAACAGTGTGAAACTCAGCCTAGCTGAGAAAGCAGAGTAGGTACATGCTTTCCAAAACCATGAAACTTCTGAAAGACAGGTCTCTTGATGCTGCAGTAGAGGGGGGTCTTTTCAAAAGTTCTGATTTACTTAAAATGCATGAGTCTTATCTGTAATTGTGATACTCACTGTGAGACACGGATTTAAATCCAAGATGGAATGAATTCTGAGAAATGCAGATTTAGATCGAGGAGAAAATAAAACAAACACAAGTTCAGACTGAAGTGCTGCAGCAATAGTGGAAAAGGACAAAATGAGAAATAGTAAAAGGAAAGATAGAACCCCTCTAGTGAGAAGAATGAAGAGAAAGTAAAATAGTAGAATAGAAAACCAAGATAGTAAACAAAAAGATACAGCAAAGTAAACAAATTCCCAAAAGACACTGTACAGCAAATATCTCAAAACTCTGACAAACTGCCCATGACTACACTCCTGGTCACTAGTTCCCAGATCAGGCACTAAGTCACATGCACGATGTTTCTCTTCTGCTCCATATAAATTATTTCTCAGATCAAATCAAGACTGCTACGTATTGAAGGGAGATGGAGAGTAAGCCAAAGTTCTGACACTGCCAGCATTGTTGGAAATGAGAAAATAAGAGGAGCTGGTAAACAGACGGCTAATGAAGATAAATGGGCCACAAGCAGAAGTCCCTGAAATGTCAAGTGATCTTCTCAAGGCCTTTTCAAACTACTGTACTGTAATAATGATGCTTTTCCCCCACACCACACTCTGTTTTTCTTTGTTTGGTTGGTTTTTTGGGGTTTTTTTGTTTGTTTTTTTAGTAGTGTTTGAGAGTATATTTTTTCTTTTTGAAAAGGGAAATTAAACTGGAAGGCTGAATAGAATCTTTCCTTCACATATAAAAAGTCTGCTTATTTTCCCTAAGATCACTGTCGATGCAAAGATGGAGCTGCATCCTTTCTTTTCTTCTCCAAAATCTTTTGGAAAGAAGGATAAAGAGCAAAATTCAATGTTTGTGAAATCCAAATGCAAAGAAATATGGACAACAAACAGTTATTCTTAGGTATAATGAGATACTGCATGCCTGCTGTGAATCAAAGCCACATAAAACACTTTATAGAATGAATAGCAGAATGGGGTAGGAACAAAAGAATTCCAATAGCTGCTAAATTTGTTTTCAAAAGACATTGTTTCAGCCTCTCAAGAAAAAGTTAAGTGCTGTGAGGGCAATTCAAAGATCTCTTTGGATTCCTATTCCGCACTAAAAAAAAATTATTATTAGAGCAGATGTAAGAACAAGATTCAGCTAGCTCCAAGTAAATGGTTACCTGCTGTACTGTATAAACTTAACTTAGAACATCTAAACCAAACCAAATGGAATTAGAAAAAAAAAACAACAGACAAAAACCAAAACCAGAAACAAATCACACAGAATTAGTCAGTTTGAGAAAACCTCATTTGAAAAGGCAAAGTCAAACTCCCAACTCACAGTACAATCCTTTAACTCTAATTCCCGAGATAAATTCTCAAACATGCAAGTCAGTTTGAGCTCTTGTTTTTCTCTCTGAAGGTATTTATTCCACAAACTCTGTAGGTAGCATTGTTTTACATGTATGTGCTTGCAGATATATATACATGTCTGTATATTTGCAAGGATGTGTTATATATGTTGTGCTGAGAGAATATTTTGCAAAATAGAACCTAGAACCAAGGCTTGTTTTAATAATTCACATATTTCTGCTGAAGATACTCCATCTAAACACTGTAAGTTTTATCTGAAACATGCCATACACAGCGTACCTTACTTAAACGTGACAGTAAATTATCTACAACTGCTTTTTCTCTAACTGCTGAGTGCATGAACATTCTAAAGACAAAAGAATAAGGTTTGATGATGGGAATCTTGTATATGCATCTTTATATTCAGTAGTGAACAGTTGCTGACATGAACACCATGAACGCCAGTTGTTGACATGAATTCTTAAAATGTTTTGAAGGGAGTTTATACCATCCTTCCACATGAGAATAAGGGGATCATTTTATCAGTTACAGCAAGGCACATAACTGATAAAAATTTTATCAGTTACTGAAGCTTTAAAATCCATGTCAATTCTAGAGCAAAATTAGAGCAGTAAGTGCTTCAAATTATAACAGTCGGTAGGATATGAAAGCAAGTCAATTAAAGAATTGAATCATAAGGTCAATTTTTTCCAAAGATAATTAGCAAGTATACAGATATCTCTCCGACATCTGTGGAGACATGGGTAAGAATGCAATTAGACATGTCTTTGAACTTGAAGTAGTCCTAGGCTTTCAACAAATATTTGTGACTGAATGAAGAAATGGATTAGTCTATTTGATATAATTTCGAAATCAGGAAATAAGCACAGGAGTACAAAACAACAATGAAAATCAATGGAAGATGAGAGGAGGTTTTCGGTTGGAGTACTCCTCTTAAATGAGACAGTTGTTTGTCCCCTTCTTGTTTCTAAAATAGTGTCAGTTCCAAAGGAATCAAGGAGCAAAACACTAAATAAGAATAAAACTATATGTAAAGGTACTCCTATCTCTAAATTATCACAAAAAAAAGTGAGAATTTTCTGTTGTAAAGTTGGTTGTGCTAAACAGCAAAAAGTGGCATGGTTACATTTTCAGAGCAGTAATTATTCACGAGTGGGTTTTTTTTTTATATTGTTGCTTTTTGTTTGGTTGGTTTTAGCTTGTTTTTTTACTCTCCCCACAACTTGTTTCTTTAAAAAGTACAATATTCTTGTGCTACACAAGCACCAGGAATCTGACAGTTCTGTTGTTACTATTCCTACAGACTATGAAAAGAGGTGGCATTAGTTACTTCAAGCTGTGTTCGGCTTTTACATATATTTTCAAATTTTCAGCAAGCTGAACTAAATAAGACACATGAGAAATAAGGAACTAGATGTCCACTTCAAAGACAGACCTCCATCACATAATGGGAATTCAAAACCACTTTCACAACAGTGTCTATATAATTGCTATCAACAATCAAATGTAAAAATCCTAATAAAAAAAAGAAGGTCCAGCAAACTGACTATCCATCTCTAGAGATCACTAACAGTAGATTTTTAGACAAAAGTAAAATACAAATAAGCAATACTCCTCCTCTGCATCAGGTGATGTCTGGGTCAATCAGCATGTAAACCATGGACTTTGTGCTAAATAGGTTTTAGTGAATTTTTTTTTTTCCCTTCCATTTATTTGCCCAGTCCTTTCTGAAACCACCTAAAACCTTAATATCCACTACAACTTAAGAGTCCAGTCATTGCAAACACAATTATTACACACACACACACGCCCCTCACAAACTCAGAGAAATCAAAAAAATACTCAGGGAAACAAATGACCAGTCAGAGCCAACTCAAAAGAGAATTCACTAGGCTGAAGAACTCATTGTCTCAACTTATATCTACATTTAGCACATCAGAAAATGAATAAACTTAAAACAAACTTTAAAAAAAATAACAAACAAAACAAATAGGAAGAATAAGCATAAAATTATAACAGTATTTAATAGTACACTTCCTGACTGGTCTTCTGTGTTAAATTAGAAGTCACTGAAACTTAATTCTTTTCTCTTTTTAAAATCTAAGTAAAAGGCAGCAAGAATGCATGCCCATTTCAGACAAGTTTCAAACTTTCATTATACCCCTGGAAAAAAAAAAAAAAAAAGCTACATGAACCCAGGAATGCTTCACAATAAAAAATGAATAATGCCCTTTTCACTATGAAAAGCTCAGCCGGCAGTCTCTCATGTTTTCCTTTCATACTTATACTTTCTACTTAGTAAATTAAAAACATTACATTCTGATTATGGAGTAATATACTTCTCTGTGCAAAGATAAATAGATTACCAAATGGCAGCTCCTGAAATTGAAGGAATAATAGGAAAATAAGAAAGTAAGCTTGTTTTTACGAGACTAAAGTATGGTATCACACCTTTGGTAATAAATGTTGATTTCTTGTAAATAATACATTGCTTTTCAATTCTGCTTTATGAGAAAATATAACCCTTACAGAAAAAAAAAGTTTTCAGCAAAAACTAATGTTTTAAAAAGAGCAAAGTGATTTTTATATCTAAACATATCAGGTGCAGTAAGGAAAGCAATTAATAAAGATTTGAAGTATATTGATAAGTGACTTTATAGCAACAACAGATTTTATATGACATATTGCCATGTAGAAATACTTGCAAAACTGTGCCTTTTAGCAAAACTAATCTAGGAGGCATTCGATACTAGAGGAAGAACCACTGCAGTGGTGACATGACTAAATGGTAATTAGAGACCATCAATAATCAGAAAGGCAATTATACTGGAGAGTCCATATTAGAAAGCAGTTGAGTGCCGTTCACTGGCTAAGTTGATGGTATTAGTTATACAGTAATTTAGCATTGTTGTGTATGGAATAATGTTATGAAGTATCTGCTATACATATTATTCAAGTAATACTGCCCCATTCTGATTAAATAGCATCTATTAAATATCAGTAAAAATAGAATAAGTTTCCTTCTGTCTTGATATATAACTTTAAATCTATTATACTGTACTCAAGCTTTTGTTATGCCTGTATAATAAACTATAACTGAAATTTAAAAAAAAATAAATGTCTCTTCAAGTGTCATTACAGCTTAATTAAAAGCATTTACATATCCAAGACTATCACCTACTTTTGCACTCGGACACTAACAGATTCCAGGAGTCGCTGTGTTTGATTTCCATAGGCAGTATAAACTGAAGGGATATTTCCATTTCTTTCATTTCAATCTATGAACCATTCTGTGCAGGTAAAAGGGTTACAACGGCTGAGATGATCACTGGTGCATGACTACATACACACACTACATATATATATATGGACATACATCTGTATATAGACAAAGGCACGTCTTGGCAAAGAAACATGTTCTCACTGGACTCAAACAGGATTACCCATTTCTCTGTTCTACAACCTTTCAGATATTTACTACTGGTAAACAATAAACTATTTAGTCAACCAGCTGTTCAAGGGTACAGTGTATTTGTACTTGTTAATCTTGTCGTCTTCACAAATTAACAGCCTCATAGTACTATGTTACACTACTACTACAGTACACAGCATAAAATGATTTTGAACAGCATCCCAGCAGATTGGCAGGATTTTATCCTTGTGTCTGCCTCCTCCCTTTCAGAAGGGTTCTTCAATCTATGTAGTTCCCTGTCTGACATAAGTACTGCTGAAGTAACTTCTCTGACTCTTGAAAGGAAAATAAGCCTACAAGTCATTACTCCTGAAGAAGCACCCTGTAATTGCTTCATGGCACTTGTAATTATTTGGATGTTGAAAAACATCAGTGAAAGGTTTGCTCCTACTCTGGTTTTCTGACTAGTTGCTCAAGGAATTTTCTTTTTTTACTGGTTTTGACCCCAAGTTGTACTTTGTATAAAATAACTGTAGAGATATTTACAAATGAATACCTAGATGTTGGAATCAGAGGTAATGTACTGCACATCTCAGAAAAAGCTTTCACACCAAAAACTGTGACTATTGCTAATGATCAAGATAAAGAAGCTCGCTGGAAATTGTAAAACACCCGTGGGAGAAATACCTTAATATGCATATATAGCTAAACACACATATAGAAAATATGCATATATAGAAACATATGTTCTTTTCCATCTCCCTCACTCCAACAAGAAACAAAGAATCAGACACTGGTAACTTACAATAACTGAGAGAGACAAAAAAAAATAGGACTGAGTAACACCTCTACTAATAGTCAAGAAAATGATATATCCTTTTCCAAATGCACTGGGAGAAGAAAGTCTAGCAAAGAGTCTAAAGAGCCAACAGATTATCAAAGTACAAAGAAAACATTCCATAGAGGTAAGGCTAGACCAGGATACTAAGGGAAATACACGCTTCCCTATTTGCTGTGCTAAAACTTGGAGAGTGTCCCATGCCAGAAGGTTTTATTTCCAGGGGAGGTGCTGAACAGATCTGTGTCAGATTGAAATATCAGTAGAAAAGGCTTTAAAGCAAACTCCAAATGAACAGCAACAAATCACTAGTACCAGAAGTTATTCAGTAAAGAGTTTGTGATCAGCCCAGAAATGAAACAGCTGTTTGTGGAGTGTAAAATTCACAATAAAAAATGCCTTGGAACAAGAGTATTGCAAAGTGGTTCATAAAGCACAGTCCATCACCAAATGGGCTGAAATTTAACGCATACACATGTTTAAAAACTCAGCCAGATTTTTTTATTTTTTTTTTATATGAAAGGAAGGGGGAGAAAATCTTCAAGGGCTTCCAAACACAAAAGAATTCTCTTTCTGATGAAGCCCTTCAACTCAAATTACCAGAGAGTGCAAAAGTTCCACTACATGCTTACAGGGTTCTTCAAAACACACTGGATATACACTGGGGCAAAGTCAAGACAGTAGGCTAGATAGGTCTTGTTCTTACCCAAAGTATGTGGGCTTGGGTTTTGGTGTACGTGTTTTCTACTCATTTACTCTACTGTGCTATAAACCATGTGAAATATCAAATGCTAGGAACCTCTAATAATTTGCAGTTAAACTACTAATAAAATGTTGAACTATTCACAAAATTTTCAAAGACATCTGGAAGATTCATTTTCAAAAGGAATATAATTATAATAGACACAACTTAGTTAGAGACTCAAAGATGTTCTGTAATAGAACCTTGCAGCACTATCATCCTTCTCAGAGAAAAAAAAAAAAGCTTACTTTTGAGTTGAAGCAGTCTAAAATGGCAAAACCAACTTCAGAAGCAAAGGCTTAGAGATAGTTGTTACCTAGACTATTTGAAACCCAACTTATTTTCACATTTGTGCAGGCTTGGGGCAGATTACCAATGCAGCTTCCTCACTAGTCTTCAGTATTGACTCAATATAAGCTCAATAGTTCTCATATAACACACAAAATCAAGACTGGAGTCCCAATAACATCTCTGAGAACTCATCTGTAAATGCCTTCGCAGTCTCAAGTTGGAATTGAGAACCTGGGATCAAACCCAGAAAGAGGGCGAAGAGGAGGACAAGCCTAAGTTCTTTGGCATCCATCTCTAAAGCCTGCATTTCACCAAAGTGCAATACATATCAGATATTGGATGCTCAGTAGATTTCCCCCCATCCCAATCCACCTCAGCATTCTTTCTTCCTCTTATTTTTCTCCTCTTTAAAGACACAGGCCTAGACAGTCAAGGTTGAACCCCTCTACGTTGTCCAGGCCATAATTCCCATTGTCCAGGCCATAATTCACCATACTTATTTCCCACATAAATTTTTATTCATTTTTAACTCTACTCATTAAAAAAACATTTATCTTAGAAACCTGAGCTTAGTTTTAAAGCTGAATAAAATTAAATTACATTCGATGGTCTTCAAGCAGCTTTACAAAACTGGTCAGGGTCTTGCTAATAAACAAGTTAGAGAATGGCAAACAGAAATATGCAACACCTCTTTGCTTAAATTCAGCTGCATCGTAAGATCCAATTATTTAATGAAATATGATTAGTCTTAAATAACACCTGGAGTTTGTTCAAATTACAGTGAAATTGAAAAATAGCATAACAGCACACAGGTCTTTAAGGTTTAAATCAAGGTTTTCTTCGAAATGAAACCCAGGAGGAGAGATTGAGAAAAAAATGAATTCACAGTATTTATGTTTGCTGATAGATGATAAAGATTTGGATGTCCTCAAAGATATTTCTTATATCCAACAAAGGAAGAGTTTCATAAATAAACGGCAATACCACTGTCACCTCCTCCTTTCAAATGTAACATTAAAAATCCCAAATGAAGGACTAGGAGAGTGGACTAGGTTCTTGAGCATCCATAATGCCAATCTGACCACAAGTTGAAGCATCTGATCCTGCTCAGTAGGATAATATGCAAAGATGAAACTATGGTATATAAAAATGAGAAAAAAGAAGCAAAACTCTCACAAAGTCAATGGGAACTCTTCCCCTACCGCCCCTCAGGGTAATAAAAAAACTTACTATCAGAGAAAGTGAATTTATGAAGGAAACAAAAAAATAAAGAAAGAATTTTAGTAGATTTTGATTAGCAGGGATGTTAAGCAATAACATTGCTTTCAGCAAGAAGATGACACTTTAGTGATATTGCAATAGTATGCAGCAAACTTCTGCACTCACATGAGAAGAAGTTTGATCTCTAATTGCTGGTGGATCTCTGAACACAAGGAGCATATAAGAACTTTCTTAGTGGAATTTGACCTTCAATACCTATACTTCTTCGTACTTGTCAGAAAACTTAAATTAACCACTGAAAATAGCTTCTCTGATCATTGTTATTTCAGCAAAGCAGGTCAGCAGCCTGTCAGCTCTCTCGTGTAACCTTGCCCTTGCTACAGTCCTAATCCATCAAGGTAACTTCAAGGATAGTTTGAAATTATTTTTCCCCAAGGTAGCATTAGGTTGACACTTACAACAAAAGCTCAGCATTCTCAAATCCTTCCCATCCCTTGTCATGAACAGATGGCACAATAAAGACAGAACCATTTCGTTACTCTCAAAACTTAGAGGAAGTGGAATTTGTTCAGAAAAAACAAAATTGATGCTATAAATATTTCTGAAGATGGTTATGGTTTAGTACTCTAGAAGTACAGTACTAGCAATAAACTTCTTGGTCTCTGACACTACAGTCTTCAATATGTGATTGGAAGTTAGAAGAACACAAGATGATTAGAAACAAAACCCATTCTGCCCCAACTCAAAAACTACAAATTCCTTTTCTTAACTGTCTGAGAGTCCTAAAAAGCCTAAAAGGCCTTTACACCACCACGTATTGGGCAAAAGAGCAGCTGAGAAGTGCATGGGTGATTAACTCTGGAGTGGCACACACTGCAACCAGTATCAATCATTACACTACTCATTGCTGCTGGTAGAGCTGCTTTTAAACCTAAAGCAATCCTGATCCCTTGTACAGTGGGCTTTAAAGCTGTCTTTGCTTCCACTCCCTCTGGTACCACCATGAAGCAGACCACAGCAGTATCTCTGCTTTCTAATTCCTGCTCTTCTACTCATTACAGCAACAAAGAGGCACAACCACACAGGACACCCGAAATTTCTCTAATTAAACCTACACATCAGGCCATCTCTTCTGCATTAGTAAGGAACCCACTTTAGCCAATGTAGCACAACATTAGTATGTGTCCCGCTCCTCACCGATCCTTTTAGAAGATGGCCAGAGAATTGCAACTTAAAGCCTAAATCTGGACTAACTAGAAGACTCTTGAGCGCTCAATAAAAAAAAAACCAAAAACCAATTTTGTTCTCTGTTTTCCCTGGCACCAGGGGACTCTGCATAACAACAATGCTTTCTGAACAGTCAAAAGAAGAATTTCTTGGCTTTCTGAGTGCAAGACTAATTAATCAACCTACCTAGAAATTAAGGACCATAAAACCTCATCATTTCTAGTGCAGAGCATCTCTCTCTCCTCCTTTCTTCCAGCTAAATTTACTGAAATATCTGAAAAGGAAACACTCACTTCTATAATTGGACACAGTACTTGCATTAACCTTTTTTACAAAAGAGCATATAGGAACAAACATATAGGTTATATACTTTCACAGAAATCTTGACACTACATTTTTACACAGCTTAATATATTCCCGGGAAGAGGTCAGTGAATAGAGTGATGAGTGTGATATGGTATCCAAAAGAGCTTTTCTCCACCTAGTAAATGAGACACCTCAGTACTCAAGTTCAGCTGAGATAGTATTTAAAAATAAAAAAAAATAATCACTACACAGGAAATATTTTTTTCTTGTTATTTGACAGGAGAATGAATATACAACTGTTTACAGTGAATTATAGCATAAAACTAATAAAAAGGGTTGAGCTGACTAAAGCAAATATCATGCCAATCAATCTGCTTTCAAAAATCCTCTTACTGACACAGTGCAAAAACCAGGCATAAAAGAAAAAATGCTTACACTGTATCACCTGGTCATTTCTTTATGCATTCAGTTTTCTATTGTGATTAGAATTTCCTATAGAGAGGTTGCTGAAGAGATAAAAGAAAAAGAAAAAGACAGGAAACAAAAAAAAGAAAGTTCTGCTACCATACAAGATAGAATACTAACTAGATGTGAGGAATCTTTTTGTCTGTCAATGGCAGTTAAAAAATCCTCCAAGTAAACAATTAAAATACGAAAATTATCATAGTTGATATTTATTGAAACTAGATGAAACCCAAAATTAGATTTAAAAAAATCCAAGTCATCCTGATTATTGAAAACAGTACTATAAAAGCTCTCAAAGTCATGGTTACTAGGAGAAAAAAATCATCCATGTTAATTAAGGCTATTTTCTAACTTTGCATTTAAAAGAAAGATTACAACATATTTTATACTGATGTTCTTACAGACACTATTATTCCATAGAGACGTGCTCCTATATTAATATTTATGATATGCATATTGGCTTTTTGAGTTGGTTACAGTTTGCTCTCCTACAAAATACCTTAGAATTGCTACATAGCTGCAACTGCCCTGTAATTCCATCGGTGATATTAAGAGAGCTTTAGGGGTTAGTTCAAATCTTGATGGCTTGAGGGCACTCTTTGATTTTAATAAAGAAGCCTATACAAAGAGCAAGGTATCCGTTTAATTACAAGTAGGTCAGAGCAAAACTAGGCCATTTTTCCTTTGGGCCAAACCAGAAGCCAGAGGCAAAAGGGTTCTCCTACAAATGCCAATCAGCAGTTACACAACCGAGAAAATGAATCGGCTAGTGGCTTTTATAGAGCAAAGCAATGGCTGCCTCTGAGTATTCAGGATCACTTAAGGGAGCAAAGCCTTTGCAAATGTCCAGTTCCCCATGAAGGAAGGGAATGCACAGGTACAACTGGAGAGATTGTGTTTTCCTGTAGATTGCACTATGTAAAGGAGGGGGAAAGGAACCAACTGGCAAATCCAACTGCCATACATACCATTAATTTATCTAGTGTTGTGTTAACCATCTGTCAATTTTTATTACATGAAAGAAAGGATTAATGCTGCATGATTATCTACCTATATATACACCTTCACATTTCATATATGCAAGAGATCATCTGCCCTGTACCAACAGTCCTTCTATAGCATAATTTGAATCAAGAGCCTGAAGACTTCAGGCTCAGGCAAGTGCCATTACTGCATAATTAAGCACAATTCAGAATGTTATTTGGCATCCACTTTTTGCTAGTAATTTTTTCTGACACAAGTCACCATTCTTCAGGCTGCCATCCACACTGCATTATTTAACAACTACCTAAGTGCCTTAAAATCTCCCTCAGAAATCAGGATCTTAAAATAATATACATTTCACATGCAGATATCAGGGGTGAATCTGTCCATAAAGGCATATTTTTGTAACAGGACAAAATAAAGAATGAAAAATCAGAGGGGAAAAAAAATTATAGCTTGCTCATAGGAATAAAGCAAACCAGAAAGAGAGGAAAAAAGAAAAGTCAGGTGAGTATTGTGTTCTCTGAAGGGAACTTTTGACTAGAATTGAATAAACACTTCAACAATATTTGTTAGGCTAGCAGTCCTGTATTTGCTTTAAGTATCAGCTCTTTCACAAAGCTAAATGCCTCATAGGAGATCCTCAACATCCTTATTGCCTGGATTCCAGAAGAGGTGGAAGACCAGTAGCATGATGGGGACCCATGCTGTCCTCAGATACAACAGGCTCCTCAACCCCTGTGACTGACTTATGTTGTCCCTCCTCACCTTCTCAGTGCCATTTAACTGCAAGCCCACTAACACTGAGGCTGACTAGTTATTTCTCAAAAATGCAGCGTGCAAGAGTGGGAACAATCTTATGGAACTGTGTCTTCTGGTACACCTACTGGCAAAGCTTTGCTTAGATGAGTCTATCAGCACTGCAGAGAACTTTGCCAGGCACTGGGACTCGATCACCTACACTGTTGTCAACACTGCACCAGACACAGTTTTTATCCAGATGAACTTAACACTGTTCAAGCAATTGCTGTACATGATAAGGAATAAGTTTAGAGGCAGACACTGTGTTTTGAATGGTAAAACAGGGTGACATCATGCACCAGGACACAGACCATTCTGTCTGTTGGCTTTAGGGCCACTGAACGCTCTTAGGAGCATTTGCGTCTACACTAATAAACAGAGTTGCAGAAGTAAATATGAATAGGCTAGACTAGACTATTTCAGTCAGAAGGCATCTACAACAGCCATCTATTTCAACTGCCTGACCATTTCAAGTCTGACCGGAAATTAAATCATGTTATTAAAGGCATTGTTCAAATACAACTTGAACACTGACAAGGGGTACTGATCAAGCCTCTAGGAAGTCTGTTCCAGCATTTGACCATGAAAGAAATGCTTCTTAATGTCAAGTCTAAATCTCCCCTGGCTCAACTTTGAACCACTCTCAGACATCTAATAGCTGGATACCTAGTAGAAGAGATCAGCACCTCCCTCCCCATTCCTCCTCAGCAAGCTGTAGAGAGCCCTGAGATCACCCCAAGAGAAGTGGATCTATAAAGAGAAACAGTTGGTGAGGATGATTGTTCACACTAAACCCTCGAAAATACATAGACTATGAACAAGCTCCAGTTCAGACCGAACAATTCTTTACTGAGAGAATGTGTTATATACACTCTGGGAACATCTCTTCTGGGTTCATTAAATTTGAACAGTTACCACACCCCAAGATCATTCCTTAGTGCAAACCAAAGTGTGGCATCTCAGCTGCCTGGGTGTTTTCTTCAAAAACACACTCCTGATTCTACCCAAAACTTGATATAGGCATACTTTAAGTTTACCAGTATAAACTGCATGCAAATGCTAACCATTAGAAAACAATGTAAGATTTCCTATATATAGGAATACATTTGCAGTTCTTATATACTTCCAGATATTATGCTAATCAAGAAATGGTTGAGTATATCAAGTGGCCCCTCAAGAATATATAATGTTGTTTGATTTTCTGTTAACAGGAAGATCCCCCTGCCAAAACCATACCAGAAAAGCAAAGATTTCAGTCTTTACACAAAACTTCATGTAAAGACCAAAAAAATCAAATAACAAAGCTTTGTTTAAAGATAATAATCTAGCCTATGGTCAGTCAATTAAAAGAATAGTATTCTTGAGATAAAAATCAGTGCTCAAACTAACTTACCAGTGGGAAATATGTAGTATAAAATCATAACAAATTATCAGATCAAGTGAACTGAACCTTAACTTTGTATTACAAGGTTACCACAAATGGCTGTTTTGCTAGATTTACAGATGGAACAGACTCAAATACTCCTGCGGAACATGATATGCAAAATAAGATACAAGTAGGTGTCATAAAAAAACCAAAAAAGCCCAGTTACACAGAACTAGGACAAGATGTTTTGCCAAAATCATCAGACCATATTACTTCGTATAGACAAATGAAGGGCAAGCAGAAAAGTTTACATCAGGGACTTCTTCAGGTGCCAGAGGCTTCAGTTATTAAGCTAGGTAGTAGAAACTTGTTACTGACTTTTGATAGACCAAGTTGTTTTCAGAATGCATATCTAATACAATTTTAAGAACTTATAAATAATTTAAGAAAATAAGATACCGTGCACTGCTGTAATAGAATTTGTGCAAGGGTTGCAGTCAAAAATTTGAAAAATCTAGAGTTAGCCCATTTTTATAATAAGTGTTGAAGTTACAAATTGAAATCGGAATGTTTCAAAGGCTCTTGTTTTATACATCTTTAAATAATTTTTAAGGGTGTTTGTTCTTTCACTTGAGACAAAGGTGTAGATAATATTCTGAACATGTATTTGCCTGTACACTTGTCTTCCCCCATTTCAACTGGATTAATTGTATTTGCATGAATTAATTCCCAGAATTCTTGATTCTTGCCTTCTCCTGAGTTCTCCCAAGGCTTTATAACCTGCTTTGTTCTTATTTGAAGCCTTTAAAAAGCTTTGTTAGTAATTGCTAGAAAGAAGCATTATTATACTCCAGTTATTCCATCCTTTGTCTGCAATCCCTTTCTACTGCACATACAAAATACAAGAGTGCCTTCCTGGTAGCGAGTGGGTGATTCTTTCTCAGATTGCTTCTGCAGTAGGAAAGAACACTGTACTTTGGAGAACAGGGCCTTTTGCTTATTCTTCCATTTTACATTGTTTGCATCCCTGCTCGCTCCAGCTACTACACTAAATCCATGTTATAATCTTTCCCCTAATGTTTGTATACCTCTCTATCTGGAAAGTCTAGGAGGTTACAAATGCAGGCTATGCTATATATTATGGATTAGATACCCCACAAAGAAAGTATGACAATGTCTTTTCCTATCAAATTATTAGATAGTTTAAGATAATAATACCTAGTATAGATGTATTCTGTCATTCTATCATATCTGAACTCATTTCATAAATATAGATTTACCATAATTTTTCTTGCATTATTTTACAGACTTTACTCTTATACATATTTGGTTACTTAAGCAGTGTTGGTACCTTTAGAAATGGCAGCAGATAACACAAAATACAATTTCACATACATAAAATTGAAATAATCCCTGACTAATGAAGAGTTATTTTAGTGTAACAGACATTTGATTCTTCCATGCAGCCTTCAGCATTCATAAAAATCATCACAAGAAGGTCTCTGATGAAGCTGAAGAATTTTCCTCTGTACTGATATTATGTAGGAATTCTCAAATTGATAGAACTATCATACTTAGATGCACATTAAAATGTTCACAGTATCTTCCTTTCCTTACTAGTTCTCTTCAATTCTTTCTTTTCTATTAACTTTTCAGTTTTTTAGTTTAGGAGCTATATACTCTTATCAGATGAAACAGAGATCTCACTTGCAAAACTATATTGTGCTATGCATGATTATAGCAGAAAAGATTAATTGAATATGGTTATTTTTTATTTAAATTCTTCCCTTTTCTCATCTGTTCATCTCAACATTTACTTGGGCAATGAAAAATTAAATGCTTTATAATTTCCATCATAAAATCCCTCACAAATTACCTGGAGTTGTTACTATTTTAAAAGCAATGTCTGACAGATGATAAACATGAAGCTTTTTTTTTTATTATTTGAAATTTCATAGATTTGATTTTAATTTCAGGAGCAATTTGATAGTTTATATGACTATTAAGTTTATGAATTACTGCTTACAGCTGTTCTGCAGTTCTTCCTCAGGGTTAAGCAGTTCAGTAGGAAACTATCACTTTTTAATTAAATCTAATAAGAAATAGGACAAATCTGTTTGTTTTTTAAATTCAACATAGGATATGAACAACTTGCTAAATAAGTATCAAGATATAACTAAGTCCATTTATTGCATTCTAAATTACGAGTTGCACCGCACACCTTAAATGGAACTTGTGCAAGTGTTTGAGAGACTGATGCTGTTTACAAGAAGTTTTAACACTTTAAAAAGTGGTCACAGACTAAGCTCTTAGTGACCACAGTAGAAGCTTTGCCAGAGAAAGCTGACAGTACAGCTCCCAGACAGGAACTTGGTACAAAATATACTTTTTCAAAGCCAAAGCGGGTTATCAGCATTTGTAGAAAGAATCTTTATTCTTCAGAACCTCATTACTAGGGTATACCTCTTAGATACAGCAGTCTATTGTGCTATGCAGCCAACCATCCCAATGTCTATGTCTTGTTTGATCCCATTCTGACTACAGAGACAGACTAATTTGCAGTGATCCCTGACAAGTTTTGGCATTCATGAGGCACTGATACTCCCACTCAAATCTTATTTCACACTCTACTACAATATAATAGCTATTTCTGTAATATAGGGCAACAGAATCACCAGTACCTTAGGTTAAGGAAATGCCAGTGTCTACATTTAGCCCATAGCCAGGGCTGAAATACAGCAGCTGCTCTACCATCCAATGATTCCTCGGCAGCAGAGAAGGGGGAATCAGGAAAAAGACAGGACACTTGTGGGTTGAAATTAAAGCTGATGAAATGAACAGCAAAACTATTATTAATACCCACATCAATATGAAGTATACAAAGCTATGCTCAGCCCAGGGGGTATGTGGTGGTCACAATAAACGAGAAAGCATCCCTCAGGAGCAGGAGGATAAGCAAGCCCCTCAAGGGACAACCCTTGACATAAGAAGTAGCAGCAGAAGGAAAAGGAAGAACACAATCAGGAGGAGCCTCTATCCTCCCCAAGCTTCCCCCTTTATAGTCAGTGTGTGATTTATGGGATGGGATACACCTGTAGCCAACTCAGGGCAGCTGATCTGGCTTTTGCCCCTCCCAGCTCCTGACTCAAATTGCAAACAGCTTGTATAACATGGCTAGCCTGTGATCCTATCCTAACAAAACCAGGACAGCATGAAGTCTTTACTTTCAGAGGCATTCACATATAGATATTCAAGTGGAACAGATTTAGGATTTTTTTTTCTTTTGTTCCAGTTCCTCCCTGATAAATTCTGGTCTAACAACTAGACCATTCACCACAAAACTGATTTAATTCCCATAATTCCTCACCACAGCTAAATTATTATATCTCAAACACAAATCTCTCTTTCATTCATGTGATGACTTCTGTTTGGGTGACTTTTTTCTGTGCTGAACAGTTGCTCTATCAATCAATGACCTCTTCTCAGCCAAGAAGGGGTATCAAAAAACAGAGGGGAAACACACAGGATGAAATGAAAACAGACTTAATAGAACAGCAAAGCTAATATTAATACCCATATAAAGTACACAATGCTTACACTCACCTCAGCAAATGTACAGCAGTCACAATGAACAGGAAAGCAGCCCTCAGGAGCTGGATGATGAGCAAACCCCTCCAGGAAGAGCACTCCTTGGAAGAAAAAGCAGGATCTCCTCCCCAGACTGCCCCCTTTATACTGAGTGTGATGTTTATGGGATGGGATACACCTGTAGCCAACTCAGGGCAGCTGCCCTGGCTTTTGCTCCTCCCAGCTGAAGCTCTTGGCTGACTTGAAACTGCTAATGGCCTGCAGACTGTGGCTGGTCTGGGATTCTCATGCAGTGAAACCAGAACAAGGAGTTACAAGGACTCCAGATTATTGGAATTTTTAAAAAGCATCATGTTAGGTTGAGAGAAAGAATGTATGCTCTTGCTGTAACCTGCGATGGAAAGGTGAGATGAAAGATTAAGTCATTTCCATTATTTCAATTAGAAGTAAGCATTATGGTCACAAATTGGAACAGAGGAAGTTCTACCTCAACATAAGGAAAAAATTCTTTCCTGTGAGGATGATGGAGCCTGGACCAGGCTGTCCAGGGAGGCTGTGGAGTCTCCTTCTCTGGAGACTTTCAAGACCCACCAGGATGTGTTCCTCTGTGGCCTGCCCTGGGTGACCGTGCTTTGGCAAGGGGGGTTGGACTCCATGATCTCCAGAGGTGCCTTCCAGCCCACACTGTTCTATGCTTATTTCTCCCACAGAACGGGTAAAGGAAATTACCCATTCTTGAACTTGTAAACTTCACATTTTGCAGTCTCAATTCTACAGTCAGATTCTCCAGAAGATCCTTTTCTACCAATATCCATATTTGTGTCTTTTTCTTTCTCCTTTTATCAATTGCATCCATTTTCCCACCTTCCCTTTAGAATTCAGGTTTTGAGAATAACCTCCTTTTTCTTTCAAGCCTCTTCACTTAGGGGATGCAGAGGTTATTAGATGATAGTTACTGTATGTCCTGGTAAGGACAGGAAGATCCATCTTCAGATAATTGCTTTATTTTCACTATCTACACAATCTAAGCATACAAAAAAGCCCTCACCTGTATACATGCACTACATTCTTGAAATGTCTTACTGAAATATGACTTAGAAACAGAGCATTCTGTTCAGAAATTTTAGGCTATTTACTAAGCACAGTGAACAGACCAGTTTGACAGAATTACTAGTTTTCAACAGCACTGGCAGTCAAGTTCCTCAGAAAGACTTGAAGTCTACCAAAAACTATTTATTGTAAAATTCTGCTTCCAGTCTTCTGTGTGTTTCTTTGTGTTTCCAGTTAAAGGTGGTGTGTTGGTTCCTTCAGGTTTATCCTTACTGTGCATGTAGAATGTACACTAACACACATTCTAATTTTAAGCAATAAAAAATGAAGAATATATTAAACATTAAATATACAGCATTTGCAAAACTGTTGTTTAGAAAAGCCTATAATGAATACAAGAGCTGCAGAATATCTAGTCTAAACTGAATTTAGCCTAGAGGAAACATTTTCATAGGGCAGAAACCATTCTTGCATGGAAGTGACACAGGCAGAAAGAGCACAGGTCAACTATAAAAGCAGCACTGAACCACAGGATTAAAAGAAACATCCTGTCCCACCATATAAATTCATCACTGTTACAAGAAACTGAGAATCTGTTTTTCTTTTTTTCAGGAATTTATGCCCAAGAGTAAGGTCAGGAGACTGAAGGATTATTTATTTATTTCTCTAGAAAGACTTTATGTTGTCAGAAATGCATGGAATATCTAACAGTCTTAGGAAAGAAGTCCCTATCACATTTCCAGATCAGTGATTGCAAAAGCCAGAGCTTGCAAAGTCTGAGCATACAATGTTGCATACAGGTAAGGATTTGCATACAAAGGACTTTGCAAAAGGAGAGCATATTTTCTTATTCAGTTTTCAAAATTTCTGTCATAATCCATTCCACACTATCAGTTATAAAACCTAGTTATTAAAGTTGTAACTGTTTTAAGCTAAATTGACAATTACCTGCACTGAAAAACACATCTTTTTAATGTTTCAGCTAAAAACATGTCTGAGTGATTTCAATAGTTGCTTCTTGAAATCCAGAAAGAACTTCCTCTCTTTTCATACTATGATTGAGGCAAATATAATAAAAGTTATTAAAGTGGCAAATTATAACCACCTTCAATGCCAGCATAGGTTGTACACTTTCCAAAGAATTAATGATTTCCCATTTTTTTAAAGCATTTCCTTTTTTACCTACTGTGAAATTCTTAAATGTGCTTTTGAGCAGTCTTTGAAAGTGTCAGACGGTCACAGAAGCTCTATTCACAGCCTTGGCATTTCTTCTCATTGAAATCACACAGCTTTTCTTCAGACAGTCTAGGCTACACCCTCCCAACACATGCCTCTCCATCACTCCAACAAAGCAAATCAGCCTGGGCTTAGTTTGCATTGCTATAGATTTCAGTGGAACTCTTGTTCTAAAACTACGGCGCTGAATAAAGTTACCCACTTGGGCTTTCAAAGTGCTCTAGTCTATATTTAGCAAGGGTGAAATATAAATGCTAGCTGAAGTCTTCCTTAGCACATTACTTGAGAAAGAAAAGAGAAAGCACAAGCCCATTCTTCTGTTCAAGCATTCCCCAGGTCCACCTGGGTAATCCATGCACTGTTCTTGCCCTTCCACTGTAGAAAACACCTGAACTGGTGCAGCAGTTTGGACTCAGAAGCAGCAGATCCTTTTTCATATACACGGCATTACTTTACCAGCCCAGACTGGTGCAACCTAAGAAACTCTGAGCACCAGTTACTGATTTTTTTTTCTTCTATTTACATGTTAATTTTGGATAAATGCAAGACTATATTTTCTATTAACCATGTTTTGAAATATTAAGGTTCCTTCCCCCCAGTATAGTAATATCTTAACAGGTATTCCTGGTAATTTCTCAAAATGTTAGTTCTACCATAGGACCCATGTTCTAAACTGGTCACAGTCTCTGCAAAACCAGTAAAATCTTATTTCACACTGGCTGAGAGATCAATAGAAAATGCATTTCCAGAAAAGCTAGTCTCAAACAAATATGCCACTGGGTATTCCACATAATTGTGAACTTCATTCAGCTGAGTAATGACTCGCCTAGAATTACATATCGTGCATATATGACAAACTTTTGCCTACAAAAGAACCCAGCAGTTAGAGTGTGCCACCGAGGAACTCTTTTTCATTCTAGAATACCGATTCTGCAGTACTGCTGCAGACCAAGGCACAAATGTAAAATTAAAGAGGGTTTGCACTGCCTGTAGTGCAAACACTTTCAAGTGAAAAATCAAGGATTTATAAGGACATGGAATGCAGACGATATGAAAAGGACAGATTCCTTTATCAGTCTGACATCAGGATTCCATTTCAGTGCTTTTCCATCCCACAACTAAAGCTAGAACATAAACCACACATCTTTATTGTTGATTTGCCAGCAGAAAACGAATGCAATAGAAGGGGACTGTGATTCATCTCCCATAATTGCATTACTCTGCAGGTGATAGGACAGCATGTCTGCAGGCTCCACCATTCAGACCTGGGATGCATTTTGGTTTTGTACCAGCTCTGGTGACTTTAAGGTTCACAGGGATTATGCAAAGGTAGAACTGCTAATGTTGTTGACCTCATTATGACCTTATTTATCTCTTATTCTGGGCCAGGCTTTTAGCCAGCGGTTAATAAGTAGAGAAAGATCTGTAAAGTGAAGTCTACCAAATTCCATTCACAGCCATAGCCAGTGATCTAATGAAGTCTTTTCAAAGAACCTGTGAATTTTATGCATAGTTAAAAGCCAGGAGCTGTCATGGGGACATCATCAAAGATTTGTTCAAGTCAGTTCCAGCTTTCAGCTGAAATCCCCATTTCCCTAAAACAAATTCAAGCCATGAAATCGTACCACTGTCCAGTGAAATGATGACAAAAATTAACCCCTCCAAAGAAGCAGCAAATTCTTACATTTTCATTAATTTACTCTCTTGCACTTAAACCTCCCAAACTAAAGAGAATCCAGAATATTGGATAAGGTGGAGATATAACTTCTTCCTTTGCAAAAGAAGCTTTAACTGAGAAAACATAGCAAAACATAACTGAGAAAACCTACTTTATTTTTAACATGCACAATTGTCTTTCCTTACCCTCAGGGTTTACACGCACAAATCCAATACCTGAACTATGTTCCATAACCAATGGGAAAAAACCCCATAAGTAAATAAGCCCCACAACTGTGAGAAAATATGAAAATTCATTTTTATGGCATATTATATGAATTGTTTAAAGTACCTGTGATTTAAAAACTTCAATAGAAACTGAAGTTTTTTTCTCTTTTTTTTTTGGTCATCTGTTCTTCAGACGTTTTAAAACATTGAGAAAAAGACCACAAAATTTCCCCGAGAGAAATTAAGACACTTGCATCAGCAGTTGTTACAAGTGCTTCATACTGTATTTCCATTGGTGAGAAGAGGTAAAGCAGAGAATTAAGAGGCAGTTTCATGTTTGAATTGCATCATTCATACACCGATAATTTAGTTTGGTTTTCAGTATATTAACATCAGTGCAAATAACCCACTCTTTTCTTTTGTTTGGAAGCAAATAGTTTATCTTTCTGCTCTCTGCATAGCTACACAGGACAAAAGGGGCAGCCACTTGGGGTTTTTTTTTTATGCAGTTGAGGCAGAAATGCACAGCTCATCAATGCAGAAAATTAGGGAAGGAAACATCATGATGGATGCAGAAGAAATGCAAGAGACAGGCAACAGGGCTGGCCAGGAGAGACTGGAAATATTGATGGTGACAAGTCAGGAGCCATTAGGCAGAGAGAAAGACAGGGAAGTAGCTTTCAGTAGGTCACAAAAATATGCAGAAGAATTTCACCCTGCAATCATAAACACAAGAGAGAGATTTAAGGTAATACTTGGCAGGGTTCAAGCCAGCAGCAAGGAAGAAAAAAAAACCCCAAACATATTTATTTATACAGCACACCTGCATACCTGTCCACCCCACAGTACTTTACAGGTTTAAGTAAATTAGCTACTTCAAATTGCAAAAGAAGGGCACAGCGGAAGGATTCAAATTAGAGGTGGCAAGACAGTTTAGTATTATGGTTAGGAAGGAGGAAAAGAAGAATTAGAAATCTAGGAATGCTGAATGAAGGGGGGAAATAGCGTATTTTCCAAGGGAGAATTTCTAACTATTTCAGCAGAAAACCATAGAGGGGGGTGAGGAGTGAATTAAGGATTACTCCTAAACAAAAGGCTTCAGAGGCTTTTCAAATTAGGAGGGTTGAGGAGTAATTGCCCCTCGGCCCTCCACCCACACATTGCTATATAAGTATGCCATAAAACACAAACAAAACAAAAATACATCCAAAAAACCTGTCAGAAGCAGAAGCCTCAGCTGAGAATAAGGTGAACTTGAAAGGGTGACACTTTGCAAACCCCACCACCAAGGAAAGCAGTATCATAGCAGTGCCCATAGTCTATACTGATGATCACAAGCATGGCATTAGACTAAAGATGGAAAGTCTATGGACAAAAAGCATACTGCATATGGACTGTTCTCATACAGCATACTGACTCTGAAATCCCCAGAGCAAATTCAGTCACAAACCCGATACGCACACGTACAAAGAATGCAAACATTTACTTCATATGAAGAGACTGAAATAAAATGAATGTAGCAAAGATCACGAGTTTAAGTGAGCAAATTAATGAGAAATTTGCATTTGCTGCAACAAACTTTTTCCCAAGTATGACATTTAAAAATACAATGAACAGATTCTGTATATAAGGCAGCAAGTATCTCGAAAAGATTGTTTTTTCTTCTTTGTGACCTTTGTGATAATATAGCCACCTTCTCACCAGGACCACAAGAAAACTGATGATCAGTTATTACTGGCATGAGCTTGTGATGTCTGGCCAGATGCAAACTGTAATGAACTGCACTGAAGAAATCAAGGTACATGAGCTTCAAGAACCTAGTGTTTCTCAACTGTACTCTCTAAATCTTCTTCTGCAACCCACTCAGTGAAAAAGAACATATATATCTGAATTCCCTTCTCAGCCCTTATTTTTTAATGGTGGTTTTACAAAGTATTCCACTCTACAGACATCCAGGAAGAGGCTTGTGAAGTGCTCCTGAGCCAGAGAGCACTTTCTGAGAACCACTCTTCTGGGAAGCATGAATTTGATTTCTATTTCTGATTGTACAATATACTTCACCAAAAAGCATCAGAGAGACAGAATATATTCCTTTACTTACAAACACTCTGCACCGTGATGCTCTTCAGAATGGGCAGGAATTAGCAGGTTTGATATGTAACTATGTTTCTTAATAAGGTGAATTCTGAATGTTTAGATAGAAAGTTTATGTGACGTTTATACGCGTGTATTTCAACAAAGCAACACTTAAAGTGTACAAAATGTTGAGGAATCCAGACAGATGCATGCTTGCCACGTTAACATTTCATCAAGTATTATCAAGTATTACCAGCCCAAAGTTGTGTACATTTACAGAAAAAAAAAAGCACCTTTTTAACAAAAGAAGAAAAACCCCACATCTGCACCTAATTAATGCTTTCTACAGAAGAACTAGGAATTTGAATTAATTGATTCTGATTGATACGCAGCCAAAAATACAGAGTAGAACGAAGAGTAATTCCTTTAATATCTTTAATAGCTTCACCTACACTTAAGACAATCATCAAGCTTCAGATACAAGCCAACAACAAAACAGCAAGGTGAGCAGTTTCTTAATATCTAGCAGTCTTTAATTGGACAATATTTATTTAAAAACATTGTTGAAAAGAACGAAATTATGTGAGGTTTTCCACACTACTGAAATCTCAGCTAGAGACCTGAAACAACAGTGTGGAACAGCACAGTGTGTTTTCTCCAGGATAAGGCAGAGTAGAAATCACATATCACCCTGAAACCACCGCTGCTTTCAAAGAGCATCAAAACAGGGCCCAGAATCAAATGGGCTTCCTAACTTGGAGGTGCCATCAGCATGAGTAATTATGAGCAGATCTACACCAAGTAAGAACAGATAACACGGTATTTAGCAAGTACAATAGGAAGGGCAGATGTGTACACGTCATAGGCAAGGTTGGATCTAGTGAAATGCCATGACTTACTTGCTACAACTGTTGAAGTGCATGTAATAGCAAAGATTCTTTCTTGGAGGATGGTGATTTAGGTGCAGTCTAGTTAACCATTTTAGCAGCTGTACCCATTATCAGGCAAAAGCACACATCATTGTGGAAAATCATTAGAGAGATTCTGGGTCTCATCTGATGAGAGAAATTCTCCCAGGGATATAAAATAATTTGTTAAAACTATATTCTGGGATAACTGAAAGGCGAGTCGGAAAAGTACCTCTTTATTTATGCCTGTTAGGAAACAAGTCTGTATCAGAAACAATGCTGTATCCAAGGCAGTGGGAATTGAAAGCACATTATCCCAGATTTAGGAATTTGCACAGATTTAGGAAACCAAAGGTTGAGAAAAGCAGAAAGAACTAGAAAATTCCAAAGTTACTTTACTGCATTTATCTCATGGGCCAGTCTTAAAAAAAATGAAAAATGAAGACAGGGGTTGATTCATTGATTCAGTCCCTATGTTAAAAATTCTAACATTTAGACCCTAAAGAGATTGAAGTTATAGATGATGTCTAACATAAAAAAAACCTTTCTAACAAAGTTAGTGCAGTATAACCCTTACTAATTCTACTGTGCTTTATGGTGTAAAAGTGACAGTGCTTAATCAGAGCAGAGAAGTGTGGGCAAAGAAATAAGGAGAAAATGGGTTAAAAATAAAGTCTGTGTAATTACACCCTCCCAGCTACTTCTTTTTGAAAGCACTCCACTGAAGATAAAATTTATCAAGTGAGTCATCTCATATAATTTTGTTCCAGAATAACTTGCTTTTTAAAAAGGGAAGTAGTGATTTTGATATTAGGAACTAAAAATTACTTTTTGGAAAAATATGTTATTTTACCAGCTATAAATAACTTGCATAGTCAGCCATTAAACTCATTTATGAACAAGAAAAGTACAATAGATTAGAGATGTGACTGAAAACTGACCTGTGATCACTCAGGCAGGTTACTTAAGAGCATATATAGCTAAACTTTGTGAGCTTTTTATATTGAACAGTTGTTATGGAAAAATATATCAACTGGTGTTTGTTTAATAGATCAAAGACTGATGATATATTAAGATAGAGTTGAGACAGTGCATTATTACTAACATTCAGCAAATGTTATTTTACTCAATAAAGTTATGGACAAGAAGTCACTTTAAAAACAAGACAGAAGTCAGACCTTAAGAATTTGTTTCTGATGAAAGTAACAGTACACAGCATTAAATTATAGGTGCCAAAAATGTATATAAATAAAAGTATTACTTCTTAAACATGACAAACTGTCTTATGGAGAATGGCAAATATACATCCTTATGTTATTATAATATAAGGTCAAATGTATTCATGACTGCTGTCATAATGTGATGAATTTTGTTTATACAAGAAACATAGACAAAACTTGGATGATAGCAGCAGACATGATCAATCAAGGAGAAAATATGGAGACAACTGCAATAGTCCAACCCTCAAAAATTCTTTACTCTAGATGCAAGTTAATATCTTCATAGTGCTATTTGATTATAAATTTTAAGATTATTTTATGTATTTATGGTATACAATAAGGTACTTGTTTACAATAATCATTTTAGAAAAATGGAGCCAAAGAATGGAAGAAATGCAATTTGCAGGATCTCATCCTTCTTTAACTCTTAAAGAACTGCTCTGATCAGTACTAAAGAAAAAAAAAACAAAACAAAGAATTTGAAAATCACTACAGGAGTACTGTATAGGAGGTAGAAAAGCTGCATTATTTTTTCCCTTCTTTATGAATACATGAACAGATGCTCTACATCCCTCATGGTTGCAATAGACACACTAGATACTCTGGAGTTTGTGTAGATGCTCTCAATCTCCTCTTCACCATGTTACATTTTGTATAAATAATCAGATATTACCTTAAGCAAAGGCTATAACCAATTTGCATTCACCAGCAACTGGACTACAGTATCCTTCTTCCTCCAATTCCTTTTGCCTAAAGTATTTAATTCACAGCAAAAGACTTTCCAGATGAAAGAACGAGAGAAAGATATGGCAGAATTCTGTATTGCTTAACCATTGACTTCACTGATAGCTGATAAAAGACCATGAATAAAGAGCTAGAGTCATCCTATAAAGAGTGCATTCCACTTCACAGTTCCACAAAAGAAATTTTTAAATACAGAAGTTTTTAGAAGCCTTAGACATTCACTACCGACCCTTCAAATTACTTAGTAGTTTCTTTCTGCCTTAAAAATTAATATATTTTCATTATTTATGAAAAAAAAAAAAAAAGGAAAAAGGTAAGATTTTTCTGATCCATTTTTAAGAACACAGTGTTCAGTTCTGGGACAGTGCAGGCTGATGCAGGGACCATACTGCTCAGCCTCTTCACCCAGAATCATAAACGTTCACTCCGAGTGCCAGGCAGCACGTGCATGCTCCAAGTGTTTCACACAGTCTAATGAAAGCTTGCCCTACACAGGCAACATGGGGAGCAAAACTGATGAGAGGCACATTGGTGTCACCAGGGAAATTAGCAGAAACTTGCAGGAGGAGGTTCATACCATCCCAAGAGTAACATGTAAAAGCTTTCAGGAATAATAGCTCTCTTAGGGTGCTCGTTTTATTCCACTGACTATAAAGCCAGTTTATATGATCAGTTTATTGCAGACATTTCAAGTAAGAGCAGATGGCTTCCAGTCTCATTCTCAAACCTGAATCTCTTTTAGCCTAACATGTAGGATATATATTTCAGTATTGGCTTAAGTACACTGGGCCCCTCTTGTTGAACAGATATTGGCTTTCTTTTGGGGGCTGTTCAGCTTTTACATACAGGCAAGGCTTTGTTTTCAACTACTGAAAAGGATACTTTTTGCAATACATATTTGAAGGACATCTTCAAGTTCCAAGCTTCTGCTGAAAGATGAGGGGCCAAGTACAAAAATTAGCCTGTTTCTTTTCCTGTTGGTTTGTATACATTTAACCATAAACTGCACAGCAATAATTTGTACGTGAGTATTGTGTGTAAGCCACTGCATAGAAAGGAGCTCTTGCTGAAGTGCTAGAGGCACAGAATGCCTGTGGGCAGGCAAAAAGGTGATCGATGCTTCCAGAAAGGAAAACAAGATTTTTAAGATTTGTACCTTCTAATTTTTTGGCTTTCAAATCCCATTGAATTTTTTTGAATTTAAGAACTCATACACCATTTCTGGTGGTGCTTAACTTGATGTTTCCTCTTAGTGTCATTCCAACTGATTCTGTAATGCAGAATACTAATATTAAGAGTTTTAATTGGTTCTGCCCCTCTCTGCTTGCCCAGGAATAATGTGGATATTTTTTCTTTTGGCAAATTGAAGGGTAGTTTTAAACAAACCAACTTAAAAACAAGCTCTATTTCGTTTCTTGGATACTTTACACAGTCTTTCTTATGCAATGTATTTACCATGCTATCAAAAATAGAGCTGTCCTTTCACTTTGTCTGGTTCAATGGAATGCTATGCTTGGAAGACTCTAAGTTTTAAACAGTGACAAGGATTATTGAACTTCTTCTAGACCATGAGAGAAAGTCAATAAAATGTAATAAGAGGACAGAGATGTTGATACTGTAACAAATCTTCTAATACAAACAGTGAAGAAATGTAGCCATAAGATAAATTCAATATAACTGTGGATGACACAATTATGTCTTCTGAACCCATTCAAACATCCTGAAATCACATGTAGCAGAGAAATACATCCTTGACAGTGATTTCTAAGGATGTAAGAGTGATTTACTTACTCCTCAGTACTTTAGCAAGATTCTGGTGAGCCCATTCAGAATCTTTGGGATAGGAGGTATCATGAGAATGCAATTTCAAGGATCTTTCATGATCTCAACCAGGTGGAAACAAATACTGATAATGAGCTTCAGATACAAGCTCATTTGTCATCAGGATGGAACTCAAAGGAGTTACTGAGTTAGGTTCCAAACACCCACATTAGTAGAAGAGGACTGCTATTAGAGGAGTCCCTTCCCTCTTTCTTGATCAACTTGAATGGGGAGAGGGAAGGAGAAGTCAAATGTCATTAACCTTTTATCTGAAGAGTGACTGCAAGGAAAGGTGGTTATTTAGGCTGCTGGCAGAAAACAAGATTACAAACAAATTCCTAGTTAAAAGAAGTGACTGGCAGAATTAGAAAGCCCCATATAGCTTTGATTGCAGCCAAACCTTAGCCAGACCTTACCGTCAGCAAGCTATGTTGGATGGAGAATAGCCAGAATTTAGCGAAGTGTAGATTACTCAGTGGTAAGTCACAGGAAGAATGTGCAAAGGTACACCTTGTAATTTTTATTTTCACATGGACAAAGACCATTAGTTTATGCATTCTCTGATACCCATCAACTCTTTTCACATATTCTATAATTTTTGCTTTCCAGCCTACTGCTGTACAAACTTTGCCTTTTCACACTGCTGCAGTTGAGTGTTTTTCCTTCTTTGTAGAGATTTCTGGTCTTTCAGATAATCAATAGGTTTAGTTACAAATATAATTAAAGTCACCTGGGTATTCCTTGAAAAATAGGGCATACTGCAGAAAACGGGAATATTGGTTTTTTTTAAAAAAAAAAAGGAAAGAGAACTTTACTTTCAAGATTATTTTTTTTTCCAGAAGTTTAGCAGTTTTTCAGCAGTGGGAATATAAGAAGAACTTTAATTACTAGGATGAGATGGCCTGCTGTTATTTTATTTTGCTGCTAAAAGGAAGTTTCTTAAAAAAAAAAAAAAAATCACTTCACCCATGTGAAGCTACAGCTAGAACACAGCAGTTTAAATGCACAGAGCATTACCCACTAATACGGAAAGGAAGATTCTATTTGATGCTTCACTCAGCTGAGCCCACAGGAAAGATTTTAGGAAGTAAACTCATTTTTTCCCAGATTAAAATGCTGGTGAACTAGGTGGATCAACATCAGATACATATTACAAAGTCTGGGAATGCAAAAAAAGAGTAATATAGAATCATGGAATGTTAGTGGTTGGAAGGCACCTCTAGAGATCATGGAGTCCAACCCCCCTGCCAGAGCAGGGTCACGCAGAGCAGGCCACACAGGAACAGATCCAGGCAGGTTTTGAAAGTCTCCAGAGAAGGAGACTCCACAACCTCTCTGGGCAGC
>WUAM01000143.1:13013381-13060217 GCA_024336885.1 Actenoides hombroni | reverse complement strand
TTTTTATTTTAAAAATAATTATTATTTTACTATTTTTATATGTAAAAAGTTTTAAAGGCGTTTTTAATTGGCCTTTGGAAGTCTAACTGTCCAGGAACTGGTAATGGAAAGGGCTTGTAAATGAGCTATTGCTTGTTACTTCACAAAAAGCTTACAGATTAAAACATGTCCATTACTGGTTTTTTTGGGTTGTTTTTTTTTTTTTTTTTTACTAAAATAGGGAGCAAACTTCCTTTCCATTTCACTATAGTGAAATATGATCTGGCATATACATCTTATTTTACTTCACTTACAGATTGGCAGAGGATATTTACTTTGACAACAGCTTCCAAACACTTCATTATTTTAAAAATTGATTATTTTTAGACTATCTAAAACAGAAGCTGTGATTAAAGCCATGTGCTAGAGATACATGATTCTTAGATGGGTAAGCAGTAAAGAGAATTTGTAAACTGGGTATACTTTTGAGACACTGAAAAGTATGGATATGATTTATAATCACCTTTACTTTGTGTCCCCTAATGGGAGAGAGAAATGATTGCATGAAAAGGCACAGTAAAGTGGCTAATGTGGCTGGATTTCTCACCATCTTGGGGAAAAAATTCCTTAAAATGTACCTTTATAGTAGTTGTACCTTTATAGTAGTATCAATGGCAGCTAAGGGTTCTCCAGTTAGTTGGATTAATCATCATTTAAATTATATTTAAATTTCATATATTGTGAAAAAATCCCCACTCCAAGGATTTTGTCAGCTATCGTTTTCTCCTGCAAAGTTTTTCCAAAGAAAAACTGGGACTGTCAGGCTATTTTAAAGCACTAGATATATTAAGTGGCTCAAATTGGCATCATCATCTTCAGCGACACTCCTGAGTCACAGGGAATCATGCATTGTGTTAAATCTTCAAATACTGGCAGAAATAGAAGCAGGGGTAGACATAAATTAATCATACCAACAACCTCCTATTACTGTAAAAAACATTATGTAAAGGATTTGACTCTCATCTAAAAGAACTTGATAATTTCCTTGAAGTGTTAAAAATCATCACCTCTTAAAGAAATCTAAGAGAATTTGATGTAAATTACATTAACATGCATGTTCCACTGCATGACATGGCTGTACTGAAGATAGTAAAGTGAATGACAGGGAATTGAAAATTTTAATTTCTCTACAGCTTCAAAGTTAGCTACAAGTAATACACCTGAAGCGACTTGATCTTTGCAACAATTTGTTAAATATCCTTTCAGTTAGGTGTAAACTTGAGAAGCATAAATCAAAAGAGTTTTTGCAGGGAAAATATTTCTGTTATGATTTAAAATAATATCACCAGTTTTACAATTTAATCTTGGTGATGAACAGTAACAATTTTATCATTTTATTTGGAGTCAAATTACATTGTGTAAGTGATGTGGATGTGCACCAGCTTCCTGCACCCTATGTCAAGCAGCACCCTCCACAGAGCAGCAGATAAGAGCTACTTTCTCCCCCTCAGGGTCACTTTCCCCCTAGGGAAGAAATCTTTCTGTGTACAACAGAGGCAGACAGAAAGAAAGAGTTCATTGGAACATAAGGAATTGGAGTGTGTTGCAACTCAGAAGTAAGAGGGGGAATAAACACCTGAGAAGGAACATGCACAAAAGGAGAACACAGCTTGGAGAGATTTATTTACAAAGTCTTTTATTCCTGTTCTATTTCACCTTGAGTTCTCTTTTCATAGGTACTTTAAAAGTGAGCTGCTTAGAAGTATTACTCATACCTTTTTCTGTTCTAACAAAATCTGGGATTTGTGGGTAAGAGTTTCTCTTTCTTCAACACTTGCTGGTTAAAGGAAGGGAAGAAGGAGAGGCTAAGCTATTCCAACTTGGTTTTGCCAAATATCACTGCAGATTATATGTAACAGTATCCAGAATGTGTGGGTTATATGGGTTTCTTTGTCTCCTTTGTTTGTTCTGGATTTTAATTATAGAAGAAAAAATATATCCCTTTGTAGCAAGACTGTTTTATCTGTTTCTGCAAGAGCTACTCTGACACATATTAACAACCAGACTCCAAAAATCCAGAAAAGAAGGAAATATGGAAAAATACCCTCATGTCTTTTCAATCTCAGGCTCAATACAATTTGATCAGCTCTTAGACATTTACATGTAAGAGCAAATAAGATAATTACTTTTAATATATATGATAAAATGTATTATAAACTTCAAAATCAGAATGATCTGGCTTAAGAGGTCACACATATTAGTTGTATAAATATTTGCCTGACTTACCTTTCAATGATCTCCAGAGGTCCCTTCCAACCCCTACCATTCTATGATTCCATGATTTTTACCTATCAGACTGTAGAGAAGATAGGAAATTTTCCTGATTGACATCGGTCTATGGAGAAGAATTTTGAAAGTGAAGTTAGCATTAATCACTGTTATGCTAAGTATGTAATTTCCCAGTATGCTCAGAGAAGTCTGTATGGAAAAGTAAAGAGGAAGGTGGGGATTTATAGCAGTAATGCTGGACTACGAATTACCTCTACATTTGAAGACATAAACAAAAGCTTTCTGCAGCAAAGCTCACTCTTTCATGTTGGAAGGTCAGCAGAATTAAGTTCTCTTAAGGAATGAGATAAAATTGGTCATTAAGCCCTCAATTAACCAATCTAGTATTTTAAGTCAATATTGGAAGCTGAGTAAAGAAGGGACGATTGATTTCCAAAGTTTTTATAAAATCAATGAAAGGACAAAAAAGGTTTAAGTTTTATGAGATTAGAATTGGTATGGCTCATGAGAGGTAGATGAGGGTATTGGCAGAACTGTTTTAAACCATCTCTGGTTCTGTGTACAGTAACTTCATACAGCTGTGCCAAAAAGGATGGGCATGCTCCTTGCTCATCTCCATTAAATCTATACGGTCATTTGGAGAGACCTTGACTGCCAGAAGGCTGCAATTGTATCACTGTTCACAACTTCAGTCAATGCTGTCTGCCCATAGTCCCAATAATGACTGCCTTTCAAAATGTAATATTGTCAAAAACAATGTCATATAACCAGGAGGTCACAAGTTAGATAAGCTTCGTAGAGAAAACCCAGAAGAAAGCCTGCACTCTGGAAAGATACTGGGCAGGGACAGGAGGTAGGTCTTTACACATTTCCCTCCAGTCTAAACAATATAGCTGAATTTTATTTAATTAAAATATCGGTGGTTCTAGTGTACATGCTGATAAAAAAGCATCCTGGCCAATTAAATTCCCTTTTTCTTAAAGCAAGTACAGCAAAAGAAAGCAGAACCACCTGTGAGCTTTTGACAACCTTGGATACCAGCCAAACAATAAAAATACCACATGTTCCATGGTCCACGTATGAGTGGTTTGGGCTGGGATAGAGTTAATTTTTATCCTAGTAGCTGGTACAGTGCTGTGTTTTAGATTCAGTGTGAGAATAATGTCAATGATACACTGATGTTTTGGTTGTTGCTAATAAGCCCTTCTCCTAACTGAAGGATTTTTCAGTTTCCCATGCTCTGCCAGGGAGCAGGTACAGAAGGAGCTGGGAGAGGGCCTGGCCAGGACAGCTGATCCAAGCTAGCCAAAGGGATATTCCATACCACAGAAGGTCATGCTCAGTATATAACCTGGAGGGGCTTTTCTGGGTGGTAGATTCCTGCTTGAACAACAGTCAGCAGCTGTTGAGAAACTGCATTGTGCATCACTTGCCTTTTCTTGGGTTTTATTTCTCTTTTCTTCTGGGTTATATTCCCTTTCATTTTTATAATATATTATTATTATATTGTTATTAGCTTAGTTGTTAAACCATTCCTATCTCAACCCATCAGTTTTACTTCTCTTCCCTAATTCATCTTCCCTTCTCACTGAGAGGGAGGAGTAAGAGAGTAGCTGTGTGGTGCTTAGTAGCTGGCTGGGGTTAAACCATGACAGTCACAAACTATCTGTCACCTTCTGCACTGTCAAAGACACTTTTTCTACCATGGCTGACTGAAGAATAGGCAAACTTAGAGCAAACTTAGAGTCAGTGCTATGCAATTAGGAATCCATCATTTATTTATTTTAATTTTTTTGTAGTATAATATTAATACTTTCTATTTATGGATTTCAAACTCAGAAGTCAGTCAGGAATAGAAATAAATTGTAATGAGTCAATATTTATCTCATTTATATCAAATAAGAGATTCACATAGAATATGAAGCTCCATGAAAATGGGATTAGATGGGTGTTAGCCTACATCTTAGGTCTTGAGGACAGATGGAGAAGAAATCACAGGCCTTACGTGCACTTAATATTTAAAATGAAAAAGCAGTCCTCAAGTTTCAAGTCCTCAAAGTCCTCTGTTTCATACGAAATTTTGCAGAAGTTACTCTTCTTTACAGTGAACTGCATTTTAGACTGGGGTGTTTCAATTCTATAACAAATATGGTTTTTTAAATGACAAAAATCACAGAATCATAGAAATGTTTCCACTGGAAAAGACCTTCAAAATCATCGAGTCCAACTGTTAAACCAGCACTGCCAAGTCCAACACTAAACCAAGTCCCTCAGTACCACATCTACATGTCTTCTCCCTTATGAGGAGAGGCTGAGAGAGCTGAGTCTTTATAGCCTGAAGAAAAGGAGACTGAGGGGTGACCTTTTTAATGTCTATAAATATGTAAAGGGCAGTGTCAGGAGGATGGAGCCAGGCTCTTCTCGGTGACATCCACTGATAGGACAAGGGGTAATGGTCACAAGCTGGAGCATAGGAGGTTTCGGGTAAACATAAGGAAAACCGTTTTCACAGTGAGGGTGGCAGAGCCTGGACCAGGCTGCTTGGGAAGGTTGTGGAGTCTCCTTCTCTGGAGACATTCAGAACCCTCCTGGCTCTGTTCCTGTGTGACCTGCTCTGGGTGACCCTGCTCTGGCAGGGTGTTGGACTAGATGATCTTTCGAAGTCCCTTCCATCCCCTAATATTCTGTGCTTCTGTGCTTCTAAATACCTCCAAGGATGGGAAGTCCACCACTTCATCGGGAAGCCTGTTCCAGTGCTTGATACGCCTTTTGGTGAAGAAATTTTTCCTACTGTCCAATTTAAACCTTCCCTGCTGCAACTTGAGGACCTTAGTCTGTAACAGCCACATGTACGTTATCTGCATGCCATAAATAACTAAATAAACAGGAAAAATGGCCTTTATAGCTAAATCCCTAATGCAGAAAAAATCAGTAGATTAAAATTGTTCCCACATGCTATGTTAATGAGATTCACCTGCTAAGCATCTCCAACTGATTAATTCCTGCTGGTTTGGAATAAAACACGGCTCTAATGATTAGCACAACTAGCTTTAATGTCTTAGAATTACCTTAAGGTAGTGACACTGTAAGTCTTGAGGAAGGCTGTGAGTTTCCTAAAATGTGCATGCAGTCTGATGAATCCATTTTTAAGCAGAAGATGAGGGTGAGAAAAAACTCTTCTTATTTTTTAATTCTTCAGTAGAACTTTTACTGCATTTCATCATTATAAAGAGTTCGAAAATATGCTGCTTAATGCATTTATCATGCTGTCAGACCCATCTAGTTCACTTTTTCCCCCAGTTACTTAACTATAAACTAGGCATTACATACATAGTTCTCACTTTGTAAGCCAGGTACTTCCCTCTTCTTCAGTAGTGTTAGAAAAGTTGGCTAAAAAGAGGTCTGAAGGGAAGCTACAGGTAACTTTAAATAGAAGGGATGAGAGATAGTTGAGAGGAATGGAAAGACTGAGGATAGCTGCTGCAGAACATGGTATTCCTTTTGCTCCTCAGCCAGCACATTAACCCATCAGTGGATGGGTAAATAGCATAGGGACTGGTGGATTAGTGGCAAATCCTTTTATCTGCTCAGCAGAGCAGAGCAGTGATGCTACTTCCACTAACGGGAAGAATTCTAATTACAAACACACACTATTTTTTAATACATATATGCCTGTGCAAACATGCATACATACAGTCTGAGCATGCACTTTTGGCTCATTTTTATAACACATTGAAATCCTCCCAATGTGACTCGAGCTGAGGCTTGAATAGGGAGGAAATTCATTTTGGCCCCTAGAAAAGGGCTCATTTTCTTTCACGTATTATTCTGTGGATACACCTGTACAATCATGTGAGAAATACAGAAAGTTCCTTTGTTTTGGAGGTAGCCCAAATTCACAATATTAAAAACCCTGAGTCACTGTAAACATTTGCTTAAAGGATGCCTAAAGGGACTGAACTTATCTTTACCTTATACTTGCAGCTGTCTCGTGCAGCTAACTTTAATGGAAATTTAATTTAACTAATTTGTATATAGTGACACAATCATTATGATGTACCTGGTCTTCTATCTATTTTTTTTGTCCTCCTGACAATGGGTCAGAGAGTTCTATTTGGAACCACTGCCACATGGTGACCTCTTTTTTTGTTCTATACTCAGATTCTTTATCAATGTAGCTTAAAGTTCCTGAAATTTAAAATAGTTTTTAAAAGTAAAAATCATTAAAATAATAAAAGCAGATACTGTATATCCATTAGACTTCCCATAATTTTCATCTCCCACACACTTCATAGTGTTAAAGAGTCTATTAAATCCATGGCAAGTACAAACATGTAGTGAAGGATAAGAAATTTCTACCTACTCATCACTCAGTTTGCCTGATCCTGTTACTTCTTGTCTAACAGACAGTAGCCTCTTTGTGTTTATACAGCAATAAACAGCTCAGCTCGTACATCAGTCACCTTCATAATATGAATTATTAAGTAGCAATACTCAAGTGATCCCCCTTTCCTTCCTTATGCAGGTGGAACACATTCTGTGTTCATTAATAATATTTTGGTGGAAAATCTTTTTACAAATCCAATCCAGCCCCAATCTTGATTAGTCAAGAAAAAACATTTAGGTAAACATGTACCAGAGATACACTAATATTTTATTTTTATCCATCTATAGAGTATTTGGTTATTGACCTACATAGATAATATCTAAATAAATTGTATCCATAAATGAAGGGAGATTTGGAATATTAAAACTGACTGTATTAAAATAGGAAATGAAGAAGAAAAGACTATTTATGTAGTAGTAGAAGACTGTTTATGTTGCAGACCAACACCTGATTAAGGCAAAAGGAGGTTAAAAGAAAGTGCAGAGGGAAATTACTGGAGCTTGGCAATATAAACAAGCTTTATTTTGGAGGTGAACGAAGTTCTTGTGAAAGAACTAATTTAAAAAACATTCCATCATGAAAACATTTGAAATTTTCCTGTCCTATTATTTTGCATGATTTCTCCCCTTGTATCCTTCAAAATGATACGAATTAGCTTCATGTAGGAAGTAGTTTTCATCAGATGATTACAGTTTTTATTCCATTAGGAAAAGATGCAATGCATCATTAACGACAAAATGTGTGTTAGCAGATTTTGTGTTTATTGCAAATAACTGTAAAGACAGAATAGAAAATATACGTTCATATTTAGATAATTTCCACTGCCATTCCCAGTTAGAGGAAAAAGTGCTGCTGAAGAGATATGAAATACTACATACCTCTGTATTTAATAGATATGGGGCACCATTTGAATTGAAACATTTGTGTTCACTTTTTGCCTTTGTGACCCTGAGTGGGGGGATTCTGCTTCTCAGGTGACATTGTCAGAAAAGGTTTGAAATGGTCTTTTGCTGTAAAGTTGGTCTGCTGGATGGTTATCTCAGGACTCCATTACAAAGTTCTCTGAAGTGTCTCACATGGGCAAGTAAACCCACTCTTCAGATCTGCCTCCTGAAGGTAAACAACTTCTCTGCCTGAGGAATGCAGCAGCGTGCCTCCACAGCTAATGCTTACAAGCCATTTTTGTATCTATTTCTGTTCAGCTGCAACATACATTTCTTTACTGGCATCATTCCTTGCTCATTTGTGTCCTCAGGTGGAAATAGCCAATTTTAGAGCCCAAAGCTTTCTGAATGCCAGGCAGTCATGACTAATTTATTCTTGTAGCTAAGTATACTTCACTACAAAGTAAAAATCATGACTGAATGTCTACAGGCACTTGGAAAAGTTTTTCCCAATTTTTATGAAGATTTTCAATGTGGTTTAATCAAAACAAAAAATCATAAGAAAAGCAGCTGTTAAGTGAAATTATTCCAACAATTTAACAACACTTAGTCTCTGAATATTTTCATTATATATATATGATGAATAGTTTGACAGCATGAATATATACACCTACCCACACATACACAATTTAACACATATATATAAACACAGATAGACATACACACCCACATTCATCTAATAGATATAAAAGTGCATGTGTTTTATACAGAAATTATGCAGAAATCACTTTCTGCAACTTTGGGGTTGGCCTAGTTTTGAAATACAGGCTGAGAAAAACACTTACTAATAAGTGACTGTGAGTCCGTTTGTCTCTGTCTGCTTCCAACTGCAATCATCATAGCTCCTCTTCCTGCAGAAGTTTACTCATATATATATATATCTGCACAGAGAACAGTTGCTTTTATTTACTGAATTTAGCATCAGTTATGATGTTGTGATATACATCCTCTCATAGATATGATATTCCACATATTTTTTAATCTATGAGTATTCTTATTCACCCAGGGTATGGAAATATGCAACATTCTGTGTAGGAAGAGCGTTAAGAGTATGTAGAAGAATACTGAGGAAGATAATTTGCTCACTGCTTTTTTGAGAAATTGGTACTCAAAAACTGAGCACCACAGGTTTCTATTCCTAGAAAGAAAGAAGATTGCACAGTTCATTATTTCACCATCTTATTTTACATTTGGTATACGTTTAAATATTGAGTCCACATTTGAATGTTGAATCCATGATGGCACAGAAAACAAAGCAAAACAGAGAGGTGAAGGGGAAGGGAAAGGGAAGAAAAGTGGAAAGGGAAAAGAAATGAAAGACTACATTATGTTGAGATGGAGAAAACCACTAACATCACTAACAATTAAAAAAAAAAAAAAAGAGAAGAAAAGAAGGCATAAAAAAATTACCTCTGTCTGAGCTAAAAATCATAATATAAATATGATACTCTGGAAGAGTACAGCACATTCACAAAAGAAGTGATGATCTTCCCATTGACAAAGACAAATTTAGGCTTGCAAACATGGTGATATCCCATATTCACTAGTGTCTGGGACTTGAATGTAGACAAAACATGTTTTCTGTTTGTTCCAGGCTAGCTTCTATTTTTTTATTGCTAAATTTCTGCCATAGCAACATAATATTCTAAGGCATCTGTTCATACAGCTTCCCAGTAATATTATGAGACCAAATGCACTCATATTTCTTTCAATGAAAACAAGACTGCACATACAGTTTTACGACAGTGTAAATATAATAAAAATGTTAGCAGCATGTAGTTTGCTGTATCTATATTATTAAACATTTTTGTGGGGTTTTTTTCAATTTCTTTTACTTTTTATCAGATAAGGAGTATCTAAATTGTGTCGTGGTTGATTGTGACTAGTCAGGCAGGATATATGCACCAGACATTTTAGTTCGGTTTTAAATCTGACTTGCTGAATCCCCAGTCCATCCTTCTGAAGGAAGAAGAGAAGGGTTAGATTAGATTGCTATGCAGATATACAGCTTTTTATTCTTTGCTCAAGTAATGATGCAGGAGGACTGAGAGTGAAATTCTGGGTCAGGTTTCCATTTACCTAACATGTCAGCCCACAGAGTTGCAGTATCTGAAAGATCTACAGGAGATAAGTCACCCTGTGTCCTTCCATCTCCCTGTCCAGAGCAAACGCCATAAAAGCAAAGTCAATCTCCAACCTACAAGCCCTTCCTCTTGCAGCAATGCAACCATTATGCCTCTTTCTGAATCACAACATCTTCATTTAAGGTCTTTGAGCGAACTGGAATTTCAGTGTTCTTGAAGTTAACAAATGGATGACTATGTGGATTGACAACAGTTTATATTTTCAGTAATAAGAAACTGCAGCTATGCAACAGAAGCCATCCAAAGGCATTGATCTGCTGAAACAGCAATACAGGTTAGGAAAGTTTGTATGAAAATATGAAGAACACAGATCAAGATAATGGAAATAGGAATGCAGGCAGAATGACTGTTCAGGGAAATTTCTGTCAAACTTACAGTCTGTTATGTGTCATTATTCAGAGTTTTAAGAAGAGGATAAGCAACATAGCCAGAAGTTCTGAACAACTGGTTTTAATTAATTTGTTGCTGTTGGAAGGCATTTGCTCATTTATCTCCAGCAATAATTTCAATAGTTTTAAAACTACTTGCAACATATGCAGTCATCCTTTATCTATGCCACTTACTCAGCAAACTGTAGCATCCTGATGTGTCTTAGGACTATAGATTTAGTGTAGAGAACCAGTTAAAGGTTGGCATGGGATCTGAGAAATCCTGGCAAGCTCTGCATGTGCATACGTGCATGTGCACCAGTACAAACCAGTGGGATGGTCTGTTCCAAAAGCTGGAGTGGGGCTGCAACTTCACGGACTTCTAGGTCCAGGTGCCAGCAACACGGGGACTGGAATCCAGGGACAGCTTCTGGGCAATCTGCTGCAGTGTCTGAGTCCAGCTCCTGGAGGCATCCACGCTTTACATACATACATATGAAATACTTGTACATATGTAGATAATATACATGTACATACACATGTATATATATAAGCACACATACATATGTATATATACACACACATGTGTATGTACATGTATATTATATATATTCTCCCCAGTGGATCTCCACCCTGTTCAGCCAGTCAGGGGAGCAGGATGAAGCTGTTTGTGGTGTCTGCATTCAGATGTGTGCCTTGTGTGTCTGCCTGTGATCTGCATGGCCAGTCATGTATACATGATACATGTATACATATAGTGTGCCTGTGTGCATGTGCCTGCCAGGAATAAGTCTGCAGCCTCGCTACTGGTTGAAACTGGGGGCATGGAACTGCAGCAGCCTCACCTCTCTCATGCTGTCAGGTCTGGCATGATGTGTTTCCATTAACAGTTTAGTTCATTATATATAAATATTATGATTAATCCTTCAGCAATATACACCTGTTGTATCAGAGAGAGTCTGAGCTATGCAGCAAGTACCTGTTGGCAATGGCTGTATCAGTAGCTTTGCAGTCCCATTATCCCTGCTATTAGGGAGGACCATTAGCTTAAATGTGGAAAGCCTGTCTTTTTACTTCCACATAATATCTGTGTGATAATGAAATTGCATCAGCATCTTTGTGCTTTTGCTCACTCTAGTGATTTTAATACACTATTGTCAGTATTTCGGGTAGTTTGAATAAACAAATATTTGTGTAGAATACACAGACAAAACAATTTTGGTTTCATGGCTGCCAGATAGATTATGAATGTATTAAATTTCGACACCCTCCTCTCTCCCATGTTTAATCCTTCCTGGTTGAATTTTTAAGACTGCAATTTTTTTGTGTTGACTTTTTTTTTCCCCCACAGACATACTGAATGCTCTTCTGCTTAGGTGGCCTAGGCTGACTTCTTATTTTATATATCAAATCCATAAATTGCCATTCTGTAGAAGCTTTCTAAATGATGGTGCCTATGTTTTTGCTGTAAAATGATGTCTAGTCCACCATAGCCTAACCTATGAGGTTAGGTCTTAACAGTTTGTTGTATTTTTTTTGTATTGTTAACATTTTCCACAATTTGGTAATGGTACGTGTTTCACTGGTTTTCTGTGTGTTACATAACCTGAGGGTGTCAAAGAAGCTGTGAATTCCTAAATTTGTGATTCTTCATTGTTGGTCACACAAAGGATGATCTTCTGTCTTTAATTCATTCTGTCAGTGCTGTTCTGATTTCTCTGAAATGTCTCTGCTGTACAGGTTGCACAAAGTCAACACAAGCATTTTAAACAATGTCCAAGTATATTTTCTACTTCACATGTTTGAACAGATTGAGAAAAGATATTCTAAGTCTCTTGAACAGAAGAATATACTGTTTTTTTGACCAAACACTCTAACACTTCAAAGCTTCTGTAACACTTCAAAGCTTCTGTATCTCCACTTGGAAAAATGGTTCAGGATACCCTCTTCTACAGACTTTTTGAGACAGGAACCATGATAAAGAATGTGTTATAGACAGCTTCCTACTTCATTAAAAAAAGTAGAAGGTACCAGAAGCACTTCTGCTCCTTAGTAGACACTGACTCACTGTTAGAGTGTGTAGAAAAACTATGCAAGCCAACAATGGAGTGAACAAGAGGCAATGGAGGGAAAAAGCATCCTTCTTCATGAGCATCTCTCACAATACACAGCCACTCAGCACTGAGAGTTGAGCTCAGTCTTGATAGTTAAAGAACTCAGTCCTGCATAGGTACACTTATGCATATTTTAGGCTGAAAAGAAAGCTGATGGTTCTTGCTTCAATTCTTTCATAAAAAGCAGAAATCAGGTATTCATAAAGTTTCATTTCAAAAGTTTCAAAGAGGTAAGATAAAGGCAGCTAGCTAAGCAATAGGAATACAATGTCTATAGCATCCTCATTTACCAAAAGACCACGGAAGCAAGGTGATAAATGAAAACAAAAAATAGAGGAATGACACAATTCCCACCTCTCAGAAGGATCCATGTGGAGGGAAAAATGGCAAGGAAGGAGGTGAAGTGTGAGAATCACTTTCCTCTTCTGTTCATTGAATAGATCCAGTCTTCTGTATCCTTCCTGTACATTAGGAACATAACTGTTATTTTTTCAGCTGAATCATATAGTCTCATATTTATATGCCCATGCTTAAATATTATTTGTGGGATGACTGTTTTTGAAAGTCTCCCATAATGGCATCCAGATGCAAGATCTAGCTTTGATCTTCCAAAAATCCTCAATTAAGAAATTACAAAATAATACAAATTCACCTTATTACTGAACATGTGTAAGGAAAAGAATAAAAAAAATGGACAAAACACCCAACCACTAAGGTAATGCCACCCAAAAGTGGGTTTAGCCCTAACAGTACTTTCTTTTAAGGCAAGACTGGTTTATCTCACTACCTGATTAGAAACTGACTGATGCTGAACCACTAAAGTCCAGCTAAGGAAAGTATATTTCACTGCAAATACAGATACTAGACTTAGTTTGCAAGTGCAGATCTTTTGAAGCTTTGAACAATGCCTTAGTAGGGGTCCTGGCAGCAGAAGGAAAACAAACAAACAAGCTAAAAGTATCAATAAATTGAACAGATGGACCAGAAAAAAAATCAAACAAAAAAACCCCAGAAAACAAAGATAGGAAAGCAGAGTAATGATACCAGGTTTGGAATTATCTTCAAAGCCATGTTTTTTTACCTGAAATCTTTAGTTGTCCTCATTTTCAGTCACGTTTGCATACTCCTTCACAGAATTTAGTCACACTGTCCTCCAGATTCTGCAACCAACAGTCTTAAACCATCAATTAAACAGATGCAATCTTGCCCTGAAACCTCTGTAAGGTAAAACAGAAAAGTTTTTGGTTTTTTTTAATCTTTGTGATCTATTTATGCCACCAGGATAAGGCTTTATGTCAATAAAGTTGTTCTATTTCTGTTAGGAAAGACTGTACACATTTCACTGGGCCTTCAAAGCTGCCAAAACAGAAATGTAACAGAAGCTGGAAGCTCTCACTCAGCAAGAAACCAAGGAAACACTCCGATTTTTTAGCCTATTTTCCACACCTGAACAGATGAAGCATCAGGTTTACCTGTTAATGCCAAATGAGAGTGTGTTGCTTAAGAGTAAGCTGAATACATTTTCACACATGACATGCTACAAAAATGTATTTTGGGGCTGGGGGCAGAACTAGAACTATGTTCTAATACTCTTGTTGGGCTCCAAGGAGAAAGTGTCCTTTGTAGACATTAATGGAAAAGAAACAGTTTCAGAAAGAATAATCTTCGAATTAGTGTAGTTTTCCTTTAGCAGTCCTGGGGAAAATTGCCTGAAACTATTAATGTATGTTATGAACAATTACAATACCATAAAAATCCCAGTTTTTTTCCTAGCAGCAGTGATTGCCAGCCTCCGGCTTGCAAAACACACATTTGAATCTCTAAATTGAATATCTGATCACAGAAAGAAACATTACCAGTGGGTACTACCAGGTTTAATTGATTGATCTATGCAAGTATATATACTGGTGTCAAACTTTCCTTTTGGGAAGGATCATGGATAAAAGCTGTGCTACTTACTGTATTCAGTTATGGTTGTTCAACTTGAGTGAGTAGAGGGTGTTTTCATGAGGTCTTGCTGTAATAGGCTTTTACGACTATTCTATTTCATAATCTGGTATCAGTTGACATTTCAAGATCAGATGTGAGAGGTCCATCTGACAGCTTCTGGTGTGAAAGGATCATCTCTGCCACTAAATATTGCAGTAACACTTTCACTGAAGGTTAAGAGAAATGTGCTTATAACTTTTATCAGGGTGGTTCTTTTATTGATGTTTCTTTCCTTTCCAGTATTTCAAAAAGCATTATCCAGTCAAGATTTGACCTCTCACAGTTTCGTTCAATAATACATATATATGTGTGTTTCAGGTCTTTAGCCATCTGTTTTAAGTTGCTAAGAGTAATAAATTTTCCATTCTGCTGTTGAGTGGCAATGGACAGGCATACTGGACCAATATATTCTTATACACACAGATAATGTAAATAATACGTTTCTCCTGTAGAACAGTTTCCTTGTCCATTACAGTGTTGCTGTTACAAAAAACTGCATCTTCAGGAGTACTTTGTATGATGTTAAATGCTGCGTTTTTAGTCCAATACTATGTATTTAATCCAAAGTGCTTAATTAGGTCCAGATTTCTCCTAAAACCACAAAAAAACCCCAGCAAATACAGTAAAAGAACAAGCAATTACCTAAAGGTTTTCTCTCATGAAATCTGATGAAATTTATACCCTCATGAGGTACATGGCAGTGATACAGATCCACGTTATGAGTTTTATTCTACTGAGTTTTCTACTTAATACAGCTGCCTATAGTGATTTAAACAAAATTGGAACACCTATATCTTCTCTTTTGTGACATCTTGGACTGCTGCCCTTGCATTCATACATTTTGCCCAAATCATTTTAGTTCAGAAAGCTGATGAAAAACCATTTTCCAAGTCCACAGCATTGGTGATGATGTCAGTTTTTTTGCCTTACCCCACTGATTTCTCCTCCTTTGCTCCATTACTGTTGGTCACTTGCCATCCTCAGTGGTATGCCCCGTTTTATTCAATTACTCTCATTTATAGTCGTGATGCTAACTCCTCCTCTGCTTGGCACATTTGCCAAACTAAACTGCCCAATTGCTGACTTTCAAACAAGGATTCTCCTGATTTCTCCCTGGCTGCCTTTGGGTTTGGAATAATTCTCTGCAGATCTCAAAAAACTAGGATATTTTCAGCTTTCAGAATCAACTTAAATCATTTCTCCTCCTATGATGCCTTTGAAAATTGAGGAGCATAAGCTAACATAAATTGTCACACTACATTTAACCTGCCAGTTAGTTTTAAAGACAATTTAAAACAGACTTTTAAAGGAATTGAACATTTTTAATCAATATTTAATCAAGTTATTAAACAATAGGTTCCTAGGTATGATGACAATTAATAAAATAAATGCCAACAATATTATGCAAGTTTTTCAATACCAAGGGTGAAATGAATATAAGAACCAGACGTTTTGCATGCCTGATGTTTTCTATTTCTTGCTCTTTACAGCAGTGGAAACTGTTACATCAAGAATATGACCAGGTATTAAGAAATGAAGTGTTACTGAGCAAAAGATGTATTTGCTTTGTAAATAATTGGGAAACTTTCGCTTATATTGTCAGCTCATTGTTGCTAGGCATAAAAAAATCAAAGCAGAACAGTATATTATCTTTGGTTTATGAACTATCCTTTCATTCTGGAAGCCTAGAATCACCAACAAATACATCCAGAAAGATGTTTAATGTTCACAGAGACTGAGTAACCATAAGAGCTCAACAGCTATTGCAGAGAAGTAAAAAACCTTGACAAACATTATTTGGAACAAGACTACCTCTCACAAAATAGTAATAAATTACATTTTATAGCACTTTGGGACCAGTCTTTGTGCCACCAATACTAAAGAATCTCTTCTGTGGAGTCATACTTGCTTCCAAGATTAAAGGTAAGACAGTACAAAGACTTAAAAATTTCTTTGAATTCAGTACAGAGTAAGAACATGTAGAAAAAACACTTCACATTCCTGTTTTGTAGGGGGAAGTGTGACCAGTGACATTTTGCCAAAGGGATTACGATTAACACATTGATTTATAAACCTTGTCATTTTTATCATAGCTATTATAAAAATTAATTAAGCATGCAATCTTTAACTTGCAAGAAGAAAACATCATATCAACAGGACTGAGAGATACTATCATAAGGCGATAAGGATTTATTAGCAAATTAATAAGCAATGCATGGGCATCTCATGAAGTCAAAACATTGTTACAAGGATACTTTATGAACATGTTTTTTGTATTTAGAGTATATATACACATATATACACACACATGTATATATACACACACACACACACACACACACACGTAATAGAGAGCTTACAGAGCTACAATTCTTTTGTATGTGTTACCAGTTTGATAATATTAAAATTAGGAGGTGGGTTTATTTCCTGTTTTTATGGCCTCTTTTGTTTTATTGGTTTCCCTAGAAATGTGAAGAGAATTGAGACTAGATTTGCCAAATGTTATTGGAGTTACATCACATAACATTGAATCTAGAATCCTTGTACTGTGATACTTGTAAAAGTCAGTAACAAATCCGAATAATCAAAGAAACACATTAAGGTTTTGTCAAGACATGGAAGAATCCACAACCCCTTCCCTGGAAACCACAGAAAGTTTTAGTTATATCATTTTAAGGAAGACAATGACTCCACCACATATTATTTTCTAACACCTAGACTGCATGCTGCAAATGGCACAGCTTCAAAATTGTCAGAATTCACCTCGAAATGTACTTTTTTACATCAAAAAATTCAGTTGAATAAAATTGGCTCTTCTACAACAGGAAGTATGAATTACTGTTTGTTTGTAATTCTTGTATTTTTGTACAAGAAAAAGTAATTTATTTTCTTTTTCTGCAGAAGTTTTAGTCTGACTTGCAACCCTCAATTTCTGTTTACACAAAAAAAATGATTGATCTTTGTAGTTGTATCACAACACCTTTTTAACACTGACATCTCTATATTTATATGACACACTTTTGTGCTGGCACAATGCAAAAACTTGAACTGCAACTGAAACACAATTTTCTCCTTGCAACGAATTTATACTTTGATTTATTTTTTCATCTTACAGTTCAGGAACAAGGCCAATAACTAAGGAAACAGAAAAACATAAAGAACAGCCTTACTTTTATAAACTACACATTAATTTTCCTCACACCTTGCGTACAGCAGAGTCCAAATGCCACTCTATTGTACTATAGTCACTTTGCCAGAAGTCAAAGCTGCCCCTGGACAGAACCAACATTTTGTGGAAGTTCCATAAAACCTCTCAGAAAAATGGAAGCAGTTACTGGCAGCACTCTTTTCTTTCCTGTTGGCAACACATATAAAGGACCTTGCAAAAGGAGCAAGAGACACCAGTAAATTCTGAAAGACCCTACAACCATCTAGAGCTTTGCTCATTGTGAAGAATGAAGAAACATGAGAGCAGTTAATGTGAGTGAGAAACCTTTAGCTTTATGTGTCAAAGACATTTTCACTCCATCCGAAGGGAATATCTTCCCTAAAAATACAGATAGATCAGAAAGTAAAATGTTCATTGAGGAGAATCTCTGAAGCTTCAGCAGCAGTCATATAAACATCAATCACTGCTGCCTCATTTTTAGAGGCTGGCTTTGCCTGCTCTAAAGGCTACAAATCAATTAGGGACAAAAAGGAAACGTCAAAGACTGTGCTTGCTACAGCCTTTGTAGCAGATGCACCCCGTGACACTATCAGGTCTTCTGCAAGGGTTATGACTTCAAACATATCATATTCCATATAGTTATCAGTACAGAGATGGCAAATAGATAACTAGCTAAGAAAACTGCTCTCGTCAACAAATCTTGAGCAATTTCGTGTAAGAACAGAAAAGTAACATCTGCCTGAAATAAAAATACTCCATCTCCCATCAGATGTACATGGAGATGAAAGAAGTGTGGGGCTTCCCTTTTAAGTAGTGGTGAGGGGAAAAAAAATGAAGAGATAAATAACAGAAAAAAATCATTTGGAGATGGAAACTAAAGCTGCCATGAAAACAAATCAGAAATTCTATTTATATGTCCCCTATCTCCCAGACTAGGAGAAGGGAAACGAAGAATGTGGTGGCCTCCCTCTAGCACCTTGACACGATAAAAAATGAAATAACAAATTAATAGTTTAAAAATACCTCTGCTCATAAAATAGGAACATTTGTACTGGTCTGTACCTTATAAAGTTCACCAGACTGAATAAAGAAAGTGAACTGAAGAAGAGAATGTCAGCCTCTTATGCTGCTAGTTTGAAAGGAAAAGCTATCACATTAATAGATCATGCCTTTGTGGTTATAGCACAGACAGAGGGTCAAGGCAAGTGCACGGAGCTCTAAAAAATATACTGCACACTGATGTGTATGTCCCTCAGTTTCTACCTTGTGGTGTTTCAGCTCTTTATCAGGATACTTAAAGCTCTAAAAGGAATTGTGAGTTAGATCAATCAATGCCTGTCATCTGTCTGCTGGGATTCAAAAGTAAAAGGCAGAACGGGAGTTCACAGCTATTGACAATGTTTGTATATTGATACTGAATGAATGATTCATGAAAAAAAGAATTAGAATCAAAGAAAAATCACAGAATTATTAAGGCTGGAATGGACCTCTTGAGGTCATATGGTTCAACCCCCTTGCTCAAGCAGGGCCGTCCAGCACCTCCTGTCCAGGGACATGATCAAACAGCTTTTGAATATCTCCAAGGAGGGAGCTTCCACAACTTCTCTGGGAAACTTGTGCCAGTGCTCAGTCACCCTCGTAGTAAAATGCTATTTCCTGATGTTCAGAGGAAACCTCCTGTTTTTCAGTTTCTGCCCATTGAGCACCACTGAAAAGAGCCCGGCTGTGCCTTTTCTGCCACCCCTCCAGGTATTTATACACATTGATGAGATTCCTCCTGAGCTTTCCCTTCTCCAGGCAAAGCAGTCCCTGCCCTCTAAGACTTTCCTCATAGGAAAGATGCTTCAGGTCTTTAATCATCTTCATAGACTAGATTTCTACCACCAATATTAGACTCCTTCTGAACTCACGGTTTAGTATTTCCTTGTATTTGTTTACTGAATTTCTGCAGATTACAAGAAGAGTTTTCACAACTTTATGATTCTGTGGATTGTTCTGAATATTGCTGGAAATAACAAGACTCCCACGGGCATCCAGCCATTCAGTTTGTAAAATGATAATGTACTTTACATTATTTTATCTGTTCATCTCACTCTATGCTACCCTCGGCTCTGAAAACATAACTAACCCCTGCTCTGTCAAGTAACAGGAATATTCACAGCAGGCAGCTAGAGGGAGGAACATCTGGAAAAATATTCTCACACCATAATTTTATCTAGAGAATGAAGAACTGTATCACTCTGGACTGGTCAGTAAACCAGCCTCCAGTGCTTCAAATGGATCAAACAGCTTCTGTAGCAGCACCACAAGGCTAAAGATGGTTTTGCCTAAAGTCTTTTGCAGAACATCACCAGTTGCAACCTGTTTTACATAATCAGTAGGAGGAATTATTATTCAGAAAGCATTTTAGATCCCCCAAAACCCAGCCAGGAAAATTGTCAAGAAAGACAAAGAAATAAAAAAAATAATAAATTAAAAAAAAGAAAAAAAAAAAAGAAAAAAAAAAGAAAAAAGTGACCTTGCAATAAAGAATTAGATACTTGCATTTGATCCATTTCATAAAAATATGATAATAAAATGGTAATAAAAACACCACACTGAAATGATCTGACGTCTGCAACAAGTAGAAGAAATGTCAAGTGACTGATGACTGTCTGTGGGAGATGTGGCAAAATGAGGTGCTAAATCCCGTGAATTAATGAGCTTTTCAAAGCACCTCTGAGCCTCAGAGAAGTGAATTATGGGGACAGAAAGCAGTGCAAAAATCAAATTCCTGATCTAACAAAACTGAAGAACCACACCAAGGCAAAAGAAGTACCATGAAAATTCGGACATTCCTACGGCAACACTCAAAATCTGATCAAACCTCATTTAACCACAGCTCTGCCTCTCTGTGGTAGGTGTAAAGCCCATCTGACACATACACATTCTGTAGTCCTTGGTAATAAAATCACATGTTCACTGTGTCATTCTCTATATAGTTTGAAGCATCATGGTAAGGCAGAATTGCTATTCATGCTCTTTGTAGGGGCTCTCCTGTCCACCTCCTGTAAGAACCAACTATTACAAGACCACCTTTTACAGGATGAGCTAAACTACAGCTCCAGAATTGCTTTTAAACAAATCAAATGTCCATTTCGAATGCAACTGGTTTTATTGCTATGGTCACCACACCCTATGTGTTCTTTTCATCTGTAAAGAAATCATGTAGAACATGTGATGCAATCAGAAAGGGAAGGACAAAAAGTGGAGCACCAGAGGTAATAATTGTGATTATGCTGAGGGTTATTTTGAGGAGTGGGAGCTGATACCCCTTTCTCTATTTAACTTTTTCAGCTGGTGTCTCCTATTCCATTAAAAAAGCACCAAAAAAACAAAAGCACAAAAATATGCAACACTTGTTAGCAAGCAGCTCTTCTGGTTACGCAGTTTTTATTTTCTCATGATACTTGTTAGTTTAGTTAGCTGTTATTCTAGCAGGCTGTCCTGATTGCTGCCATACTTCTTGCATGGAATTACATAGACATGTTTGTGCAAGAACACTTTATGAAAGTATCAAAAGATCCAACCAATTTAATGATTGCATTTTGAATTTCCCAAGGATCAAGGCTCACGAGGACAGAAATGGTAACTGGCAACACAATGTACAAATCAAGAATAATGATATCCTTTATAGACCAGGGTATAAACCAGGAATAATATTCATAAACCCTACAACAGTTCTGTCTTCCCAAGCCTTCTACTTATTTCCTAACTAAATATACAAAGTATTTAAAAATTAATACAGCTGGTTCATTCATTAAGCATAATCAAGGAAAGAACACAAGCATTTGCAGTCAGTTATTACTTCACATTCTCCTGCATAGCTAAAATACATCAACATATGGCATATTTAACTATACTTTATCTCCCTTAATCTTGTATCACTGCAGACCTACAGTATTACTACTGTTCCTGTAGCTGACAACGTCCGATGAAAAACTTGCCTCTAATTTCAACTGCACTTGCAGGTAAGCCAAATTCATGCGAGTGCACCTACTTGACCCTCAGTAATTTCCGAGACCTTTTTTACCTTACTGTCTTTGGAATGCACACAAGCTATAATGGCAATTGTATTTTCTTTCCCAAATTCCAACTGGTCTAAGTAAATCTCCACAGTCTATGAAAATAAGGGTGATGAAGGATTTCCTAGCATAGCTGCGTACCCCAAAATTTCCATGAACCATACACTTTTATTATGAACTAAATCTATGTGACTGTAGTGCTTATGTTTCAGCAGTAGTCCCCTCTACACAATCTCCTTTAGATTTCTCAGTTCCTGAGCTCATTATTTTTCCATGTTTCAGAAGGCAAACAAAAGCAACAAAACCTCACCTATCCCCAGCACAAAAAAATGAGCTCTAGTAGGAGAGGCTTATCTAACAAAACTGTGGTCCAGATAGTTAGTATCAAGAGACAGAAGCCAAGTACTTGCAGACCCAGAAGAATCCCATGTCATAGCTTCTAAAATATTGTCATCACTTAAAGGATGGACAAAGTATCCAACAATAAGCATAATACTGTTTCTAGAAAGACATAACCTGCTGCTAAAATAAGAAAAGAGAGACAGTCCTTAAAGTCCAGATCTCTCATTCTTAGAGCACAGCAGCAGTGCTGTGGACGAAGCTTGTAGTGTATAAACATGAGCAAATGGAGGTGATTTGGTCTGGCTAATGTCTCCAGTGACATAAGCCAGAAACAAGCATACACAACAGTACAGACAGAGGACATAGCCAGAGAGATGGTCTTTTCCCATCTAAATATTCCAATCCATTATTGCTTCTAATGGACAGAACTGTCCCAGTAAAGGTTCTTACATAAAGAAAACTGCAAGCATACTTTTCCTCGGCAGCTTACTTGCACAGACCCAAACCTGGCTTTTTTGAAATACCTTTCCAACACGATTGCATTTACATCTACAACATATATTTGTAAACTTTGGTGTTGAAATATAATGGTCTCTTTTAATGGACATGAAGGACAGAGTGTCTGCATCGTAAGAATGAAATAATATTCCAAATGATGTTTCATGGCATTCTCCCAGTCAATCTAATCCAAAACAAACCAGGCCACCTTTTGTGATACAGGTTATAAACTAAAGTGTTTGCAATTCAATCGTTTTGAACCTTGTTGTTTAACCATCTATAAAAATTATTGTACTGCAGAGCACTCAGAGTCATTTGACAGTGTTGCTTGTTATTATGTCACTTTGGAACACATGACATTTGCAAACAGCTCACTGGGCTGTGCTATTACTTCTCTCAGGTATATTTTTGATCTCTACCTTCCCTGTTAAGCTTTTTACCTGAATATCTGTATAGAATATATTCATTATAGTTAAACTTCCCTATCCCAATTCTAAGATTTATTAAAAAGCACACTAAGTTGCTGCAGATGTCCACTGATTCTGACTGCTCCATATGGCCATTATCTCTTTCAAGTGACAAGTCTGCTTTCCTTCCAATTTCCTTCCAAGAAAGCTCTGTGTATGAAAAATTCTCCCATTTCTGTGAATGCCCTTTAATATGGGGCAAAATTCCTGTCTTTCCTTCTGCCACTTTTTCTTCCTCTCTGCAGCTCTTTTGATTCCACCTGGGTTAAGTTACTGGGGAACAACAGACTTCACAAACTGTTTTCTGGACTCCTAGAAAATAGTTTTGTTCACCATAGGGGAATCACGAAGCTCTAGTGTGAAGCCAGCACTGAATCCAGTATTTAGCCCATAGTGTTATCAGTGAGAAAAGACAGCTTTTTCTTTCATTCCTTTACTTTGAATGTATGACCACATGCATAATTCAGGGAGAAAAAAAACAATGGAAAATAGTTCCATCATCAGATCTTCTACCCAGTGCCTACTGAAACAGATATAATCTAGTCTGGATATTTCATACAGAAAACAATCACTTAGTAATCTAATCCATTACTTCACCCTGCCAATGAATTCCCTGAACTCCTTATTTTATCCCACTGAAAAATAACAGCCCAGGTCTTGTAGTTTGGTGAAAAAAAACCCCACATGACTCAGCCATAAAACACAAGCCAGACTGCAAACAAATTACAAGAGAAAGTCATGTAACTATTTTATAGAATCATGGATCATGATTTCAATTAGATTTTATTCCTTAATATGTTTTCAACACATGTAAAGTTAGTTTATCAGCTCCAGGTCTTTAGGATATTCTAAATTCTTGGCATAGTTTGAGAAGTAAGGAATAAGACACAGCCTTCTATTAGTAAATTGTTTTCTTTCCTCAGGCTCTTCTCTTGCAAAATAGAATCTATTTAACACTACTTTACATTAAAAAGTAATTTTGTAGCTGTGAGCTGGCATATCTTGTCACAATTCTGCTCCAATAACTAAGGCTTCAATGTTTCCAACAGTTTAAACACCTTGTAATTGTCCTAAATCTCCACAATCAATGTACTCTCTCTGAGGTTAATGTAGTATACCTATTTAGTTCTTCAATTATAAACTGGAAGATAATGAATGCTAATATTCCTGTCAGCAAGTCAAACTACCTTGCAAGTACACTGGTGTATAGCACTTTTAACAAAAATCTAAAGATCTTGATCTGTTTCTGCTTAATTTTTTTGAAATACGAGTACATGCTGAGAGTAAGAAATCTCCTTTTCCCACTATTATATTAGTTTTTCAGCAGCTTATTATACTTTCTGCTCAGCTCTCCCTATTTCCCTTCTTTCTAATTTTTTTTTCAATTCTGATTACATTTTTGCAACAGCAAAAAAACCAACCAAAAAAACCCCAAAAACCCAAACCAAAAAACAAACCCCAAAGCCACAAGAAGCCGACAGTTATTTCTACAGCATAACCTAATAGCAATACACGCTTGATGATAATGGAAACAGCCCTAAACTTAAGAGTCAATAGCCCAGTTCCTGGTGCTAAGAATAAAAGAAAGGTTCTATCCTTTGGTACACACAACTAGAAAAGAACTTTGTGGTGATTTTCTTGCAGCCTTGTCGATTGCAACTGTTCACAAATTTAGCAATTTTTATCTTTAAAATATTCTGGAAGGTTATCTTCTAACCTTACTGACTTAGTGTATCTTATTATCTTCTTATTTCTGATTTAAACATATTCATGTCCATTTCATAAGCTGTTGTCCATGTCTCAAGTTTCTCCTTTCACTAAACTAACTCTGCTGTTTTACACATGTTTATCTCTTCACGTAACACTCCAAAATCCCTCACACTTGATTTGTGCTACATTAAGCAAGCTGCTAGCTTTCTGGGTAATCTTGCTCACTTACCTCACTTTCTGTGACTGACTCAGCCTTCTGATTCAGGAAAATACATGGTATGTATGAGGAAATGCATGAAAAATACTAGGTGAATTTTGTTAGAAGCTATTGCCAGTATAATCTACCCATCATCGGCTCTTCTGTAGCCAAATCTCTGCATAGTCCACAGAGAAAGTTACTGTCATGACCCCTACGGTTGAATCATCAGTTCTTAATTCAAGTAAAGTTGACCTATTGTTCTGGTTATTCCTCAACGGTGACTTGTACTATTAAAAGCTTGCCCAGGACTTAAGCATGTTGTCCCTTTGTGCATTACAAGCTTTCTCTTCTCAAAAGATACATACAGGCAACTTGTCAGTTTATGTATACACAATGTGTTTCTCCGTGTACCTCCGCCACAAATAGTCTGAAGCTGTGACAGTTCATAAGGGCAGCATAAAGATCTCCAGAATCCATTCTGCAGCTAGCTTCATAGCAGCATTTCATTAGCTAGTGCTAATGGCAAAGGACAGGTTACAGGCTCCTTTACTGCCGCTGTATTGCTGCTTGAACACAAAATGAAAGCCTGCTTTTTTCATTCAGCAACAGCCCTGTGTTTTACCTCAGGCAATTCCTAGTTTGCTCCCCCGAACGTTAGCCGAAACAGCAGCCATCATAGAACTAGTAAATTATTCTCTCAGTGTTTAAGATTCTACATGGATGGGAGCCAAATAAATTCAACGGTGTGTGGCATGGGGTTCCTCAGGCTCATTCCTCAACCAAGAATATAACTGAAAGCTTTGTATTTAACTTTCTCAACAGCTGAAGGTACTCTAAGAACCAATAAAAATACAGAAAATAACAGTCGCAATTTAAGGTCTGTTCCCTGGGTACACAGAACTAACACAGCTGTCACAACAGTTTCTCTGGTCAGCAGTACACAAGAAGAACAATGTTGTCAGCACAATGTCTGGCTACCTATGACGTCCTCCTCAAACTGAAGATTCAGATACCCACTTACAGGATAGCTGGGAGGGTTTTTTTGTGGTAGAACTTTAGCTGTAAATGCAAAGCGAAGTTTAATTGGACACCTTCTTTTTATCATTTAGTACTAACCAGTAGAACTCAAATGAAATCTCTTTCATGGTCCATATGAATATCTAAACATTCTCCACGAATTACTAGAAAGTATTATTCATAGTTCCAGTAACACAAGGGGTTACTTCAGAATAAGGTTACAGATAAATAAACTACTGACAAGAAGAGGAACTAGGCAGGAGGGGCAGAGAGAAGCTAATACTTACAGAAGAGTTATTATGAAGAAATGAGCCAAACCCATGCAACATTCCAGAAACAGGTTCTAAATTCTTTCCAGAGAAGGAAGAGTTTGGATCAGGAGTGCAGGATTATGCACAGCAGTAAAAACCTGTGTTCCTTATCTCCTGCTCTGTGGCCCTATTTCAGGAACAGTTTTCCAGCATACTCAAAGCAGGCATAAGGGACTCATTTTGTGCCTTTTAATAAATTTACAACAGTTACTCTTTCTTGTTCTTTTTCCATTATTGAATCTTCATATACCAGATTGAAGTAATGCCCCTAAGTACAGCAAAGTAATAAAATGTTTTGTTTGCAATCTGATAAAGCACATAGATTCACACACTTCCCTCGCCTATCTGGAAACACTGGTATTAAACTATCCCCTTCTCCTTTTAGAATAAGCTGGAAGTTCTTACCAGAAAATTGTGTTGTAAAAAGTGAGATATAATAAAAACACTAAAGTGACTCAATTCTCTTCTATTTGGACACTTGGTGTCAATATTAGAAAATAAAGCAAATGTCTCACTGCTTTGGAGGTGGGGAATTAACTTTTATATCGATTTTCTCAACAAACTGAGATAATGCCTAAAGAATCTCTCTTAAAATTCTAATCTTTAAAGTGTAATTTTAACCTATAAAATGTCAATTTTTATATATATAAATATTTAAATATATTTTGCTGGTTTGGGCTGGGATAGAGTTGATTTTCTTCACAGTAGCTGATTAGGGGCTATGTATTAGTGTCTTAGAAAATGAAGGAAATAAAAGGAAGTGTTAAAACCTATATTCTCAAAACTGACCAAAGAAAGGAAAAGGCAACATAACCATAAAGCTAAAGATTTGCAGTTCTGTTGACAAGATGAATATGTGCTTTGGGAATTGAATGCAGTCAGGGCTATTCCATAAAAGGGTGGTATCAATGAAAGAAGGAGAGCAGCCATTTGGAAACTAAAGAAACTGAAAAAGAACACTACACATCTCTGGATGGGGATTAAAACCAAAATCATTACATTTGTCTAAGTAACTCTGGTAATTACTTATTTAACACTTAATAAACCTTCCCTGAGGCCAGAGAACTAGGTAATAAGGAAGAAATGGGCCAAAACAGCATTTCAGGACAGGAGTATTTTGTTCTCAAACAGTATTTTGATTTCTGCTGAAAATTTTAGGCTATCCTAGGCTGGAACTTTTTCCCCCTTTGTCTTCCTTCAGAAACCATTAAGAATATTCATTGAAGCTATTTTCAATCCATGTCAGAAACAGAAGCCAGGGATATGTCTCCAAAGAGACAGGTAGACAAGAAAAACTGCATTTGCTGGGAGTACAATGCCAGCAGCTAGATGAAGGTGTAAAATGGACTATGGATTAGGAAAACTTGGCTGGAATTGGCAAGAGTTTCCACAGGAATTGATTCCTGTGGCAGAGGGACTGTTGCAGAAGGAATGAAGGTGAGGAGTGGTGAGACAGGTTGTGTGCTTAACTGGGAGAGAAAAGCTACCTAGCTTGACATGGAGGAGGAGGAATTGAACTGAAAAGGTAGTGGAACAAAGGTGCCTTATAGGAATAAGCAAAATTCTCCATTAGATTTGTTGGAAAGATGAGGTCTTGGAAAGTCTTTGGCAGAGAAAGATTCAGAGAATGTAAAATTCCAGATTAGTAGACTCTGGAAGATGCTGGGGCTTCAGGGCCTTGAGTCATGGTAAGTCACTTACTTCAAAGTACTCTATACCTGAGTATTTCTTCTGCGATTTGTTGGGAGCTTAAGTAAACCCACAGAAACTGCCATATGTTCTCTGTGTATTCGAAATCTTCATGTGTGGGACTTCTATAATACGTGGGCTTTTTTTTTTTTTTCCATCGGTATGAGAAAGCTTCATTTTTGTTAAATAGGTTTTACTGTTCTTACACTGGAATCCAGGTCAATTTATGAGATTCAAATGAATTTACTTCTCATTACTAAACACTAAATTTTGCATTATTAATTTCAATCATTGTAGCTGGTTCTCTACTTCTAAAATTACTCCTTTTTAGGTACAAAGCAAACTTAAATGATACTTTAACAACAGTGAAAGGGTACTAGAGCAATTCATAAATAAAGTGCTCTGAAAGAATACATTGTGATTCACTAATCAGTATGTGTCAAAGTAACGATTCATAGGATAATCTTTCTCTAAATATTTGATTCACACTCAAGAGTTTACAAACCATTCATAGACACTTCCTTGTCTCTTGACTTTATCCTAAAATTAATGCTACTGAGCCCCTTTACTCACCAGATTGTTTCACACAGTGTGTAAATACCAGTTTCCCTGTATCTTTTGGGGCATACTTCTCTCTTTCTGTGGCTGGGGTTCTTCTGGGGTTTTGTTTGGTTGTTAGTTTTTAATATAAATGGAAGAGAAGTTATTCATATCCCACTGGCAAAGGTAAACCTTTTAACAGAAGAAACATTTCTAATTTAATGAATTAATAGATCTAGCTCGAGAAAACTACAAATGTATTAGATATGAAAGAGCTTAGAATCTTGATTGAATTTATAGCTGAGTAAACGAAAGCTTGGTGAAACCTGAAACTGCAACTTAGTGCATTATTCATGACAGTCAAACAGAAAACTGTTACACAGAACACGGAGTGAAAGAGAACAGAATATTGATTTTCAACTTCAAGCACTGTTAGATGTCAAAGCTTCATTACCTGGGTGGATCTTTGGGACTTATTTGTACAGAGACTACTTGCACATGGTTGGCTTCCTCACTTGGTAACAATGCTAGGTTTTGTGGCTCAAAAACAAGACCTTTTGCCTTCCCAAAGGAAAAAGGTGTAAGTGGAACTATTTTTAAACTATTCTGATTGACAAGCAATAAAAAAAAAAAAAAAACAAACAAACCAACAAATTGTTGATTAAGGCAGTTACTATCACTTTATTGTTAGCTAGGTCAAGCTTCAGTTAATGTTTCTAGCCACACAGTTATACAACAAATGCAGAGTGGAGTTCAACCACATTTTTCATATTAAATGGCCAATGTTGTTGGCACCTGAATTTGGATGTTTTGAGGTACAATATCTGGCAACCAACCTTTGAAAAAGGTCTTAGGTTCTGTTCTTATTCTTGCTCATGTAGCTCAAGCCTACTACTATAAAATGCTTATGCTCATTTTCCTGAAGTGCATATCTCTGCAGTGAAGCAGTGAAAACAGAAAATTGAAAGATAATGCTACTATGGCTATTTAAACCTTACAGTTTTATTTGTTAACATTGCTTAATCTTATTACATGTCTAATTGTTAGGAGAAAGATGTTTCCCTCTTTGACATTCAGTTCCTGGCCCTTCCACTTATGGACCTAAAGACTCTCTGACCTGTTCTTTGTATTTCTGAAAGGCTTATTGAAAAAAAAACCCACACAACATTTTTTTCCTTTTGCAGATTTTAAGGTAAAACCCCAGATTTAAGGAACAAATAGAACTTGAACACACTGTGTCCTCTCCCCACATACTCCCTCTTCCTGACTACATTGTGGTGAAACAATAAAGGTCACAAACTTAAATTGCTTTCCTTCTCAGGTCAACTTTCATCAAAGCAGGATTGGGCTTTTGTTTGGGTGGGTGTTTTTTTTCTTGGTCTACTGCTGAACTAAAACTTGTGCTTTAAATGGATTTAACAAATCTGATTTATGTTTTCACATGAAATCAATAAACTCAGTTGAAACATATGTCTTCATATTCTGTGCCCTTTGGCATGATATCAATTCCAGGATTTTCTTAAAGGAAATAAGAGAATGTGTAAGAAAAGAAAAAATTTTTAGACACAAGGAATGAGATCCTCCATTTGGATCAAGTTTAACTATATTATGGACAATTCAGTCACTTAATATAAGTTGAAATCTAGGCATTATATGGCTACTTCTGCATGGACAAATATTGGCCAGGAGCACATCTGTAGTATGAAACAGTTGTGCTGAGAATATGATAACCACATTAAATGTGATTCAAATGCTTCTACTAAGGGCTAGCACTGGACTAGTCCAAAGCTGATGAACTGACCATTCACTAATACCTAGAGTGTAGTTGAGTTTCATCCAAATGAAATCCAGTCTGTGCACTCCCATACCACACTCTCACAAACCAAAGCACAGTAACCTTTGATAATTGGCATTGGGAGTTTCACTTCAGAAGTGCATTTCTGATGCAATACAGACACATCTACCGGGCTGCCATAAAAGATCTATTCTACCCTTCCTTGAGAAACAAAAAAAACCCAAACAAACAACAAAAAAACAGAATATATTTAAGTTTTCAGCAATTCCAAAGCCACAAAAAAACCTATTCCTAGCTACACATCCCAGTAAAATATTACAGAATGAAAATTAAAATATTATAGAATTGAAAATAGCATCTAATGAAACAAATACCATGACATGGCTCTCTATTCTCATGGGAGTTGTTTGGATTTTTTTTTCCTTCTGCTCAGTGCCCTACAGCTAATTGTATCCATTTACAAGTCTCAGTGTGATAATTCAGAGCCTTTCAAACTGAGCTGCTATACGGTGCTATCAGTACACATCTCTCTCATAACATAAACCCAAATGAAATATTCTAGATGCATCCTAGATTAAGTAAAACATCACTTGTATGTTCAGTTTCCTACATAATTCTAGGTGTGTTACTTCAATATCCTGATCCTTGCAGTTAAATCAAATAACAAGTGCACTACAAAACACTGGTCAGAATATACACAAGAATATGAATTCCATATGAATTCCAGAGATGCTCTGATTGGCATGTTGTTAGTTATTAGCTAGAGGTACTAACACCCTAGTAGTTATAAGTACTAATACTGCCTTGTTTCAGACCTGAGGGAATGGTATGTTTAATTTGGATCTTTCAAAGAAGATACTGGCATACAGTTAAACCCCATAAATAAGGATAATTTTTAAGGATACTGTAGTGCCATCCCAATTAGCAATGTTTCTATGAAACAGGACCCCACTGTTATCAGTGCTCCTGGAAAGGGACCAGTAAATGGCATGGTAATACAAGCCACCAGGATTCTGCAGGTCAGCAGGACACTACAGAGCATTTGGAAACAGCTTACTCATGATGATGGGAAAGCTAGGCTTCTCCCTGGTTTCTCTGAGGACAACAGGGTTCTAATGTGCACAACATATCCATAACTCCCTTACGGTCCGCTGGGTTTCAACAGTGAGATGGAAAAATAAGTATGAACAAAGTAACATAATTAGAATTTTTATAGTCCCAGCATAATATCCTTGCAAACAAAACTTATGAGCATATATATGCATCTATATGATACACGAGCAACTGTAACATGAAAGTTTTGGTAATTCTTGATGTATATTATTCCATTTGCTGAACACTGATCATGCTACTACACAAATAATATTAACAAACACAAAAGGACTCCAAAGATGTGCTGTTCTCTGCACTTTGCAGAGTCCATCCCTCCAAATATCACATTTACATTTCCTTCAGATATGACTACATTACTTACTACTTTAATCTTCTCATAGGTAATCAGGATGCTTTGTATGCAATGGTGCATATGTGCTCGAAGTGAGATTTTTATTGAGGCAATCTCCTGTATGTTTTACTGCGTGGATTATCCGTTACCACGTCTACTAGGGTTAAAATTATGCTGCTTGATTCATAAACTGAAAACAGTTAATAGATAAGTCATCCAGAAGTCCTTTAGAGTTCTTGATTTGTTTTATTACTTATGGTTTTAAGAGGTAAATAAAGAAACTCCGCCTCTCACATATTCCCCTGAGCACTGTGCTTTGTCACAACCATAGTCCTGGCAGTTACTCAAGTCTGGTCACATTTATTCCTGGTAGCACACCAGCACATATCTGTCACTGTTACTTTCTTCTTTTCCCCTGTAATCACCTATTCTGAATAACAATTCCCCAGTTCACTATTTACTTTGAAATGTACCTGCTGTCAAAATGACTTAAGACTCTACCAACAAATGCTACCTTTGTTTGTTTTTGAATTGTATGAAAGGCAGTAAGATACAGAAGAGAGTGTCTGAATTGTCATTCCTGAAGTCTCAATTTAATCTGAATCCCAAATACAAAGCTTTTAAAAGAATTATGATTATCATGAATTGCAAAATATTAATTGATAAGCAATTTATATACTGAGTAACACAAAGGGTTGATTTTAATTAAGCTTTTCTGAATCATAGTATGTTATACATTGAAAGATTTGGGCTTAGGTGAATTGGAATTCAAGAAGTATTATCTCTAATGCTTTTAAAATTCTTCAATTCATTCTGTTCCTTCTCTTGCATGAAACAGCTGCTCCAGGAAGAGAACATGTTTTCCTAGATGTTCTGTACCATGTTGCATCCATATATATATGATATTAATATTAATCAAAGTTTAAAAAAAATAAAATTGTATCACTTAAGTTTTCCAGCTGAATTCTTCTCTGTAATATATTTTTATCTTCTCTAATATCCATGGCCCACATACATAAATGGTAAACCAGTTTCTGTCTCTGCTATTTACCCTAATCCAGAAAGTAAAATGCTAGCAAAGGTCAAGTGGCTCAAATTAAAAAAGGCTCAATTCATCTGCTCTTCTTTGGAAAACCACTCTTCAGTGAAACACATCAAACATGTACAAGTTAATTGTTGCAGAAGAGGATGTTTTCTACTCATTTCAGAGATGTTGACTTGGCCATCAAAAAATCTGGCCAGAAATATCAGGTGAGCCTGATTTTGGAGATCATCTCAAAGAACCCAACTGACAAGAAGATTGAACTCTGAATAGGCACTGAACTAGTTTCTTCATGACTACTTCAAATCAGATCTCTGCTAATATCAAACCTACAAACTCCAGAGAGAGGTTTAAAGACTCCTTGTAAATACCCAGTGAAGATAGATACTTCTTTGAAAGAGCCTTGCATACATATTCTCTCCTGCCTTAAGTGTATGTATTCCCCTTTGTGTGGAAAAGAGCTGTTTTGGGGGTGATTTCACCTGTATGTCTCACTCTGCCAAAGAGCAACCATGATAGCTCGTTTATTCTGTAATTTTAAATGAATTCTATCCAACTAAACACTTAAATGCATCAAAAAGACTACAGAGTGTAGCAGCACTGGCAGAGCATATTAGTTCCACATAGAAGTTTATCATATTTAAGTACTGTTTATACAAGACAGAAAAGGAACCTCTGAAAAGAAAGGTCTATGTAAGCACAATAATTTACATGCTCAAACCACAGTAGTTTAAACTGAAGTCACACACTGGGAGTATGCTCCTGTACTATACTCCACATAAAAATACTAGCAATATTTGTACTAAAAATATACCTTTGAATTTGCTTTATGATAAGAATGAAAGTAGGAGTCGGTAAAAAAAGAAACCATAATTTGGTGCACAAAAGCAGTTCTCCATTTCCATCAGTCTCCTAGCATACTTAATGATCAGTTAGTTGCCTGAGTAAAAATCAAATTGTAAATTAAACTCTTTACAAGTAGTTCTACATTATAAGCCTGTTTTCCATTATAAACTTTCAGTGGAAATAATTTATCAAAAGGAAACACTGTCCTTTGGTTTTTTTGGCATAAATTTTGCTGGGAAGGTTAAGGAATGAAAAAAATATTAAGAGTTCCACATTACCATTTCTCTTTTTTTATATCAGCTTTTTTCAGTGGAATTTATAGTAGGATCCCAACACACTCTTTCTAGGCTGAGGTTATCTTATAGTAAGAGGAGTAACTGACTATAGTAATGCTGATTCTAGTCCAAGTATAACAGATATAACAGACTAAAGTGAAGATCTCACTGAGAAAAGAGTCAGGAGCATTTTTCATTCTTGAGAGCTACTCCATGATGCTTCCTCTTAACAGAAACAACTTGAACTCACATAATTTGCACTTTTGACTAAAGTTTACTTAGTGAATGGCAAGAGTAAATCTGAATATCTGTGCATCAAATTACCTGGCTTGTATTATTTTCTTTCCTCATAAGCAGTAAATACTTAGACATTTCATGAAGAAATACCAGTCAACAGTTGCACGTAATTTCCTAAAATAGCAGGTTTTGCATGAAAAATCAGGTACTGTTTTTGTATAGCTCTGCTAGATTGATGGTATAATCAACAGAGAAGTTTCTAAAATATATTTAGAATACTTGTGTTGAATTAAGGCACTTTCTGGCTGCCTGCAAAAGAGTAAGTCCCTGACTATACACTCATTTGCTATCTGTATCAGAAGTGCAAAGGGACAACATTTTCTGCAGGCATGCAGAAAGTGGGACTGGGATGACTTCTAAATGCAGCATCCAAAGTCAAAAAAACAAAACAAAACAAAGCAAACAAAAAACCCAAACAAACAAAACAAAGAAAGGGGAAAAAAACAACAAACAAAAAGCAAACAAACAAAAAAAAACAAAAATCCAAAATAATTTCCGACAGGTAAAAAGCAGTTGACAGTATTTCCTGTGAAGCAAAAGGGATGAAGAAAGAATGGAAGGCCAGGAAAGAAATCTCAACTTTAATCTGGTTCTGTTTCTTCCTTGCAATGCATTGACACTTAATGCGGGACTTACTAAGTTCAGAAGCTACATGTTCTATTTTGAACAGTAGATATGTACTTGACATATACACCTAACACTTAAATTATGAAAAATACAAATGTATTAGTCAAAATTTAAGAGATAAAGAATTTGGTCCATCCTAGGAGCACTGAAGACTTTTTCTATACTTGGGGATTACATCAACTTCCACCTATACATTCCATCAGTGGAGACCATGTGCATCACCAAAGAAGCCCTTTAAATACACTTACATGAACATATAAATGATGTTATTTTTATGCTCTTAACCTTTGAGATTGAAAATTATTATAGAAAAGATCTTTGTATTTCATTTAGTGGATGTTTCAGGGTCAATGGACAGTCAGATGAGACAACAGATAAGCCCAGGAGAAGGCCTTCCAGAAATTAAAGTGTACATTAAAAATAATGCAAGCTTCACAGAAATGCAGAATGTGTACCAAAGAAAAATTTCATTCTGATACCCAAAACTATATCTACTGTTTTAAAATGGCACTTCAAAACTTGTTTATAATCTGCAAATATAAAGTAATTTAGCTGTGAATACATGCTATCTTGAGTATCTTTTTGTCTTAAATATAACCAATGACAATATTCATACATCATTAATAATCTTCTCTGTTTGCAAACAGTGTAGCCTGGTCAGTCTAAACACTTGGGATTGATTAGCATAGCAAGCTGTATCACTTTGAAGTGAATGTTTTATAACAGTTTGTCACATACTTCCAAAAAAAGGAAATTCTGAACTGATAAAATACAGACAGTACTCAACATTTCTGCCTAACAGCATCACCATTTATATACTGTGCTTAAAAACCTATGTACAAGGATTTCCTGAGGTACTTGAGGGTGGTAATAATGCATGTAGGAATCAAACTCATTAATTTAGTTCTTATTGAAGTTATTTAAAAGCTAGAATGGCAGAATTCTTTAAACAATCTGGCCTTAAAATAGGACAGAAATTCCCTACCGGCATTTTTGTTTATTTTAACAGAACCTGTTCTACTCAGATGATTTCATTACCTTTTCTGTAACGGGAAACTGGAATATGTTCCAAAATAACAAGATTATATAGACATACCATTAGTCATCAAATGCAGCTTCTATCTTTCTTCTGTGAGTATAGGAATTCTGCCTCTATAAGAATCAGAGATTTAATCAGCTGTCTCTACAACTGGGTATGGCAAAAGCAGATAAACAGCAGAATGACAAGTAGAAAGAGTAAATGAAAGAAATGCCACTTGAGGAGAAAAGGAAAGGAATGTGTGGAAAGAGCGTATTAGTCACATGCTGTATGACAAAAAGGCATCCTTTAACTCCTATGACAAATGTGATAAGCAGATAACTATCAGTGTTCTCAACAGAAAATGCTATACAGTTAATCTTCGCACAATTAAGCAGTTTTCATCTATTTGACTCTATTTTCAGGTATAAATGTCTCTGAGACAAGTGTGGGTTTTTTTTGCTAGCAAAATCCTGCTGATTGATTCTGTTGCTAGATTCAAATTAATTTTCCTAAAGGAGAACACAGGCACAAATACAGAGTCTACATCAGACTTAAATTTCTCTAAATTAATCTGACACTCTTCCTGGTCCCTATGACCTCATCGTCCTCTTAGCTTTCACTTGAATAATTTCCTTAAATGCACTCCTTGATTTTCCATCTCTACATCATAAACTTGAAGAGTAAAGAAAATTTTGTCTGTACTTGAAGTCAACAGCAAAATTCCCACTAACTTCCAAATTCAGCTTGCATGATGAAAGAAAACAATCATCTTACAGTTACTAAAGCCTGTATTTTATTTCTCAGCTTGCTTTATCTAAGAATGCAAAGCAAGGCACACTTAAGAAGTCCTGCTTTTCATGTGTTATGCCCTCCCCATGGGGTTTTGTGGCAGCATCTTTCTCCATCATGTGTCTTGGGTGGATTTTTTTCTCATCAATGTCAAAATGGAAGAAGTTACCAGAAACTTTTGTATCAAGACCAATGCTCATGCAAAAGCTACAAAGACACTCTTAATCCTCCACTTTCCTTTCATATTTACAAGTCATCTCTTGGAGTCTAACAGACAGCTTTAGAATTCCACTCTTATCTGTTATTAAAAATAAAAAAAAGAACCAAAACAGAAAAACAAAAACCAAATCACACCTTTAAAAATCCACATCATGATACAATTTAAACTCCCAAACACATTAACCTCAGAGTTTGATGTTCCAAAAATGTCCCATTGACATTTTTTTTCAAAGGCTCACATTTCTACATGCTCTGGCTACAGCACATTAATACAAATGAGGTTGTGTACAGCTTTTTGATAGAATTTATTACTGTGTTCCATCTTATATCTTAAATTACCTATTAACATTGGATTTTTTTTTTGTCCACAAACATGTATAAAACTTTTTCCTTCATAGAACATATTCTAAGTCCTTAGTAATAAAGTAATGAAAATATTTTTAAATGGGAAACTAACTTAATCACACTTACTTGATTTGTATCCCAACTATTGTTACTAACCACATTTAAGTAAAGCAGACTAAACTGTGAGATGAACTTGCTTCTTGGTTTAGAAGTTAAATCCAGAAGTTAGTTCAGCTGTTATATCCTGGTTATGTATTTTATTATAATTCAATAGTATGAAACCATAATTTCTGTAATTCTTACCCTGCACATTATGCATACACAAATATACTGCATAAGCAATAAAAAACCTTGATTCAGAATTTGAGTTGATGCAGATTTGCCTAAATACAACTGACAAATGATGTTGTTTCCAGTTCTGCCTTGCCCCTACAGAAATCCTTCTGCAGGATTGATGGTAACTCACCTTCAGCCACTGACACTAACTGCCTTGTCTTCTGAAGATCACCCTGTATTAAGAAAGATGAGCTCCTCCTGAAAAAGAGGGATAAAACCAGGGACTAATTTTGCACCTTTGAATCTCTCTGTGACTTAATTTGTTGTCTCTCACTCTCTCTTAATTGATCATGGTTTCCCAACTAGGCCATTTAAGCTAAGTGCCAAAGGCTATGTAGCACGCACGCTTCAGAATAACTTTCTCATTAAAACACCAGAGGACAAAGGCTCAAGGAGAATTTGCAATCAATATTCCATATTATCTTTTACAACTCCTTCCTTCAGCAGCCATTCCTGGCACTGTATTAATCTGCAGATTCTTCTACACAAAAACAGGAGACACGTAGATCTACATTAAAAAATGGTGTTTGTTTCTAAAACAGTAATCATTTTTAACTGAATGTGATAATAGTTAATTAGAGAAATTTCTGAAACTTTAATGGTATTTTTAGTCATTCCATGCTCTGGTAAAGTTTGAGGAAGGATTTCCCTCTGGTAAAGGGCTCTATAATTATAAGTAAGAGAAGGTATCAGGATGTGTATCATTAATTCTACTCACCTAACTCTACTGGCTTCCTACAGAGTAGCTAGTTAACAATGATCGACTCATTTTTTTTAGAATACCTATAAACAAAAGAAAATTAAAGTACTTTATGAGATGGTTCCCACACCATCTGCTACACTGCTTTGAATGAAATGACAGTAAGAAAGAGTTCAACAGAATGATGTAGCAGATGGCCTTCAGAGAAGATGATTTCATTTATGCCTTATTTTTGTTTTCTTTTACTTACTACTGAAGAGAACACAAGAAGTTGAGCCCAAAATTCTATTAATATTTCCAAATAATTATACCATACTTTAAAGTATACCAGAAGAAAAGTCTCAAAAATGCAGCTTGTAGACCCACTATCTTGTAAGCAGAGAAAAACCAGCATCCTAGGTTAACAGAAATGGTTAAGAACACCACATTAGTAAACATCTCCCTTTACCCTTCTATCTAAGGTTGGCTTTTCAGATGTCCTCACAAATAAAATGGTGCAAGAATTTTCTGTTTCTTAATCCAGTGTTTGTTCCTGTACATCTTCCTGAAATTGTCAGGGAGCTTCATCTTAATCAGACACCTCACCTAACTTCTGACCTAATGTTTGGAAACCAAATGAATAGTAACTAAAATGATATATGTATTTTGCCAGTCATTGGTTTCTTTCTCCTGTGACAGGAAAGTATCTCAGTGACCCGTTCCCAAAGCTCTGTGTAATCTGTAAGGTTGCAGTGTGACTCTTCCTCTAATGGTGCTTCAGTTTATTCCAACAAGCAACTGGATTAACAATCTTCAAATAGTCTTTTCATAAAATTAGGACTCACAAGTCATTATAATTTACAGATGAAACCTGAAAAATGACTTGCAAGGGAAGAATAAATATATTAAAATGGTTAAATTCTGCTACTGTAGAGGAGTTTGAATCAGATTGATTGTAACATAAACATTAGTTGAATTTTTTTACATTAGAACAGAATTTTCCCTTGCTATTGCCCCTTGCAACACCATCAGCAGTAAATTTGTTTCAGTTGCTAGACAGCTAGGTGCATTCCAGGTCTCTCTGAGCATTACTTCCCATTACAAAACTCTTTCATCTTATTTTGTAGACAGAATGTCAATGTTTTTTACACCTGATTCTGCATTGTACAGCATAATTCATGGTGGAGTAAGAGCAGCATGCTTATGAAATTCAAGTTACAGAATCAGCTACTAAACTACTTTGAAGTTCCCAAGAAAAACAGAGTCAAAAAGAAAGTGATAAAATGGTACTGAGGAGAATGTGGTTGTATATATTCCCATGATGCAGTGACATGTGGTAGGACACTGTAGGAAAAATTCTATTGAAAAAAAAAAACCCAACACTGAAAGAATTAGGAAAAATGATAATCAGCCTGTGTTATGAAACAAACTTTTCCTTATAAATACCATTAGAACTTAATCTAGGGAGTTTCATGTATATGATTTGTATTATTACTATTAAAAAACAAACAAACAAAAGGTGAGTGAATCTATAAAGAATTGAAACGTGTTTCTTCCTAATTCAAAAAGGAAGAGATAACAAGAAAAAGTCATAAAGTTTAGTTTGGCATCGGTTTCTTAGATGTGACTATTTATAAATATGGTTGTGAAAAAGCTATAATAGGAAATGGGAAATAAAGATGGGGGAAATGAGCCTTCTTTCTTCATAAATATCTAACTAAATTGTGCAGAACTCATGCTAAGTACAACTGCAAATAAAATATATAATTTATGTTTGATTTATATTGGCAGTTTATTAGCCACTTAAACTGAGCTGGAAAGATAATCCTTCAAACTTTTATTCTTTTTTTTTTTTTTTTTTAATCCTGAAAGTCAAGATAAGAAAAAAAAACCAAAAAAAAACAACCCTTGCATATTTTGACTGGCTTCAGACTGGATGTGGTTTTTGCCCTCAGAGAATAAATATACAAACTCTTATTTTTAGATTCAGCAAATCATTCTGGGTCTCAGTCACAGGATACTGCAGCATTTGCACCTTTGGGTGGCAATTACAGTTGTTCAATTCCAGTTTTGAAGAACTGGCTTGTGGAGACCATATATTAGCTCTTAAAATAAGGTTAACTATTAGAAACCTTTAGGCAGCCGTGCACTAGGAATTTGAACTTTGCCTACCAGCAGGATATATTATGATCCAGACAAAGCAATTTTGGTTTTCTACAGGTATGTCTGCATAGGCATCTACCTGTAAGTGGAGAAACTGTCTGTTATCACTACTGAAATTAGAGATTACAATTTACCATGTCTCAAAAAAGGTGTCAGTACCAGTAGGACAGGACAATTTCCTTGGCCTTCAATTTCTAGCACACTGCTGTGTAAGTCATGGAAGTATGCTAGAATAATCATAACGCCTTCAGCCCTTGCTTCAAAAGACACAATTATTCCTGTAAGATCAGCAGACCCAATAACTACTAGTGTCTTACTAGACAATATCTAAAAAAACAAAACAGGAAAACCAAAAGGAGTTTCTTTCTTCAGAAGAAAATGTTGTTAACAACATCAGGGAAGTCCCAAAATCTAATTTCTGAGGTAAATCTTAAATTGATACTTTAAACTGCCATAATGAAATTACAATAAAGGATGCCCTACAAGGAAAGCTGAACAATACTAAATGTTTCATGAGTATTCACACCATGATATAGCTTACCACAATAATAAGAAAGGACCATGCAGAGTGGTAGTTCAAGACAAGGCATGACACTTGACCATGAACTGGTATTTTCATATATGCTCAGAAAATTAACTGCAAGATACCATAAAAACCTAAACCTAAATTCAAGAACAGTCTGTCACAGATGGTCCGGGTGAAGCTATGAAGATCAGTGAGGAAATTCACAGTCTTTTTAAGGTCAGGAGAATTATGATAATCTTTTGTGGTTTACTTTTCTGAGCGACCATCTTTCTGATAATTCCAGCATCAAGTCCAATAATAAAGAGAAAACAACTCTTTTGCATTTCTTGTATGATCTACCTTGATCTTAACCTGAAACCTTTCTGCAATGGCAGATTTGTCACATTTCTGGAGTTATTCATGTGTTTTTACAACCCTGTTTTTCTATGCTTTTACTAAAACCCATTAAATGTTTAGTCTGGAAAGGGTAATCACAGGACTATATTTTGGCAAGGTTGGAGAAATGATGGTAAGCTACAGAAACCCCAACAGATGTCCCAGCAATCAAAGATGTCACATTAAGAAATGAATGAAACATTCAGCTAGATCAAAAAAAGTGAAAAATTATAAAACAATATGTTTAATACTCTTAGAAAGTAACACAGCCTTTCTTCACAGAATAGTTGAGAGATTAAAACACTGGCATATATGACCAAATCTTGTGTGCAGGACTAGCTATTTAGGTGATAACATAGTGATAGGACCATGAACTCCGAGCAGCTAGAGCAGCCAGTATCCATGAAAAAGAAGCACCTACAAGAATTTTACCAATAGGCATAGAAGAATAAATAGACAAGACAGTTGCAATAAAACAATTCAGAATACAGAAGGGTACAGCCCTTCTATAAAGACTTTCCAAGGAACAGAAACATTAAAAGAAGGCAGATGGTTTGGAAAAAAGACAAACTGGAAAGAGGCATTAACGCAGCATCAATAGGAAAAGAAAAAGTAACAAACTAACAACCAACCAACCAACCAAAACTGGAAATACACCAGTACAAAACAAACAGTTGTTACAGAAATACAGAATGTAGCCTATTTCCCTGTTATGTCACAGAACTACTGGAAGTGTCAAGCTGCATATTTATTTATTTTTAAACTTCCCAATGTCTTCCTGAAAAAGAAAAGAACGTTCCTTTCAGTCACTTGATTGACCTGCTGCCAAGGAGTCAGACCTAGGTCAACAGTAACTGCAGTGCTCATGAATGTATTTCACTGGAATGTTAATAGGCCAAAATCCTGACAGGATTCCTGCAAATTATCTTCTGTCTTAGAAGTGGAGACCTCCATGACACAGTGCTAGGCAAGGCTCCTTATTTCCCGCAATTGAGGTGCACAACATTTTGGCATTCTTTGTACGCTTCCCTAGGAGAATGCTATGAAAAGAAACACACCAGAGGGAAAAAATCCTGAACCTGTGCTACCCTAGGGTACAATACATGTCTCCTGCAACATAATCTGCCACTATACCTAACTTCCAGACATCATATATCTTCTGCTAGGTAGATATGTTGGATATGGGCTCCTTCTTCAAAGTTACTAACATCATACACCATTCAGCACAGGCAGCAACAGCTGAAGTGCCCTTCTGACCATGGACCATTTGCTTCTCCACAGTAATCACGGCTCAGGGAGTATGATGGGATCCACTCTATCCAGTCTTTAAAAGAGCTGAGAGCAATTATTCTGTATTTTGCTGAAAGGTGTTAAGTTAGTTTTAAAACAATGCTGTCCACACAAACAGCTAGAAAAATATCAACTGTCATGCTGTATTATTCTATACTACTATTGCTGGCATGCTACCGAGGGACACAATGCATTCATCATCTTGCCATGACAGTGAACCAACTCATTTATTTTGCACTGTTACTATTTTATGCAGGAAAGTCTGATTTAATAACACAGAAAATAAGTCCGTTAAGACAAGGATAGTTAGGGCAACTGCATTATTTAGTAAAACTAATGCTTATCTTGCTTGGTGTCAAAAATGCTTCCTTACTCAACAAGCAGGATAAACTTTGACAATAAGATAGTACAATAATCACTAAGTAATCACTGCTCTTGAAGATCTTTAAAGTTAAATACAAGCATAAGCTATCATTACATGCACTAACACATAAAAAATGATGATTGATATTTAGGGAATTTCAGGAGCCAAGAGTATTAGAAAGTAGCTAATAGAATTCAAAAGTATTCTCTCCATATGCTTAAAAGTTAGATAACTCTTCCTTCAAGTCTCTAAAGTAATAATTCTGGCTTACAGTTTCTCCTTCCTTATTACTTGTGTACAGAAAATATGCAATTTAGTTGCTATTCATTTGTATTCCAGTAATGTTAACAGCAAGCTTTGTTAGCTACATAAAAAAAATATTATTTTTTTGTGAGTTCCAGTTAAACATGCAAAGCTTTTCATAAGAACTTCACAGTACATGCTCAAGTGTGGAGTGTTTTAATAAACAGCCACTATTTTCTATTTTCACATTAAGGAAAATATAGCACCAAGTGCAAAAGCCTTACAGAAGTATTGAAATGATAATGCCACATGTAGCTTTCAGTAGCATTTATTTGTCAGATCTCTTCGCCTGTTTTTTTCTTGGGATCTTCCTTGCCAGTTCCTTAATTCACATTCACTACAAGAAACTTCAGGACTTCGACTCCTTTGCCTTTGGAATTTGCTTTTTCACAGTATTTTAAGAAAGCCCTTTCTAGCTGTTCTATAAATCTATTTTAGGCACCATGATTCTGAAAAATGAGACCCAGGGACTTCTATGGAGGCTGCGAAGAGCCCATGCTCTGTACACTGTGCTAAACAAACTACCAGGCAGCAGCTATTGGTTGGTAACCTTCTAACATCCAATGACAAAAACAACCTGTGTGGCATTCTGCTGTGTTTTGTGGTACCATCAGTGTTGACTGCAGATGTGGAAACCTCTCTTGTCTTCAAAACCACTATGTATTTTTGTTTCTTCCTGTTTCTTCCCTTTCCTTAACATCACAAATGCATTTCTTCTTACTACAGTTGTAATATAGACAGCAAAAGAGCAGTCCAAAGTTAAGTAAAGCCAAAAGACAAAAGACTGAAGACCTAAAAGAGAGTTAGAGGTTTGGGCATTTGCATAAAACATGATGATCCTATTAGGATAGCCACATTGCTTCTACAAAAAGTGAAACAAATAACACACGATAACTGAATTTATACTTTTGGGTAGTCTGCTAGTGCAATAAACCTAAAATTCTCACATTAAAACCTCATAATCTAATCTTGCTAATTAATCACAAGGCTGTTTTTCCTCCTCACATGCATGCTTCCTCTTGACATTAATAGGACTATCTTACATAAACCTATAAACAAGTAAGTGTCTTCAGAGAGAAATGCTGAAGAATATTTTCTTTCTCTGGAAAGCATTATTAATTTTCATGTCCACTTGTTCTCCAGTACTTGTAAGCAAAAATTTCCAACAGACTTAACAGAGTGCACTAGAGCCACTATATTTTGTGGTAACAAATTATTACTTTATCCAAAAATTAGACCGTCTGTCACAAACAATGGCTTGGCCAATAGGCATCAATGTTAACGACAGACAGATAAAACCAGGCAGAGTGCAGCATCTTTCCTAATACAGTAACACAGGCATTCCCTTGCATAACAGATCTCATTATGTAATTTCCAGTGGCAATGTAATTTATCTACTGTAATTTGCAGACACATTTTAAACTAAATGCAATTAATATTTATACTGCTGCTGCCTTTTTTTTTTTTTTTTTCCCCCAAACACAGATTTTATTTTATTTTATTTGACCGTGTTCCTCAAATGGATTTTCTTCCTTTCATCTTTCTGGTTAATAAATCAAGAAGAATATATGCATGTTGATGCTAATAACTGTCTTGCAATAATATTGTGATGTACTGCAGTATATGTCCTTCTGAAATTAAGTCTAAACTCTTCTACACTTCTTTAATAGAAAAGTGGTAGTAAAGATCACAACATATATGCCAAGGGGAATAGCAGAAAAACATACAGAATATGTTTCAGCTTTTTGCATATTCTCTTAATTTATAAAATAGCTCACACTTTAATTTTCTTAGAGCTTTTTAATTCAATATTCAATTTGCATGCAAATGGAAATGTTTCAAAACGCAATACATTTAGATGTGCATCTTCATTTCTGTAATTTCCCTCTTCTTTCCTTCCATGTCTATATAAATTTTTCCTAATGAGATTATTTTAACAAAGTGCATGAAGCAGTTTATTCTAATTTTCCTCTTTTGTAAATAATTATGTAGATTCTTTTTAAACAGATAGACATCCTTTCACTGCGAAGAATCCACAAGCTCCTGTGGCTGTTTGGCAGACAAAATTACAGTGGCATGGTTTTATTAAATGAGCTGCCTGGAAGGATTCGGGTCCATCTTCTTAAAAGAAGAAGCATTAGAAACAAATTCTAAGAAAAACTAACAAACACTTGTCTTTGTGCACCAGTAAGTGCAGGATAGGAGGCAGAAGGCAACTCTGAGCGATAAAAGAAACAGAAAGGGCTGCTGCTGCTAGTAGATGAAAGAGAAGAAGAAATGACTCATCTCCTCTCAAAGTAAAGTGAATTTCACAAAGACGAATGCAGAACATAGTGCACTATACTTCCAACACTCCCAGCGAAAAAAGGTTAGGTAGATCGTGGAAGTCAGGGTCATGCTACAGGTTATCTTCTGCTGATGCATCAGGTCAGCTTTCAAGAATATTTTAGCTACAGAGATCTCTGGAAATGAGGCAGATAAGTTTTGAACATTCAGTTGGTTGGCTGGCATTTCAGAAACACAGCCACTGCTCTTCCAGCTCAGCCTGGTCTTGTTCTTGGTGGAACAACTTCTCTCTGGACAGAGGGTGGAATCGTTAACAGTCTCAGCATGAAAAAAGATCTGGCTGCACTGTGCACATGACAACTGCTGTTTCTTCTTCTCACCTGATCTGGAGATTCACAGAATATTTGAGGTTAGAAAGAACCTCTGGAGATTGTCGAGTGTAACCCACAGCTCAAAGCAGTGTCAGCCAGAGCAGGCTGCTCACAACTGGAGGCTGCGCAGTCACAGTTTGAGTATTTCCAAGGATAGGGATTTCACCTTCTCTAGGCAACACGTTCCACTGTTTGATCACTCTTAGAGACAAAGTGTTTTCTTGTGTTTATTTGGCTTTTCTCATATTTCACTTTGCGTCAGTTGCTTTTTGCCCATTCACTGAATGCTACCAAGAAGACTGGTTCCATCTGCTTTTGAGCAAGCACTCAAACCTCCAACCAAATTGATGACCCTACACTGAACTTGCTCCAGTTTGCCAACACCTGTATTGCTTTAAGAGGTGCAAAAACTGGATACAGTGTCCTAGGTGTCTATAAACCCACTATGCAAAACATATACCAACATTTAACAAACATAACCGAGTAACACCCATACCATCAAACTCATATATGGGTCAAATAAGGCTTTGCATATCTTCTGTTAACACCATTCAGTGTAGCACAGAAGACATCTCATTTACCAGAACTGTCTTCTCCATTAGCATAATTGGGGGTTGCATTCCAGAAAAGAGTGGAACAACATATGCATATATATATATATACACACACATGGATGTGTGTATCTGCATATATTACAGCTACAAAAATACAAAGTAAGAATATAATTTTTAAAGTTCACAAATATTATAAAAAGTAATCAGGGAAAAATAGGGGAAAACTATGAGAATTAAGCTGTGTTTCAATTAAAGAATCACGGAATTGCTATGGTTGGAAAAAACCTTTAGGATCGAGTCCAACCATTATCTAACTCGACCAGGGCCACTACTGCACCATGTCCTTAAGCACCACATCTAGACAGCTTTTAAACACATCCAGGGATGATGATTCAACCACTTCCCTGGGCAGCCTGTTCCAATCTTTGACAACCCTTTTGGTATAGGAGTTTTTCCTAATGTCCAACCTAAACCTGGCACACCTTGATGCCATTTCCTCTTGTTCTGTCAGTTGTGACTTGTGAGAAGAGACCACCAGCCACCTCTCCACAACCTCCTTTCAGGGAGTTGTAGAGAGTGAGGAGGTCTCCCCTCAGCCTCCTTTTCTTCAGACTAATCAACCCCAGCTCCTCAGCCGCTCCTCATGAGACTTCTCCAGCCCCTCACCCG
>WUAM01000143.1:12978680-12989481 GCA_024336885.1 Actenoides hombroni | reverse complement strand
AAATAAATATATATTTGTTTTTTACGTATTTTTTTATTTTTATGAAACCAGAATACTATGTCTTGAAATATCCACAATACATATGCTAAAAAAGCTATGTACAGCAAGTGCTGAGTAGAGTTAAATACGGCTTCCCATACAACATTTTTTTTTCTTGATAAAGCCTTCCTTTGCTTTGCAAGTTGGGAATATTTTTAACGGTGCCCACCTCTTCCTCATTAGAAGAAGGCCATTAAAGCTGCACAATCTTATTAAAGACCAGAAATGAGTAAAAAAATAGTGATAATAAAGGGAGACCTTTTCTGTTCATGGATAATTGAAACACGGCATGATAGCCTTTGGTGATGAGGCTGGATGTATAATAGAAAACAGGGGAGTGCTGTGGTTACCATACTTGATGTACAAGACAGAACACCAGCTTCTTCCCCTGACAAATAGCTCTTCAGGGTGAACAGGGATAAAAAGAAGCAGTTGTGGTGGTTTTGGGGCTGGGGAAGGGAGATGGGTTGGGTTTCTTTTGTGTCGGTAGAGTCAGGTCATAACACTTCAAATATCCAGATGCTTTCATTCTCTGGAATAACAAGGTGCTAGTTTTAAATATAATTATTTTTTGAGAATAGAAGTGTATTTCAAGCACTTCACTCAAGATCACACAGGAAAACTAGGACTCAACAGATGATACCTCAGATTTCCCAGTTATGTGCTTTAATCACAGAATGTCTTTCCTCTCCTCAAATGTCTCCCAAGAGTACACTTTGCAAATTGTGTAGGGACCAGTGCTATAAGTCAAAGAGATTCATAATTACAGCCTGTGTTTGACAGAATACCTTGAGGATGTTTGCTCATCTACAAACAAATTTAACCCAGGAGCTAACAAACTCTTTTGTTTCATCTAAAGCAGCGCATGGACATTTGAAATTAATCCGTGAAATGGTTCTAAATCATAGAACCAGTGAGCATTGTAGAAAGCAATTGAGGAGGAGGGAACTCAAGCCCTGTGGAAAATGCTGTGAGGCTCTAGGCTTCAAAAAGGGCAGTGCTTTCAGTCGCAGACCTCTGGCCTCTCATGGTGTGATTCATCTCACTAATATAGATCTCTAAAAGCTATACACACAAATCTGAGCTATAGTTCACACTGTGCACACGGATTATGGAAGGGCAGTCTACTTGATTTACCTTATGCAAATCTAGTGACATGTCCAGAAAATAATTTAATGTACAAGTACTTTGACTCAGACAGAAAGAGGATAGGTCTCTTTTTTCCCCTACCCAAATTAGGATAGACATAAAGTCCAATTACTAAGCACTTACATTAATTTCCTATATTACATCTGCATGAAATAATGTGTCAGCTCCTCTTCATCACTCCCACAGTAGTGAAGCACCCTAAGAACAAGTCAAGTATCTAGACCATTCAATCTGGAAATTACTCAACATAATTCTAAAGAAGAGTGAACACTATTATTGTATTCTAGCAAAATTCAGTCATTAGATTCGAAGGTGCATAACTAGAAATAATGTTTCTTAATACCTGGTACTTTTAGCTAAAGAATATTTTTAGGAAGTCATTCAGCTGACAAAGAAATAGGACTAGCTGACAGGGTAATTTTATAGCTCTTTCAATTAGGGACTGTCTTCTCAAATTTCTAAAAGGCTGGGACACCTCTAGAATTTATTTCCTTTACATATTCCCTGGAAATACTATTTAACACAAGTGCTGCTTTGGCTACCTCTTTTAAGCAGTACTGACCTGTAGCTTCCTTGGTAATGAGACAATTTTTTGTTACAGAAGCAGTCCTTGATAGGCATAGGTGCCTTTGAAATATGTAAGCTTCTGGCTGAGAGAGATAGACAGGATTAATATCTGTCTAGTCATTGAACTACCTCATTTATATGATGTTAAGAGTGACTCTTCCAAGCAAACTGGTGGTTCATGCCTTGATAAGAGTTTATTGTGCAAGTTAAGCACCAGTATTCAATGCACTATGATACGTAGACTAAGAACCATATAATGAAGCTAATAATGAATGGAATAAATATAAATAGAGAACAAACTTCTGTATGATTCATAAGGCTGCAGTTTAGGTACAGCTTGGTTAAGGATGGGATTTGGAGGAATTCCATCACAGGAGTAAATACAATAACAGAAAGCCCTGGACACAGCCACAACACTTTGACCAAAGAGCACAAGTTACAGAGCACCCTTCCCTCCCAGACTTCCCACCCCTTACTTTAGCTTTGCTTACTGTTAGGCTATTTGTACAAAATTCTAAAAGCCTAAGCACAGATGCCTGGGTGCCTTTTCAGAAACTGTAGGGTATTTAACATGTAGACATGAAGCAGGCAGATAGGCAGATATAATAGTCTCACTTTTTGTATGCTTCCACTAAATATTAACATCAGTAAAAATTGAATTTGTAAGCCACACGTTTGAATAAAGAGATGCTGAGCTATATGATTCCACAAAACCTATTGATACTAACATTATATATTTTATGCATATAGCATCTTTAGAAGAAAATCCTAAGAAATCATCAAAATTGGTTTTGATTTTTTGACATTCTAAGATGCTAGTCTTTATACACATTATTCCACAAGTTCACACCAGATTTCAACATTAATGAATTTTAGATGGGCAATATTTGAAATTTTCCTGCCACTTCTTCTCTGGAGATACGGTGTTAGCATTAGCTTCAGGTAACCTTATTCTTCTTACAGCTGTCTGATCCTCTTTGCTGCACCTTATCCTAAAGCAATCTCTGCCTTGGTGCTCTGTCTGGTTGTTAGCTACTTTTTTTTTCCAATACTTTTTCTTCTCAAGTGCCACCTAAATTCTCTGACATTGAAAAGATGCAAGAAAAACGAGTATTATCAAGACAACCAACAGAAAGAGGCTAAATAGAAGGTTGTTAAAAGGGCTACATTGGCCACATTTTTAATCAATCAGTTTAATTTAATCTCTCCCCTGTGTTCAATTCAGGAACAGAAAAGTAATTAAAAAGTTATCTCCATTTTATAAGTAGTGAGAAAGAACAGCATTTCTCTAATTCTTTGTCAATACTTAGTGTGGGCAAAACAAAATTAAAAGGGAGAAAAATATCGAATGTTCCACTGAGATGCAAAGCTGTGTTTTGCTTTTGGTTTATGGCAGTGAAAATTGTGTTTATTCCCAAGTATTCTGAAGCATCCTGTTACTCAAAAAAAGCAAAGGAGGTTTGATACACATACTTGCAGGAAACCACTCTCTACACACTTTCAAAAATCCAATCTACAGTCAAAAATATGTAGAAGACAATTATTTTCCACCAATTAATACTACACGTGGGTTCTCCAGCTGTTGCTGGAGGCACATCCAGACTGGTAAACTTTATAAAACACTCTTTTGTTTAAAATTATTTAACTATATACACACATATGGGTGTCACTTTCTTGAAAGTAAATAAAGACAAAATCACCAAAGGAACATAAAAGCTACATCTATGTGCTTCCTCCCTATGGAAATGGCTTTCCAACCACATACAACAAAACCTTTGAAAGTTGAGTGTTTACCTCATTGTCTGCCTCTGAACCTCCCCCTCCTTTTACAGGTAAAAAACCTGAAAATTTGCAGGCTATCCCTGAAGTCAATAATCATGTTGGAATCTCTTCCCATGCCAAGGGAGGGAGATGGGATGCAGATGTACAAGCACAGTAACTAATATAAAAAAAAAAAATCCTGCAAAATTATAACTTTCTAGCACAAGTAAATCACAGAAAAATAGTGGTGAAACTGTTTAGCTCTGCAAACAGGCTTTTTTTGCCCTCTTATTTTGCCTTCTTTTTATAGCCTCATTTAAGCAGCTCTGGAGTATTCTGTAAGCAAGCATAATGTAGATCAGATATCAGTATCTTTTTCTGGAATTTATTACTTACAATTTTTTACTAAACATCCTTCTGCCAGTTTTCAGCATTAGTTATTCCACTGAGATTTCTTACCTGATTGTTATTAGCCTTTGTCTACTGTTGTTTCCCCTGACATAGCTCTACCCAGTGCAGGCTTCAACCTCTACCCACACTGAACTGCCTATCTGCTTCCACAGTGTTGTTCCCTCCACTTTTCCCTCTCTTCTCCAAGCTCACATCTATACAAAACTTCCTGGTGGGCCACCGCCTCGGATGCATAGGTCCAAGAATGTTTTTTTTTAATTTCCTGCCTTCATTCCCATGAGCTGGTAGGGTGACTACACCCTTCTGCACCACTCGTCACATGAACTGCCGCTCCATGCCCTGGCTGAAGTGCCGTGCCCAGTTTGCCCACTCTGGTCCTTGCTGCTCCCCAGGCCATGTTTTGTAGGCATGTGGGTGGCCACAGTTCTCCTGGCAGCACCCAGGTCTCCTCAGCATCTCCCAGGAGACCTGATGGCTCCCGATGGGTCTCTCTTCTCCCCTCCTCTCCTGGTGTTTCCCTACCTCAGGAGAACCCCCTGTGCACTGCGATCTGCCGCTCTGCTGCAGATCGGGCTGGCTCCAGAGCAGCTCCCCTTGGCTGTTCACGATTTCTCTTTGAGGTGTCAATCTCTTTTACCCCTTTTGCCCATCTTGACTAAAAAATTACCTTTTTAGCACATTTTTATGCTTGCTGTGTTTCATAGCCTTTTCAGACGGCACTGCCGTTTGGGCAGATTGCAGCACAGGGAGACATAAGATCTAACGCCAGTTTTTCACTCTGCCATTGACATGCTACATGAAGTGCATCAAGTCTCCAAGCTTTATTTTACCTCAGAATTTCTCTACAGAATGAGACCATTGTTACTAATATACCACTGAAAAATGTTGATTGAATTACTTATCTGACATTTTCATAGTCCACTTATTTTATATCCCCTCTGCTCCCATAGATTCATTGTTTTCCTCTCTCATTTCTCTGCTTGGTTTTCCTTTTCTCTTAATCTTTACTGTTTTTCCTTACCTCAAAGAGATGGTCCATTAATCTTTTCATGTGTTTTTCCTCTGGTAAAACAGATAAAAGAATTTCTGTCATAATTACCAATGTCTGTAAAGGTTCCATAGCTGAAGGTCAGCTTCAGTGCGGAAATAATAACCTAAACAAAATTCTGGCCTCTTTTTCCAATACTTTCCTCTAGATGCCTAGTTATTAGCTCATGCACAATTTGACTAAACAAAGCTCTTAATTCCTTCCCTCCCCCTCTGAGCCAATTCTCCTATCCATCAATGCAACACTATAAGACTGTAGATCCTATTAACTGCTATCTTGCCTGTCACTCAGGCATGTAAATCCAGGCATCTTTTTTTGACCCTGATAAATCCTCAGCTGCAGGATGCATCCTAATCTTGCTGAGTTTTATGGAATTATTTTTGCACAAGATTGCTAAAGCCAGCCTTTTCTAGATCATTATCCTGTTGTGTTCTGTCTCTTTAATCATCACTTTCTCCTGGCAAAGATAATCATGTCCTACCCTAGCTTTTAAAAATGCTTCTAAGAGCTGACCACTTGTTGATTCGATGATGTTGCACTGATTCCCTTTCCAGGCAGCTCATAGCCTAGGACCTGCTTAGTGCTCTCTGCTGCTTTTCTCTCTCATATTTAACATTGAATTTTAATCTCTTGCTTCTAACAGTTCCTGTGTGTCCAAATTCCTTGTTTATGTGTCAAATTACCCAAGAAGTATCTTTATTCTTTCTTCCCTATTTCTCTTTATGGCCAGGAAGACTTCGCCAAAATATTTCATTATTCTATTTGCATCCTTAAAATACTATTTGGCTGTGTTATTAATAAATAGCCACACATATGGGGGTATATACACACACATACATATAGTTATCTGGGCACAAATAGGCATGGGTGTACACATGTGTGTGCAGGCATGTAAACATACGCATGTGTGTAGATATGTGCATGTGTGTAGATCTGCATGCACATAAACATATGTGTGCATGCACACATAAATGTGTATGTGGGCATGTGTGCAAATAAGTGCACACAAATATGTGCATATGTTTAAATATATAGGTGCAGTGTGTGTGCAAGTGTAAATACATACGTTTTATTCTTTATCCGTGGCTTTTGCAACCTTTGTTACTTCATCATGCACATTTCAATAGATGCACTTCAAGTGACACTTTAATAACACAACCATCTAAGCACAGTGGCAAATGACATGCGAGTTCAAGCAAACTCAATTCAGAGACTCTTTGCAGTCCATAAGAAATGGAATTAAAGCTCAGCATAAAATGTCGAATGAAATGTTTGTAGATGGTTCAGTTCAAAAACTGAAAAGAATTAATTTATTTCTGACTGAAAGACTTTCAGAGGTCCAGTTTGAACAAGTATGTATATTAAATGCACTGAAAAACATAATTATTGAATTGTCTCCTGAATTTGAACATGGCTGATTAAACTTTCTAGGGAAATAATAAAGCAATGCAATTGACTTTTCTGGAAATCTCTAGTATTCCTTACAGCTATATACCTATAGTGTTAAGGTCTCATTCCACTTTCCTGAATAAATAAGTGCTTGTTTCAAATCATAAACTACTACTCTCAGGGAAATTGAAGTCTTCTACTGCTCCTTTTCTTCCTCTGCATCATACAGGAAACTACATCTAATTTGAGACAATTTTGAAAACTTTTTCAAAATTAAAGTGTATTTAAAAAAAAAGGAACAGAAGACACTACTAAGAATTTGTAAGAAGTGAGTTTTGTAGTAAAAATTGTAATAAGAAAAAAACAGCTAGAAATAGGCTGTCCTGACCCAAAAATTCTGTTAAAAGTTTAAATATAACTTTTGCAATATGTAATATTTGTACATTATCAGGGAGAATAACTTTGTATTATTATGTATTGACCTGAAAACACACAGTGTACTTTAATTTTGTTTTTACAGAAATAAACAGAGCAATTATGTTCTGTTTACAAGTGAGATGTGTTATTTTCAGCTGTGAGAGCAAACAACAAGTCAAAATCATGAAGACAAGAAGCCCAGGTCAGTAGTGTCAGGTTTCATAATGTCAATTCAACCTTCCCCCTGGAAAAAGATCTGCAACTGAATTTCATCCTTCTCTGTTAGTTTTGCAGAAATGCTTCCCAGAGAGTCTAGTTCACACTCTTACAGTTACATGAGCTTCTCAAATCAAAGGCAATAACACTGCTGAGTACAATTCCTCTCAAGGTTCATCTCAAGATTCAGAGCTTGGATTCATGTCTGCTATGTACAAAGGGTTAATTTTCCAAGTTATTCAGGCTTCAAATAATGGTTTTATAATAAAATACTTGAGAGTTCCATCATTTTTAATTCTATATCCAGCACTTTTTATCTCACTTCAACTTCCTACACTTTTTACAACACCAGGCTAAAATCCTGAGTACAGGCTTTCATAAAATTTACAAAAATTTATGACTCAAAGTAACAAGAAAAGTCATTTTGTTCTACAATTTCAACACTTCTTTAGTTTTTCAACTGTTTACTTTTAATTCTAGACACCTCACCAAACTACTAAATAACCTGCATTGTATACAAGAGCATAGTTCCTACTATACACCTAAAATAACCATTTGTATTCAGTACCTTTTTTGTCAACCATGTATCTAATCTAGAGGGGAAAAATTATTTCAACTTGACTTAGTTTGCATGCAATAATATGTCATCCTTAGTACAGCAATGCAAATATAATTGATGAGATGCCACACTCGTGTAGAGAGAACGCACGTCTAGTAGCTAACAATGAATTTACAACAATTCTATGTCCACCTTTACAGAAGCTTTGCAAATTTCTCAATCTTTCAAAAGACCATTTTCTGTAGCCTGATTTAAAACATTTTCAAAGTAGGAACAGGTAAAGAAATATATATGTGCTTTAGAATCAGTCTCTCTGGGGTTTTTCTTCCTCACCTAAAGGGCACTTTGTTGTATTTTATATCTAAGCACAAGGCATACTTCAAAATTGTCTTTTCTTCTACATGAAAAACACCAGCACTGAAGAAAGGTAGACACTATTCAAGAGAGAGAAACAAGCACTGGGAATTCAGCAAAAAATGAGGGTTTCAGAAGCACTACTTTTATCTTTTACCATTTCAGCAGCCTTCAAAATAGTATAAAGACTTCATAAATGTCAGACTTCTGCCCTAAACCATCCTAGGGGTTGTGAAGTTGAAGCTAAATAGCAGTAGACCTTACGCTTGGCTCTGGTACTCAAACTCATAGCACTGAGAAGGCAGTTTTATTTGTGTAGATTTACTTTTCATCAACCTGGACAAAATCCAGTACTCGTTCTAAAGCCAGATGTGGACCAGTAAGGGGACAGGCACCTTAGAACAGCACCTGAATCCCACAGAGTCATAGTGGTTGATCTGCACAGTCATCTGTGGTTGATGTTTATGAAAGATGGGGGAAGTGAAGTGTGATTTATCCATGAAGAAAGACAACTGCTCTTGAAGAGCGGGAGTGTAACAAGAACCACAGTTCTGGTCCAGCTCTTAGTCTACACCTGGATAAATTCTTCTCAGGTTGAGAATAGAAGCTACAGCTGCTGGCAACCTCCAGCCAAGATTCCTTCACCAACATTCACAGGCAAAATTATTAGGTCAGGTATGACAGGCTTAATGCTGATGTAACATAGTAGCAGCCTGGGAAAGAACCAGTGATACACCTAAAGGTGACTGGAGTTTTTCCTGTGTGAATACATGCCTGTGGATTTTTTGGTTGAGTGGGCAAGTCTGGGTGGCTTTCAGGGAGGATGTTGCATCTGGGACTTCCTTTTTTCCAATAAAAAAAAAAACCAAACCAAACCCAACCAAAACAACAAACAAACAAACAAAAACAAACGAAACCCCACAGAACACCACAACAAAACAAAAACAAACAACAACAAAAACCCCAAACCAACAAAACCCTAGAGATTTATATTGCTAGAAAATTCTGTTTTATTTAGAAAGTACAAAAAGTGGTTTCTCTGCTGCTTCTTTGGAAGGAGTATCAGATGTACTTTCTGTTTGCAAAGAAATAGACATCTTTTCACTTCTGGACTATTCAACCCCAATTTGGAAGATATTTCTTTCTTACACCTTCTTCCTTGGCTTAAACTCATCCGTACAGCCCAGTAAATATACAATCCATTCAGACACATGCTTCATGCTGAGTAGCTGGAGGTAACTGAGGAGGACACAGGTCTTGGCATCATTAGCTAGCATAGGTAGCACAGAAGAAGTTCATCAGGAATGGCAAGCATGCTCACCATCAGAATTATTATAAAGGCTCTGAGGCAGTCAGAAGCTTGTTTACTGATCACTGCTCTGCCAGGGGACCAAGAAGTAGCTAAACACCAAAAGGGATGCTCATAAAGCCTATCTTTGTCTTGCAGAGATATCTTTAGGCTGCAGTCCACAGGCAGAGTTCAGCTTCTTGCTAGACAGCACTAAGGAGGGTCTGAACACCCAACTGCTTTGACTTACCTGTTAAAAAGCAGTTTTTCCACTGAGACTAGAAGTCTAAGAAGATCTGCCTTCTTTAACCAAAATCAACAGTTTTAACCTCTGCTCCCTACTTTTTCCATGATGAAGAGGTGCAAATGGAACAGATTTCTCCTGCATAAAATTTGTTTATGTGAAGAAATAACTTACCTCTGCCTCTTTCCATACCACTCATTTCTATATAGCATACCCATGCATGTTTCCCAACTCTAAAAAAAAAAAAAAAAAAAAAGAAAAAAATTAGCAAGCCTAATAGTACCAACCAAAGCCTGGAAATTAAACTCTCAAAGAAAGACAGCTCAGGAAAAACAGATAAGACAGGGTAGAATTACAAGGTCTTGTACACAACTCTTCTCCTGTTCACTGTGTGCTCAAAGGTGAGTCCTTCCTTCCAGGCATCTCAGCAAGTTTTTAAGTTACAGTGAACTGCAGCATCCTCTAGCCTCTGGGAAGATCTGAGTCACTGCTGAAACCTGGCTCTCTGCTCCTCACCTCACTCTTTATTAAGCATGAGCCACAGACTCCCAGCTCAGCACGGTGACTGGCCTCTCTTACCTTTCTGTCTCTGGCAACTTCTCTAAGCACAGTGCCTAAAGCAAAGAGCAGTCCCCACCCTCCCTCCTGTGAGCTTTACAGGTCTGTATGCTTGGAGAAAAACAAACACAAATTTAGAAAAACAAATAAGAGAGATACAAAGCCCATCACAAATCTTCAAAACAGCCCAAACCTTCCTGTAAGCTCCTTTACATACACGGCTGTCAAGAACAATACTGAGCTGCAATGCAAATCCTTGTCAAGAGCAAAGACAGGCCCCTTCTTGAAAAACGATGAACTTGCACAAACATCTCTTGAAAGCCCTTCTCTTAGGTCATGCCCAGACCTACCATCTGTGCCATGCTGCCACCAAAACCAGCTGCACCTAAGTGTCCCCCAGTCCAGGGCAAGGCTTCCCCCCCACCAGATGCCTTCTCCTGGGACCACCAGCCTGCCCAGACACCCTCCAGCCCACCTCAGGCATCAGTTGCTCCCAGGCAGGATTTTCTGCATTCCACCCATGGGAGCAAGGGGTAGATGTGGGCCATGGGCACTTAGGAGCAGGGAGGAAGATGCCTCTCCTGCTGCCATGCACCTCCTCGGTGCGCAGGGCATTGCAGAACCCACAGAACCCAAGCCTCAGGGGTGCCTGGCTCCATTGGCAGCCTCTCTGCTGACAGGACTGGCAATGCCCTTGACTTTTTTGAAACAGTTGCATCGAAAAAAAAAAGAGGACCAGTTTTCTAGCTGCAGGCCACTTAGAACAGCTATAGAGTGGGGGGAAAAAAAATAAAAAGGTGC
>WUAM01000143.1:12924296-12978580 GCA_024336885.1 Actenoides hombroni | reverse complement strand
AAAAAGGTGCATTTTTTAGAAAACAATTTGTAGGTTTGCTGTTCACTGGCCTGGCTGGAGAATGCTTTTTGAGGGGTAGCTTACACAAAAAGATCAGTGCAAGTATAGAACTTCGTGTCAGAGTTATGTAACTATATATATATATATATATATAACCTGCCAGTTTCTTTTTTTTTTAAAATCACCTTTCATATGGTGATTTTTTATTTCTGTTTCTGTTGTTTTAAAATGTTCAGCAACTGCTGGTGTCTCCTTATCCAGCTCTCACTTTCAAAGGATCTAAGTTATTTATAGAGATATGTAACTCTTTTTCAGATATGACCTAAATAAATCTCAAGGGCCTAAACTCATCACCCAAGTAGTTTTATTAAAGTAAGTGGCATTATTCCAATGAAATCTTGTCATCTGTATTTTTCTTCTATTTCCATCTAAAGGGAAGTACAGTTTTCATCTTTTAGTGACATCTGCCCTTGGGACTCAATGGATCTAATTTTTCTAATATACTGTGTGATGAACTATTTGATGCATATGATGGTTCCTTGATCATCTTGATTTCAGTATTTCCTCTTTTCTACAATCTGTTCCATACCAATTCAAATGTGTAATTTACCAAATAAGCTATTTCTCTAACTCCTCTCTCATCACTACCATCTAGTCTTTCTTTTTTTTTCTTCCTTCTTTTTCTTCATTCACTGTTCTTCCTTTCATAAGGAGACATCTAAAAATAAATTTAACTAGGTACCTTCTCTTATTTGGCAACAGCCATTTGTACTTGAGATAAGACAATACGTTCTCTTTGTCTTTTAATTTGCATTAAATTTATTCAAGACTTTCCGTCTGATCAGCCTTCTCTAAAATTACTCAAAATATCTGTTAATTCACGCTTTATAAAACAAAAGATATTGGAGCATTGGACCACAGATCTTGTGTCATTGAAGGCAGAGACTGATTAATGACTGGTTTTAATAAATAAAAAACCTACCTCAAGAAATAAAGACGAGTTAATTCTTCAAGAACCATTTAAAGGAGTCATACTTATATAAAGAAGAGGCAGGGAAAAGCCTCTAGGTAATGGTCAGTTATTACAAGTACACATTCACTTTATTGTTGCTAATATTTAATCATGGTTTTATAAAAGTTGCTCAGAAATAAGAACAGTATTTTTACCATGATTCTTCCTGAAAAGACAATGTTCTTTTTCCACTGCTAGATATATATTTCACTTCCCCCCTCCATAACATGGAACATTACATTGTCACTGCAAAAAACAAGCAAATATCAACAGAAACCTGCAGTAACCATGCTCAGGAATGTTGTACTGCTGTGCACAACCAGCTGTTATGTCAGCCTGCCTTTTGCTTCACACACTACCCAGCTTCATGATCTGAATCTACAAATGGTTTTCTGTACAAGTATATGAAGAGATTTGCAGGTATGTAAGTGGCATATGCTCTCTCTCATCTGAGAGATCGTCTAATAATTGGGTTTTGTCCATAAAAATCTCAGTTTGTGATACTAATTGTTTTGACAGTGACATTTAATTTTCTTCAGTGTCTCGCCAGAGACCTGAATGCTTCTTCTGTAGCCACAGCTCAAGGAGGAACACAAAGGAAGTCTATGGCAGACTGAGCTTGAGCATTCTTTAGCTGCATGTCAGGAGGAAATGCCTATAAAGTTTAGCCTTTGAATTTTTCTACTTGTCACCCTACAGATTGAGATATGTCAATTAGAATATCTGTATGATGTTTAAAACTGCTTTGCAAGAAGGAGAAATTAGTCTGCTTGGATAGTAGTACATTATGATTTAAACTAAATGTTTCTGTAGAAAAAATCAACAAGGACAACGAAAAAAAAACCCAGTTGTGCAATTCACACCCTCCTGAAAAGCTGGTAATTTATCAATCGGTTAGTGATCTTCTATTGTACTTCTGAGAATTTAGAGTAGGACATAGATTTGTTTGAACAGCTTTTTGCCAGTTTTCTCTTTTCTTCAGTAGCTTCCAGCAATTTTTAGCTGCTTCCTTTGCAGCTTTCCAGGATCTAGGGTCTGAAAACTAGAAAGCTAACAGTCTGCAGTGGGGAAATGAAAAGTGGATGAGGCTTGATACTTCCCAAACTACCAGGATTTTGAAAAACATCTACTACTGAAATAGTGAAATGATTCAAAAGTTTATACTGGTGATTTCTGTCAAGGGAGCATCCTGAGGTATAAAATTATAATCTGGCTTTGCAAAGGCAAATGTAACAATTATGTCTCTCGATTTTAGTAAATTCTTTGCATTTTTTGGCAAATGGTAATGTTTATGTTGATGAATATTATCAAACTCATCACAATCAGAAAAGGATATATGAACATACATGCCACTTGTGTAGCTTGATCTCATTATTACCATTTTTTACTATTTTTATGGACCTCTGCCTTTCCAAAATTCTATTAATATATCATAATATATTAATGTAATTAATATATATAATTATATAGAGAATAAGGCACTATGCACATGACCTTGTAAAAGCAAGATAACTCCCTAGAACAGACAGAATTGCTATTTTCAGCTACAGTGCCTTAATTTTAAATATAAGTATTTTAATTCATTGATATTTATCAGAATCCAGAATATACTGAAATATATGTTGTTACTGTCTTAATTTTAAAAAAAAGTTCAATTATTATAAATTTACAAGATGTATCCCATAATAGCTAAGGCATTTGGATCTTAGATGGACATTTTTGCCCATTCTGGTTTCTTTGTCATCCATGAAGTTTCTATTTTACTGACATATTGGGAAACAGAGCGTATAGTAACACCTTTCACTCCATAAGTTACACCACATGCAGAAGTTTTAGTGTGTTAATTTGACTAACACTAATAATACTGCTAAACTCAGGGGAATGTTAATCTGTTTATTATTGTGGGATTCTTAGTGGGAGATTATGATAGCAGAAACAGAAAAAAAAGTAAGTAATTTGATGAAACATGGATCTAATTTCTTTTTCTCTGAAACTGGATCTATTCTGGTTTTTTCAGCAGACTGGTATGTGGTGTTTTGCCATTAAAGGGAATGTATTTCTGAATAGTACTTGAAATTCTGAGATATTATTGAGGTGGAAAGAAGGATTCAGAGTTCAAACCAGAAGACAGGCAAGAAAGAAAGAGTGTCACTGCAGTGGAATTTTTGCTTCCTGTGTATTCAGTAAAAAGTTGCTGTAGAGATGAGGCTCTGGTTAGAACAGGACTAGCAATTGCCTTTGATATTTGTCTTTGATTTATGATCTGTTTCTGCCTGGAGAACCAAGGAGAGATGCTGGTGCTGGGTTGCTCAATTGCATCTCAGGTATACAGTGATACACTAGTGCCTATGTAAGGAAGAGGAATTATCCAGCAGCTTAGAAAGGACAGAGAAAACCTTGATACATTAGAAAACCATTAAACTTGAAAACATTCTCCAGCCTCCAATCCTGGAAATAAACACCAGATGTACCCTGATTAAATGTTCGTTTGAGACCTAGGAGTGCACCATCCTACCTTCAAGGTGTGATCACCTTTCTCAACCTCTTCTCCAATGTCCTAGGTTCTTCTGGACAAAACCCAAGTATAAGGCAGCAAGTGCCCTCTGATAGGTCTCCTGTCATGAACAAAGGTGTGGGACCAGAAGTACAGGCAACTCTGTAAACCATCTTCCTGCCCTCCAGTTTGGATGTAGCACTCTTGTCAGCTACCAGTTTAGGAGCCAGGACCAGTCAAAAGAAAGTACATCCAGCATGCTTCTACAACACAGCTATAGCTGTGAACTTTTACAAGGTTTAATTAATAGGAGATTATTCAATTGCTCTGATTTGAATCAGGAAAAGCCCTTATGTGGAGTGTTTTCAGGCATCTGTTCATCACTTGCACATCACCAATCAATTCCTTGATTGCAGATGAATATCTGACCCATGCTTTGTAAATGTGAGAAAATGGATGAGGGCAGGAAGGTTATCCATCTGGAGAGGTTTTTGGTTAATTTTGCACACCCATGCATTGCTGATTCCTTCTGTACTATCAAACATATACAAAATAAATTTCTGTTGCCTCCTTGCAATTTTGTTTGCTCCTGCAAATAGCTCGACCCACCAACAGAGCTGTCTTAGCAAGAATTTTCTAGTAAATAGAGCTAATGTTAAGAGCAACTACAGAAGTTGCCTCGTGGAAAATTTACAATCATCTCTAGAAAACTTATAGCAAGACATTAGAGATACTCAGGCAGGACTACAGCAATGGAAACGAAACATTTTAGGCTTCAAATAAAGTCACACAGCTGTTCTCCAGTTCCAAATCCCATCCAGTGTGTCCTCTTAGAGTGCAGTGGAGTGATCTGGGAATTACTCAGGAGGTTAAACAGAGAGCACTGAGGAACAAAGTGTTCCTGTGTTTGTTTTACACCTCAGAAATGCCTGTAATTGACAACAGCACTATCGAGGGGGTAGGGAAGCTAGTGAATTATAGCTCCCTGTAGCATTAGAAATGTAAAGTGTAATTTTTCTTATGCTGGCAAGCTGTAAATTTTGGACCATTTCAATTAAAAATATGGAATAATGTGCCCTTAACTGTTCATAGCAAGACTGTAATTCCATCAAGGAGCTATGTATAAAATGAAACATTTTAAAATGTGGTTAACATTACACTGATTCCAAGACTGAGTAACAACTTCAACCCACATTTTCATTACACACCACTTTTGTTTTGAAGAACGGATAAAGCAAATGCAGAAATGTTAAACACCCTGCTGCAATTAATATGGCTTTATGTAAATGTTGTTTTACTGAGGCTAATTCAGCAAATATAAACTTCCCTGCCAGAAACATTACTCACCTCATAGGAAGTATTTTCCTGTTGACAAGAACGGTCAGTATTCTGCTGCTGCTTCTAATTGAGGCTTCATAACTTGGAGGGAGTGAATTTATTTTTCATTATGTCCTTGGAAAACCTTAACAGAAGACAGACAAACTTGTTATTTGACCTGGCTAGGGTTTTTTTCATAGTTTTTGATTACTTTATTTACAGCCATGTGGTGGGTTGACCCTGGCTGGATGTCAGGTGCCCACCAAAGCTGCTCTATCACTCCTCATCCTTAGCTGGACAGGGGAGAGAAAATATAACAAAAGGCTTGTGGGGTGGGATGGGGACAGAGAGAGATCACTCACCAAATTACTGTCACAGGTAACACAGACTCGTCAGTTTAATTTCTTACCAGTCAAATCAGTGTAGGGCAATGAGAAATAAACCCAAATATCAGAGAATTTTTTCCTCTTCCCCTTTCTTCTTCCCAGACTTACCTTTACTCCCGATTTTCTCTACCTCCTCCCCACCAGCAGCACAGGGGGACAGGGAAAGGAGGTTGAGGTCAGTTCAGCACAGGTTGTTTCTGCCACTGCTTCCTCAACACAGGAAGGACTCACATGCTTCCCCTGCTCCAGCATGGGGTCCCTGCCATGGGACACAGTCCTCCACAAACTTCTCCAACATGAGTCCTTCCCACGGGCTACAGGTCTTCACAAAGAGCTCCAGCGTGGGTCTGTCTTGAAGCTGGCTGGCAGTGGCCCAGTTGGACACAGGGGAAGCTTCTGGCAGCTTCTCACAGAAAACAACCCTGTAGCTTCCCCCCTCCTACAGAAGCCTTGCCCTGCAAACCCAGTACAAGCCATTGATTAAGTGCTGCATTTTACAGCCTGGAGAATCTAATATGTTTTTGCTAATAGAACTGTCCACCACCATTTGCTGTTGTGCAAACAAAGGTGATCCATTGGTGAGTTTGGCACATTACTCATTTTAAGTGACATTACAGCTATTCACACCAGATAGGTCACTCTCTAGGAAACAGCTCTCATTTTATTATTATAACTTATAAATTATCCAAAATATTCAACAAGTAGAACATTTAAACTGAGGTAATTTCACCAACTGCATAGTCACAGTTTTATCTGGGAATCGTGTGATTAAACCTGATAAGAAAATGTATATTCAATAAACCCAAATCAAATGCATGTTAAGATAATTTGGAAATAAGGATTTTATTCGTTCTCAGAGATGATTGGTTGAATTGGCATTCATACAGCTGATGTCAGGATAACAGCAGAAGAGATTTAAACTGAAATAAGAATCATCCTGGAAGGAATTTTTGGTAGTGGCAGTTTTCAGAAATGCCTGAAAAAGTCTGCAGCTCTTCCACAGTTATGAAGAACAGCTTTATTTTTTTTTTTCCTTTCAGAGGGAATGTTGAGATTTTTACCACTACTGAGCACAGCCTAAGACTTGTTTTAGTTTAATTTTCAGTGCATGAACTGTAGTACTTTCTGTAAAGCAGTCTGTTCTGGCTTTATGCTGTGAGTCTAAACGTGGGCAATGTTGAACTCAGCTCCAAACCCTAAAGCACGATCTCATCAACATAAAACCAGGCTGTTGACTTCATTGCTACTAATCTTACCCAACAACAAAGTGCGACTCTAAATCCTCACCAATAATTTCCCCTTCCCAGCCCTTCTCTATCTACATTAATGCACAAAATAATTAGCTTCATTGCATTCTTCTCCCCTGTCTTCCCCCTTCTCTATTAGAACCTCAGGCTGACATATTATCCTAATCAACTTACATGTAATTGTTTTCTTGGCTTGGAATAGCAAATGTGTATGATATTAACAGAATACTAAGAGGTTTCATGGTAGACAGAGATTCAGCCTGTCTTATGCATGAGTAAAATGCTAAGTATCTGCTGAGTATCCAGGACAGTCACTGGACTCAGTAAGGCATCTCTCAGAGAAGGTTTCTTAATTTTAGGGTTTTTTTTTAAACTTTTACATTATACTGCCTTTTATTTCTCTAATACCAGCTTTTCCTTACTCTGGTATTTCACCTTTTTGTGCAAACTCATGAGCAACTGTGTATTTTGCCATCTTAGATTATTCTGATTTCCATAATTAATTTTTCATTACTATTTGTCACTGTTACAGATATCATTGACTTTTTCAGGTTCTGTTTCACTAAAATACTAAAGCCTACAATGCCAGCTTCTTTTTGAATTTCTTTTTTGCCTTACTAGTGTCCAAATAAATTACTCTCATGTTGACATTTTCTCTCCTGGACCATCTTCTGTGATTCTCAGAAATATGAGAAATTAAGTATGTTAGAAATTCAGTATATATTAAAGTTCAGGGTTTCTTTTATTTTATTTTTTTCATCCACTTCAGGTGCCAACTCATACTGTAGGTTCTCATTAGGCGTTCTGGTTTTTTGACTCAGGAATTAGTTGCAAGATTTTCATGAAGCAACCTTTAACCAAGGTCTTTGTGATTATCTTCATGTGTGCTGCAGTTTAACCTCTCTCCCCCTTTCCCCCCCAATTATGGGATGGAAAGGAAAATCAGGAGGAAGAAAAAGGTGACATCCCGTGAGTTGAGATAAGGACAGTTTAATAAAACAACACAAAGAGAGAAGAGAACAACAGTAATATCAATGAAATGATAGACAAAAAGAGTGATAGAAACCACAAGGCTCTACCTGTAGCTGAGATGCCACTTGCCCTGCTCCAGCCACAAGCTGAAGCTACACACTGGAACAAGCTGCAGACAGGTGCCCCTGCCCCAGGCCAGCCCCTGCCCTTATATAGGGGCATAATTCAGTATGGTATTGACCATCCCATTGGCTGGTTGGGTTATCTCAGTTGTGGCCCCTCCCAGCTGCTATGGCCAGCAGATGCTGGTGATAATTGACCCTATGCTAGCCAAATGCAGGACAGCATGTTATCTACACAGAATAACTGCCACAAAGAAATCAAAATCTTGTTTTCCTACATGTATATTTTCCACTATCCTCTACAGAAGCTATGGATATTGTTGTAGCTATGAAGAGTCCATAGAACTCCATCACAATCTGTTTTTATTCAGTCCAAGCGGAAATTGTCTTTTTGAATTTAGATACCTGCAGTGTAGTCATTTTTATCTGAACTACTTTTATAGTCCATGGGAAAAAATTGCCAGTCCTGAAGTTCCTCTGCCCCATGTCATCTACAATAACATGACATTAAATTCACATTTGAAATATCTCTGTCCTTACAGTAACTGTTTAGGGACATTCCTAGCCTACACTGCAGATGTCTACACTGTATCAACAGAATTATTTCTTCTCTATCATGTCTGAAGTATTTTACTGCTATTCCTCTTCTCTAGTTGAGCCACGCACTAGACTGCAGAACCTCAATGTTTTATTTGTTTTTTCTCCCACTGTTGAAATTACTACTAGTGACACATGGCACACTTTTAGTGTCATCTGCTCCTCTGTATGTGAGATAGTTCCAGTCCTCTCCAAACTGCTTCCTCCTGCAGAGTCCACACCTGCATCTACATACTTGCCTCTGGGGGAAGAATACATGGAAGAAACATGGCCAATGTTTTGTACATTTCCACTTTGTTCTATCCTCTACCCATACTGGGAAGTAATTATGCCCATGATAACAGTGGTAATCTACTGTTGGATACACGAAACAAGCCATTATACTCTTCTCATTTGGAACTAAGTGGGCTCGCTAATCCTGTTTCCTTGTTGGCTGCATTTTGGACAGAAAAGCAGAGATGGGTGAGATGTTTTATTAGCAAGCCCACCATGCATACTGCAGTACCAGATAACAAATATACCTTCAGCTAATCCATATGCTTCTTTGTAGCTTTCTTTACATGAGCACCTCAGCCTTCCCCTTCAATATCAAGAGACTTGAATGAATGGTTTAAATGAGGCTCTGGAGACTCTTTTTTAAGGCAGAATAAAATAGGTAACAGCACAAAAACTTGACCTTTTGAGATGTTATACTCTCTCTACACCCAGTACATTCCATGAGGTTCAATCGTTATCTTCCAGGACCATCTATGAGCATATTTCATAGCATTGATCTGAGGAGGATATATAGCTAGTGAGTTAATTATGCAGTTAGATCATGTACTAATTAAAGTGACTATGAAGTGTTGGCCTACTCCTGGAAAAAAAAAAAGGCAAAGATTTAATAACAGGCCTGCTAGAAGGTTCTGGTGTAATGAAGTTCATAAAGTAGTACTTCATTTGGTATTTTATGATATACCGTAGTAGGAAAAGTAAAAAGCCAAAGGTCTAGGAAGCATCTAAGGCTACAATAATGGGAAAAATTATTAGCATTGTTATACTTAAAAAGAGAGGAAAACAAAAATGAATTGATAAACTTCATGGCTTTGAAAGCTAAGCCTAATGAAACACATTTTGAAAAGGAGCCAGTGTATACAGCTGTAGAAGTAAGGGACAAAGTAAATACCTTTCAGTATGTAAGAAGCCAGAGTACTTTGAAGCATGATTTTTTATGAGGGAGGACTAAAGGCTGCAGGCTGCTGTCTTACAAACTTAGCCTAAATATAAGTGCTGAATAAAGATCCAAAATGATGAAAGGAACTTATCACACTGCTCCTGTAGGAATTATCATGGAGTACTCCTGAAATTTAACTATAACTGGTAATGATTAATGCTCTAGGCCATCTCACAAGTCTAGAAATTTGGTTTAGGACACTTAGAATTGAGAGCTTCTTCAACTTAACTAACAGATTGAACTGTGATTCAAGATCATTTTATTACTTTCTAACAGAGAACATTTCTCGGTTCTTGTGAGATCACAAGGTGATACCCTACTTTCATAGAAAAACCTTTAACATAAAATGCTAAGATTTGTACAAGGGAGCTAAATGTATAACAGGATCTTGCAAAACCTCAACAGCCAGGAAAATAAATATATACATGAATAAATAAAAACCCACTTTCGTAAAACAAGTAAAAGGGTTAAAATACTTTTGAGTTTCACTGTTGTCCTCACACCGTCTGAACACTAATTTTTTAATAGATAAACATCTATAAGACTGCAAAACTGTCTCAATTCTGTAAGTAGAGCATAAATAACATAAAGGAATCCAGTCAACCCTGTACTTACCTCTGAATGAAATTTAATTTGTTCCAAGGTTGAAATGTGTGTAAATGTGTGTACATGTTTGAGATGCCTCATAGCTTCTCAGAGCCAGAGTTACCAGAGCTTCAGTTAAAGCACCAGAGATGTTTAGAAAGGAAGGGAATTTACCAGTTTAGGTTGTAAATGATCAAAATATATGGATGGATGTGCAGTTGCTCAGGGGTTGTAGTTTGTGCAGTGTGTTGAAGGCCTCCTGTTGCCTGCATCACAGCTGTGCACCTGCTTACTCAAACACATCTCACTGATAACTCTGAGCCTTCAAACTGTAAACTCTGGGAAGAGTGAGATGAATAAATTTGTATTTTTGGTAGATCACTCTAGAGCAGGGATCACACTCATCTGTAGAGACAGGTGACTGTTTCTGTTTCCTTTTTTTAGATATGGATGGATAATAATTACAGTAAAACACTATTTTGATGGTATTTTAACCAGTCATAGACCTTTATATCCTGTATTGACAGTCATTGCCATTTAAAAGTAAAAGCAAAATAATCTGTAATTTGCAATTAACCTTTTCTTGAAAGTCATAGTACTGCTCAAAAAAATGTATATCTAGAGAGTACATCTGCAAAGCAGTAGAAGTCAAGACTAGAGCAGGTGTGTATGTTTTCCAGACAGCTTTATCATACCTTCCTTTGGTATCAGACAAATAAACTTCAGCATTACCAGTTTCAGCCATCAACTCTATCTGCAGCATAATGGACAGGTTTCTGTAGCAATATTGGCTTCCAGTTGTAAAACAAAAACTCTGGGTGGAGAAGCAGCATCATGAACATGGGTAGAGAGGCTCCTTCTAAAAAAGTACAGCTTGACAAGTCACATTTAAGAGCCAGTTTAATAGCCATGGATGCACTAAGAACTTTAGTATCCTCTAAACCAGGCAAAACTGCCTCCAGCTCAGTCCTGGAATAAACATCAGTTTAATTTTTCATACACAGCAATCCTTTTTTCCTTCTAGCCATTCCTGTTGCCACCTGTTCAATCTGACCTGTGAGGGGACAGCAGCTCTGAGCCTGAAGGTGTGTATAGTGCATGCAGAATTTGTTCCGTATTATCCAAGAAAGCAAAAATTCTTTTGAAGTTAAACCACATCAGATTTCCCATTATTGTGTGGGAAGTTTTGCAAGTCATGCTGTATTATTTTTTGTCTGGAGAGTTTAATTTGTCAGCAAATGGTCCAGATCACCGATATATTAATGGTAAAACTAGAGGGAGCATTTTTTAATCAAAACAGCAGTCACATGCTAGGGTATGTTTCAGTACACTGGGTGCAAACGTTCTTCAGACCACCATGTCATCTGCTAGAAATGAGGATTCTGAAGTGCTATCTTCTTCTGTATTTCCCTCTGCCAGATGCAATTAGCTGTTCAAAGCAGAAAGCTTTTTTTAATTCCCTCAAGTTTTAGAGTGCCAGTTTTCTCCCGAGGAACATAGGAAGGGAATCATCAAACCAAGTCACACCTACCAGGGGTATCAAATCACATAACATCATTGTTTAAATAAGGAGTAATTCTCAGATCCTCTTATAAATAAGCGGTGACTCGCTTGAAAAACAACTCTAAAATAATTAAATTTATAGGTTTATTTTCTACTGCACCTGATTTCAAGCAACATCTATAGGTATTGCCTTAAGGTGGTTAAGGCCAAGAATTTATAGTCTTGAGAAAATTGATTTGTTCATTATCTGGAAGGTATTCTTATTTTTTAAACTATATATCTCACCTGTTCAACAATTATTTCAGATGCTTCCATGGTTTTCTTTTACTGGACACATTTACGTGCCTCTCAGTGAATGTATTGATCTTTCTCAACAATTTATTTGAAAAAAAAAATATCTGTTAATAACCAGTCTGACCCTACAAATCTATCTTAACCCGAGTTCTAGAATTGCCATTGGGGGTCACAGCAATACAAATGATGAGCAGGGCAGCGATTCAGAGACACTGGGACAGAAATGGGCCTCATGAATTTCCTCAAGAACAAGTGCAAAGTGCAGCTGGGATGGATGTGATGGGGTTAATCCCAGCCAGTAGCTAAGCAACTACAGAGCTGCTGAATGAAAGTTGAAAAACTCATGTGTCTAGATAATGACAGTTTAATAGGTGAACAAAAAAAAAACAAAGGAAATTTCTTAGTGCAAGCCCCAGGTCAACCAAAGCACATCCATGTAGCAGCTTCATCACCATATTGAAATGGACTTTTTCCAGTTTTCCAACTTTTCTATGCATGTGTAAAGTAACAATAGGCAGTGGTGGAAATAAAATAGAGAGTCTTGGAATGCGATGGGTAAGTTATATATTTTTATCTTTATTTTTTTTTTTAATAACCATGTTCCCCCTACACTCTTTCTGTTACAGAAATTTGGCAAATGAAGCCAAATATGAAACTTCCACTTATTATGACATAGCTGCATGGGGGCCTCTTCCAAATTCTGCATGCACAAATTATATAAAAACAACTGAGGAAAAACAAGCCCAAGTTTATACTCATCAAGAATCAGAACCAGTCTATTTACTATACACCCCAAAATAAGGAGTAGGAGTGTCCAAAGAGAGTACGGAACCACGCTGCGGGAGGGTCTCCACCTCCCAGCACCACAAGCTCCGAGGCCAAACCAGATATGAATGAGGCTAGCATCATCCATAAGATAGCAGGATTACAGAGAAACTATGAAAGCGCAACTTCTGCTTCCTAAATGTGGCCAGTTTCAGCACTACAGGTTGGGGGGCACTCACAGATTCCTCCCCTTTCCCTGACAAAGCCAGTAATAAGGCAGTGACATGAATGGGCTTGGTGGTGGGGGAAACAGATGACATTCCCCCTTGCTCATATCAATGCTGAGGGTAGTACTTTATAGCTACACACTTCAATTTGAAAGGAGCTTGCTACTGCACTCATTTCCTATATGTTAGATGTTGGCTACTGAGTTAAGAATAAATTTTCAGATATTTTTAAGTGAGAAAATGGCAAGTGGAATTGACAGGGTCTCTTAAAGGATTTGCACAATATCCTGCTTTTGCAGTTACTCAACATAACAGATTAATCGCAAATTGTGTTTCTTCACGGCATGGTGGAAACTTCTTAAATTGAGCTGTGTTTGAGCAAAACAGCATTACCTTTTCGTGCATCTTTACCTCTGCAAAAATAAATACTCTCAATATACCAGTTATCAAAAGCAGTAGCTAATATTTTTGTGTGCTCTCTGTAACTTTGGATATGCAATTTAATTTTAAGCTGTTAATCCAAAACACACAACCATCAGACCTACCTCTTCCCCCCTATGACTGTATTACAGAAATGGCCAGACCACGATGGCCTTCCTACTCAGCTACCAGAGATTAAATCTTGTCCTAATGAAGATAATGATGAAGTGTTTTATTGTTTCTGAAGGGAATGAGCACAGTATTCAATGTTAGGAGATTAGTCTGTGCCCCAGGGTAAGAAGAAATGAACATGGAACAAACTGACATCACAGAGCTCAATTTCTAAAATGGACCAAGCAAGAGATCAACTGTGTCAAGAAAAACACACGTACATGTGTGCACACACACACATGTACCATTATCACGGTTTAACCTCCGCCAGCAGCTAAACACCTTGCAGCCACCTGCCCACCACTTCCTCTACCCTCCCCCCTACTGTGGGATGGGAAGGAGAATCAGGAGGAAGAAAAAGCTGAGATCCCGTGGGTTGAGAAAAGGACACCTGAATGAAACAACACAAAGAGAAAAGAGAGCAACAGCAATAACAATAATACCAATGAAATAATAGACAAAGAGAGTAATAGAAACCACAAGGCTCTACCTGTAGCTGAGATGCCACTTGCCCTGCTCCAGCCACAAGCTGAAGCTACACACTGGAACAAGCTGCAAACAGGTACCCCTGCCCCAGGCCAGCCCCTCCCCTTATATAGGGGCATGATTCAGTATGGTATTGACCATCCCATTGGCTGGTTGGGTTGTTTATCTCAGCTGTGGCCCCTCCCCATTGCAGCCCCTCCCAACTGCTATGGCCAGCAGCTGCTGGTGATAATTAACATGACCAAACCCAAGACAACCATCAGCCAAAGGCTTTCACATCCAGTTGTCAGCATCAGCCTGATGAGAGCAGCCCACAGCAATGTTGCAGTATATCTTTACAGCAGTTTCCAATACTGGTCTCCTGTCCATTGCTGGTCCATAGCAGAGTTCACTGGAGTCAGAGCATTTGCGCTGTACTCAGCTCTTGGCCAAACTGATACCATGTACTCTTGTTTCTTATGCCCTTTATGTTACAAAGATCTGAAGAACTGGGATTTCACAGAATCACAGAGTGGTAGGGGTTGGAAGGGACCTCTGGAGATCATCAAGTCCTACCCTCCTGCCAGGGCAGGTTTGCCTAGATCAGGTTGCACAGGAATGTGTCCAGGGGTGTTTTGAAAATCGCCTCTCTGGGCAGCTTGGTCCAGGCTCTGTCACCCTAACAGTAAAGAAGTTTTTCCTCATGTTCAGGTGGAACTTCTTGTGTTACAGTTTGTGCCCACTACCCTTTGTCCTTTTGCTGGGCACCGCTGAAAAGAGACTGGCCCCAGCCCCTTGTCACCTACCCTTCAGACCCTGATAAGATCCCCGCTCAGTCTTCTCCAGGCTAAACAGCCCCAGGTCTCTCAGCCTTTCCTCATAAGAGAGGTGCTTCAGTCCCCTCATCATCTTCATAGCCGTTCACTGGACTCTTTCCAGTAGTTTCCCATCTCTCTTAAATTGGGAGCCCAGAACTGGACACAGTACCCCAGATGTGGCCTCACTAGGGCAGAGTAAAGGGTGAGGAGAACCTCCCTGAACCTGCTGTCACACTCTTCTTAATTGCACACCAGGATACCAAAGATACCATTGGCTTTCTTAGCCACAAGAACACACTGCTGGCTCATGGTTAACTTATTGTCCACCAGGGCTCCCCTGTCCTTCTCCCTGGAGCTGCTTTCCAGCAAGTCAACCCCTAACCTGTACCAGTGCACGGGGCTATTTCTCCCCAGGTGCAGGACTCTACATTCGTCCTTGCTGAATTTCATTAGGTTCCCCTCCGCCCAGCTCTCCAGCCTGTCCAGGTCTCGCTGAATGGCAGCACAGCTCTGGTGTGTCAGCCCCTCCTCCCAGTTTTGTATCATCAGCAAACCTGCTGAGGGTACACTCCATCCCTTCATCCAGCCCGTGATTCATTTCACCTTTAGCTGTTGGTGTTTCCTCTCTCCCCAGACACTCCCAAGTTTTCAACCAGATTGAGGTAGGAGACTAAAGCTTGTTCTCTCAAGCCACCATTCTTCCAGTCCTCTGCAGGCTGAGATCTGAGGGCACTGATGCCTCAGAAAATTGTGTTGAAGGAAGGCCTAATTTTCAGCCTATTTTAAGGAATCGTTAATGTTATTAGCAGTGTTTCCTCTTCCCTGAGAGTACAACATGCTCTGTTTTATCCATTTTTAGTCCATCTTTAATTTACATTGTATTATTTCTGCCTTCTTTAATATTTCTTTTCATTCTTTACTTTGAACACAAACTCTCTAGCTATACAGAATAAGAAAAAGTTTTGTCTGTAGCTTTTCTCCCCATTTCCTTAATAGAAAATGGTTATTCTGATTGTCTCAGCTCTGATGAGCATATAGTATCATTAAAATCAGCCTCTAAGTTATCCGGAGTCGGGTTTTTTTTGTAAGATCGATATATAATTTCTAGAAATAAGTTAAATTAATTGCATTTGCCTGGTAAGATTAAAAAAAAAAATATCAGAGTGAGTAGGCGTCTGCAAATTTTATTTAAAGCAGTTTGTGTCGGTTGCTAAATTTCAGCTCTAATATTCCATTTGATGCTGCAGAACTCGACTAGTTTATTTATGTACTAGAAGCCCATGTTACATTCCAAACTCATCAAAACGTCAATCATTTGTTACAACGGTCTGCGCCTTTTTTTATCAGTTGTCTGTATTATTAGGATGCAGATGCAATCGCGCTCAGCGCTGGCGTTGGCGTGCGCTTGAGCTGCCTTCCTCCCCAGAGATCTGATACTTTCACGGGCGCTGATGAAAAGCAACGCGCAGAGGTAAAATTAAATTCTAATCTGTTGGCAAATCTTCACTGGCAAGCACTGACACTCCTGGCACTTGTCTGACATTCTCGTGCTGGAAAAAAAATAACAGCTGCTTATCAGTGATGTATTAGAGATGGGCCAACTAACCAAGTGGTGTACACAAACACAAGAGAAGAGAAAACATTCATCAGTAGGGCAATCCCTTGCCTCCTACTACATACAGAGCCTACATCTGTGTCTCCTGCAGCAACTGCTTGGTTTCAGACTCAGGGTCATAGTGCTAAGTGCCCAGAGGCAGCTGCAGCCACACTGTCAGTAGAGACACAACGTGAATGTGAGCAGTCCTGGTTTCCCTTATCTGGAGAGTCAACTGGCTCACTCAAAGATAGAGCCTAGATGGTTCCCTCAACACTGGAGCTCAGATGCCAACCAGCAGGTTCTTGGAGTGCATGACCAAGAAGCTGAGCTCAGCTGAAGTGGCAATACCTGTGTGGAGGAGTAGAGAACAGCTGGCAGGACAGGAGGCCAGGGGGGATAAATGCTGGAGTACACTGCAGGGTGTGCACTAGCATGGCCAGATACCCTCCAGACAGGGTGCCCCAGCCTGCCTCTGGGCACACAGGGAGGGCGAGGTGGAAGATCTGCTTGGTTTTCCAGCTGGATAACAGAGAGGCATCTGAAGGCACTCTGGGGATTACACAGTGCAAATGGCAAGGAGAACAGCCTTGTAGGCAGGGTGATGGATGTTGTAAGAGGACAATCTTTTAACATTGGCCCTATCTTAACAGACCTGAAGTACTTAACCACTCCTGTCCTGCACAGAACATTTAGTATTATATTTCCATGTATAAAGCATGAAGAGAGTGAAAGACCCCGTAAAATAGGGAAGGGACTGCTTCCAGTAAAGTAATAGGCAAGTTAAATGGCTTATAAGCGTCAGTGTTACACTCAACAGTTTCACTGGCCCTTGGTCTTACCTTGCAAACATAAAGGGAATAAACTGGTCTATGTAGCACTGTAGATCACAGTGTAGCACCATTAATTATTCCACAGACCATCTCTTTCAGGTGAAGCTGGAGAAGTTCCTGGTTGTATTACCTATCTGGTAAAGATTCTGAGATTCATTCCAGCATTTCTGTGGTGTCGTGTTTGGAGTGTAGTAGTGATTGTGCAGCACGCTAGACATTTTCTAAAGAGAAGTCCTTACTCCAGGGAATTTTTTGGCATAATATATTGTTTGAAAATACTTCCATTACAAGTAATTTTGCAGTTACCTAGGCTGTTGGGTTCTGTTTGTTTCCCAAGTGTGCATATTGGCTCAGTGCTTCAGGCAGTGCCAGAGAGCACAAGCAAAATGCCACTGTTACTTGTAGAGAGGTGCAGCTCTCCAGAATGGGTACCTCAGAGGACATCCTCTTGAAGAGACACACCGGGGTGCAAAAGTTGTTGAGAGCTTGCTAGGAAATCACAGTTTCCAGTATTTAACTGCGAATTCCAAGTTAGAAAATAGCCTCCTTGTTTGCAGAGGCTTGTTTGTAATTCTTACAGTGTGTGAGAGAGAGGGGAAGTGCCAGGTATGCCCAGGAGGAGTAAAACAGTGAAAGGACCCATCTGAGAGGGGGAAAAAAAGGTTACTGGTAAGAAATGCCATGCTGTGCTGCACATTTCAGATATGCCAATGATTCAAAAAGGTCGTTGCCAAGAGCTGTTTCCGCTGCTGAGGAGACACAGTAAATGTGTGGAATGGCCCTGAGGGCGAGGCTGATAAGACTTAGTACAAACATGTTTGATCTGCAGGGTTTTTCTCTCTCCTTTCAGATTTTGTTGTTGTTGTTCAGTCCTGTAATAAAGATGTTAGTCACAGCCATTTGCAGGCAAAACTGTATTTTGTACAACAGAAAATATGAGATCTTAGAAATGGGAATAAGACCAAGGCAGTAGAGTTTAAGGAACTGGGTCTGTCAGCTGATACAGGGGGGGAAAAATTGAGTACGAGTTGGAACTGAGCATTTTTGCTTTCTTGGGGAAAGGCAATGGGCAAATTTTAAACATTTTAAGGCAAAGCCTTATGCTTTATCTTTGTCAGGTGTTAGCAGGAGCAGAGGGGGGCTGATTTTCTATAGGTGCATAATATCTTTCATGAATAGGACACAGAACATGAAATAAGTGTTATAGCTTGATGACCACTTTAAACTTCCTTTATCTCCCGGTTCACTGCACATTTCTCAGTTTATCTGTGGTTCTGAGCATGAAATCTGCATTTCAGACATGAAAAACTGCTCTTGTGAAGGAAAACAGCAAGTCTTTTAGCTGAATGAGAAGTAGGTATTGTGACATGCTGTCATAACCCTGTAAAGGTTGATCTTCTGCACTCCATTCCAGTCCCTCTCAGGATGTTCATTTCCAGTCTTTAAAAAAAAATTAAAAAAAAAATCAGTGAATGGGTAATATTGTTCCAAAGTCCTGAAACTGCCAGAAAGTCCTTTCATTTTTTTTCCCGTAAATTGCTTGATATTCTTTTCCATGTAACCTAGTTATAGTTACCTAGAGAAAATAACTGACCTCACCGAGGGTCACAATGCTTCAGCTGCACTCAGTTTCATCAAAGAATCTTTTTGGGTTTTTTCTGTTTTATTTTCTGGGTTATTCCCATGCAAGGAACAACTTAATGCATCATGCTATACCTCAAAGTTTTTACAGAAGGTCAAGTGATCTGATAAGCAGGAAGGTGATACTGGCTCAGGAAATCTTATTTTCTTATCACTGGGTTCATTTCTCTTGACCAATTTTCTGATTGCTTCTATCTAGTTTCTGAGCAGCTATTCTATGGCTCTCAAACCTACCCTAGAATCTGTCAGAGTAGCAGGGTAGAGAATTTCTTTTCTCCTGGGCTAAGCAGTTAATGAACCGTCTTTCTGGTTTGCAGCAGCTGTCACCTTAGTAGACACGGCTGAAATTTGTTTCAGATTCCAAGTTACACAGAAGACCTTCTTGGTCATCAGTGTCTTAGGCATCAGTAGTTTCACTTGATTACCCTAGCAGTAAAAGGCCACTGGATCAGCATACGTGCACAGCTACTCTGACCAGTGAGTAGTGGGGATATGCCTAAAGCTCCTGGGAGTCACATATCTAAACCCAAACTTGATTAAGACTCCCTACAGGTAAGAAGCCATCTCATTTCTTACCATCCAAGTCACCATCCAGCCCTCAGTGATTTCCAGCTTCTTGAAATGTATTCTGCACGTCTCCTGTGCTAGTTTTCAGAGTGAAGTGTTTTGGCTATCGAAACCAGAGCTAGGTTAAGACCTCAAAGGAAAAGTGCAAGTAGGAGTGCAGTACTTGTTAACACCATTGTTGTGTAAATATCTCCGCATGCAACACTTAATAATATAGACAGGTATTTTAGAAAACAATTCTCACACATTAGATTACGTTCAATCAGATATTCAAAGGCAAATGTAATTATCCCATGATGATTTTGAACAATGAATCCCATTAAGGACTCAAACACATGAACAATAAATAAAAGCATTTTGCTTTTATTCAGTTTATACCTGCCTATGAGAAATGTGCTATCATTCTTGGCAGAAGCTGCTCTATTAAAGCAGATTTAATGAAAGCTTACTGCTGATCATTCAATCAAAAATAATGCAGCAGTGTCTGAGGTTTTGAATTTTACTTCACATTATTTTCAGTAAGTGTTTGAAATAAGTCTATATACTACCAGGTAAGGCCTTGCTTGGCCTGCAGACCTGCTCTTGAGAAGTGTGGAGAAACCTTAGATGATGGTACAAACCTGCTAGGGTGAATCAGATCTTAGAAAATTTGTTTCCATTTAAAATTCCATTCAAAATTAGTTTACAACATTATATTAGGCAGTGTCTAGTTTTAAAAATGTCCAAGAAAGAGAACTCTTCTAGACACTGCAGCTGGAACTTTAGTTCCTTACAATATGGAATATACACCACCTAAGGCAGAGCTTCTCTAATAAAATTTAATCTGAAAGGTAAGAATTAAAGGTAAGAAGGTTAAAAATATGAGTGATAAATATCCATGTTTTACTAAAAAGAACATTACATGTTGTAATAGAGAAGGCACATGTGAATAGACAGGTGTGGAAGGATTAATAGCAAAATATCTTCCCATGACCTGCAACTCATCCCCACATGACAAAAATTAGACCAAATATGGGGGGGGAAGAGCAGCGAGAGAAAGACTCAAGTACACTTACAAAACACTGTGTTGTTGATGGTAGAATACCCCATGGAGCCAGACTGTTGCACAATGTTACAGGACATGTCCCCAAGTCTGCTCTTGGCATAATAAAACTAAATGGGAGGAGATGAGAGATGGAGAGAACAGAAAAAGACAGTAAGCCTACATTGACGGCATGAGGCAGAGGCTCAAGTAATAGAAAACATTTCTAGCAAGTTACAGCAACCTTAACATGAGATGGTTCATGTCACTTGTGTAAAGAAGTCTCAGTACTCATAGCGGAGGTGGCCACATCACAAATAGTAATAGAGACAGGTGAGTAAACACATCTACATATATACTGCTGATCTGCATTAGTAGGCAATGGTCTTGCACCTCAATTTTCAGTGTAAAAATGGTGTAGAAGATTTATTATTCTGAGGGAAACTTAGAATAATGGTTTACAAGCTTTGTTCTTGCACATTTTGTTACTCTGATGCGACTCAACGTTACTGTTAGAGAACGGCATCCTTTATGGTTTATGATCTCAGCATTTTGAAAGTTTAGTTCACAATTATTTTTTCAAGCAAGCCAAGGTAGAAAGTAGCTGGTAGGTATCCGCAGCTGAAAACAATCACTTTATTTCAGTAAAACTTTTTACTGTGTGCTTACTTAACTTAAGCATTTGCAATTCTTCCACGGTCCTCCAAGAGTCTGATTGATTGTGACGTGGCTGCTGGATCAATAGTGCTGTAGAATACCAAGGAGTTGCCAGTGCAATTGCTTTATAGAAAGCAATCTGTTACTTTTCCCTGTCTTGCAGATATGCTAATTCAGCTCTTTTCTGGATGCAAAGCATCTCCTCCAAGAGTGATATCTGTGTATACGTAAAGTGCTTTCATTGGCATGTATTCTCCTGAATACATAAGTACTTAATGAACAAAGTACACTCAGTACCAAAATGGAAACCACAAGTAATTAATTTTGCTATAGTCTCTAGCCTATGTAAAAAGTTCTCCAGATTCACAGAATGGTAGGGGTTGGAAGGGGCCTCTGGAGATCACCTAGTCCAACCACCCTGTGAGAGCAGGATCACTCAGAGCAGGGTGCCCAGGATCATGCCCAGACAGGTTTTGAAAGTCTTAGAGGAGACTCCACAACCTCTCTGGGCAGCCTATTCCAGGCTCTATCACCCTCACAGGAAAGAAGTCTCTCATGTTCAGACAGAACTTCCTCTGTTGCCACTTGTTCTGTTGCTGGGCACCACTGAAAAGAGCCTGACCTCATCCTCTTGCAACCTGCCCTTTTGATATCTATAAGCACTCAAGATACAGCATTGAATCTTTACTTGAGCTTCAGCTGCAGAATACTTGACTACTGCTAACCAGGTGATCAACCATGGCTTGAAGACAGTCTTACAGAGCAGCTCCTTGTGGTTTCTTGCTTCATGTAAGAGAGGGTTTCATCTTGATGCCTCATTAGGTACCATGCTTTTAAAAGCTTCAGTGAAGACTGGTATTTCGCACTCTGAACAAGGAAAGAAAGTTTTACTTACTGCCTCTGGGAATCCATTCGTCCTTTAGAAGCTTTATGAGGCATTGTAAGATCAGCAAGTGAGCAGAGGAAGTCTGTAGTCATCTTTTTAGCACAGTTACTTATACAGCATGTTCTATTTCCATTTTTCTGAAGGCTGTTGCTTTCATACCCAGCTGGACTGTCTCAATCAAACCAAGGAAGAGCAAAATTATGTAAATATTATTGAGACTTCATCTGTATTGTAGAGGGTAGAATGTGCCTCCTGGCTAATCCTAGACAGAACACGATGCTTTATTAAAGCTCAATGTCACAGGCAAGTTTAAAAAAAAGAAATGTTTAGTGTGGACCTGCTTTTCCATAGGACCTCACTGCATACAACAGAGGGTGAAGCTGAACAGGGTGGATGCAGCAGTCTTTTTAACTACAACATAATGCAAAGTTATGTTACTGGTATTAGAAAGTACTTGTCCTTCAGGCCACTGTATTCTGACCTGAAAAATCTGACACTTAAAAAGATACATGACTGTGACAATTTATTGTTTTCTACCCATTCTTTTGCTGTGGTAAAACAATAAATTGAAAGTACTAGTTTCAGATTCTAATGGACTAAAACTGGTCTTCTGCAACAATGCCTACACAGTATAATTATGTGTATTCAAGAAAAAACCAATCTTTATTCTGCTCATTCAGAAATATTGCAGAACTGATTTATCACCTTTCTTCTTGCAGGCTATAGTGTCAGAGAAAAGCCTCTTTAATGGCTAACAAGTCTCTAAACTAGATATTAAAACATTCTACAGAGCACTAGAACATAAAGTTTCCTTATGAAAGTAATACTGTCAATAATAACAAATTCTGTTTAAAGACGCAGGAATCAAGGCATTTTCAGAGTGCCCACATAGCAACATTATAACCAGATATATTTTAATATGCTAATTTTAGCAACAATAAATTTAAATCCTCCCCGTAGCAGCAGCAGCTGCTTTCAAGAAGAGGGACAAATGCTCTCAGCTCATGTTCAAATAGTGAATACATGATCAAGCTAATTCTCAGGAATGTGCCAAACAGTTTGAGCACCTGCAGAAACATGTGTAAGGCTCTATTCAATTATAGCTTCTTTTAAAAATCTTTGTGTGCCCGTATTGCTAGTTGTACTTAGTCATGCAAAATAAATTAAAAATTAGATTACTCAGAAAAATGCTCATCCAATAACAGCTTCAGAAAGCTGCCATACAAAAACAAACATGTGAAAACCCAGTAATTTATTGCATTTGAATTTAATGAGACTTGTAAGAGCACCTGTATCTTATTTGTTGCCATTATTGAACAGAAGAAAAAGATAGTGGTTAAAATCATAATATAAACAGAGTTTAGTTGGGTATGTTCGGTTCTTTAAATACCCTAACACTTCAAAGAGTACAGTAGCCTTTCACCAGCCCAGATCAATGCAGGCAAAGCTAAATTCAGGCCCTTGGAGTCTGCTGCTGAAATGGTTGTTTAGAGCTAACTTGTTACTGTGCTCCTTTTTTTCCTTTAGCAAATTTTCATTTTTGAGAACTGTTTCTTTTATGCCAGTATGTATCTTTATAGCTCTCATAAGGGGAAAAATGAAGTATCTTCCCTACTTTGGGTGATGATGGATTTAAGAAGATTGCTGCTGCCAAAAGTAGTTGTGAAATACAAAGCAAATAATTTAAATGTTAAGATTGCCTTCTTGGAATAAGCAGCACAATGGAACACAGACATGTAGAAATTAGATATTAAAGCAGAAACTACTTTAACTTGCTGCATCCTACATCCTATCAACCCTGTTGAAAATATGTATGCCTATGCCTGCTCTTAAAGATTCAGTTTTAAACCATCCAGGACTTACTAGCAGCACAAGAAAGTTCTGAATAAACTTAATATCCTTGACATTATGCAGACTGAGCACAGTTTTGCCTATGGGGTATGCCATTCGTATTGAGGTCAAACAAAATTCTGCAGTCTCACTACAGATCAAGACTGAATGTTAAAGTGCCTAGTGCTAAATTATATCTTATTCTGCATGGGTACAAAAGGAGAAAAGCACATGGACACTCCTCATGCAGAACACGTGTGTTGAGTTGCTGCAATAAAAAAAACAAAAGAAGTTCAAATTCCTGACCATGTGATAATGTCCATACCCCAGATATATTCCTCTGAAGGGTAGGAGTAACCACAGTTCCCTCTGGCAGTCTAGCTTTAACATGTTACTGATTCTTACAACTCTGGCAATTGTTGAGAGGAGGTGTAGCAGTCATCACCTTAAGGTAGATGGCAATGCCTGTCATCTAGCAGGTAAATGAAAGATGAGGGATTTCAACTCTTATTGCTCTCTGCCTTGGCCCTCACAACAGTCCTGTCTGCCTGTGGAGAGACAAAGGGAGATCGTGAGAAAGACAAGTTTTCTGTGGGTTGGATATGTCCATTTTCCACTTCAAGCTCAAAAGTCTTGTCACAGGAACTGTAAGAGGTTCCCCTTTTGTCATTGAACTCGTTATGGAATCCTAGTTTAGGATTCCATTTGCTGCAGAATGAGTGTCCTGCACCTCACCCAATAAAAGGCAGTGATACAATTTATTGAGGTAGATTAAAGATTTGACAAAGCTTAGTGAATTTGATAAAATTTAGTCAAAATCAATAAAGGTTAATTGAGGTTCAATTTGATGGCAAGGTCACTACATTACTTACTATAAAGCAAATTGATTAAAACAATTGGATTACAACACTTGAGCAGAAATGAAAGAGACAATGGAGTGGGACCTGTACCAGGGTGGTTTTCAGAGGGGTTCAGAATAGAAGTGTTAAGGGTGACCCTGACCTTGAGCTACCAGGGTTTTAGAATGGACCCCCTTGCTCTCTAAACACCTTCTCAGAGAGGAGCCCAGGTGTGGCTAAACCCTATCTTGGATCCAGTCAACAGCTTATGACTAAAAATATCAGGGAGATTGGGAATATTGGAGGTAAAGGTAATTCTTCTGTGCTAAGGTTCAGAAAAAACCCCCCTTGCTCTCTGAACTCCTTCAGAGAGTGAGGTTAGATCCACTCTTAGTCCCAGACCTGGTCAACAGGATAGGGAATGCCCTTCCATTTGGTCATAAGATTCAGACTACACCCTCTTGCCCTCCAAACTCATTCAGCGAATAAGGTTAGCTCTGCCTAGACCTAGTCAACAGTTTCAGAGAATTTGGGTATTGGGACTTCAGTGTGCTGTTTAATGTAGAACTGTGTTTCTTATGTAAATTTGAGGTAGCAGCAATTTAAAGAGAGAGCAGCAATTCAAGTGTATTAACAATGTTACAGTAACTTATAAAAATAGCAATGATTAATCAGTCTAAATCAATAGGTACAGTAAACACAGATTCACATAAGATTAAACAAAACTCGCTAAGCAAAAGCCACACACATACATGCACACTGATATATAAAGGTATAGAGATTAAGCTATGATTAAGATGTTGTCTTTCTGCAGATTATAGTGGATCTGGGTACCCCAGGATGTTTAGGAAAAATCCTAGAGATCACAAATACTCATGTCTCCCTTCGCTGGCTTGTTAGATGTGGGCAGTCTTCCCTGCCATTGGTCTTTGCAGAGAAATGGTGATTCCCTTCATGAGCTTATCACAAGCTGATGGTCTTCCCTTCATCAGCTTAACCAACAGATGGTCAGAGACAAGCCTGAGAGGAATCCTAGCTCAGGAGAAGATACCGAGACTCAGCCCACTGAGATCCCACCAAGCTCCAATGGGCCTCCATCTTTGGATCAGTACTTACAGGATCACAAGATGATTGACTTAGGTCAGTACTTGACTAGTACTGTGCCACTGTGGCCATTAATCTTGTCAGGCTAGCTTGGCTCTTCCCCAGCGAGGCTGTGGTCTTTCACCGGCACCTTTCCAAGGTACTCCGGAGTCAGATACAGTTAGTGGGTACCTAACCATCCCAGCTCACTGACCCCCCTCTCCAGGAGGTGTGGGGCTCAGTTTGGCTTGCCTCTTGACTAGACAGGCTCAGGACATACCAAGCTCTCCCAGGCTCCTGCACCACAAAACTAGACAATGGCACAGTGGCCAGCACCGAATTCACAAAGCAGTTGAGGGGTGGGGTGACTGTACCACCACAAGTCTTTAGCTTTCATGATAGGATTCTATAGGGATGAAGAAAAGTTTAACATAAATTCAGTTCCAACTAGCTAATACACCAGTATTCCCCACAGCTCCTTTAAAGATCTAAGCATTTCTCCCCTACAGTTCATTAGAGTGCCTGAGCACTCTGTAGAAACAATTTCTCACTCATTTATAGGAGGAGATGTTATCGACATTACTTTTATTTAACCTTAATTGTGCTTTTTGGTTGCAAAGATTGTCCACAAGAGAAATCTCTCTGCAGGAACAGACATTGGAATTGTTTGATCAGATGTCTGATTTGGCAAATCAATGACCAGCATGTATTTTAAGATGTATGGTTTTAAATATTCAGGACTGAAATTGAGAACCTCTGATTTATGGCTATATCTGAAATTAGGGTAAATAATATCCTGGAACAAAGTGAAATACTTTGTGACAGGATCTAAATTCAGCTGAAGCCTTGAGAGGAATCTGTCTATTTTTCTTAAGGAGAACATGTCAAAAGAAACACAACATCGGAAAGCTTTCAAAGTACAGCAAGTTTCTGATCTATTGGCAGATCAAGACGAAACACGTTGGGAACATAGCCAGTACGTCCACCTTTGCAGGTTCTTCCAAACTTAATCTCAGGCCAGCAGCTTCCAGTGGCATTTGGGGCTGCAGGAAATAACATCCCCACAACATCTGTAGGAAGCATCAGTCTTTTCATCACCTTGGAAGCCTGACTCTGCATGTGCTCCCCATTGCAGGTTCCTTTCCACATACCTTCTGCTGCTTCCCACTGAACAGCCGTGATGTTCACACACACACACACACCCTGGCATGCATGCTGACATGTTTTTCCTATGGCTAATTCATCCACTCATGGAAGAACTGTGCTTTATATCAACTCAATAACAGTGATTGCTTCTTCTGAAGAGAAGATTCCTAATAATGACTCTTGATCATTATTCATATGAGCGACTATCTGAATAGAGACATGCATAAACCTCACAGCACATTTAAATTTAATTTAATTCAGTAAATCTCCTAGCTCAGTACTGATCTCACTGAGTTAAATTAAGTCAGTTTTATTTTATTTAATCCTCACAAGCTCTTTCTTTATGTATTGGTTAGATGTTGATTTTCAGAAAGCTTAATGAGTATTGCACAGTTACTGTGTATATATAAGGTACGATAGAGCAAAATTTTGTTCTAATGAAGTGACAATTATTATTGCAGAAGTTTCTGAAGGCAATAAATACTATCAAGCATGCACAGCTGATGACATAGTTTAAACCCTTTATGAGTTCACTGGAAGGAGGAGGGACTTCAAAGCCAGTATTATGGAACAGTCCCAAAATATTATAACCTGGTGGATTTATGTTGCAAAGGAAATGGCCTTCAAGACTTCCAAAGAGTCAGTTAACTTCTATTATGTATTTTTAGTATGTGTGTAGATAATTTTAGGTTCTACATGAATAATAAAGCTTTGGCTGGATCCAAGAATGATTTTCTGTTCAGTTTTTGATTCCTGTACAATGCTCTAGAAGCAATGTTTCTGATACTTCTAATAAATGTTGTAATATTAAAGCCTGCAGAATAATCAACTTGTTTCAGTTCATTCATGTATAATAATCACTTCTACCTTGAGCTGATGCCAGTAGTCTCTGACAAAGAGCAGACTGAAGGCTTTCAGATTTAGAGATTTCACTTTGGGCTGTATACAATACCAAAGCCTGGAGTCTGGACCAGGAGTGTGAACCAAAATTTAAATGGCAGTCAGAATTGTTTTTAAAATATACTCATTAGCTCTAATCTGAATACCAACAGCTTCTTACCTGAGATAGCAAGTCATTTAATTAAAAACCTAGTTTGAAGCTAGCTTAACATAAATTGAGGGGGTTTTCTTTTCCTATCAGGAAGGACTCTAATTCCAATTAATATTATTTTAAAAACACAACAGCAACTTATAAATGAATAAGGTCTGATCCTGCATGTCAGAGCTAGTTGTGTGAATGCTAATAGATTGTGGAGCAGGCTTTCATATATATATATATATATGGCCAAAATAAAGAATATGTATATAAAAAACCAAACAAACCTGATTTCTAGGAGCAGATTTCTTTTTTGTTCCAGAAAAGTTTAGTTTTGCAGATCTTCACATTTACAAGTTCCCCTAAAATGTTGAGCTATTTCTGTCTTCATGTCCTGAACACATGAAAGCCACGACTCAAAGATGGACACTTTTGTTCTCTTCTCAAACTAGATTTTTGTCAAGGAGGAGAGAGGAAGAAATGTTTTAGCAATGCATCTATTTCACCTTTGGAAAGAAATGATACTTCTGAAAAGGTTTTCCAAAAATAGAAAACCAAAGGAAGGGAGAAAAAGGAGGCTAGAAGAAAGTTAGCTTCTCTTACCAAAGGGATCATAATTTTCAGAAATATTTGAGTAGTCATTTGAAATGAAAATTGGAGAAAGGATGAAGGAAAAGTCATTATGTTTGTCTGGTCTAAAGTATTATTTCTAGTCAGAACAAAAGAGGCTAGTTAAAGATAGGAAGTGTTAATACTGGACCTGAGAACCACAACAACAGAAAGGTTGATGAGAACGAGTTTTCAATAAAAAAAGTTTGCATTTTTCTACAATAAGTTAACACCTTTTGGACATATAAGAATGGCTTGAATTCCATGTTACTTCATGCAGCTTTTTAAAGGAGAGCTCTTAACAGCTTTCAAGGAGTCCTAAACAATCTAGCTTAAAGAAAATATATCAGTAACAGAAAAGGTCAGTTTTACAGCAGGTATCATACCCTGGGCTTAACCAGAATTTCTTTGCATCTACAATTTAAAAATATTCTGATATCAAGTACTTGGCAGCAGTTCTTAAGTATATCTAATCCTCTTCAGTCACTCATGAGAGCAAAGGCTGAGCATGATACTTATTCACAAGCACACCACAGGTCTACACATCTTCAGAGTTTTTGAAGTACAATTTAATTCTTTTCACAGAAGAGAAAGTAGCTTCAGATGTAAAACAAGTCATCATGGACTGGTATTAGAGTCATAATGACTGGAAGTTTAGTTAAGTAAAATTGGAATTTTAAGTAAATTATAATTTTGAGATAATTGGTCAAGAATTTCATCTCAGGAGGCAAAATAAAACTACAAGTTCTGAGAATTAAGAGTATTCTAATAGAACACTACCAGATTCAAAACCACTACAAATATTTCCAAAAAACCCAGCACTGCTTTTTACTGCCTGAAGAAATGGAACTAGGAGGCAACAACAGTGGACTGGCCTAATAAAGAAGTTAATGTGATTTGTTCTTTGGATCTGACTCGCAGTCTGTTTCTACACTACCATCAAGCCACATCCTGGAAGCCAGCTGTTCTGCATCTGCCACACTTGTAACTCTAATTCTGATGTAGCCCTGGGGAGCTGCTTCACAGTTTAAGAGCAGTTGATACACTCATGTGTTCACTGGGTTTCAACAATTTAAGCTCTCTCATCTTAAAAAGAAAGCTATGCAAATAATAGTTATTGTTACTGCCCACAGTTAATCCCTTTTTCCTGGAGATGGCTGGCTTGCATAATCTAGACGCGTGGGAGTTGGTGGCCTCCTTGGTTGCCTCCCTGTCAGGGCCGTTTCCCCTCGCTTTATTAACATTGACATCTCTAATTATTTTATATGCAAGCAACTTCCAGCAGCAATCTGTGAATTAGTATAAAGGTTTCTATTTCTTATTCAGAAGATTCTCATTAAATAAATCTATTATTTCTGGTGTTGCACATTTTTTATTAAACTAACTTTTCTTTTCCTGGTCTTAATATCTTCCAAATATATCAATATATATAAATAGATACAAAAAAAATGTGGGTTTTTTTCACTTATTCAGTATTTATTGAAATAAGAACTATCAGCCCTTAAAATTATTTTTTTCTTCCAATTAACATTTGCTCCACAGATAGCACTGCCCTGTAGCAGAGCAAAATCTTCCTTCATAAATTTAAGAAAGAGATGGACCTCAGAAACAGGCATGGATTTGTCAACGATTAGCTTCCTCCCTTGCATAGGCTTGTGACATATCTGCTCCCACATCATGTCTTAATGTCACTGCTGCACAATTCCCCTTTCTCTCTTGAGCTCAGGCTGGACATCACCTCTTTTGAAAAGTTCATATGAACACTATTCTTTCTAACCGTGTTCAGCCTGTCTCTGACATTTCCAAACTATTCTGTGGCTCTTGTTTCCCAAGGCTCAACATCAGCAGCACTGAGTTGGTACTCTAAATGCTGGAGCTTGTGATAACCTGCCAGTGCTGATGCCTGTTTCAGGCACCTGCTGCTTCACAGGTTGTACTTTGTTCAGTGATTAGAGAGCCTATTTGTCTGGTAAATGTGGCCAGAGATCTACTTACTCCTTGTTCAAATGCTAATTAGAAAGGGGCTTCCAGGGAAGATGAATGACAGGAGAAGTCTTCATATATATGTATATACATATACATACACACACACACATATATATTTGTGTTGAGGGCTCCTTATCCTTAGGAAATAGCCTTAAATGATTTCAGAGGATTTTGTCCATTGTTGCTCTGACTGCTGTTGATATTATGTCCCATTTTTTAACCAAAAGATGGCCATTTTCTCTCTTGCTATTATCAATCATTGTCCTTTTCATGCTTCTTATTCAATGACAGCTCACATTTATGTAATAGATTTTCCAAGGTTACTCTCCTCCACCCTGGGTAGCTGTTAAGACCACGAGAGCTTCAGTGTTTTCCAGAAAGTCTGCCTACAACTTTATTTTATGACAACTATTGCTTGCAAATACAAAATGAAGAGATTGCTTAATTGTTCATGGTTTGTTTTGGGTTTTTTTACTTTTCCATTTCAGCTTAAACCTGTTCTACTACGTGTTTAGTGTCCTTTAATGTGTCATTTGGTACTCTCTCAACCACTGAGCTCCAGAGAAGCCCGTTTCATTCAATCCCCCTTGAAAGAGGGGGGGCAAGGGAGTCAGTAACTTTATTGCAGTTTTTCTGACCAAGTCTTACTTTATCATCATAAAAGTTTAGCATGCAAATTGCACTCCTGCACAAGCATGAGTGCTTAAATAATTAGGAAATATGGACTGAATTAGATATTTATGTATATACTGTGAAAGGGCAATTAGAAACTGTGATTTATAAGACATATACTGAGTGGACACTTGAACAAATTGGATGGCTATCATCTCATCTCAACAAATTTAGATGGCTGTCTAAAAATCCCATTATTCAGTTCATCAAGTCAAGTGAAGGCATGACAATATTAGAAGTGTCATCTTCCAAAAAGGCTATAAAACACTTCTAGTCATTAGAAGGTCAGGTGGCATTTTCCACCGACTTAATACAGAAATCAGTTATTAAAACAAAATAATTCCAACTATCTTTTTTTCTCTAGGCATTTTACTAACACCCTTCCTTCTTAGTACCCATGTTGTCTGACTCTCAGCTTTAAGGAGTAAGCAGCAATGATGTTTTGCACAGCCCTGAGTACATTGTTGGCACCTAGTGAATAGTAGATGATGTGAATGAATGACCACAACCACTGACAGGTCATTTTGTTTATTTGTTTACCAAAATTCTGTTTGGATACTAGTTTTCCACATCAACTTTTCTGCTCTGATCTATGCAGAGGAAGCAATTTTTAATTTAACTTCATAGTAAACCAGCAAACACCACCATTTTTTTTTAGTGCAAAGAATCCTTTCAGGGTGGGAGACAGCTCTGCAAAGAGAAGTTCTCTAAATAAGCCACTATTCTCACTTCCATTTATAACACCTGCAGTATTTGGAATTGGCAAATTGGCTCCTCAGTGATGTGTTCTCAAAAACTAGTTATCCCTGCAGCATTTGTAAGCACACACGCTCAGAAACCCACATATGGAATTAGAAAGGCTCAATAAACAAAATACTTCTACACTGTATTACTTTCAAAGGGAAAAAGATAAGGCCTACTTATAAAGTGATAAAGAGTAATGACACCTTATGCCACCAAAAATAAATACACATCAAGACACTGTATCAAATAGCCTATGCCAGGGACTGCTATTCTACCTGGTCATTTTACCTGTTGATCCTCTTCCCACTATGGAACAGAATTTACACCCAGCAGGTAAAACTCTTGAGTCCTAGAGCCACCAATAAATGATGATCCCATTATAAAAGACAATTTATCTTTCCTGAAACACGCTTTTTTATAGGGCCAACCTCTTCAAGTGGGCTAGAAGTGAGAGCTTGATTGTTGTTATTACTACAATTATAATTATTATTTTAGTGGAAATATGATTCAATCTTGAGTAAAATCCAAGGCAAGGCTTTGATAACTGAGGCTTATTGTTGTGTAAGACAAAAGCTATTACCATCAGATAAGAGAACTAGAGAACATCTTGGGCCAGTAGACTTAATGTTTGTTCCTTTGACACAGAAAGCAGTTTTTCTAAATTATAGTCCTACAACTTAAGAACATTACTACATCTTCAGGTAGCACTGGAGATTTTGCTGCAGTGTTTTGGTGCATGTTTTAGCAGAGAGTCAGTCATAGTATAGGGAATATCTATGGACTTGCTGGTTCTATTTGATTTCCTGGGGGATCATTAATTCTTTGTCCAATGCCTAAGCCACAGAGGAATCTGAGATAGATATGAAAGGAGGATGACATAATATACGCATAGACCTGCTTGATCAATCACTAAAAACTGAAGCAACACGCCTTTGGTAGAACAGCCCAACCAAAGTACAGAGAAATGATTCTGAACAGTGGGTCTGTGAGATATCTTCTGTAATACTTGACCCAGGTATTTTAATATACCAGCTGATCAGTTGAACAGAAGATATACTTTGGATATTTTCATTTGACTTAGTGGCAGTTGTTACCAAAACTGTGTCATTAGCTATGATGCTTAAAAGATTATACATTATACAATTTTCCATGTGGCTTATGTTTTATTTCAGTCTGATACTCAGCCATAATTAAATAGTATTTTAATGGTTTCATAAGCATCATAGGGAATATAAAACTATTATTTTTTAAATGTTAGTACTGATAGATTTTAACAAGAACAGCAATTTTATAATATACAGTGTATGACCATTCCTAAATTTAAGTTTATATGTACATATAAAAATGAAGCAATCTGCCAGGAAAAAGGAAACTGCTTCATAAGAATTCAGAACATTCAGAAACAACTTTCCCAGCAGAAATGCAAGCACCATTACACTGCATCCTTGATTATAAACTTATTCTAGTACAGGCCTCACTAATTAGGCAAAGGCATCATTAGTAGTGCTCTGGTGGTTTGATACGAGGCTGAAGCCAGGGAACTAGGAAATGAAATAGATTGCTTTTCAAAATACATGCAGCATTAGCCATCTTATATGAAGGAAAAGATGCTAAGACAGTTTTAAGATTTCACAGCCAAAACAGTTAGGGTCTGGGAGTAAGGGTTTCTGCAGAAATGCTAAACACTGTGTTGCACACAATAATATAGTAACGTTCATCTGGAGGGAAGGGGCTGTAGTTCAGCAGACACATACTATGCTGTTTAATGAGTATTAGAAAGTATGTATGTGTATAAAATTTCTAAATCAGTTCCAGAGCTATTATCTTGTGCATTTGGTAAGATAGAACATTGATTTACCCTTGTATTAATATAGGCTTTCCAATAACAACCTGTTGAAAGAAAAAGCTTGTACCTGATGAAAACCTAGGTTTTAATTCTGACTTTTAGACCTCATATGTTACAAATTACTATTAAGTATTCCTATTCCTGTCCAGCTGGAGTTTTGACTGGCAAATGTAGAACAGTTATCAATTTGATAACAAATAGTCACGAGAATTTTCAGACAACAGCAGAAGCAAGCTCAAGTCAGAGGAGTTACAATTCACCTTCTCTACTTCTGTTTCTCCCCTCTTAAACATTCCTGGCTTTCCATATCTTTAAAGACTGACTGTATGTGCTGCAAACTGTTGCCTCTTTTAATGTAGAACTCATGAAACATCCCCACACCACCCCACAAGCTGAGAACTGTGTCCTTGTTTCATGCTGCATCAGAAAGCAGCACTAACTAGACAATGCTAAAGGAAACCTTGGTAAATCTCAAAAGCACTTTCTCAAAAAGAGATGTTTTGCTTATGCTTTTACTGCTTAAATTTTGCCTACTCTTTGTGATGACCCCAGAATAATGTGCTGTTGAATAAACACTGAAAGAACAAAGAATTTTTTTTTTCCTTCTCTCCCATGAGCCTTTAAGCATGTTACTGTAGGAGGCTCATACAAGTGGAGCATCAGGGATGAGGGCCTTTATTGAGCTGAGGCACAATAGTTTAGTACAAGTATAATGCGCATGTAATACACATGCAAACGTAAATGGAATAATCTAAGATCTTAAAATGTACACTTGCAATAAAAACAGCATTTTAAGAAGACTTTTTAAACTATTCAGACAATGTATGCCTCTATTACTTATTCATGAACCTGCTTCTTCATACACTTGAAATAAATGTTGAACTGACTTGCCAGCTAATTATAGAACAGTGCCAAGCAAGCCTCAGCAGAGTGACCTTAACTCCAGTGTCCTGGGTGACTTGGACAATACTAGAGGCAGTTGGGTTTCTTGGAAAGGAGTAGCTACGCGAGATGAACTCCTCACCCTGTACTCGCAGTACAGTATTTCAGCAGCCAACTATAAGGCAGTGCTCTTTCTAGGTGACTCCTCCACATAAGGGAAATGAAAGTGAGGTTTATTAACTGAAAATTACTTTCAGCAGAATAGTCTTTTCAATCCTGAGAAGACACTATAAAAGTATCCTTTATTTGCTCACACTGAAAGTGCATCCCTTTCAGCAACTAAATGGATACCGAAGTAGCTGAAATCCTACTAAAAATGTATCCTTACAGATGTTCTGCCATAATCTGCTTAATTTACAATACGATGAATGACAGTGTAAATAAAAAGTAACTTCAGTTAATGAATTTGCATTATTTTAAAGCAAATGCAAATCAAAATCATAGTAATATATGTAGCTAGATTTCAGAGAGAAATTCTCTGGAGCTAAAAACTAACATCATTCTCTTAGCATCCATTTCCCCAAGAATTTTCAGCTCAGTAGAGATTTTAGCTAAAGTATTAGTCAGGTTTAAAAAAACCCAAAGTTACTGTAAAACATTGGACAACATCCACTAGTTCTAAGACAAGAAGGGTGTCACGTGAGTTTCAGACCCCCAGATGAGTCTGTAGATTCTGACAATCTGCAGCAGCCAGTGAGAATTTGGCTTATGCATCTCAGCCTGCCCATTTGATGGCTCTGGTCCAAGTAGAGACATCGCTGCTAGTGCTGTTCATTGAAAAGAAGGGAGAATCAAGCCCCCATGTGCCACTTCCTGCAGCAGTTAGTGTTTTCTCAACGATTAGTAAAAACTCTCTGATACTGCAGGTTAATGTTAAATAAATTCAGCTTATTCCTCACACTATCTCTCCCTGTAATAGTTGTTACTATGGTCAGTCAAAGTATTTTGGCATATAATTTTTTCTGTTCTTTCACTGAAATATGACATTTAAAGAAAAAACGTTTAACATGTGTGTAAAACTGAGGTGGGGAATCAAGAGGAAAAAAAATATCCAGGAGCAGCCCATAAAAGAGATCTTAAAAAAAGTCTCCCACTACTCATCATAGGAATGTAGCAGTAGGTGTCAAAAAAAAGAGTTTACAGCACAAAGCTGCCCTCTCCAGATAACACTCCTATTACATTCACAGTATGGTAACAGATAAACAGAGAACAAACAACTCCTCCACTAAATACATTAAGCAGTAATGGCATAAGATTAATGTAGGACAAAAATTATGACAACCAGGAAAATAAGTAGTGAAAGTAACAATCTGTTTGCTTAATTATCATGGTTTAACCTCCACCAGCAGCTCAACACCACACAGATGCTCACCTACTGCATTCCCAACCTTCACACCCCCTCCTAGGGGATGGGAAGAAGAAAAAAAATATGAGACCCTATGGGTTAAGATAAGGACAGTTAAATAAAACAACACAAAAGAGAGAGAAACTAACAGTACTAATGAAATAATACACAAAGCAAGTGATAGAAACCACAAGGCTCTACCTACCTGTACTCAAGATGCCACTTCCCCTACTCCAACCACAAGTTTGAGCCACGCAACAAACCAAGTTGAAAGCAGTTGCCCTTACCCAGCCCTCCCCTTATATAGGAGACACGACATCAGCATGGTATCAACTGTCCCATTGGCTGGTTGGGTTGTTTATCTCGGCTGCTTGGGCCAGCAGCTGCTGGTGATAATGAACCTGAACTGACCCAGGACATGGATGTGATTCAGCTTATCATTCTTTTGTAACGAAATTAGAAAGAAATACAAAGCAACCCATCCTTCACCTAGAAAAATATGTTTCTGGAAAGCCCAGAATGAGAACAAAGAAAGCTTTTTGGTGGAGTGATTTGAGTTTTTTCCCCAAAGTAATTGTGTATTTTGCAGGCATGCATTTTATTGTGACAGAATGTGAAGAGATTACTATATACAAGATATATTTTCCTTGGGGTTTACATTCAATCAATCTGATACTGCCAGGGAGATGTTGTCCAGCCACTAACATATTCTGTTGGTGTGATTCAATTCTAGAGTTTACCTGAACTTAAGCATACAGTGGGACTTAGCTGGAGTCATGACACTATCAAATTAACCTGGTTAAAATATGATGGGAAAATAACAATTATTTCATTGTGTATTTTACCCCTAGTATTATCCTTTCACTTCTGCACTATTATGAGACAGTGAAACTTGCAATTTAGAGGTTATTAGTAAGATAGATTATATCTAAAGTAGGCTTATTGTAAGAACCTATTATAGGTTCCAAAATTTCATTGAAAATTTAAAGTGTTTTGAGGTGAAGAAGCTACCATATATATAATGTGACAATGGAATTAAACACAAAAATATTGCACAATAGATGTCATCAGAGAACTGAAATTTATTTTTAAAGTTTTTTTTTAAAAAGTGAATTTGTGTGTTAGTTACATAGAAGTACTTGTTTGCAATGGTTAGAACTATTTAAACATATTATGATTAGAGATATTAAAGGAATTATTAATAAAAATTCCATTTTTAAGTGACTTAAAGCATGTGGTTTAGAGTTCAAGATTTCAAACCGGCCAACATTTTTATGCCATCTCAAACCCACACTATCACCTTTTCCTTCTCATTTGGCTCACCTAGCAACAGTGTGTATGTCCTCACCCAATCTGAAATAAGTAAACTAGAGAGTGGGAAACATACTTTAAGAGTGGTTTTTTAGTTTTGACTCACAGAAGCAAAAAAGCGTATCTCCAGCTGCTTCCACCTATTGATCCGCTTCTATTGTGCTGAAATAAATCTTGAAGTCAGTGTAGATGGAGATTAAACAAAATGATACAACCTCTTTGGAAATCACTGTCAAAAGTCTTGGCGAGGAAGTGGAATCAGCACTTTAAAACTTTTTTTGATTATTGCTTGAGACATGCATTCCTGACTTCACTCCTGAACTGCAGTTCACAGAGAAATTCAAGTTGGCAGCAATGGGGAAGATCTTTAAAGGTGAGTATGATCAATCACTGAAAATTCTACTAGGGTCTTTTACAGACTCTCCATCACCGACTACTTCAAAGTCAGAATGAGATGGTTTATCACTTGTTGAAGAAAGAGTAACAGCTAAAAAGCCCACAAGAAACAAAACAGCAACAAAAAAAACTCCAATCAAACCCAACCAAAACCTGGTTAATGTGTTTTTAAAAAGTTATTCCCATTATTAGTGTATTTTTCCTGGACATTCTGGCCTGAGCCTGTCCAGGAGATGATCCCAGTAGTGACCGACATCCATCCAGTCCTGTCAGTCCTCTTGTGTTATGGTAGAGATTGTACCTCTGTGCACCTCACAAACTGTCAAACTGGGTTATTTTGCACCCAATACTGCTCCCTCAACTAAACAAAGTGAGATTATGGGTTCTGCTTTACAGGTATAAGTGAAAATTAATTTCATTGAAGACAAATGGCAAAGTTTTAAGGAGATGGAGTGGCTGACTCAGCTCAGAAAAGCAACAACTTTTCGAGTATCTAAACCTTTCTTCTCCTGTTATGAGCTGGTCTAATAAAAAATATTTCATCTTTGTCCAGATGATGTCCTGTCACTGTCACTATGAGCACTTTTATATTTCTATTTTTGAGAAAAAGTCAATAGAGTGTCCCACTGAGTCTTGTAACTGGGAGCTCAACCTACTCTTCTGGCACAGGATTGGGAAACAGTGATTTCTTTCTCCACAGCTTCTGAGAGAGAGAAGTGGAAAAAAAAGAAGATACTTTTCCCCTGACTTCCACTCAATATACCAAACTTATTCTCTTTCCTATTAGTGGTAGCCATTTCTATTACAAAGACCTATCTTCCCAGTGATTACGTACAGTACATTTCACATCTGCTACTGCCAGAACAGCTTAAAATGGCATATGATGGAATGCGTGACAAGAGAAGCTGACAGAATTCCTCCATCACTGAAGAGTCAGCCAGGACACTAAACAAGATCATGGTAAAAATTTTCACAATCACCATCTGCAAGTGCAATAATCAGAGAAATGTTTTGCAAACTTCATGAATCCTGGTAGGGATGGGTGAATGAACCCTGCTTGGGTTTTCCTTTGCAGAAGTGAGAAGGTACGATAAGAGAGTCTGCCTTCAAAAAGAAATAATGCAGGTTTAGTTAAGATTATAGAGAGAAAAAGAAAAAAAAAAAAAAGAGAGATTTGCACATATTTTAACATATCAGAGTGTTGTAATATCACAAACAGAAATGACCCTTCCAAAGAAATTACAAAGCACATTGTTTATGGAGGCCTTAATCACTGCACATATTAGAAAAAAAAAAAAATTACAATTCAAATTGAGTTTGATTTGCTGTTTCATTTGCTGTTCATTCTTATACTGAAACCCTGTTTCTTAAATGGGTTCATTTATCATTCTTGCTTCTGTAGAAAATGCCAGTAAACCAGAAAATAAAGTCCCATTTCATAGCAATAGCTATAGTCTTTACAAGTGAACCCTTACTATTGTGTACCCACAGTACGCAGTACTTGCCTCACAGACAGGCAAGAAAATCCTTGGAAAGAAATGGAACTTTATAGTATTTCTTCCAAACCACAACAAATGGGGAAAAAAAAAAAATTACTTCATGACAACTAATTTCTCTTTAACTGCGCTCAACAGGAAGATTTCATTCTTGAACCAAAACAAATGATGTAAGATTTTTATTTTGACTCCTAAAGGGATGTATTACTAGGACCCATAGACTATGACTTAGGTTTTCCTTTACAGAAAGAAATGGAAGCCTATTGTTTAAAATCACTGCTATATGTACATTTCAGAAAAGAAAGTCTTTTTCAAGTCCATCTCTCCATTCCTAACTTGGTGATGATAACTAGATCTAACTTAGGACTTGTGCCAGCATGCAAGTGCTCCTGATACTTAAGTTTTTCCAGATGGGTAACAAGGCACAGATTAATTTAATCAGTAAGTCTCTACTGATAGTCCTTGTAGCAAGAAAACACATTTTTTTGCTACTACAATTGATCTTTGATCAAACATTTGTACCTGCCTCACGCTGATGGATATTAAAATCGTATTATTTTCCTTTTTTCATATTCTAAGATGCACTTAAGCTATACAGTACAGTTTCCCTTTCATATTTCTCTCAGCTTTTCTTTAAATCATTTAAATTTTGGCTTCTTCCTTCCACAAAATTATAGTCACATCTTATTCAAGAAAATTGACATTTCCTTATTACCTTGATGTAACAAAATGCTGCCTTTTAATAGCATGCACTTTAATGTCCTCTCCCCTCAGGAGTTTGTCACAGCAACACTGGACATTAATAGAGCTGATTCATTGCAGGGTAATACTGAACTAGCACAAATCCCCATGGTTGCAGGGGTGCTGCTGCTCCAATGCTGAGCTGAGCACATTAAAAGATGACAGGGAAGCTGAGGGTACTTCTTCAGAAGAGAGTTTTCCATGACCATGATACCAGCACAAAACCAAGTAGCTCATAGAGCCCAAGTAGATGAATGCACAGTCCCTCTTCTCTTGTTCTTCCAGTTTCCCCCCTTTAAAAAAAATAATTAAAAAAAAGAAGTGTATTTTCTTTGTCGGGTCTTAACAGCTTCTCAGCTCTTTTGGCATGTTCTCCACGCCACTTTCTGAGTAGGTAAGGACAGATGCAGGTTGAGCTCAGCAAGCAGTATGGTGACAAACCCATATTCTTCCACAGGGTTTCCAAATCCTCTATTTCTTATATACAAGAAGAGCTACAGCATTTCTTTCCTCCGACTTCAAGCATCTTCAAAGAGACACAATCACCTTCTTGCAACTAGCATGCCTCTCTTTTTCCCTTCCAACATATTACAGAAAAAGGTATTTGGGTCTTTCTCCTAGTTTCATTCCATCACTCCTTGTTTACCTCACATCAGACTTCAAAGTGACTACAGGAAGAATGTGACAAAGACTTCTGGGGGAGTTTAAAATTTTACTAATACTTAACACAAAAAAAAAAAAATCCCCCTCACATCCCCAAAAAAACCCCACCACAACCAAAAACCACCCATCAACCACACTGCAAGCAACACTAAACACCAGTTTATTAGAGGCCAAAAATAAGCCAGACCAGATACTGATTAAATCTTTTTAATAAAAAAAAAGATTCTTAGTATAAAAAAAATAGAATTAATTACGTACATTTAGAGGAAAAAACCAAAGTTGAAACTACACAATAGAAGATACTCAAGTCAATTTAAAGATTCCTGAAACTGTATTTTCAGAATTGTGTTCTCTTCTGTTTGTCTCCAAAACTGTAAGCTTCCTGAAACAGTCACTAGACACACTTCAGAGTTATGCATAACCATGACAACCATTAACATATAATGCAAAGTGTTGGCTACATTAACGTTTGCTGTTGTCAGTTCACCCAGTGATGGACAAAGGTCAGGTAGGTTTGGTGACAGTACACCAAAAAGTTGCATAGATAATTTACAGCCATGGTATCACCCAGCTAAATATTTGTTATTTTCTATGACCTCTGATACACTTCAGTCATAACTGAAACACTCTGATGTACTGCTTTGCAGTGCTGAAGACCAAATGAAGCTATGCTATAGAACCTTTCAAGAGTATGAATAATGACAAATGTAGACCTGGTTAATAATGTGATGACTTTGAGTTGAACACTGACAGATCTAGCACATAACTAAGTGGACAGGCAGCAGTGAATAATAATTGGATTAGTCACCTGAGAATATGCAGCTCTTTAAGGTACAGCAAGGCAGGTGAGAGTAATCCAGAACAGAGCTAGGAGTATCAACTCTGATTAAGGTTGCTCTCTTGCTTGGAAGATGTCAGTGTCCATTAGGATTCCTGGTTTCTTATCTATCTCTTCTGTTCTGTCCTCAAATACCAACACGCATAGATTCAAATAAACATTGTACATGGGTATTTCAGGTCGGGATCTATGAACCCTGCTTGAATAAAGAGGCCAAACTAATTACTGTTTCTTGATGTAATTGAGCTTTCTAAAAGCAAGGTTATTAACAAGCATTCTTGTAAACTTACTCCCTGTAACTGGTACACAAATACTTGCTATATGGTACTTGTTTTCTATCAAGTCCTACTCTGGACTATAAATCCGATCTTGTTTACATCAGTGTGACTGCCTATCGACCTGGTATCTCAAAGGTAAAACTTAACAGCATCACCTATTACAGTCATTCAATACATATGCTTCTCCTAAATCTAAAACTTTTTTTTTTTACTGTAATTTTTCCTTTAACTATCCAAGTAAGACATCAGGATATTTAATCCTGGTAACTTCCATTAGAGAGACATCTCAGATTACCACAACTCCGTAATGAACAAAGCAGGTCATGGACATGTCCATTAAGCAGTATCATTTAAGCTACTGACAAACATTTTGAAAATACACTTCTCTGCTCTCATAAAGGATTTGTTTTCTTCTTGCAGCTGAACCCAGACATTAGGAAGATCCCAAGCCTCTTGGAAAAACGAGTCCGTACGTGGTATCTCAGTCAGTAAAGGCAGCATGTTGTCCTATTCAACTGTTGGTGCTGCAGAAATATATATATATAAAAAGGTTGTAAGTAGAATTAACATATTTTCCTCAAAGAAATTTATCTGCCTGCAGTATTTTTTTTAATGCATTCATATCAGCTTTTTAACAAAGCAAAACAGGTAACTGCATAAATGGGTGTACAAGTGCTACTGGAAGAAGATTAAATATATAAAGATAGAACAGTATTAGTCATTAGCACCCACTTAATGTGAAGAAGCATATTAATTAAAATGAAAAGATTGGAAGCTTCTATAGCTGTAGACTTGCAGTACCTTTTAAGTCATCAAAATAGCACTGCACCCCCCCAGATTGCTTTAGCTGATTATAACTTTAATAAAACTTTCAGCAAAAGGAAAACGGAGTTTGTCATCCCCATCGCTGTGAGAACAGGGCTCACCTGCTCGCCGATAGCCTTTTTCTGCCCACTGGTGGTTGAGATGGTTCACTGTGGAAGAAGCTTTTTATCCACCAACATTTATCAATTAACTCAGGTAAACCTGCCAAAGGAGAAAGAGCCCACGCTATCAGACACCGACTGAATAACAAACAGGGAGAACTAGAAGGCTATTCAAAAGAACGGAACAATACCATGAAATGCTTTATCCTGGTCTGGAGCGTTCACAGCATCTGAACAGCAGGAGGAGCTGGAACAAACACTGGATTCAGAGTTCTGTCTTGCTGTTCACAGAAAACAAGAGTCACAAATACTGGAAAACAAAAAAAAGCCCTGCTTCAAGAGAGTACACTATTTCCACGACAAGAATTTTTCAGACCTGCTGCCATCTTGAAGGAAACAATCGAAAAGCTAAGTTTACTTAGCTATGAAGTCTAACCTCTATACAGAATCATTCTACTGCAGTTCTTTCTAAGTTGATCTTTCACTCTTGCTCCTCACTTAAAAGCACGCTGAGGTCTGTTTGCATAACTTTCACTGAAATCAGGGACAGATGTTATGGTCATGTACACGTTGCTATCAAAACAAATGAGGCCGTTTCACATAATTATAGGCAAAAGCGTGAGTTGATTTTGTGTTCTGTTTAAGCCTGAAAAGTAAATATGAATAAATAGCCAGGGCTTGCTGGGCTAATACTTCATCATGTTTTAAAACATAAAGGATATTATATATCCCTAAAGAACAAACCTAAATAGAAGAAAAAAAAAAAGTAGATTAACAACCAGAAGCACATGCTCACTAAACCTGAGGTTCCTTCGCATAATGAAAAAACTCTCCAAGCAATCAAAAAACTACCAGGCAAAGATTCCCTGTGGCCTCCAGCTCATCCAGACACCCCCTGAAACACTTTCTGTCCTTTCCTGAGCAGCAACAGCCCGAAGACCCAGCTCCTGGGGAGAGGCTGGGGGGGCTGAGAGGACCCCCCCCGGCCGGAGGGTGGGTGGCGAGCAGCGCGGGGCAGCTCCCGGCCCCCAGCACTTACTTCTGTAGTACTGGTTCTTGGCCAGGAGGCAGCCGGCGGAGGGTACCGAGGCCATGGCGGCGGCACGACGGGCAAACCGCGTCTCTGCGGGAAGAACGGCAGGGGTTGCCGCGGGGAGCCGGGCCCGGCCGCGGGGAGCGAGCCTCAGCCTCAGGCCCCGACCCCGCCGGGGCTGCCCGGTGCCCACCCCGGGAGCTCACCTGCGCCGGACGGGGAGGGCGAGAGCTGGAGAGAGAGCTGAAGAAGGATCAGAAGCGCGCTGCTCCTCACAGCCAGTGCCGCCGGCAGCCCGGGCCGCCCCTATATGGGCCGCGGCGGGCGGCCCGCCCCGGGGCTGTGGGGCGGGACGGGACGGGACGGGAGGGACCCAGTCCCCGGCCAGCCGCCGCCCAGCCCCGGCCCGGGACAGCCTCCGAGTCCCCCTCCTGGTGCCCTCGGTCCCTTTTCCCGGGTGTCAGCTCTGAGCGCTTTTCTGCGGTGCATTCAGCGGGCACTGAGAGCTGCTGCCAGTTCTTCTCTCCCTGGGGAGGGGAAAGAAGGGGGTGAGTCGGACAGGAACCTGCTGCAGCACAAATTTTAATTTTATTTATAAATACCCCTCTTATCATGCACACCCGCTAGAGAAAGTGAAGTCAGCCGAAGGTTCTGCACTCTCACGGCAATCCGGGAAACCCGTGATCAGCTAGTCTTGGTAAAGTTACTGATACCTCCCAGATGTATCACCAAAGAAGTTTTTCTTCCCACAGATAATTGCACAACTCTGTTTAAATTGCTGTAAACCTGTCTTACGTCAAAACTTGTCCCACGGTGTATTTCCTTCCCTTTCAGAATTGTCAACAGAAAAAGCATCGAGCGCTTTTGGCTGTTTGAATTGCTCGTGTTCCCCCAGGAAATGTTTTATCGTCGTTTTTCAGAGCAGGAGTTGTAAGAACACAGTCATGTGTGGTGTGTGATACCGTGTTACCGTGGCCTCTCTGACTGCCTGAGCAGTGCACCCTATCTCAAACGATAAGGGCATAGTTCATAATAGCTCCTAGAGCATTTATAAGGATATAAAGCGGACTGCAGGGAAATTGCCTGTAAAATAATGCACATACAGCAGTGGTAACAGAGAAGCATGTTGTATTTTCCTCGGCCTTTTCATTGACCTGCTGTCAGAGTCTTGACAGCATGATCTTTCCCAAGAAAAAATTGAAGGCTTACCTTTGTGAGAACTGCAAGATTGACACAGCAAATAATTTGCAGCTGGGTTGGTACCAAACAGTAGCACCGGTTACCTGGTATGTTTAACTTGTTATGTAAAAAAACACTGTAAGGTAGAAAATTTTCCATGTTTTTTGATACCCCACGCACAGTGTATGTCCCCACCCACTGTTGCAGCTCCTTGTTTATGCATATCTAAATGTAACTGAACTATGAGCTCATTGTATCAGTCATCTCTTTTCCTGTCTTAACAATGAATTTCCATTTTGAGGCTTGTTCTATTTATGGGCATTAAACTTCTGTATCACCCTGTTTGTTTTTGTCACCACAAATGCTGTCACACTGGGCACTGTTGCACTGTCTGGTCCTTTCCAGAAGGAAGGGAAGCTTCTCTCCAGAGAGTTGTAGGAAGTGCTCCTCGTGGGCCATGAGGGTGGGCATCAGTAGTGATAGCACGGTGTCCTAAACAGAGTTAGTAACATTATCATTGATTGTATCTGCTTGCTCTCTTTCACCTGTAAGATTCTGTTTTAGTCTACTCATAACTTTGTCAAGGACATTACTTGGTCAGAAAGACTGTTTAGGCTCTAAGATGCCCATAGTCTAGGGATTGTCTTTGTCAAGAAGGAAGGCGTAAGTGGTTCCCTTGGGATCCTCCAAAATATCCATCTGTATTGGAGCCATGCCAAAACACTCAGGAGCTGGGGAAAACCAGGTCTGGGAAACTCTAAATTGCTTCACTGCTGCATGCATGTTATTTTACTGTGTCATTCAGAGTGCATGGTCATTTACCAGTTTTGTTCTGGAGCCTCATTCCAGGCATTGCACTGGAATGGAAAGTACTCATTTAGTGAGAAGCTTCCCACCATTTCTCCCACTCGATCTGGCATTATGTCCTATCTATTGTATTTTCTTCAAGTAATGCTCTGAATACAAACTACAGATTTTGCCAGCGTTTTTTTCTTCCATGATTACTTTTGACAAGAGTGCTTCTAAAATACCTCTATTATAAAATACCTCTATTATAAAATACCTCTAAAATACTGCCATTATCTTCAGTTACCAAGTGGCAATTCAGAGATCCAAAGGAGCTAAGATGATGGAATACACAAAGCTTAGGTGGCTCATATGAGAGCAGTCTAGGACTTAATTTTTTTATAACTATTTAGCACTGTGCCAGATTTCATTTACCCACTTAGAGCTCTCATTCACTTCAGATCCAGATTTAAGTACTCACCACCTTGATAAATCAGATCCTCATCAGACATCATAAAAATTGGTTAGCGGCCACCTATGATGAATGTAACTCACACAGCATCAATTACAAACTCAGGGGCAAGGTTATAATTTAGCTTTCAAAATAGTGTTCAACTGCCTTAACCACTGACCTGTTCTTTCCTCCCTGGAAGACTTTGCTACAGTCACTACTCAACTTCTCTCACAAACATGGAAGAAGTCTGACTAAACACAGTCTGTAATATCTTTAAGTTCACAAGCTCAGTACATATCCATGCTTCATGCCAAAAGAGGCAGGGGTCCTGTGAAATAAATATTAGATAATCCCCCATTTTCTACAAATTCATTCACAGAAGGAACATTTGCAGCCTTTTGACTGACTAATATTGTGACCTTAACAACAGTGTTCACTTAACATTTGTGTATGCCTAACTATAAAGTGGACAAAGCACTGATTTATCCCCTGAATCCCATGAATTATCCCATGAATCACGGATACTTATCAAAAGTGTAGCTTAAATTTAAAAATGAAATCAAGATGACCCCTTAAATGAATAAATTTCCCAGCTAATCATGACAGGATTACCTGATATCATCCTTCTTTAGACAATTAAAACATATTAATCACAACAAAACCAAAAGAACAGTCTATACTGAGCTTCACCTTGAAGCTGAGTTGTTAATTATTTACTGGATGAGCTTTATCTAACTTAGCTACTCTTTCAGTTCCTGGAATATCGGTGAGCATGTTGCCAATTTTTGGGGGGGGTACTTCTTTGGGGTATTTTAAGCACTTTTGTGACAATTTTACTTTTCCTTGTTACTTTACCTTGTGGAAGAGCAGTGTGGCTCTGGAAATCATGTGGTGTTGCTTCATGGCTGTGCCCTTTGAATGATTGTATGGTACTGTGACATTGATGTTTAGAGAGCTGTGAACCATTTCAGTGAAAGAATCTTTCCACGGGCATATCCAGAAAGGTACCTTTTTGGCACATTAGGGTAGAGTATTCCCTCCTCCCGAGCATCTGGAAGAGCAGATTTTGCACATTTTCATTGCTCGGTCTTATTGCCCGTCTGTAGTAAACATTTCAATCAAATTTTGTACAGAAAGTATAAATGACTCTTATTTGAAGGGAGTTGTGCCTTAATTTGACAGTATGACTCCCCATCAGAAGACTGAACTTTCCGAAATGTTTCCTTCATGCATCTTTCAGTAACTCTAATTATTTGCTCTCAACAAATTGTTTTGCATACTTGTTCTGTCAAGTTTTGAAAGGAGTCTGTAAAAAGTGCCTTCTATTAAAGAAATTAAGTAGCTCCATTATATAAAGTAACAAACATCCACTATGGAAAACTTAGTTCTCAAAAACCTGTGTGGTTTGTTAGGTACTTCGAAGGACTGGTGCCATCACTGACCTTTTTCATTCATTCGTTTTACTCTTCAAATATTCCTCCAAACCAGACAGCTCAGCAGGAATTCCAGCATGACCAAGCATAGAGGTTATAAATTGTATTCCTACAAAATAGGAAATGTTGTTGAATGGCATGCAAATGAATAAAGCAAAATTGAATCACAGGCATGTTTATATACCCCTTTAATAGGTCCCTGGAGATTGATTGAGCCATATAGATGAGAAGAGTTGGCTTGTGAAGGAACTGACAGTGTAGGACTTCTCGCAATGATGTCAGGCCAGATCCTCAGTTCTTTGTGCTCATTATTTCCCTCTTCTCTCACACTTTAACCAGTTGGCCTCAGAAGTGCAAACACTAATGGACTGACCAGGGACTCTGACATCTTTTCTGGACTCTCACACACTCAAGAGTTTGCCTGTACAGTTGGGAACATTGTTTGGCCCTGAAGACAACTGCTGTGGAATGGCCTATGTCCACACTGTTTTACACTGCAAAATGATATGGTTACATACTACTGCTTTGGGACCGTTAGTCCCAGTCTCAGTCCTACGTGACACCAGTGCTGAGCCTCTAGGCATGACATACAGACATGGCACTTCAAGTTGCTTTCATGAAAAAGCAGAGGTAGGCAAGCTGGGCACCTCTCCCAGTAAAAATGCCCAGCACCCCAACAGAATTTACTCCAAGCACAAACTCATTTCCCTGGCAATGAAGGTATAGCTGGCAGCATTTGCTGGAGCTGGGGAACAAAGAGAAGGGGCTTCTTCAGGTCTCCCTGTTAACAATCCTCTTGTTTATGTCTGGGACCTCTTTTTGACATGATTTGTGTGTTATTTGCTGCTACAGGTTGTGTTTGGCTATGTACTGTGCATCTTATCTACACGCTCTTGTTTTCCTATCTTGTTTTGCTTTTCTAAGTTCAGTTTTGGTCTTTGACCTAGTTTTCCCTTTTGCTGTTTGAATAAACATGCTTGCACTGTTAAAAGGCCTGTTGATCTCTCCTGTTTTTCAAAGTAATTCTAGGGCTCCTAAGGCTTCATCTCCTTGCATGAACCAGCTGCTGCAAGGCAGCACAGCCAGCTCCCATGGAGCTCATGGCCCAATACTAGAAGACAGCATAAAGAGCGGAGAGGAACTCCAAAAGCATGAGAAAGGCTTTCAGAAAAGGAGAAAGCAAATTCGTCCCAGATAGACACTATGTTTGTGGACTAGAATCTTTGCTTTAACAGTTAGAGGTGTCCTTTTCAGGTATGGCAGTCTCCAAGATCTGAAGGTCATAACTTTTGGTCAGGCTAGAGGGAAAATGACCCTCTTTCTGCTCAAGGTCATCAGATCATACCCACATTAGAATAAAATTTCTTCTTGTCTTATGCTGATGGTTATCTGGAGGAATCATGGCCAAAACCACAGTTTCACTAGGACTGTGTGCATCCTGAGTGTATCTACAGAGTTTCTGAAAAGACACTTCCAAGAAAGAGCTCTGGTTTTCAACAGGTTATATCAGAGCTATAAATTAAAAAGATGTAGTGAAATATTTGCTGTGGGAACAGTAGGATTATCACAAATATGTGCTGTCCAAAAACCAAAACTACAAAGGATGGAGTAAGACTCTCCTTTTCCATAGTTTGGTTTAGTAAGCTGCAATTTTGTTCTTCTAGTCTGTTTAAAGTGATAAAAAATGAAGGCATGTGTTCCCTGCTGTACCATAAAGAAAGCTTGATAAATAATTTGTTCTTTTACAGGAGCCACTGTGACATGTGAACCCTGACAAATACATAGAAATCTAGATACTTCTGAGGAAATGGGAATTATCTGTATGACAGGTGTGATGATGCTGTTGTTCTACCAGTTTATTATGTAAATCAACTAAAAAAAAAAAACACCTGATTGAAGAAGTGGTTTAAGAATGACTAATCACTCAGTATTCATCAGAAAAATTGGACGTAATTTCAAACTTGTTGGGTTTTTTCCTGTTTCATTTTCTTTTTGAACACCAACCATTTGCAGTAACATTTCTATAATGGAACCAGGCTGTTAACCAAACACCTTATTTTCTGCAATCTCCCTTGTGATAAAGAAATATTATTTTACAGTCTGCCAAGATAAAACCTATTTTAAAAAAATTTACTTTTAGACTTTAGATATATCTGTACAAGCCTATGAGGTTTTCTTCACATAGCTTTCTCCAAAACCATATGATGCTGCAATTTAAAATGTGGTCTTTTCACAACACTGTGCAATGCTCAGCACTAACAATTGTCAGATCTTGTGATCCAGACTTCTCAGAGGCTTTGCTGTAGAAGTGTATCCTCTGCAACACAGGCAACCAGGCGTGATGGTGGGTCTTAGCTTTGATTTTTTTTACACATACATTTCATTCTTCCAGTCAGTGAAAACAAAATACTGTCTATTTAATAACACAGTACCACTGCTGTGGTTGATAATGGAACGAAAATTGTTATCTGCAGGTTGTCAGCTCAAGAGGAGTGATAGATTTGTTGCTGTTGATTAAAAGTTACCATTTACAATGGTGGTAATGATTACGATTGAATGATTACTTGTTGACATAGAAAATGAGTCACTGTCATCAGTTCTTTCTGTGTGAAATAGATATTCATGGAGTACTATAGAGAAAATTCACCTGTGCAACTGATATTAACTGGATCCATTTTGATAGCCTGAGCAAATGAGTAAAGAAATGAGAAGATGCTATCATTTCACATCTAGTCCATCATTCTAGAAAGAAATACTAAAAAAACCAACTAGGACAGGAAATTTGCAATGTTAGCATCCATGTTACAGTTACTTGGGCTATGAAAAGAAGGCCATCTGACACTTTTATATGAAAACCAAAATACACTTCAAACACTTGCCTTTCTTTGGTACCTGCAATTATCTACAAGTCCCATTAAGTGCTTTAAGAACATTCAGAAATGGGCCACATAGAGTCTGGACCTACCTTGTGCTTGCAGAAGTGAAGCTCTATTCAGTACAGAAGAAAACACGTGATCAACTCCTGCATTATCTATCTCCATCTCTGAAAAATTCTGTAAAACCTCAGTGAATAAAATGTGTCAAGCTGTAACAAATGATTGAGGCTTTATCTCTGCATCATTATTGGTTACGCGCTTCTGCTTTTGTAACCAATTTCGCTTCTATTTTAGTAATGCTCCAGCTGCTTGTTATGACCAATGAAAAATGGGGGCAGAAGCAGCTGGCAGTAGTGCTGGATTAATGTCACATACCTTTGGCAGCACAAATGCAGGGAATAGAGTATTTGAACTCAGCAAGAGAATCCAGAAATGTCTAGAACTGGGTTACACAACCCTGAAAATGTCACCTGTGCTTGGTTCATCTCTCTTCCCTTCAGTTAGAGTTTCCAGCAGCTTAGCTCCTCCATATCAGCCAAGAGAGAGGAGCTTATAATTGGCTACAAGCCTTCATATTCACTCCTTCACCTTGGAGAAAATTAACTGCTGTCAGCAGTTTAAGGTGGTTATCAGTTCCCTGGGTGGAGTAAAATCCTGTGGCCACTAATCACAGGCTGTCCTCACTTGTTAGTGCAAGAGCTGCTGCCAACCTAAGAGAGAGCAATGCTTTTGACCAAGCCTTTTCAGGATCTCCAGAAAGGTGCTGGCCTGCAGTTTAAGAAATAATTGTTAAAAAAAGAACAGCTTGTCATTCTGCCTACAGTTCTCTTGTAAGCCATATCTGGAAGAAAGGTAGTTTTGGATGTCTAAAATAGAGCTTTGGTACTGGAGCTGGGACATGCATGGAGAGGTTGAAGGCAGGCAGGCTGCCAGAACAAAGTAGCTTTGCTTGGCCTTGGCTTCAGCTCTCACACATCTGCTCTACAACTCACCAGCTTGGTACTGTTGGCCTTTAGAAGGATCAGTGCCTGGAGAGAAATCAAGAGGAGTATTTCTGTACACTTCTGAGGATCTGGGTATGGGTGCTTTTTGGCTTATCAATAGACCCCTATCTCTGTGTCCTTATCTTGGAGACAGAAGGACACCAAACACCTCATGTTAAAGCTTTTTTGTTATTTTTGGAGAGGTTCATTCTCAAAACCCCATTTAGTTTTGTTTTAACTCTTAAAACATGTAACTTGGTAATAAAGTATCTTTTTTTTCTAATTAGCTTAGCTTAATAAAAAAAGTATTCAGGAATAAGAGAAGTTAACTCTAAGCATATTGTTTTATGCACAATTTGTGATATACAGAATTTCCAGCAAGTATGGACAAGATGATTGTGCATCAACCACAACAGCACATAGAGGAGGGTTAGCTGGTCAGAGGTAAATTAAAAGCCAACAATTAAGAACTAATCCTATGCTCCAACACTCAGCTTTATGCACATAATTACCCTGATTTTCTCTGTATATCACAGATACAGGTTTAGATTTTTTTGTCTGAAAGTGTAGTACTTAGAGACATAAAATATCACCAGAACCAAACAGCGTTCCAATGAAAGCAGTGATTCAGATACAGTTCATTGACCTCATTCATTTTAATTATAATGCAGTCCAAAATTATATCCTTTTTTATTACACCATAATGACTTCTTTAATTTGCCAGAAGAACGAAAAATGAGCAATAGTAAGATCAGAAAATCTTACTGCAGAACTTCACAATTTTCTTAAGCAATATGGTTGCAAACTGTTGTTCTAGTAGAAGTTTGTGTCAAAGTGTTTATGGTGTTGAAATTGATAGGAACTTTGATAGTTCTGAATTGGATAGCCTTTGGTAATTTTTAAAGCACTGTTTCATTTCCCTTGATTCATTTGTTTAGGGTTTCTCTGTGGAGTTGTTTAAACTCAAGCACTTAGTGTCAAACATTTTGTTTGTGTCATAGTTAAGTAAGCTTAGAAATTATAGGCTGATGGTGTCATTTGGTCCTGCCATGCCTTGCTGGGGGCTGAAGGATGCCTACGAACACTGGAGCTCAAAACCAGGAGACTGCAGCATTGCAGGTGCATGCCCAAGGAGCAGGGCTGACAGGGTGGCCCTGGCAGCCCCTCCGAAGCACAGCAGGGTCTGTGAAGCAGCTGTGTTCCCACCGAGTCAACTCCTTTCCCCGTGGTTCCCCTGCTGTACTATTGCAGGTGCTAAATGAAATCTGGCTTACCCTGTTCTCTGCACTGGCAGCAGGCTCAGCTTGAAAAGGAGCATCTCTTGGCTACCTTATGGCTCCAAATTCCATCTTCTGCAAATTGGCAGCTTCTTACCAAAGGATTGTTAGAGTCATTTTTTTTGTCATTTTGAACTTGTAGGAAGAAAAAGGCACAATCTTAACAGCCAGCTAAAAGGTGTCACATTTTTCTACAGAAGTGAAGCTCTGAAAGCAGATATTCAAACTTAAGAAATCTGTAATAAGGCTTGAAAATGCATCAGTAGCACTGGCCTTTTATATATTTATACATACATATTTGAACCCATGGAAATCTTACCTGTAGCTATTTCCCTATTCAGCTGTGTCTTCCATGGATCTGCAGCGCCACAAGGCAAGCAAGCAGAATTAATCCACGTCCTCAGTGCTCCAGTGAGCACAGAAAGGAGGCCCCACAGGGCAGTGCCTTGTCTGTGTCTGCAGTTCCCTTAGTTTGCCACAGGCACGTTCCTGCTTTGTTGAGGATGAAGCTCTTAAGGCTATGACTGCAATCGTGGGAGGTCTTGTATCTCCTTTGAAAGACATCTCTTACTCCTGCACAGGGTACAAGGCCTGTAGGACCACTGCCAGGTGCCATCCTACAGCATCAGAACTGTTCTACAGCTTGTGAGGTTGACAAAGGACAACAGAGGCAGCAAAAAGCACCAGGTAGCTCCAGATTCGAGGACAGTAAAACCCATCACCCTGAATGGTTGCTGGAGGCCATTTGGCTACTGAATGTCTGCTGTTTGCTGCTGCACTAAAAGCATGGCAGATGTCATCATCAAACTCAGTTTTGCCAAGGTGAAATAATTCTGGGCATGCACCGTGAGCCCCTCTTGGTGATTTACATTCATGTGTTGCTCATTTCTGGATAGAAGAGATTACCTTCATGGCTCTACCTCAGAGCCTGCTCAGTGCTGGAAATGCATCACACCTCTTTCTGTTTCCCTTTTCCCAGTCTAGAAAATGTATGGGCATTTCTCCTTGGAAGCTGTTGCTGCCAGACTCCTATAGATCCGTGGCACAGCAATCTGGTGTTAGTAAATCTGTTGTGGCTGTGGATGGAATGAAAGTCTGCAGACCACCACCATCTGCTCTTTTCCTGTCTGGTGAAAGTCTACACCATTGTGGATGTCTTTGCTGTGTGCCAGGGGAACAGCACACTCAGCTGTGGTGGGTAGCATGTTGCAATGGCATTTTTCCCTAGCCAGTGTTCCCTGAGCAAGGACAGTGCTTGATACAATCACATGGGCCAGGAACTCTCAGGCAATTTGTGCACACAAGAGTGAGCCATGTGCACACCTACTACAGGTTTCAGAATTACTGTATGTCAAGGGTCAGGGTCAGGGCTGTCCACTAGACCTGTAACAGATGCTCTGTGTTAATCCCTCTCCCTTCCCAAAGGGAAGAGAAAGGGAATAAGGGAGAGAGACAGGGTTTGGAAAAGAAAACTAAAACAGCTTTAATGAAAATAATAATAATAAAATGGAATATATACAAATATATACAAAACCAGTATCAAACCCACCCCTTCTGATGGCAGTTACATCATTGTTACCACTGATGCTGTGGAGAAGGCATTGAAGTCCCAGACTGGACTCAGCGTCAGATGGGAACCAGATTCAGGAGCAGGATTCTGGAACTGGATTCAGGAACACACAGCTTGGGGTAGAAGGCAGAATGGACAGAGTCCTCCTCAGACACCAGC
>WUAM01000143.1:12889682-12921212 GCA_024336885.1 Actenoides hombroni | reverse complement strand
TGCACTTCATTCTGAAGAAAGCCCTAAAACAGTGCCACCTGTCAAGCCCTAAAACACTGTGTCACCTGTCAAAATCCATGAGCTTCTGGATCCACTGATTTCATCTAAAATTGTATAAAGAATGAAAAAACAATTGTATGACCTGCTGGCACAAGCGGACAGATCTTCAGAGAAAAACATTTGTGGCCATGCCCTGCTTTAAAACAATCACAGGGTGCTGTTGGGAAGTAATTTTCACTACTTATGCTTATAAGTCAAGAAAGCAAGGTAAAAAGCATGGTGATGACAACTAGGTACAGTATCAGTGCTAGGCTTCTTTAGGGAAGTAATTTTCAAAGATATATATGTGGAACAAACTACCTGCTGAAAGCATGTCAAAGTATTTTGTGGAAGTCTGGTGATAGCACACATCTTTTGTGTTAGTTTAGCCTGTAGATTTGCTCCGATTCTCACGGCAATCTCTTCTCCAGTTGCCTTACGTTACATGGGGTGGCTGAAAAGCACCTGATTTAATTATGAGAATTTGTTTGGAAGGTGGACTGACTATTCATCTAACTGGGTGTGTCAAAAGGTCCCTCTGCTAACATATTATATCACGTTCACATAAAGCTGCCTCATGGCACAGTAGGTCACATCACATGTCTTAAATTACTTACAGCTTCCTGCGGAAAATTGTTTTATCTGGAGCAAAACTTGAAACACTGCTTCTATTGTATCAAGGACTGCTGCTATCTGTCACTGGTGTTAATTTAGATGGAGAGAGACTGAACTGGTGAGAAAGTTCCAGAATATTCCTCCATCTTCCCAAAAATGCGTTCAAAACAACATCATGTACTTTTCAGCTGTAACCTCTCCTGCCTCTCTTCCCAGCATCAAGACACAGAAGATTGCTGGAAGACCCAGAGCAAACATGCACTAAAGCACCTAACAGCACAGCACGCCAAGTTACATACCACGCTGGTAAAGGTACACTGATCTTCTGAGAAAAAGGAAACAACACTAACTTTACCCTGAAAATCTCTGTTCTTCAGAAGTAAACAAAGTTTTACCATCTGCCCAGCCTTCTCTGAAGAGTCTGTATTTAATAATTTATAAGGAAAATTTGGCTTGACTTAACACAGCCACGAGTGAATTACAAACTAATAAGTAGTGCACCTTCCATAAGCTATTGTAAATTCTTGTGTAATTCACTTGCAGTGAATTCCTCCACCCCATAGACTGAGCAGGAGCCGGGCAGCTGGGCTCAGACTTGCCTCAAGCCTGTGGGTATTGGGCAAATGTGGTAATTTAAGCTGACCCGTCCGGTGAAGTCAAGCCCTAAAAGAAGATTATCCTGTTTCTGCTGAACCACACTGAGGAGGAGCACAGCAACAGGAACGAACTGGTTCATCCTACTTTATATTTCCAGCCAAGGTACTCAGCTGCCTTGACGTGAAACAGCTCGAAAGTACGTTTCCTTCACTGAAATGTAGTGCTGGAGTTGTCTGCAAAAGATCAATGTCAGCAGCTCCCTGTTTCAAGCCTTCGTACTGAAAAACATTACGAATGCTATTTTATGCCTGTATGTTCAAGCCAAGCATTTTATGGTGTTTAAAAATTAATATGAATTGAAAAGCCTTTGATAGTGCAAACGTCAGCATGCTGGATTTCCTTTTTCGCTCCTTTCTGTGTGCTGCCAAAATATTTGTTAACCAGCTGCAACCTTTACCCTAGTTTCTCTGGGTACTAAAATAGCCTGTTGTTCTGCAGACGTGTTTCTCTGCTTTTAATTTGCTGTTCACGTACACTATAGCGTGTAGCAACCAACAGCTTTTTGTAGGGCAAAGGTAACCTGTGGAATACAACAAAAACAGCACAAGGAAAACAAAAGTTTAATCCTATGTACCAGCAACATCCTTTGACATTTAGGAAAACCTGAGTTCAGATTTCTGAACTGAACACTCATGATTCCAAGTCACATCTAAAGCATATTCTATCCATCTCTTCTTAACTCCCTACAAACTCTCTATATTCTGATTCAATGTCTAAGCAAGGAATTTGAATGTATATTAAGCTAAAATGTTTCAGGTCCTCAACACAGGTATAAGAAAGTGAATTCTGATTTTGGCTTCCTTAATGAAGCTTGGAACAGTTAAAATCCTTCTGAAAACAGGCAAAACAAGCTAGAATAGTTCTCTTGTATTTATGAATAACGATGAATATGGCAAATGCTAATTCAACTACAATGCCACTGATCAGGCAAACTGGAAAAAAAAAGACTTCAGGGCATAGTCCTGTAACTATAATTTGCAATACGCAGCACCTTTTGTTTAAGGGTTTTATAAATATTAAAAGCCAGAATGTAATACGTCATTGTAGACTTGACTAAAAGGAGTATTTACCCTCAGTCAGTCAGTCAAGGTCACAGTCACCATGTCAGAATGCAGGACTATTCCCTGATTCAACTGCCATATCCCAAAAGACCAGTAAGAAAAGGAGCCATTGCAGACTGGACAAGGTTGCCCAAAGGTAATAATAACAGGCTGCATCAGGCAGCAGAATAAATGATCCGCATCATCCTGATTTGCCTGCAGACCAGGAAGGCAACGAGCATCAGTGTATTGCAAATTCTTAATTACATTGTGCCTCATGCAAGGCTATTTGTCTTGGTGGCTAAAAGCCACATTTTAGGCTTTTTTCCTCTATTTTAGGGTTTCTCATCTACTTTTCACAGAAAAATGAGATGGGATATGTCTCAAGAACATACTGCTTTTAGGATGTGTACGTTCTGGGATTCCTAGCAACACAAAGAATCTCAAACCTCTGTGGATTTTAATGGCTTAACCAAGTCTGTTGATACTGGATTTAAACCCAAGAAAGAACACATTGTTGCTGCTAGAAGCACTGGGAGGGTTCTGTTGTATGGAAATTCTCCTGTTTCCATGATCCCTATGTGTAAATCTTTTAAAAATACTATATTGTAGAAACACATTTTTCTCTTAGTAAGCTCTCTCTCTATTTACGTATTCTTACATATACGTTTCACCTTAAAACTAAATGCTGAAAAGTCATGCATACATCTAGATAACTTAATTATTCATAAATGTGACATCTTTAAAATTCAGCATAAGTCTGAAAGCAGCAGCTTGACCAGAAAAAAGCAAAATACTCTGCAGAAAGTGAAAATAACCCAACCCCATACCCTTCTTCCCTGGCCTTATGCCCAAATGTTCCAAGGAAAGAAAGATGGATTTCAGGTGAGCTTTCATCAGCAATGTTTTTCTTAGGTTTAGACATACCAGTCTTCTGCATTCATAAAATAGACATATTTTGAAGGAAAAAAATACCTGCTTTTTGGCTGATAGATGAATATAATTTGCAAAGGTTCCAACGGTTACGTTTAAAGCTTTGAGGTGAACTGCTCCTGCAGACAGGAGGTACGTTGATATCTGTTGTACATCTATCAATACAGAATTCTTTTCAGGCTTTTTCAAGAAGAGAGGTACAGAACCCACAGTCCAAACACACTATGCAATTAAGTGTTATCTCTAATTTCTTCAATTTCATTAAGAAGCTTTAGAATCCTGCTGCAAAGCATTAGTCTGATTTTCATTATCAAGTCCTGGATTCACAATATTAACGTTTGCACAAAGGAAATACTGTGATGGTTCTGAAAGAAATAACTGTGTACGTGTGGATCTCTCACAGTTCTGCCTAGCTCCTTCTGTGATTTTTATTGTGTTTAGTTGGTGGGGATGGGGTTTCTTTGGCAGCATAATGTGTTTGCTCTTTTAATATGGACACAGGCATAAAATCTAGCAAACTCACTGTTGGGACCAGAACTCCTGACTCAACCACTGAGCAGTGTTTCTTGTTCTTAAAATTATTTTGTATCAGTCCACAGTTTTATGAATCATATATGCTATAAAGGATAAACTAAGATTAGAGAAGGTATTAAATCCAAATTTGTCTACTTTTGTCACTTTCTAATTTACCTTTAATGTTGAGGAAGAGTGAACTCTTATCTTATTTTAATAACATGTGAAAGCTATTGAATTCCTACCCTACTTTGAGGGAACCAGAGTCAGTTAGAATTATAGGGGAAAAAAAACAGAAAAGAGAAAATGTCAGTTGAAAGACAAATGTATTTGAACTAAATTCTACTTTTACAGATGTGGGCACATCTTACTGGGGAAAGTCAGTACACTAAGGTATGTGATGTTGCAGTCCTGCCATGCTATACATTAAGACTGAAATAATTTGCCCCATACTGAATGTCAAGTAAGCTACATCACACAGGATTACTTTTAGGGCTAATATATGGGAGTGACATGTTGGAGAAGTAAGGGAGTATGTGAAATTAAAGGGCATTACCTTCCATGTGCTGAGACCCTCACACATCCTGCTCCTAGTGGCCTTGGCCCCCATGAGCCCACTCCTGCGTTGACGCATCAACCAATGGCACCTCATATAGAATCACAGTATCATAGAATTGTCAGGGTTGGAAGTGACCTTAAAGATCATCCAGTTCCAACCCTCCTGCCATGGGCAGGGACACCTCCTACTAGAGCAGGTTGCTCAGAGCCCCATCCAGCCTGGGTTTAAACACTTCCAAGGATGGGGCTTCCACCACCTCTCTGGGCAACCTGTTCCAGTGTCTCACCACCCTCCTGGGGAAGAACTTCTTCCTAATGTCGAACCTGAATCGACCTATCTCTAGTTTCAATCCATACCCACTCCTGCATTGACCCATCAACCAATGGCACCTCATATAGAAGATCCTCAGGAGCCAGGGCCAGCAGCCTCACCTCTATGCAAGGCTCTGTGACGAACAGGCCCCTCTAGGCACTGGACTGTCTCCATGTGCAGCCTTGTGCTGTGTCTCTTCCACGTCACATTGTAGTTTGGCTCTTGCCAAGGCACACGGTGGCCTGACTCCCATAACCCAATGCACAGAGATTCTTAACTGGGTCAGAAAAACAGGGAGACGTCTTTTAGTTAGCCAGCCTGCCACTCCTTCATACATAACGTTCAGTTCATGCCTCCTACACAGGCATTTCTTATGGAGCACCTCATGCCCTGCTGTGTGCATGTCCTGCCTTGACTCACAGTAACCTCCCTAGATGGGCAGTTCTTTAGTACTAAAAAAAGACAGCTCCTGAGGAGTGTGAGTTTGCTCGGATTGCTTTCTGAGCTGGCACACAGACTATCAGGCTTAGTAACTATGCTCTTCTAACATGATCCATCACAAAGCTCAGGAATCCTGGTCTGGTGCCAGGGCAGAGTGAGTACGAGAGTACGTATGTGCACAGTCATGTAGACACAGCTAAAAGCACCTACAGGGAAGGGTGCTGGGGAGTCAGAAGATTTAAATGAACACTTTAGCTTTATGTTCAGTAACTCGTATGAACAGGTAACATACATGAGCTTAATTACTGAATAGGGCCACCAAAACTTAGAACTAAGTGTATGTCCCATATCAGTGTCTCCATATGTAGAGCACTCTCCTGCTCTTTTACAATACATGCTTGCTGCAAAGAGAAAGGGAATACACTTTTTTTTTTTTTTAATATATTTTTTTCTCTGTTGAGCAACAACAGGAAAAGAAGCAGGGGCTTACACTGCAGCAAAAGATAACCTCTCGAATGGTGAGATTGTTGAGTAATGGAGCAGTCTGCCTGGGGAGCTGTAGTGCCTCCCTCACTGGGCTTTTTTTTTTTAGCAGGACTTAACGCAGTCGTCTGCCAGGGATGATTTATGTATAGCTTATCCTGCCTCAGAGCAGGGGATCGACTAACTGACCTTCTCGGATCCCTTCCAGACCTGTTCTCTGTGATTTCCCATGCTAAGACACTTCTGTAGATGCGAAGTATACTTTAAAATATTGTGTTTCCTTTGTGTTCTAGGGGCACAACCCTTAACTCTTATATTTTTCCTGAAACTAATTCTGTTTCATCAAGTGTAATGACAGTTTAATGCACATTTCCTCATCCTGTATATACAATATCCTACTCACCTCTAACTGCAGTGCTGGAACACAGTCACCCTTAGCTTTCCTTTTAATCTGCAGTTCAAAGCTGTCGGTGTCCGGGGTGAGGACCCTGCCCAAATCTGTCAAAACACTAAATATGAATGATAATGCTGATCACCTAATGGAGATGATTGTTCACATTTTGTTAGTTGAAGTTGGAAATGAAAGCCAAGCTGAAATGCAAGAAAAAGCTGTGTCACGGCCCAATGGGAAGAAGCAATCCACGAGATGACTGGATGCTGCATTGCCACGTGACAATGAGGACAAATGACACTGTTTTTCTCATCCACAACCGTGCAGGACTGAACCTGGTGATTCAGCAGATCATTGTCCCAAATGCCCAGTTGCCAAAGATACCTTGAAAGCAAAAGTAAATTCTGTATTAATACACAGTGCCATAGGCAACACCTCCAGTTCATTACCTTTCTCTGCATCTTACCATCCTCAAAGAGGAGGGGGGGGGGTGTTTCAGTGGTAATTATCAGTTTCTGTTGACAGTTTAATAATCCTGTCTCAGCTTTTCTTACACTTTCTAACATTTCACTTGTGTTGGGCATTTAATACGCTCTCTTTCACTCTGTGCAGTTCACTCTCAGAACATCTCATGCAAAGAAAACCAGTAAGAATCAGATTTTTCATGCTATTCAGGTGGTGTTTTGTAAACAGGATATCCCGTGTGCCATGAAAATAGTTCTAGTGTGTTGATAAATGAATTGACAACACTGTAATAGAGTGTTTTCTGCACAAAGGCTCTTGTCACTGGCATGCACATAAATAATCTTTGTACACTTTGACACAACCAAGTAAGGTAACCTTCACCAGAAGCCAGACCCAACTGTTTCCTTTTAAAGCATGCAGATGATCTGGGAGTTATTTCAAGAAGAACAATGCTAAGAGTATTACGTTGAGTAACTAGGACCTGTTAACAGCTACTGTAGATATCCATAATATTGACATTAGAATTAAATTAGGTGTATATGCATGTGTATATGTATGCTTAGAATTTAGGAAGGTCTTTTATTATAATTTTCTTCCTAAAAATACAGAGAAGGGAGCAGAATTGCACTGGTTGGTTTGTAATGACTCATAGCACTAGCTGAGTTATTAACTTCAGTCAGTGCTGAAATACACTATTGCTTTGCCTTTTTCCCCATACTAATCTGACTGGAATGAGACCTTTTCATTATGGACCAGACATTTTCTGATCCTTGAAATACAGGGGAGCTGCTAAGGTTGGGAACAATCTTCCCTTACCACCTTGCTCCCTGCAGGCCAAACAAAATTAGAGCCAGGGCATGTTTATTAGTGCTTTTTACTGCTCCTTCTCCTGCTTAAGTTTGTATCAGATCCTTAGGTCCTGTCCTCAAAGGCTCATAACTCTTGACGTCAAGTGGGAGAATATTTCATATACATGACCAGCCAAAGAGAGCATGTCATTTAAGGTCAGCTGGCACCTGCAGTAGAGCCACAGTGGGATGTCAGTCTGCATTTATACTTAGAAATAAAATAGAACAAGGTCAGTTTTCTGGGAAGGGGCATGGCATGGTTTATAACCGTATGGATATACGATCTCCTTTCCAGAGCAGGTTTCCTCATTTACACTGACCTGTGGATAGAAACCCTGATCTATGCCAGCCCCAACACCCAGGAGCTGTGTGAGAGAGACTAGTTGCCCTGGACTGACACCATGCCAGGAAGCATTCTAACCACTGAATTATTTTTTTTTTTAATTAAACTCAACAACATGCTATAATTATGTGATAATTCTTGAGCTAATTTCCTTGCCCTGTGTCATTAACTTGAGCAGCTGTTACGTCAGTTCCTGCATAAGACACAAAGGCCAGAAGGGACACAAAATCTTGTTTTGGAAGCATGGAAAGAAGGGTCTCTATCCCTCAACCACAGTAACAGCAGCAACTCTGCTACTACCATTTTCCTTCCTGGGAAGTGCTCTCTCTGGATCCCTATTAACCCCAGGGTAATGTGCACACCTAAGGGACAGAACCAAGCCTCACAGGATTTACAGGTGTACAAGAATTCCAAACCAGCAGCATTAAAAAAAACCCACCAAAACACAAACTCTCTCAGTCTGCAAGACCTGGTATGAGCTGTATCTCTCCCTTTACTTGTCCTTGTACAAACAGAAAGGAAGACACAGGCCTGCTCCAAGGACCCACTAATTTACAACCAGGCAATTTACTTAAAAGTTGCTGTGAATGAATCTTTGATCTTCAGGCAAGTACCACAGTTCATTTTCTTGACTGGATGTTGTCCAGTGTGTGTAGTACCTGAATTTCAACAGATACTTTCTGCTTTCTTTTATGGTATTTTTAATAAAATGAAATATATTGCTGGGGATTTTTAATACTCTAAGGGCTCTTGGTTAACAAACCCATTAATAAAGATTTGTAATTGATGTAGTAGCTTAAAATAGGAAATCTGTATGTTTCATTACAGCTGTTTCATTAACAGATGAATTAATGGCTTTGTATTATTGTGTATCTACTTAATAGATAAAGGCTTTGATCCCCCATTGCACCCATGTGGGGAACCTGAGGCTGATGGATCTTATAACAGGCAAGCTGCCTCCCTCTGAAATATGGACCCACAAGTGTTTTAAAATTGAATGCCACACAGAGGCATTCCTACATAGCACAGCTATTCCCTGCCTTGTCCCCACTGTGACCCACCTAGAATTTTACCAAAGGCTGCCCGTGTTCCTTTCAGGCAGGGCTGGCAGAGCAGTGGGCTTCCAGGGTGGCAGGGGTGGCCCCAGCTGATGCAGGACAGTAGAGAGTTGGCTGGCCCTGGGGGTGCTGGTCACCGCCGTCATCGGTCGCTGCAAGGTCACTCTGTTACACTTCGGTCTGCTCGCTGTATTCGGACATTTTAGCACAAAATAAGAATATTCTGTGCAATCTGCATTGTACTGCTGGTTCTGATCTTACAGCCTGTTCTCCTGAGAAACTGCAGCTGTAATTTGCCGAGAGTTTGCAGTTGCTGTTATTTATGTACTGCTAGTAAGGCTGAGATTTCCTGCACTTTAGTGTTTAAGGAAAAAAACCACAACTACATTCCCCTCGCATTTAATCACTTTGGCTCTCTGAAGTGGTTTTCCCTTTCAGCTTTTATCAAACTTGTGGACAAAATTAAAATATTTGGGGTAAAAACCTAATTTAGCAAAAGTTCTTCCATTGCTTATTTCAATCTGAGACTTGTACTGCACTCAGTTTTGAAATCACAGAACAGTAGGGGTTGGAAGGGACCTCTGGAGATCAAGTCCAACCCCCCTGCCAGGGCAGGGTCACCCAGAGCAGGTCACACAGGAACAGAGCCAGGAGGGTTCTGAATGTCTGCAGAGGAGACTCCACAACCTCCCCGGGCAGCCTGTTCCAGGCTCTGTCACCCTCACAGGGAAAAAGTTTTTCCTTGTGTTTACCCAAAACCTCCTATGCTCCAGCTTGTGCCCATTACCTGTCCTATCAGTGGATGTCACTGAGAAGAGCCTGGCTCCATTCCCCTGACACTTGCCCTTTATATATTTATAGACATTAAAAAGGTCACCCCTCAGTCTCCTTTTCTTCAGGCTATAAAGACCCAGCTCTCTCAGCCTCTCCTCATAAGGGAGATGCTCCACTCCCTTCATCATCTCAGTGGCCCTGCGCTGGACTCTCTCCAGTAGCTCCCTGTTCTTCTTGAACTGGGGTGCCCAGAACTGGACACAGTATCCCAGGTGGGGCCTCACCAGCACAGAGCAGAGGGGGAGAAGAACCTCCCTCAACCTGCTGACCACACTCTTCTTAATGCATCCCAGGATGCCATTGGCCTTCTTGGCCAAGAGGACACATTGTTGGCTCATGGCCATCCTCTTGTCCACCAGGACTCCTAGATCTTTTTCCCCAGAGCTGCTCTCCAACAGATCATCCCCCAGCCTGTACTGATCCATGGGGTTGTTCTTCCCCAGATGCAGCACTTTACACTTGCTCCTGTTAAATTGCATTAAATTTCTCCCTGCCCAGCTCTCCAGCCTGTCCAGGTCATGCTGCATGGCAGCACAGCTTCTGGACTGTCAGCCACTCTTCCCAGTTTGGTATCACCAGCAAACTTGCTGAGGGTACCCTCTATCCCTTCATCCAGGTCATTGATGAATATATTGAACAGCATTGGACCCAGGACCATCCCCTGGGGAACACCACTACTCATAGACTCTGCTCCACTGACCACAACTCTCTGGGCTCTGTCCTTCAGCCACTTTCCAATCCATCTCACCACACAACCATCCAAGCCCCACTTCGTAAGCTTGGCTGCGAGGATATCATGGGAGACAGCGTCAAAAGCTTCGCTGCAGTCGAGATACACCACATCAACTGCCCTCCCCTCAGCTATCCATCTAGTTGTGCCATCATAAAAGGCTATCAGATTAGTCAAGCATGACTTCCCTTTGTTGAACCCATGTTGACTACTTGTGATGAGCCTCCTTTCCTCAACATGCTTTGAGATGGTGGCAAGAACAAGCTGTTCCATCACCTTTCCAGGACTGGAGGTGAGGCTGACCAGCTTACAGTTACCTGGGTCCTCCTTCTTGACCTTTTTGAAGACTGGGCAGGTTCTTAGCCTCCAAAGCATACCTATTCGACACAACATGTGGCGATGCAGTTGCACTCTCACTAGCATTAATGAAATGGTCATCACCAGCTCCCCTATCCTCAAGCTGAATACCTTATGCTTTTTTTGTGCTTCCATGTTTTTATTTAATTTTCTTGTACTCACAATACGTGTTATAAACACCAGCAGAGCTTGGGGAATTGGCTGATTTACCTGCCCAATTTGGAAAGAGCAGAGATTCCTCACTGGGTTTGCATGGAGAAAATCCAGTCAGGAACAGAAGGGACAATAAAAAAATCCCATGTCCCTGTGTATATGGGACAGTTATTTGTCCCTGATGCTCTTCCAGAAAAAAAACAAACAACATTCTAAATCACCTTGAAAAGAGTAAGAGTGACAAAAAGCAGTTGTTCTTTTTATGATCAACCAGCCTCAACATAAAAAAAGTTATACCAGAAGTGAGCCTTGGGAGCAGAAAAGCACCGTGAGACGGGTATTAAGCGTGATGGCAGATGTAAGCTACAGTGAACTCTGGGATAGAGTGATTCATTTTGCCTATGTCACTTACTTGCTGTATTAGTTTGCAGTCATTCTGCTATTTTAAAAACAGTTTGAGCCTTGATTATATTTAGGTTCTGAGTTTCTGTTTTTATTAAGAAAGAAAAGGCAACAACAAGGCAAGGCAGCAGCTAGTACCGACCCCTGCCTGCTGCAGTAACAGAGCCTTTCCTAGTGCTCAGTTGTGCAACACCAGACTGGAATTAAGAAAGAACAAACAGAACTCTTTAAATGTTTACTTGTACAGCACAGCTGTCTACTGCAAAATGTTGTTTGATCAAACACAAAAAATGTTCATTTTGACTTTGTTTCTGGTGGGAAATTAGTAGAGTTATTCAAACTCAAACCACAGCACTCAACAGTTTGTAGTATTGATTTCTCTCTACAGTTCCATCTGAAATCTAAAATTCCATGCCATAGTTGGGAATTTGGAGCTAGTGCCACTACAGCAGGCATTACTAGAATGAAGCATTTGGACATAACTAAGGAGAAGAAAGCATTTAATCATGAACATTTTGACGCTTCCAAATCAAAATTCCCTGGACGATTCATCTTCTGAGAGAAATTTAAAGTTTGCTTATTTAGGATGAAAATATTACAGAATGTCAGAACTTCCCACAGGGTAAAAACTGGATTTCCAGCCAGCTCAGCAGCTCCTCACTGTCCTCTGGAGTGCAAGTGCCTTGGAGCCCTCACCCTCCAGTAAGAAGCCTCGAGAGCGACAAGCAGCACTCTCATTAGGTAACACTGCTACAACACTAATTACACATTTTAAGAGGAGACTGTACACCTCAGCAAGAGTACAGCTTGCTTCAAAATACATACACAGAGTCAAAACTTTTTAAGTTATGAAAAGGAGGTTAAAGAGAGCAGAATAAAGCAGAAAGCAGTTTTTTCACCCAGCACACTGAACAGCTAAACCGCTTACGCTACACACACCTCTACGAACAAGATGAAATCCTGTCCTGGGTATTTACAGCCAAGCTGTCTTTGAACTCATCTGACATTTACCAAAGCATAAAATCTTTTCCCTTATTTCAATTCAATATCTGTATTGATTCTGTATTATAGGCAATTCATCCTTTTTACATCGCTGCTCAACTCGCAAACAAGTCAAAAATTGTTTCAATTCAGAAAATATCATCTCAGCTTGAGAAGAAACAAAACAAAAGATTGATTTGAAGTCACAGATCAAACTTCTACCTCCAGATACTAAGGACAATCTTCCATTTTCTTAGCTTTTGGTTCTCTTTCTGATTTTCAAGTGAAGGAAACAAAACATTGTCTGGTCTCATTTATTTAAAGAATATCTGGGTCTCCCAGCTAAGAAATAGATTTTCACACTTTTCTGATTTCTAAGATGAGCTGGTAACCTCAGACTCTAGTTCCATTTACATGTTGATATGGTGCATTTAGCAAAAGTTAGCAGGGTCTCCTGGTGAGAGCATCTTAGACAAAATGGTATTTCCAGTTCTCAGCTCCTGAAACATGCAATAATAACAGACATATGGAGTTCACACACACACACGTTCCTCAACAACCACAGAAGTAAAATACAAGCAAGCACTGTTGCAGGTTGTGATGGGTCCCTGAAGGATCTGAATGGTTTTATACTTAAGAATGTTCATAGTTCAGCATCTCTAGTTTCTCTGAGTGCATAGCCTTGGACAAGAGGACCTGTGCCACAAGTCACCACTCCAGCTGGAGTTTTGCAGCTCCCTCACTGTAGTTTGGACCTCAGAGCACACCGCGCACTGGACCCTTCAGGAAGCCTGGTGGGCTGTGAAAACTTCTAGCTTTCCTTTGGAAAGCAGCAGCACTTTGAAACAAAGTACAATTTAATGTCGAAAGAGAGAAAGAGAGAAAGAGAGAAAGAGAGAAAGAGAGAAAGAGAGAAAGAGAGAAAGAGAGAAAAAGAGAGAAAGAAAGAGAGAAAGAGAGAAAGAGAGAAGTAAAGCCTCCCTGTTCTAAAAATGTATTTAAAGACCACTAGTTAAGGTATGCAAATATGTAGAAAAGACTCACATAACTGCACATTTTTAAGGGGAAACTCCAAAATTATGCTGTGTTCTTAAAAACACATCACCTTAATCAGAAAGATCTTTTTTTGCAACATATGGCAGCATGAAATTTTTTATAAAAGGAGTAGAAAGCACTTTCATTAGCTTGACTTCACTTAAGAGGAATGCTGGGAAGAAAGGCAAGAGCATTCTTCCTGCATATGTTTTTCTTGTTCTGAACAATGTGGGAAAACCTCATTTTACTTAAACCTAACAGTTCATTTTATGGAAGAAGCAACATTCTGCCCATTTATTAGTATAGAGGGTTTGGGGTTGCAGGTTGCTTTTCTTTTCCTTCTTATAAAGTCTAATTTTAAGATGCACACTTCCAAAAAACATTATGGTGTCAATTGCACTACCCTTCAGCAATCCTGTAATAACTTTATTCAACCATTTCTAATTATAATTATATTTTCAATTCCTTTTAGCTATAGAAACTCTTTATCAATCAGAGCACAAGACAGAAAATTACTTTATTACAGCTACAGCTCGTTAGTCTGAGTGCTCTTAATGAAGCAGCCTCATAATCAGATGAAAATCATGCTGAAGAAAACTTGCATCATTAGTCTGGGCCTTAATTACCAAGAAATATAGTCACTAACAATGATACTCCATTTCATGATACAGTGCATGCACCTTCTACAGTACTTGCAATTTATAATTCCACACACTGCTACAGAATCTTTCTATTTATTCATAACAATGGAGGGGAAAATATTCTAAATTTAATTGAGCAGCTCCAAATGCACTCTCTCACTCTCTCCTGCTCAGATTAAAATGTCAAAAGGCTAATATTCCATCTTACGATAATTCATCATTTTAATTACATATATTTTATGTATGTGAAATGTCTTTGCTTTTTTTTTCTCCTCATCTCAATCATTTAGGGCGACATTTTGGGGGGACAGGCGCACGGGAAAAATCTCTCCATGTACGTAGGTGGCCCACGCCACACAGAGCACCAATGAACAGGAAAAAAAAAGCATTTTGTTTCATTGTGAGTGTACAAGGTCCTTGTTGGATAAGCTTCAGACATAAGTACAAGACGTAAATTTAAATTAATGATGGCCTTCGTCCAATACACTTCTTGGTAAGGATGGAAAGATTCCCAAGTGAGGAATACGTTGATCTCTAAAATCTTTTATGAATATGATCCATTATCAGGTTAGTAACTCCTCTCCTAATTCACTGCGTTTTCTGTACACTTTCACACTGAACATGCTCCTCTTACATCGCCAGTAAGCTTCCTGCACACGAAAGCATCAGGAAATGCAGGTAGGAAGAGTCCCCTTTGTCAACTAACAAACCCACTAAAACATCAAATCACAATCCTGAGCGCTGAACACCTGCAGTACATTTCATTCTAATTTGCAGCACGGAAAATGATCCCACAGACATCGGTGGGAATGTTCACAGCTCACAGCGGAGCCCCAAAGATCTGTACCTGCTCCAGCTTTCTCCCTGTTGTGCCTCATCATCGCTGAACCAAGCCAGGCTCCCAAGAGCGATAACGAATGCAGCTTTCCAGCAGATTAACCGACGCAGCAAAGGGGTACGGCTTCTCCGCCAGCTGCAAAGCTGCTCAGCGTAAACTCCGGATTCCACTTGACACCAAAGTGCTTTGGTATCAAAATATTTGATATCACGATTTCTGCAAACTGCCCGGTCTTTGGCTGCTCAACCACTGTTTGAGTAAGTCATATTACAGCAGAAAGGTATCACTCTGCAGTTGAGTTACTGAGCCTGCGATTAATCTCAAGGGCATAAGCTAAATAACTCCCTTGTACCACTGAATTTTCCAGCACTCACATGGTGCTGTGCTTTCATGCAAGCATTTCAAACAATAACTAGCCATTAGATGGGCCAGATGAACTTGCTGTAAAGATATTCAGCACGCCCTGATTTCCGACACTGTGCTCCACGAGGCATCCTCACTGTTGCCTCTGTTAAATGATCTGCTGCATCTTCCAGTGATCTCTGGCAAAGCATTTTCACCTTTTAAAGCCCTTTATGTCCTCTCCTAAAACAGAAAGAAGCTCCCTTCTCTGTTGTTTTCTGCTACCTCTCGAATGCGACACGGTTGAGGGCGACTCAACAAGGGAAGGAAAAATTAAAATCAGCCTTATGCTCTATAAAACAAATCTAGAAGTAGCTAGAATAAATAAGTAAATAAAATAAACAAAAAGGCTTTCTGCCCAGTCTGTCCTTTCCAGCCACTCTTATTTTCCTTCCCTCCTGCCACGCCTCAGTATTATTTTTATTTTTTTTATTTTTTTTTTTAGAAAAACTTTTTTGTAAGCACAGTTGCTTCAAGAATTTCCATCTGGCACCAGCAGCCGACAGAGACAGGAGACTGACAAGATGGACTGTTGTGGCAATTCCTATGTTTCTACTACATTCCTAAGCTGTGCTTTTTGGCATTGCATATGGCAAAAAGCGCACATATTTAGAAATGTGACAACTGGAAAAAATATTCTTAAACCTTACAGTGCCTTCTAAAGTTGCAGAATAAAATTAATTTATAGTATGACTACAGTTGGCCAAAACCCATGGGCTCGCAGTAAACCAAATGCGGTAAAAACCTGGCTTTGAAAGGGATTCTGAGGTTTTGGCTCCGTCCAACGAGAACACTTATAAACTTATTGTATAACTCACTGGCAAGAGAGCAGCATCAGGCTGACCTCCGCTTGCATCACAGAAATTACACATCGAGGGGAAAATGTTCTTATGGTACCATATTAATATCCTTTGTAGGCTGGGTCATGAATCAGCATTGGCAGCCGCCTCTGAAGCGGTCTGCCTGCCAGCCTTCCCAGCTGGAAAACTGGTAACACAGGAGAGATGTATACAGAAGAGGAGGGATGGTTTTCCCAGTTCCGAATTGATTCGTACATGAATCCACTCAAGTTTAAAGCACCCCGCCGTGCCAAAAACCTGGTCCAACAAATATACATTTCATCGGGAGCACTTACGGTGTGTTCTTGTCTTTTAACGGCCCCTCCGGCCCACAGCGCCAGCGCTGCAGCCACCGAGCCCCAGCGCGGCTCTGCCCTCACCGCTCTTCTCAGGGGGTGAAGCCTCTACAAGAGGGACGACGGTTCTGGCTAATATATGGATTTATTTTGCTTGGGGTTTGGGTTTTTTTTTTCCCCTCCGCTTTTTTTTTGTAGCCTACCGCTAAGGCCGGGTGCGCAGGGAGAGGAGGAGGGCTGGTGTCCCCAGCCTCACCTCACAGCTGCTTGACAGCGAGCAGCCTGCGGGCCCTGCTGTGGGCCTCGAAGCGCCGGGACCACCCCGGGCCTCTGCCGCCCGCCCCTCCCCGCCGTGCCTGGGGGCTCGGCGCCCTCTGCCGGCCGCCCGCCGCAGCCCGCCGGCAGCCAGGCCTAATGCTTCCCGCCCTGTCCGTGCTGCCCGCCCTGTCCGCGCTGCCCGCCGTGCGGGAGGGGGCCCCCCCTGCGCCCACGCCCCACAGGGCCCTGAGGTCGCGTAGCCGGCCTTTCGGTAGTGCTCGCAGTGCGAGCCTAATTGATCCTTCCGGAACAATTAATATCCAAAGTAATAATATACCAGCCTGTCACTTAGGTTACAGCTCTAAACCCCGACCAAAAAGCATCAGGAGACTGGGACAAGCAATAATTTACAACTGCCGGCACCAATAATTAAACGAACAATAAGAACTCACCTTGATGAGCACAGGAGGCTGAGTGTCCCATGATGCCCCGTCACGTCCCATGATCCAGCCCAGGTGGCAGGATCGGAACCCGGACACCCTCCCAGCCTGTCCATCCCCCCAGTGCTGTGCCAGGGAGGTCAAAGTCCTGGTGGCCGAGAGTAACGGGGCCACAGCTGCTGGGGGTTACGTTCTTTGCAACATCAGCCACTCGCCACTGACTGCCAGACCTTTGGGCCCTAAACCAGGAAGAGGACACACATTCACTGGCACGAGGAAGGATTATTGGCATTTTACCTGTCTTTATGCTTCTACAGTCCAGTCTTGGTTTCATGGCCCACGTCCCTGAGCTACAGTTCAGTGCTTAGATCAGTCTGTGTTAGTATGTCTTTGCCTTTTATCACCTTAGTTCTTGTTCCGAATGACAGTTGCATTTGCTGAGTCCTCTTCTTCCCCCAGAAGGATTTGTCCAAGTCTTCAAAACTAAGCGTTCCAGTAGAAAAATGGGATTAGCCTGGCAAAGTCCTGGGTTTGGTAGGAGTGAAATAGCTGTGGTTTCTCAAACGCGTGTAAATCCAACTCATAGGTATGAGCCACTCATCCGAGCTGCCGTTCAGCTGCTCCAAAGAAGCACCATGCTGCCCGTGTTACTTGGCTGTGCACCCTCCTCAACTGCATTCCATGTGAGCAGCCAGGAGAGAAGCTCCAGCCGAGGAGCCGGGAGATGGCTGCGGCAGTGTGGAGGACAGTTCTTCCTCAAGTGAGACACACCAAGTCTCCTGCTTCCCTGTGCCTCTCACTGAAATTGCCTGCTCTAAAATCCAGGTGGAATGTAAAAACACCGTTTAAAATTAAATAAAGAAATAAACCAAGACACATGGATTTCCTGACTTTTCTTTAAGTAACCATATTAATAGCAAGCTAAGCTGCACACAGGGTCCTTGTTAAGCAGAGATTACAGGCAAGGGGCATGGCCCATCTAGATAGGGAGCAATAGGCAGCTGAGCTAAGGGACCATGCAAATGGTGCCTTTTTGCTTGGCAAAGGGGCCAGACACAAGACATAATGCAGCAATTGGAGCACAGCTATGCTATGTGATAGTCTCCAACCATGGTATAGATACAACTCACTTCCACCACCCATTACATCTTTATCAAAAGTACACCCATGTGAGAAGACAGTTCTCATCCCCATCTAGTTTTGCACCTTCACCTCAAGGCACCCCTGCCCACTGCAACACTGATGGAGCTCACACAAAACCACGGCAGGGGAAAAACAGGCCCAGAGGGGTCCCCAGGTCCACACAGCTCTGAGGGAACCTCCCAGCAGAAATGCCTTCTCGTGGCAGAACACACGGCTGCTTTCCTCTGCCTCCTCCCAGCTGCAGTTATGGACACTTAAGCCATCAGTGCTAACAGGGTTGCAAGACAGAAGTGCAGAAGCCAGTTCACCTGCACTGATCTCCAACTTGGCTGTCACAAGACACCCAAATCTCTCCTGCGTGCAAGAGGCTGTTCCAACCTGGCCAGAGAGACCATCCATCACCCACAAGACAGTTACTTTTCCTCCTACATCACCATTCCCCCCACCTCTTCTCTTCTTGAATGCAAACAAGACTAAATATTTTTCCTTCCACATGTTCTGAGAGAAGGAAAGGGAATTGTAGGGTGGTTTTTCAATTGGTTTTGGGCTTTTTTGGTTTGGTGGGGTTGGTTGGTTGGTTTTTTGTGGTGGTGGTAATGGGGTATTCCTTTTGTTTGTATTTTTGACAAAGCTAGCGGGCAGGGGATGAGGCCAGTCTGTGCACGCGTGCAGCAATACCACTGAGAGCTCCCATCAGCCCAAGTGGCACGTTGCCCGGGGACACTGACACAATACATGGGGCTTCTGCTTGGCTGCGCAAAAAACGCCCTTGAAATTGCCATGTCAGGAGCAAAGGTCTGGTGCAGGAAGAGCTAAATGACAGACAGTAAAATCCTGAAAGACCAGCCAGAAAGTCATGACCCCTTCTGTTCCTATGCCCATGGTCTGGTGAGACCACCTCACACCCTCCCAATGGCCCAGGATGGAGTCAGTAGATATTGCAAGTTTATCAGCTCTCCATTCACAAGCATCTGCAGTACTAAACCTCAGACCGTATCTTCAAAGCACTTTCAAGACTCTTGCCATATGAAAACAGTCAGGAGCAGAGTTTTCTCTTGCTGTTGAATGATTATGGGTTTTTTGTCCCCGCTTTTTGTACGATGACATGGTTGGTATTATTTGCTCAATGGGAGCACTGCCTTTCCACTGAAGAGTCTATCTTAAATATCAACACAGGTTGGTATTTAAAGAGTTATTTAAAATATCACCATTCACAGAATGTTTAATTATTGCAAACATCTTTCAGAAAAATTCCACAGTAGGTTTCTTGCGCCAAGTGATTTATTTGGGATATAATTTCTGTTTAATTAATAGGGGATTTAGCTCTGACCTGGAGGGTGTGAGAACCCGCAAAGGAGCTGTAGCTGAGTTAGGTTAACATTAAACCTGCCTGTGCCTGTTGAAGGCGGAGAAAAAAAGAAATAAAAATATCAGGTTGGCACTTACTCAGCTGCTGCTACCCAGCATATTCTCATGTTGATTGCAATGAAGAAATTGTAAAGGCAAACAGAACTGGGGGGAGGTGTAAATTAATCACCGGAATATGAACATTGTGCTTTGTTATTTATTTTAACTATGTCTATAATTTGCTATAGAGTCTAATTATACCTAATTTCACCTGAGATAATATCTGGGCCATGCTTTGTTATTCGTATATTCTCAGAGAGCAGTTTCTCAATCATCTGGCCTGAATTTCCTTACACCTTGAGAACAGTTGGAATCAAACACTAACAAGCTATTTGGAGAGGGGGGGAAAGAAAAAAAAAACCGGAGGAAAAAAAAGGGCCTACTTTTAACAAAAAAAAAATTACAAACATGGAAAATGCCTAATCTATGCTTTTCAAAAAAAACACCAGGTTACATAAGAACCAATTTTAATATCCTGCAAAAATCTTTTAGTATGACGCACATACAGCTGTCTAATATTGCTGCTTAAAATGCCCCTGCATTAAATAAGATTCTATGCTGTAAAATTTTGCAAGGTGATAAAACAAAACAAAATTATATAAATAAATATAAACCATCTGCATTTTTTTAACAAGCCATTTGGAAATGGGTTTCATTTATATTTAGAATTGTTTTGAAGTGTTCTCTTTTTTGAAAATGTCCCAGTTACAGTGCATTAGGTTTCCAGTAAAAAGATTAAAATTGCTGACGCACAAATAAACATGCGTGCACACCCAGAGCAATTTCCAGAATTATGAGAGCATTTGATTCTTCAAGGATACTGCAGCTGGCTTTTACTCACATAAAAAGGGGTAGTGTGTGCAATCGACAGCTCTGGAAAATGGATTCACACACACAAAAATGCTTTAAAATGACATTAGGATTTTGGCAATAACCAACATAAGCAGGAAACTGAGCTTTGGGCTGAACTTGCATCCTTAACTCCTTTCACAGCACTCACTGAAAGGGTTGGTTGCATTCTGCAGGAGCAGAAAGCCCATCCTGGGGTTTCCAAGAGTTATAGCAGAGACACCAAGGGACACTACCAGGGGAGGCAAAAAAAGGGAACCGTGCTTTTTTGTAGGACCCAGCTCCCATGGCACCATCTCCCTTAACAGAATCACACCACCTTGTGTCAGCGGCTAGTTCAGCCTGATATCATCGCTTAAAAAAGCTTTCCTCTTAACTTCCCTGTATTTCTTCTACTGTTTTGCACTCCTGCCTCCACTATACAGGACACTCCGAAGCGCTTTCTGAGCATTTGTTTCTAGCAAAGCCTCCCAACCCCAATGAAGCAGTGATGCTGCAGCACTGCCCTGAGCACCTACATGAGCAAAACAGTTTAGACGGTCTCAAATTTGTGCAGAGCTTTGTATGGCTCTTGCACCACTGCTCAGCACCTCAGGCCCCCTCACCTCTCAGCTTGCCATCAGCTGTGCCCTTAAACCCCCCCCCAAAGCTTATCCTGATCTGTGGGTAGGTGGTATTAATCTTTCTGAACTCACTTCATCTCAGCATTCCCAGAAGCCATGTGAATTTTTCTTCTTCTCAGCCTCCCACCTAGAAGAACAAACGGTTTCAGCTATTTCTGCCCACTATTTGCTTCCTCTCTACAAACCCGTTACCAAGATTCAAAATGGGGGATTCCCCCCTCGATATGAAGATCGTGCTATAATACCAGAAAAGGGCACTTTGTGCCAAACCAAGCAGGCAAGTACATAACTGGTTTGATGATGAAGCTGTGACTCCTTTACTTCCTTTGCCATTCCCTCTCCAAGTAAAGAAACAGCTGCCAGAAACCATTACCAAAAACATTAAAAAGTAGGAGGAAGTTACTTTTTAAAAGAAATTAAGCACCATATTAGAACTACAGGCATTTTCATGCCTACTAATAAACATCTGAGGGGTCATCTATTTAATTTTAAATCATTCATTCTATTAATAAGCAAATGCACTATTGACCAGATACTAATTGTAATTCTTCTCCCTGAAAAGAGCCACTGGGAAAGTTAAGTTCATCATCATTAACAAAAAAGGAGCTTTTATTGGACTTTCCCTTTCTATTTCATCATTTAATTACCTGATGCTAACATCTGATCAATGAGATCAAAGTTTGAACAAGACAGGGATTTTTCAAAGACATGCCTCTGGACAGAAAACTCTATTTATAAGCCCAGCATTTTGCCTTTTTTGGTGTCCAACTGCATTCCTGTACCAGGTGATAGATAACTAACAGAGATCTTTACTGTCTTTGCTGTAGGATATGAGCTCCAAATTCTCCATGCCCTCCATAGTGTGCTTCTTCACAGTCTCTCTGCTCGGTCTCTGCCACTTGGGATCTCAGATCTTCCGACACCCCAGGCAAGGCAGGATGCCGGCGTACAAATAGAGTGTTAAGTGCTTAAGTGGCCTGGCTTGCTTAATCAGGCCCAAGATGCCTATGGCTTAAAGAACATCTGAACTCATCAGTAGAAATACACACCTGCCCATACCAACACCAGGTATACAGGTTCATGTGAACTGAGGGAGTTCCTCTAGAAAGGTTATTCAAGTCCCTCAGTTATTACTGATTTCAGCAAAATTGGCAAAGGATGCAAGAAATCAGGAAGAAATGTTTCCAGAAAGGGGCTCAGACAGCACAGCGAGTTCATCCAGCTGAGCCATTGATCTTGCTGTCAGTGATGAGTCACCTGTCTCCTTTTGGTACCCATCGTAACAGCTCACAGCACTAAGCATTCACACCATCTCCTGGCAGAGGATACATGTCAGGGACAAGACAGGGGAGATAAACAGAACTAGAGAAACGTAGGCCAAGACCCAGACAGGCAAAACTGGGCACAGACTTGCAAAGTATTGCACCTTCCCCTTTGTAGTGCTGACACAAATTCCACCAGGGTGAATGTCCCATGCTGACAGAAAAATATATCTGGTATCGAGACCTTACTGAGACATGAATGGAAGTTTTAGGAAAGAGATTTCTTCATACCACAAGCCTGTGGTGCCTTGAAGTACTTGAGCTTCTCACTTGTTTTGTTTTGGGGTGGTTTTTTTGCTTTAAGAAACCATTCTGCTTTAAGGAAATGTATCACAACCACACCCACGAGAAAAAGAAGGGTTATAATTGTAGCCAACTTCCTTCTGAGAAGAACAGAGGGTCCAGTATGCCTGGCAGACCCTTCTCACAGGGAAGTCTGCCATCTTCCTGGAGCCTGGGCTAAGAACGTCACTAGGAAACTTCCTAGCTTGGTATGATACTCAATATCCATTGCTAGTCTTCCATGTAGGTGGTGAGCACACTGAGAATAATAATATAAGAATCATCAGAAAACACTTTAGAGCCTTGGGATGACTGGTGAGGGATTCTGGGACACAAATTATATATTCCTCTCTCCTTACAGTGGCAGGGAGCAACATGGGAGAGAACAGGCAAATTCAGGATATTAATACATGGCTCTGTAGCTGATGTCACTGTAACAATTTTGGCTTTTTTGACAATGGCATAACCTATACAGCCCCAGGTTTGCTGATACCTAATGGGAAACAACTTTGTCAAAGGAGGAAGAGAGCATTTGCACAAGAGGTCACAGGGCTGATTGGCAGGACTTTAAACTAGATGTGAAGGGGGAGGGGGATGTATCCAGACTGGCCAGAAATGAACATGGGTGTCATATACCAGCACTTGTGGGGCAGGGTGTTGACATTTATGAGAACCAGAAGGTCTTCCACCCCCCAAGGGCAAAAACTATGTACTCAACTCCCTCTCTGAAATGCTTTTACACCCATGCACGCAGCGTGGGGAAGAAGCAGGAGGAATTGGAGATCTGTGTTCTGTCGCAGGGCCACGATCTCATTGCAATTACTGAGACATGGTGGAATAGCTGTTGTGGGTGTCTACTACAATCCAGGAAGAAGATGTTGACAAGACTGTCTACAGGCAGCTGGAAGTAGAGCCTCAAGATCCCATGCCCTGGTGATCATGGGTGACATCAATCACGCTGGTATTTGTTGGAAAGGCCACACAACGAGGCATACTCAGTCCAGAAGGCTCTTGCAATGCATTGATGATAACTTCCTGATGCAGGTGTTGGAAGTGCCAACACAGAAGGGAGTGCTGCTGAACCTTGTATTAACAAACAAAGAAGGTCTGGTTGGGGATCTGAAGGTTGGACGCAGCCTTGGTGATCACGACATGGTAGTGTATCATACAAGGAAGAAGCAAAACAGTAAGTAAGACTGAAACCCTGGACTTCAGGAGGGCTAACTTTGTGCTCTTCAAAGACCTACCTGGAGGAATCCCTTGGGTTAAGACTCTAGAAGGTAAGAAGGCCCCAAGAGAGCTGGTTGATATTCAAACATTACTTCCTCCAAGTTCAAGACAGGTGCATTCCTTTGAGTAAAAAAATCAAGTAGAGGAGGCAGGAGGTCAGCATGGATGAGCAAGGAGCTGCTGACAAAACTCAAGTGGAAGAATGAAGTTCATAGCATGTGGAAAAAGGGACTGGTCTCTTGGGACAATTACAAGAATGCTGTCAGGGTTTGTAGGGATGCAGCAAGCAAGGCCAAGGCCCTCCTGGAATTAACTCTGGCAAAGGAACTAAAGGAGAACAAGAAGGGCATCTTCAACTACATCAGTGGTAAGAGGAAGAATAGGGAAATTGTGGGCCCGCTGCTGAATGAGGCGGGAGACCTGGTGACAGAGGATGCAGAGAAGGCAGAGTTACTGAATGCCTTCTCTGCTTCAGTCTTCACTGCTAAGACCAGCCCTCAGGAATCCCTGACCCTGGAAGTGAGAGCGAAAGCCTGGAGGGAGGAAGACTCTCCACTGGTCAGTGAGGATTGGGTTAGAAATCACTTGGGTAAACTGAACACGCACAAATCCATGGGCCCTGCTGGGCTGCACCCACGAGTGCTGAGGGAGCTGGCTGATGCTGGTGCACTACCACTCTCCATCATTTTTGAAAGATCATGGAGAACAGGTGAGGTGCCTGAGGACTGGAGGAAAGCCAATGTCACTCCAGTCTTCAAAAGAGGCAAGAAAGAAGACCCTGGTAATTACAGACCAGTCCGCCTCCCCTCCATCCCTGGAAAGGTAATGGAGCATCTCATTCTGGAGATCACATCTCAGCACATGGAAGAAAAGAAGGTTATCAAGACTAGCCAGCATGGATTTACTAAGGGGAATTCATGGCTGACTAATCTGATAGCCTTCTATGATCATGTGACTGAATGGGTAGATGCAGGGAGAGCAGTGGATGGTGTCTACCTTGACTTCAGCAAGGCTTCTGACACTGTCTCCCATAACATCCTTGTGGGTAAGCTCAGGGAGAGTGGGTTAGAAGAACAGACAGCGAGATGGATTGAGAACTGCCTAAATAACAGATCTCAGAGAGTTATGATCAGTGATGCAGAGTCGAGTTGGTGACCTGTAACTAGAGGTGCTCCCCAGAGGTCAGTTCTGGGTCCAGTCTTATTCAATATCTTCATCAATGACCTGGATGAAGGGAAAGATTGTACCCTCAGCAAGTTTGCTGATGATACTGAACTGGGAGGAATGGCTGATACACCAGAAGGCTGTGCTGCCATCCAGCAAGATCTGGACAAACTGGAGAGCTGGGCAAAGGCAAACCTAATGAACTTAAACATGGGCAAGTGTAGAGTCCTACACCTGGGGAGGAACAACGCCATGTACTGGTACAAGTTAGGGATAGACCTTCTGGAAAGCAGCTCATGGAGAAGGACCTTGGCATCCTGGTGGACAGTAAGTTATCCATGGAACAGCAGTGTGCCCTTGTGGCCAAGAATGCCAATGGTATCCCGGGGTGCATAAAGAAGAGTGTGTCCAGCAGGTCAATGGAGGTTCTCATCCCCCTCTACTCTGCACTAATGAGACCACATCTGGAATACTGTATCCAGTTTTGTGCTCCCCAATTCAAGAGAAGAGGATCTACTGGAGAAAGTCCAATGGAGAGCTACAAGGATGATTAATGGACTGGAAGGTTGAGTAAAGGTTCTCTGAAGAAAGGTTGAGACAACTGGGGCTGTTTAGTCTTGATAAGAGAAGGCTGAGAGGGGATCTTGCTAATGTCTCTAAATATCTGAAGGGTGGGTGTCAAGTGGAAGGGGACAGCCTCTTTTCAGTTGTGCCCTCTGATAGGACAAGAGGCAACGGTCACAAGCTGAAACACAGCAAGTTCCACCTCCACATGAGGAAAATCCTCTTTACTATGAGGATGACGGAGCACTGGAACAGGCTGCCCAAGAGAGGTTGTGGAGTCTCCTTCTCTGGAGACTTTCAAGACCCACTTGGATGTGTTCCCGTGTGGCCTGCCTTAGGTGATGCAACTCTGGCAGAGGGGTTGTACTCGATCTCCAGAGATCCCTTCTAATACCTAACACTCTATGATTCTTGCCAACTTCCTTTACCCAGCTTTAAACTTTTCCCATAAGAAGTGGCTAGAATTAAATTTTGGCACAAAACTCATCTGCTCACAATGAAAAACAGCACTCACACTTAATGAGTCTTCCTACTGTACTATCCTACTGGGATACCCAAAGTACCTGTGGTAGGTACTTCTCCTCTTGTTTCCTTAAGAAAGAGTGACAAACCATTATCAACAGATTCTATAACACTGCCAGGAAGAATTTAGACACAGTTTATCCTCAAGATACTGCCACATGATCCACACTCAAACAGAAGGTGGGCAATGCATGTGAAATTTCAGTTTACTGGTTCTTGCACACTGATCTCATAGCAACTACCCACTTCTACCTCCTATCTTTCCAATTCAACACTGTCATCTGTAATAATATTAAACTAAGTTATCAGATAATCTGAAGATACAGAAACTGGCAGGACAGGCTGTATCAACAATGAGATTTCACACAGGAGAATTTTTCTTGGACTTAGGACTACGTAACTTTCATAAAACCTTACCAAGACTTCCCTGAAGAAATTGTCACTTGAAGTACATATCTGAAGAAACAACTCTCCCCAGGTCTTGCAATAGAAAGGGATGTGTCTTACCTCTCTTTACAGAAACTCCCATCTACTGTGAAAGGGAAAGACCTCCGTCCTTTCAACCAAGTTGTTCTAGCTGAGACAAAGTAAGCAGTATTGCAGTATAAAAAAAAAACCAAAAAACCCAACAAAAAAAAAACATTTCTCATGTCCTTCATCCTCTTGCCTTCCTAGTATGGCCTCCTGCTGATACTACCAGCTTTTTACAGGCAGCAGCAGAAATGAGATAACTGAAGTTCTCCTTTTTGCCGGTAGGGTTCTAAAAATAAGGAACGAGGCTGGACAGATTTTTTATTTTTCCTTTTACTAATCTGCTGCTTAGAATCAACAAGAAAAGCACAACTGAAAGCCTGTATGCATGTAGTTCTGCTTGACTGGCATAAGTGAGGGCTTTTGCATTGTCTCCTGCATCTCCCTTAAGTTCCCACTTCTGCTTTGCTCTCAAACTGGAGCCTGCACAATTGTCTAGTAAATTGACTAACAGTCAAAACTTTACCTGACATAGAAATCAATCTTTTTCAGATGGATCTGCTCACTAAAGTGGCCCACCACATGCCTGCACAAGCAGTATGACCAGAACAAGGTGAAAATGTGTGTCAAGAAGGGAGGACATGACCATAGCAGGACTAAGACATTTATTGAAGACTGTGTTGCAGAAACAACTACTAACATTTGAAGTGTTGCTCTGCAATTACAAAATAAAGTGAGAAGTTATATCTCCCCAGACTTCAGAAAAAGATTCTCAAACAGTGGTCCCCTCCCATTCCAAGCTTGGAATAACATCTCAAGGCAAAGTAGCCTGAACACATCTCTTAACTGGTGTGGAGTACCTACATCTATCAACGGCAAAAAGAAAACAAAACAAGAGAAATAATGAAATGAAAACACAACCAAGGATAAACATCTCGTACAAGATCACAGATGATCAACTGTGAGTAGAAAGCAAACAGTATAAAAAGATCCGGAGGTTCCAGTAGTTCTTCAGCATTGTCTCAGAATCCCACAGTACAGCACAGAGGCAAATATCAACTCCTGCTGTCTGATTTCTGCCTTCTAGTTTTGACACCATTTATATATTGGCATTTGAAGCCTCTTTTTGCACAGAACCACTTGACTCCTGCTGCCTCTTCAGCCATACTATCTAAAGACCTCCAGTGCTCTAGATCACCCTCTTAATGACTTGTCTTTTCTGACAGACTAAAACTCAATACAGAAATTAATCAAGAGATACTGAAACAGCATAAAGAGGAATTCAGGAAAAAGCATTTCAAGACATTACCTAGGTGAAAAGCTGCCCTAAACATTTTTATCTGTTTGAATGGAATAATAATGACAAAAGAGTTACCTTGATTTCAATGTTTCCCACTTTAGCAGTTGATCTTATAATGGGTCTCCCCACCAAAGCTGGAAAAATGTGCTCTGGAAAATTTGAGCCTGCGTAGCCACATTTCACAAACTGAAAAGGAATAAATAACTTTGTTAGAACATGCATTACTTTTGTTCACTAAGAGAAACCTGGTTTGGGGTAAAAAGATAAAAGCCCAAATTTAAGAGCATCTGTCCCACTGGCAGCCAACTGGATTTATACTTTCAAGTACATATTCTGGATGATGCACAGATCTAGAAAACTGAATTATTTTCCAGAATGTTTTCTGAATCAGCCTGACCGATTTTTGAGAAATAATATTAGAACAAATAAGTACATTGAAATATATTAAAAAAAAAAGTCCATTCTTTGAATCTGCATTTCCTGCCACTCTATAAAACAGGTCTCTAACAACCTGAAATCCATCATTTTGTAATGGATCACAGTACCCAATGAGATCAAATCAAATCTCCTCTCCAATGAGAGCACAAAGTCGCATAACGAATTACACGTCAGAAAACAAAACCAAACCTCATGAATTCAGGTGTTACACTGCAATAAGAAGTGTTTCATAGTGAACTAGCAGACAGTGTGTGCAATTCAGATGGATTTCTCAGAGTTTCATAATTTTCAGGGTTTATTTTTAGGGATAAACATATGAGCTTGCTGCAAGCATTTCTAACAACTACAGCTCAACCAAAACCATCTCAGCTGACGGCAGCTCACACCAAACAGGATGCTCCAAAAGGGTGTTTTTTACCCAAATATGTACAAAAGGAAGCTTTACATCACTGGGTCCCAAAATGTATACACTTTCCTCACAGAAGATCCTCCAAAATCTTCAGTTAAATGCTATGAATTGCAGGAGGTTGGAACACAATCAACTTCTCTTTTCCAGTGGCAGACATTAAATGTTACTGCTCTTTCCACTCTTGATTTGAAACCTCCTAATAAAATTGAAGTGCAGTGTACTCGTTTCTCTTTCATCCCTTATTATGATGCCCCTTGGAACAATTACCAAAATAATTTCATTACAGTGTTTAGTGCACACCAGATCTTCAACTGTAACAGCGACTCAACCAATTTACACACCTCTGTAAGGAAGTCAAGAGTTTATCATAAAACATTCTGAACGTATATAAAGAATTAACTAAGAACTGCCACTCGGCTCGCCTGTGTGCAAGGCCACGTATGTTACAAGTTTTACCATATATAGTTTCTTCTCCATTTCCCTGTGGTTTACACCGACTCTTTCACTTCCTACTGAGTCATCAAACAGTAAGAAGTTGTCTGTGTAAGTGTTCCTTCAAACACAAAGAATGAGGAAGCTCACAACCAGGTCACGTGACACGCTTTAAAATAAATGAATACTAATATTTTTATCAGATCTCTGTGCTTCACTTTCCATCGATGCCCCTCTCAAACAAAAACCCTAAGTACAATTACAACAGCTTTACAGGCCAGTAACTTAACTATTTGTCCCGCAGCAGTAAGAACATCCACCTCTAAAATGCTTTGGACCTTGGAGGTGCCACTGCCCGCCTCTGTTCCACACCGCATGTTGCAAGAACTTCCTTCCAGGCACCTCTTCCTCGGCAAAGACTGGCTGCAGCCAGATACATCACAAGTCCTACTGCAGCATCGGGAGTACAGTAAATCTCAAAGACAAGCCTAAAGTTAAAATCATGTCTGATTTTTCTAAAGGTATCCTCCATTTTTATGGAGTATTTCTAGCACCTGGCAAGAGATTTATTCTCAGCCGTGGTTTTAAGTACGACACATCACACGCTGTCTCAGAAATCAATCTGATAGAAAGCATCTCTTCTTTGTCATACAGAAAAAATATTACCATGAAAACACTGCTTTGACGAGATAGGATTACTTGATAATCTCAATATGCAGCTGAGGCTTGCAAGACGTACCAAAAGGAATTTTCTGCCAGTTTAATTATCCCAATTCAACACAAATATTTGGACTTTACCCATTTAACAACTATTTCTTGACACTCTGCTCTCTCAGAGTGAACTCCACGGGCAGGGCACTTCCACAGCTGCATTTTCCTGCTTAGGGGCTGCACACAACCTGAAGCAACACAAGCTGAAGTGCCACAGGCCCCTCCCCTCAGCACTGAAACAGCACAATGAAGGCACCTTCCCCTGTTTTAATTATTTATATCCTGCTGCTATAACTCGATTCTATGTCTCTTTGTAAGAAAACTGTAAATGCTTTTTTTTCTTTCCTTTTTTTAAAGGGTAGTGTAGTAAGTGCCCAAAGGCTCCAGACCCCAGTGCTACTAATTTTTGCCACAGGAGGAAAACCAAGGCAGTATCAGAACTGTCAAAACCCATGCTGTTCATCCTCGACTGTTCTAATCATTTCAGATGCTAATTGGAAAACCCGCTAATTCAGGAGGCTGAATCTCTGACAATGACATCCTTTGTCTCAACTATTCCTCTTGGGCTTTCAAAAAAAAAAAAAATTCTTTATAGAAAATGTTTATATATATATACATACATATAACTTGTTTTAAAATGGCTATTCAAGAGATCTTTACAGGCCATCAGCTGTGTTAACTCTCTACATAGTATTTCCTTACTGGGGGAAACCTTCCCTTGGTAAAGAAAATTACCGAGGGGGGAAAAAGGCACCTACAACAGCTTTTTGCTTTAAAAATGGGGCATTTTCACTTCCTGCCAAAGCGCTCAAAGCCTGGGGACAAATGGATGAATTTCTGGGGGTCGCCTGCGTGCCAACAGAGGGCAGAAAAGGGGAAAGGATGGGGAGAAAAACCTTCTGGGCAATTTTAATGAAAGACAAACGAGACGACGGACAGATGGACGGGCAGAAAGACCCGATTTTGAGAGTGCTGCAGGTCAGAGAAGTATTTAAAAGGAAAAAGAATTTTAAAAAAGTATGCAAAAAAGGTATTAAAAAAAAAAAAAAGATGATGTTCCATTTTGATCACTAGCTGCAAAAAACAACAACAACAAAAAAAAAAACCAGAAACCCCCAACTTTTTCCTAAAACGAATAATCCTGCATACAGAGGACATATGCCTGGGTACTGAATAATGTGCTCATTCAAAATTTAAAAAAAAAAAAATCAAAAAATCTGCATTTTCGGTTAAACGCTCGTTGCTAGAGAGATTTCCTCAGGTCACGGAGAGAAACAGCGAAATTCCGGGGGAGGGGAAGAGGGGGCCCGGCACAACCTCCGAGCCCCAGACATCACACCGAAGGCCCCCGACTGCAGGTTTTGCTCAGCCGGCCTAGAAAGCACGGAACAACCGGCGAACCGCCGGGACGGGCGGTTTTGCCGGCCCGGGCTCCCCCCGCCCATTCATTCCTCAGGCTCCGCGGCGCCGACCGCCCTCGGGCCGGGGCTGGCGGAGAGCCGCGAGCGCGGGGGTGGGCGGGGGGGAAAGAGGCCGAGGCCGAGCCCGGTAGCGGCGGCAGCCAGGCCGGGCGCGGCTGCCGGGCGTGCCGGCAGGAAGCCGGGCCGCGGAGGGGGGGGGGGTGGCGTGGTGTGGGGAGTCTCCCCGCTTCCCCTTTCCCCCGCCCCCCTGCCGCGGCGGCGGCGGCCAGGGCGTGTCCCGGTGCCGGAAGGACTCACCCCGGTGCCGTTGTCGCACACCACCACCTTCCTGCCCAGCGT
>WUAM01000143.1:12860328-12883171 GCA_024336885.1 Actenoides hombroni | reverse complement strand
GGGCCTGGCTCCCCCAGCCTGCCTCCCGCTCGGCCTCAACCTCTCAGCTGCCTCTCGCACCTCCGTCCCCGAGCAGAGGAGAGCCTGCCCCGGCAGAGGAGAGCCTCCGCCGCTGCCCGGGCCGGGCTGGGCGCCCCTGCGGCCCGTCACGCGGACGGCCTCGCCTTTCCCTCACCCGCCGCCAGGCGCGGCCCCCGGCCGGGCTCTTCCCGCGGGTGGCGGCCCCGCCGGGCCGGGCCGGGCCCCGTTCGCCGCTCGCCTCCCTCCGCACGCGCTCCTCCAGCCAGCAGGCCGCGGATTGGCCCTTCCCTCTCTGAGCGCCGCTTCCGCCGCTTTTCCATCTCCCGCCCCGGCCTCGGCCGCCTCTCGACCCGACCCGTGAAGCCGCCGGTCCCGGGGGGTGTCCCCGCTCTCCCTCGGGCTGCCCCGGCCCCGGCAACCCCCTGCCCGCCCCAGCCTAGCGCGGCCACAGAGCTCGCCTCACTTTGCCGTGCGACTAACAGGAGCCTGCTGCACAGCCCTCTGGCCTGGGACTGTAACAGTGGCGAAGGTGAAAGAAGGCTCAGTCACGCCAAGCTTACTTTAAAAATACATCCCTTACATTTGCAACGTCCAAATGGTGTGATTTGGTTTAACGCGTATCGGAAGAAAGTTCAAAACAAGTGTAGGCACAGCCTGGGGCAAGGAGAGCAGCAGAGGGCAAGGGTTTTCCTCGCCTGCAGCAGCACAAAGTTGACAAAGGAGTAACAACTAAAGCAATCGACTTTACCTGTCTCTTACCAGCTTTATTCAACAGCCAGAAAACACATTTTTCACGCACAACAGCACAAAATGCTGCTCTGTAACACTTGCATATTAATCGCCACTATGAATGGGGTAATTAGGTGAAGCTGCAGCATTTTAAAAATATTTGCTGCCTGCTTTTTCACTCTTAGTACAAATATTACCTGAGCAGTTTTTACTTTAATGCTTATTTACTATGACTTCTGTTTTCATCATAACTTTGTAAAGCACGAGAAGTTCACTAAACACACCAACCTTTTTCCCCCACACCAATCAAAAATTAATGAAAACATGCCAAAGGCAACTGCTTTTTAACTTCCATCCAGCTTCTCATTACCATTCCCCTTCTTGTCTCCTCCTTCACTCAAATGCTTGGATCAGAGATTTGCTCCAAGGCTTACTTCATAGGTAACAGGCACTTGTTCATTTTAATGACAGTCACTCTCAAAATGAATACAGGGAGAGCTTTACTTTTTTACTCAAATAATTGTCCAAGCATTATGAAAATAAGTCTCACATGAAGTATTTCATGCTGGGCATGTAATGAACTTGAGAATAGCAATTGTTTTCAGCCCTGTCTGCAATTTCTGCTGGCCATCTATTGGAAGATATGCTGGTCAAGGAGCACACGGCCATCTAGTGAAAAGGTGAAGAAGTGCTAGGTCTGAATGAGGCCAAACCCAAGAATTTTTGACATATCTCATAAAACTGGAGCTTCTTGGGCCTCAAGCAAAATCAATGCCTCAGTGAAATCAACATCCCTGTCAGTTCTACTTTCAGTAGTTCTTCCAAGTTCTTCAGCCTGTGAGGACATCCCAGCTTTCACAGTTACTCCTCTGTGACAGACCTTCCTGGCTCAGAGCTTCGGTTTAACCTCATCAGATAGCATCTCATCAAAGAGCAAATTTAGGCTGGTTTTACATTCGCAGGGCATCTGTCGCCCTTTCAGTGTTTCCAGTTTGTATTTGTCTCAGCCAGTATTTGTATTTGCATCAGGCAGTAGAATTGAGGAAAGAAAAGAGTTTTAACATTTACCACTGCGTAGGATCTATAGTGACACCAAATGCTACTTTAACAGCACCAAACACATGTAAAATGCCACGGAATATTCTTGCTCTGCTGTTACAGGATATTGTTATGCTAGCAGTGACCTTTCATGGATTAGTATCAAATTAGCTTAGTGTTCTGGGAGCTGAATCACCATCGAGATTTGGGATCTAATAGCAAAATGATGGAAGTCAAATAATCCTGACCCGCTGTCCTGGATTAACTGCAGGAAGCCAAATGTGCTTCCTGTTTTCAGCCAAGAAAATGTTGCAGCTAAGACTGACAGTTCCACTTACCACAGCTATACCCAGGGAACAAGCCAGGAGTTTGGTGGGTTTTGTTGTTACAAAAGTGGGTATTGACATACCCCTTGGCCTGGTTTTGCAGGCTGAGATCTGCCCTAAGGCTTCCGTCATCGAATTGCCAGTGATCCGTGCCAGGTTCTCACTGCCCGAGCCAAAATCCATGTCTGAACAGCAAGTCCTTACCCCGTCCTCAGCAGGGCACACAGACCTGGCTTACACCCTCCCTTGGGGGCTTGACTTTCTTGGCAGCTCTAGAACAATAACAAAAAAAACAAAGCCAAAGATTCACAGCTGTCCTAGAGATTCTCCTCAAGGTCTCTTCTTTCCCCCACTGCCTTCTTCATGTTGATAGAGAGCTAATAAATTTTGTGTTCTCCCGCACAAGGCAATTGGCAAGCAATATTTGAAACAATTCACTGGAATAAAACCCCAACTATTTGAGAAAAGATTTGTAAACAACACACCTGCTGATATATGACGAACAAGAGCAAAGGAAGTGGAATTGCTGGTCTGTACTTTGTGCAGTTTATAACCAAACAGGTTATTAAGTGAGATTTGGGGAGCATCTAAAAGAAGAGGTATAGATGCAATTTTATTTTCACATCTTGCTCCACAAATCTACAGGCTTCCCTGTGCTCTGGTCAAATGAACTTGGCAGCCGAGCCTGCTTTTTAACATAGGATGAGAATACCTCAAAGCATTCATCCCACCAGAAGTCAAAATAGGCAAGTCCTCCTCCCATCACTTTTAAATGTACATTGTATTTTTTTTTCTTTTTTTTTTTTTTTTCTGTAAATATTGAAAATATTCTACGTTCTTTTCTGGTACCACCTTCTCAAGACAGAAATGATGGTGCTTCCATCTTCCATTAAGAAGCTTCCTCCCAAAGCCAGTGAATTCTAGCCTAATGTGAAAGGGAAAATACACCAGCTCTAAAACAGAAGTGCCAGCAATCTTAACTACTACATGTGTCCTGCTGCTCAATCTTTAGCTGCAAAATGTACCCTTGCCCTGCACAACAAGTTTTTAGATGCAGTCAAAACATGGAAACTTTGTTTATACTTCCTTCTTATGGAAGAAGTTAAGACCCCTCCAGTCGACTGGTTGGGGAAAATCTTTCAAACAAGTGACCACATGTGTTACTGAGAATCTCTTCCAGCCTCGCACTGGGACCTGCCACACCACCAAATCTTGCAATGATGGTCATAAAAATGTGGCTCTGCATGCAGAGATGGTCAGACACTGACCAGAGCAGGAATGTTGAAGCTTTATTAGCAAAAATTCTCTTCTCAGCATGCACCGCACGTCCTTCAGCTTCACTGTAAACAACCCTGAACGGCAAGTGTAAATTCATTACTAGTTTCATGTTGTGTTCCTTATAGCTCACGTAAAAAGATGATCAAGAAATGCAGTGAATAACCTTGCCTTTATGATATCATTACTGAGGCCTCAGCTCCAGGCCTATAGTTCTATACCTTATATTTCTCCTTGTCAAGATACTTCCAAAGGTCTAGAGCCAGCCAAAAGAGAAGAGCCATAAAGTACAAAGAAAATTATAGGCTATTTTAATCTGGCCTCTCTGATGGCTTAAATATAATCCCTACAGAGCTGACGTTGCTGTTTGATGTCATAGAATCATCCCCTTATTCACACTGATCTTTTGTTGTTCATTTGCAGTGAGTTTCAGAAGTGTGTATTGTGTGTACTTGGATAAAAGTATCAAGCTGCATATACATCCAAACCTTACCACAGTCACTGTGGGAAGAGCCCATAGCTGGCATGTTTGGCAGGCACTTGCTGAAATTTCTCTCTGTTAACCCTCCTAAATAGACTTCATTAACATAGAAGACATAATATATAAGATCTATCTTTTTAAAACCCATTCCATTATTATTTCAACCCATTTCTCATTCCACCTTATCCCACCCCAAACCGCTGATGTGTCTCTGATGCAAACTCCGATTAGAGGTACTTGTCCCACTGTGCTCTGCTTCCATTTCCCCAGCTGCACATCTGCTTCTCAGCAGCAAGGCCAGGCTGGACACCACATCTCCCAGAGAACGACCCCATCCTGCAGACGATGACAGGTCTCTGTGGCAGTGCAATGCCATGGGAGGAGAGAAAGGGATCACAGGGCAATGTGGAGAAAGGGTGTTGCTCTTTTTTCAAGCCTATATCTCAAAATGACACCCAAGGGAGGGGATAAAATGAGGTGAGACTCTCAGCAACCTCACCCTGAAGCACCAGCAGAACAGGGAGCAGGGTGTGGGATTTCCCAAGGCTGAACCAGGGCAGACCTGTTAGAGCTGATCTGGCAGCCTCCCCTCCACAGGGGTGCAATATGGTCACTGTTTGCTGGAGAAGCTTGGAAAGAAAGAGATGTGTAGTGGGTAGTCGTGTGCATGCCAGGGGCTGGCAGGGTGCACGACTGGAAATGAGGTTGCTCACTTCTAGCCTTTAAATATTTCTTGCCTAGAGCTTAATTGGTCCTTTTTCATTCCTGACTTCCTTTTTTTCCCATTTCCCTCGTCTTGACCCTTTGTTTACTAAATTTCTATTCTTTTTTTGACATTGAAAAAAAATACTGTGCAATCTTTCACAGATTTCAGGTAAATTCTTTCCAGCATTTCTCATCTTCCTTCCAGTCACAGTAGAAAAGACCTCAGCCTTTGCTTTTTCAGTGATATTTTTCTTAAAGCACACCATTCAGTAATGTAGGAATGCAAGCATTTCAAACTTGAAAGGACAAGAAAACAAATATAGGGGCTCTGAAATTCTCAATCACTGCTTGCATTTTAATGTTTCATGATCTGCAATATCACTCATGGTATTTTTCAACGTTATGTGTAATGAAGGTGACCTTTACACTTCACAGGAAAAACCCTAAATAATTAATTATCTGTCTGGTACTCGCGTCAATAAACATAGTCATCATTTCTTGAGCTTTCTGACAGCAGTGGGGGAAAAAAGTAACGCGTTTACATCTCATGAGCTTCATTTACCGAATCTGGTCTTCTTTGGATTTACAATGCTCTCTTGTGGCCGGATCAGGCATCTACAATCCAGTAATATGATACCCTAAGAATATCCTTAGTCTATTTTGGCCACTACGGTCACTCTCAAATTGCCACAAAATGCTACAGACAAAATCTAGAAAAATAGATGCTTTAGAAACATGTGTTCTCGGGTTTTTTTTTGTTTGTTGGGTTTTAGTTTTTTTGTTTTACTAGGCAAGTTACCAAAGTTGTCCATTTATCAAAATCACCCTCCAAATATTTAACTATCTGAAAACCGTGTGGGGGAAAAAAAAAGTTTGTTCATGTCATTGAATGAATAATTTAACATGACCATTTTCTTTAAGCAATGTTAATTTTTTTAACATGGATTTTTAAAGTCTGTCATTCATAGGTTTTCAGCTGTATCGTCGTCTCCCTGAGAACAGCAGGTTCAGTGTTAAAAAACCAAAGGCACCTAGAATTGAGGAAAATGCTTAATCCTGCCAGTCAGTGCTCAGCTCAGATCCACCTCCACACTCCTATTTCAAATGGGCACTGAGCAAGGTTTCCAGACCCACATTTCCTTGTGCCGTAAGGTGGGATATGGCAGTGCATGTCAGGCACCCATGGCAGGGCTGTAGGCAGGCCCATGCCACAGAGTCACACTCTGGTGACACTCATGTCTTCTTGATAGGGCACAGCAGGGCTGGGGTCCATCCTGCAGCAGAGCTTGCCCTCATCCTCTTCACAGCCCCACCCTTTCTCCCAGTCTACTGAGTGGGAGCTACCCAATTAACTGCTTAGTTAATCTCAGATGCGGAGAAAAGTGGGCAAAAAATCTGCCAGTAAGCTCAAGAACACACCAAAGTCAAATAAGTGGTGGAAAATACCTTCTCTGCTCCTCTGCATTAGGGTAGTAGATTCAGGAAGAAAATGCCTAAGTCTGCAGGAGGGTGGTATCTCACCTTAAGGTTTCACTTCTTGCTAATTAAACATACACTGTAAAGTACCCCACAATTACATAATACTGGCAAGGATGCCTCAAGGTCTCACAGTCTTCCAAATTCATGGATTCACAGGCATTCATGGGAAGAAACAAAATACTGTTGGTGATTTTTCAATTATTCTTTTGATCAGCAAAAATATTTAACTGCAAAGGCATAACTTAAAAAGAGTCTCTCAATTAGGACAGAATATTTTTGTATTTACCGGATTCAACCTCATCCATAGGAAGTTAGAAAAATGTAAGGAAGGAATAAAGGAAACCCAGAATCAAGGCAGAAAAAAAAAAAAAGTGACTTAAAATCTAGTTATTAATTAGGATCACTCACAGATTTGGGCATTTTGCTTTACAAAGAGTATCCACTTCTCAGCCTTTTGGCTAAGATCAAGTGTAGTATCTGTTCTTTAGGCTTCATATGTAAACATATGTAAAAAAGGATGAAAGATGCTTTTCAAGTGTCAAATTCTCATCATTTCATTTTAGCACATAACATTGTTAATTTGCATGAATACGCATTTGGTTCTGCCATAGCTGTGACCATTCACACACTACTTTTTTGGAACAGAGCAGCAAGTTCATTCAGAGTCTGACGGATTTTTAAGAGAAGCCTTACAAACCCCTTTGATTTTATTGTACAAGCATGTCGAAATGTCAATACCACATCAGTCAAGCCACAGAAAAGACTGTACTCATATTTAAACTCAAGTCTTTTCATACAGCGTTGCGTGGCATAGCATCTTGGCACTGGGCAGCAGCTGCTCCTGTCACCTGCTGAAACAGCTGTGAGCTTTCAGGCAGTGAATCATCTTTTTGCCAGTAGCCTTGCAGAGGGCCTCTTCACATTGCTTTTTTGATCGAGTTGGCTTGAAAAATGCAACCACATTTCTGCACTTGTTGCAGTCCCTCTTGGTTTTATTCCTTGGTGTTCCTTTAGTTCATCGGTAAAACTGAAATTGGTGGCATAGCTTTCAAAGAGCACTTTGTGAAAGGCAGGAACATCTCGAGCTGGTACCAATATGAAATAGCTGTGAGAGGCTCGTTAGCATTTCAAACAAGAACATTTCAGAAATATGCAGTTCAGCTCTCTGGGATAGAAGACCAATAAAACCTAGGGTTTTTTTTGAAAAACAAGGCAACCAGAAGGAAATACATTAAATTGCAATGCAAGAAATCCTGAAGAAACAAAGACCAAGGGTCAGCGCAGTCTTTTGAGCACACTGCTATGCTAACAGTGTATAGTTGTGATACCACTACACAAAACCTGAAGACTTCATAGAAAAAGCTTCCTAAAATACTACAAAATTCACAAAATATTCTTATGAACATGGAAGGAAAGTCTTAGACTCCACAATACGTACTTTAACCCAGCCTAAGTGACCCTTCAATAACACCCCTTCTAGAGCTCCTGGCAGCAACCATGAGTGGGAACAGACAGCGAGTGCCACTTTACTTGCTACTATTACCAATGAAATTGGAGTCTCAAAAATAAATTGCATCCACACTCAAAAGCACAAATGGGCAAGGCCCCTTGCTGTGAGTCCTACATCCTCCTCTCATGTGAAATAAGAGAATCACTCTTAAGACAGAAAAAGCATTTGAGTGTTATATTGCATTTCTTCAGTCTTATCCAGAGTTTTACTGATAGACCTCAGAAAAGGTCAGCAGCAAACCTAAATTTCAGTGTATCACAATGGAAGCTTTGAAAAAATTTTGGAAGAGTAGAAAATTATGGTTAACTGAAGATCCTGAGCTTTAAATTATTTCCTGGCAACTTGAAGTATAAGGAGTTACAGTTATACTGCACTATGCTATAGTTTTAGTATACCTGCATACATTATACAACTCACTTTCCTCCAGAATTTTGGAAGAAGTTGCAGTGATAATTGGGAAAAGTGTGCAGTGCACACTTCTATCTTTTCTCTATTTGGTTTTGTATTAGGAGAAGAGATAACTGTTCTCAAACCAGAAAGTCAGACAGGCAGATAGTGAGCAAATGTAAGTTTTAGTCATCTCTCTACATTGTAAACAATAGCAAAACTTTATGAGTGAATTTGACAGATGATGAATTTTAGTCATATAAATATTATTGAGTAGCTTAGTAAGCTTTATTTCCTCATCATTCTTTGTAGCAGAACATTTGTCTTTGGTTTTATGTGTAAATAAGTGGCGGGTCTATGTGATTGATTTGTCTCTTTTTTGAAAGCAGCTTAAAATGTAAAGAATTGATCTCACTGTTTCTTAAAAAGCAACAGTATAAGGGAATTCAAGGTGGCCAGTGTTACAGCCAGATATGTAAATACTACACTCTCTCTTAAAAATTGCACATTTGTTTTGGATCTCTTCAATGTTTTGCTGTAGCATGAAAGGCTTTCAAACAGGTGGTTATTTTTATATACTGAATAGTATGACAAGAGTGGAAGGTGTGACAATGTGAATGAAAAAGCAAAATGTATATGGATGGTAATGGATGAAGGATTTTATGAATCAGAAGTCTCTTTGGACGTATAAAACTATACTAAAGATGAAGTGATTTTCCGAAGTTTAAGCAGACGTCATTGGATATCAGAATCTGAAGATAATCCTACACTGACAGATACAGTGAGTATTTCACTTTCATAGAACTAACTGCAAGATTACAACTTTAGCAAGAAAAAGATCAGTTGCAATAGTGTACTCTTCATTTCATGGTCATCCACGGTCTAGATTTCAAAAGGTTAACATTATACAAATGCATGAAAATAGGTCACTAGTTTTTAACGGAAGAGAGCGAGATAATGTATGTGTGTAGATGCAAATAGAGCTTATTGCATAGCTGTTCTTTTGACAATATGATGTAGCCATTCCCATCATCAACTGTCTGTTAGCTTCCTTAAGAAAAGACCAGCCCTTGAGAAGGAAGTTCAGCACAGGGATTTCTGCTGACTTAGAAATACCGTGTCCTTCTCCTGGAATTCCATTTGTTTTCTCTTGGTCTCCATCTTTTCTGTGCACATTAATGCAAAGCTGTAGGTGTTATGTCCTGATCTCCATGATCTCTTCTCTTAATGAATAATGTTGACATGGCAAGATTAAAGGAAGGATTTTTGAGATGTCAGTAAAGCCTTTTCTTTTGGCATATATGAAGATATTCTTTCTCAGTATTGAATCATATGATAAGTAATGTATGATACGATACATGTGCTTTATACCAATTTATGTGAATTCCTTCCTTATGACACTTTGAGACATAATAATAGATAAGGAATGAGAAACCAGACAACACAAATATTTTTAAGGCAGACTTGAAAGGTGACTGATCCAAAGTGATTCAATAAAAAATGATGAAGCAAATTACCTAACTGTAAAAGAAGCAAAAGAAGGTGCTCCTCCCTTCTGGTCTCCCTCCCTGCTCTCCACATACACTCTTCTTGGCTGTAGGCTGTCTGTCTTGCCAGTATTTCTCCCAGTGTGTCTGTCACAGATTAGAAGTGACAGAAGGAGTGTACTTTGGCAGGCCTAGATGTGGCTGGAGGTATTTTCTTCCTCTTCTTCAACAAAGTGTTGGCTTTCAGGTGGAATCTTAACCTGAGGATCATGACCCATAGGTTGAGAGACCCTTCTCAATTCAAAGTCTGCTCTCTCTGAGCACCCAAACACACAAAGGAACACCTCTAAGATGCTATCCACCACAACATATCTGTAGTTTAGCACAGAGGGGGTGGTTGCTGGCTTTTGCTGTGTTTATTATTCTTGGTGATCCATTCTGTAGACCTTTTGTTTAACTTTCAAGAATCTCTGCAAAGGGACTGTAAGTTATTTTCTGAGATGGATGTAATTTGCTCCAGTGCTGCCTAGCAGACCACGTTTTCATATCTTGGCTACAACATAGCGTTTATTGAGCAAGTCTCTCTAATCTTTTCATCTGTACTCAGTTGTGCTTCCAGAAAAGTGAGATCTAGGAAGTTTTGAGTGTAGTGACTTCTTTATTCCTGGCTTTCTGTGCTTCTATGACACTAGACAGAGAAACTATAATTTTATGACAAGGTTTTAAAGATGTAGTCTGGTTCCACTAAAAGTGTTTTAACTAAGCCTATTTCAGTCCATGCTGAAATTGCCAATACCCTATTCTTTAGCAAAGTACTGATTCTAGCCCCAGTATTTGCATTTAGAAGGGACTTGGGGACAATAAATTTGCATCTGACCCTGTGAGTACTGATTATGACTCACCCAAGTTAGTTCAGTTCTGGAAACCATACAATCCTTCATTGCAAGGAGGATGATAGGCTGTTTTCTGTCTTTCATTGCCATGATTCTGTCTTTAATAATCCTAAAACTAATTCTCATCTATATGCAGCTAACCAGTGCACCTAAATCAAAGTCATGCTTCAGAGCAGGACTGCTGATGAGCTCTGAGGGAAGTAGCATCCAGACAAGAATGTTGAACTTAACTCTTTATATATTCCCTGTGCTGGTCTGAGACAAGAATCTCTGTACATGACTAATTAATTTTCAAAAACATCATTAAGCAAACAGACAGATTCTTCCTTCCTTTTCAAAATAGTATTTTAAGTAATCAAGGGGAGTCTATCCCTGTGTCAGACAGAACAGTGCACTGGCTGAGATGACTTGATAAAGGAAATGCACTTGGTGCTCAAGGCATGGAGAAAGACCAAGACCTAAGCTTCAGATTACAAACGGCAATGACTTGTCACATGTCATTCACCAGGAAAGTCTCTTTGACAATACAATGATAATAGACTATGTCGTTTGTTACACTTAATGCTTTTCTATGGGTTTACTTTGGGTTTCAAAAATGGAATAAGCAAAGCAACCCTCATACATTATGAAAAGCTGAATGGAAATAAGTAAAGGCCTTAAATAAGTAAATCCTGGTTGTTTCTCTCTGACAAGGCCCTTGGGTGAGGGTAACTGTATTTTCTCTTGGTTTTTGACTGTCTTGTCAACCTTTACATGAAGAAGTAGAAGCAGCTGTGGTGATTCTTTAGCTTTTACTGGTCAGCACTGACCCCTTCCACATCACACCCTGAGACTGGCATTTTTGTGGAGCATGGAATAAATCAGCAGAAATGAAACACATTCAATGTCTCATCACAAGCTGGGAAGAAAGAGCATGCAATACCAGGAGACGGAGTGTGTGCATCACACATAACAGGAACACAGCAAGAGAAGTTATTACTCCAGGCCAGGGAGGAGTACAGTATTAGTATAGGGGTTGGCTCCGTAATGGAAAAGCTGGGAAGATTCAGTGGTGTAGGCCACGGAGCCACTCAGTCAATCCATGAGAAGTTCATGTGCTAACAACATAGTTAAAACTTTCCTCTCCCGCTTAACATGCCTTTTAAGTCAATTCAATGAACTGGGACAGCTCTGGTCTCTGATGAGTGGCCTGGTTTACCTCTAATCCAATAGTTCCCAGGTACAGGCTATAACTGCAAGCCTTACAAACCGTCCTTGCAGCTGCTTTCTCAGGAGGAGAGGACAAATCCTGTTCTCTCCTTCTGCTCCTCACAAATGAGTATCAGATGAAAAATTCTACAAGGGCAACAGGAGACACTTTCCTCAGTTTCTTTTTCCCTACCCCCTTCACACACACACCCCCCCAAATGGGTTTTTGTAGAGGGAAGATGTGCTAGAGGTAGCAAGAGGTAATAAGACACTGAGTGACAGTATTTTTTAGCTGAATCATGCCCTTAAACATTCAGCCTACACATTAATCATTGAGTGACATCAAGGATTCCCTTCAAAATTGGACCTGACTAGTGCACTTAATTTACCTACTGCACCAAACAGCTGTTCAGCTTCTGTTGAATTTGAAAGCAAATGTAATTAGTGCGTGTTCACTGCTGCTGCTTCATTACATTGCCAGCCCATATCTTTGGAACAGTTAATTACTGCAGAGACAATGGCTTGACTTACCTGATAGAGTACATGATTATTCATCATTGATTCATTTTTTTCTTCTTCTCAGGTAATTTTGTTAACATCCCTGACAGTACTTAACAGCAAATCCCCTTGATCTTTTGCATTATTATGTCATCTCAAATGTTACTCAGACTCTCCAGGTAGCTTGCTTCTCTACAATTTAACAAGGCATGAGGTATAATGTCAGTTGACACTGCATGTAACTGGAGAGATAAGTTGATTAAGTGTTTCACAGCAAAATGTGCTATCGAGTCATTGTCCATCTCAGCTCTCTTTGTACTTGGGGACTTTCCCCTTCCTCACAGAACGAAGGCCTGCTGATGAAATCGCCTTCTTTTGGTGATGGCTTGAAAATAATACTGAGAAAAGCAAAGATTATTCCAGTCTTGCTCTAAATAGACCAGCTCCACTCCTGCACTGTTCTTTTTGATACCTTTGAGTGTGGTTCTTCACCTCCCCTGTGCCTCAGTACTCTGTCACTAAAACTCAGGTAGCTGACTTCCCAGCCCCGCCTACCAGATGTCACAGGCTCCTCTCAGATACAGCCTCTTTTCTCAAAAGGAAGCTCTCTCTGGATGAAATGCGTGGACTCTACATTTATCAGTGACCTCCAGGCTGGTGAAGGACAAATTGCACAGTACATCTGCCAGTCCTGGATGCTTCTGCAATGCACGTGCAGATCAGCTGGGCTGTGCTGGCACCGTAACGCACCGTACTTCTCAGAAATGCCAGATTTAGTCATTCACTGCACATGTTTGTCGTTATTGCCAGGCATATGCAAAATAGCCCTAAGCTGTCCTGCTGCATCCTTCTCCCATCACATTGCAGATATACCTGGCTACTCTGGCAAAGGAAGGTCACCTGAGTTGTTAAGACAGGTTTTTTACTTTACACAGTGCTGCACGGTCATTTGGCATCATATGTGAAAACTTGTAACCGTTTCTGGAAGAAAAGAAATATAAAGAACCAAGGAAATGCATTTTAAAAAAGTGTACAACAGTTTAGGATAGAGAAGCTATAGATAATTCATAACAAAGGCATTAGAATAAAAAGGGATTTTTTAAGAAGTGTGATGTTCAGGGAGAATCTGAAGGAATTGAAACACTGCTCTAAAGAATTCTGGAAGCAAATAGTCCTGTCAGCTACCACAGCACTGTGCTGGCACTTAAAGGTCAGTAAAGTAGAACTGAGAGCACTTTTCTGCCATCTGAAAGAGACTTCATATTTCTCAAAGGCTTTGCGTGATCTGAGAGATCAATACCTGACATTTATTTGGTTTGCTTATTCTTTCTTCTCAGAGGTTTACTTCTTTCTTTTTATCTGACTCTCCCACATGAAACTTTCTTGTCATTATACATTTCACAAAGAATTCCCAACAAAAAGGCTGCAGGAGCAACGAGGCAGTCCACAAACAATAAACTGTAAAGCAGTATCTGATCTGTGCATCAAACCCATGTGGTAGCTTCATAGAACAGCAGATATTTGCTTTTACATACTAGCCCCTTCTGAATTTCAGTAGGCTTTAAAGCTGTTTCTGTATTATTTTATTTTATTTTATTTTATTTTATTTTATTTTATTTTATTTTAAAACTGTCTTAGACCTCAAAGTTAGTTTTGGGTACATTCCATACGGAAAGAGGGATACAGTGAAAAAAATCACTGGATGGAACATAGGTAATTTATAAGTCACTGCTGACAGGGGCAATGATCATGTTAAACTTATGGCAACATTACCTTTCCCTCCTCAAGGAGCAGCCTCTGCAGCCTGCTCAAGTCACTGGAAAAGCTTTAATTTCATGTCAAAGCCACCTACTCTGCGTGGGGATAAATAAATTGGGCGTTAGGCAATTTCAAAATAGGTAAGCAGTAGTATAGCCAGTGGTAACACCCACAGATATATTGACTCATTTATTAAGAGTAATAAATGAGGAAACAAAATTGCAATAAAGGGGAAAAAAAGTGAAAAGCAATCTTCTTAAAGACCCCAGAGTCCTCTCTTTTCTATACTCTGTGTTTGTCAATGCTCTAAACTGGGCTTTGCAATGCACATTTTCTCTCCTGATCTTTAAAATTTCAGCAAAGCATTTTATAGTTATTTTAACTCATGAATTATGCAATAATACATGACAGGAGCAATTCAGTCATATCTCTGCTTCACCAGGAGGCAGAGAATCAAAAAGCCTCAGCTCCAGCCTTTTTTGTCCAGCACACAATCTCTCAAAATGGTACCTCAGAGATTAACACTGCAAAATGATAAGGACACATGCACAAAAGGTATGGGAGCAGAATGGCTGGACAGAGGAGGAAGGACAAGTGCACAGTGATGTGGCACCACCTTTTTGCTTCTGGGGTGGGAAGTGGTGCAGCCTTGAAGGAATTTCAGGGTGCATGTTCCAGCTACATCTGCCTCCTCCTCCCCCCTCCGTTCCCTTGTCATTGGCCTCTTCCAGCTCTGAATTTTCTTCCACACTTAATCCACTCCAAGGCACTACTAATCTCCTCATTAATATTGCCTATGCTTTAAAGCAGTAGTCCTAAGACCTTAGAAGATAGGGAAATGCTATAAGCCCCATTTTAGAAATGAGAAACAGCAGCTGAAACACAAGCAGTAGTAATCTGCTGCAGAACTGGGTCTTGTTTCTCAGGATGAAGAAACATGAAACATGTTTGTCAGGATGAAGTGAGTCAAGCCTTAACCATAGAGTTACCTTTCATCTTGAAATCTTGCTGCTTGGACTCCTGTTCTATCATGAGTGAAAGGGATGTAAGATAGTCTTTAGAGTTTCAAGGATGTGACTTTTCTGAGGCTTTTTCTGATCTTTCCACTTGCAATATAAGCTATGATATATATAGTGTCCACACAAAATTTTATGTTTTCTTTGCTGAAATTGGACCAGCCACAAATGCTTCTTAGTTGTGATTTTGCAACAGGCCACCTTCTCTTGCAAGTCTTGATTACTTCCACTTCAAAAGATGTCAGCTGGTCATACTGGTTACTCCTTCTTCTTCCTGGTTATGCTTCTAATATGGAACTCAGCATTTTAATCTTATCACTTGCCTCTGTCATGTCTGCCACAAAGAACAGTGAGGTGTTTGGGATCAACGGTAGTTGTTTCCCAGATGTCATGAATATCTAAATCTTCTTGAAGTCGTTTACTAAGTACCTAGAGCTTTTGCAATAGCCCTGTGGATAAGAGGATAGGAGGATAGCAATGGATGAAAGGCTAGGACCAAATGGATACAAAATAGAGAAAGATGCTTCATAATGAGTAAAGGAAGTTGACACAAAGTTTTAAAGAGCAGGGGTAGCAGTGGAAAAACCTATGACCTGAATTTTAGAAAATTTTTAGAAATTTATAGAAATTCACTGACTGATTTAGATGTTTTGAAATGACACACAAAAAAAAACTAGCATAGTTTGAGTAAAATACATCAATACATCAATTTTTTCATCTTTTCCTTCCCCTGGGAAGATATATGTCAGGACATAATACACAGTACAACACATATAACTTGTTAGGAGGAAAAGAACTGTTATAAAGAAGAGTGTAGATGAGGTACTAGAGAGATTTATTCTGTTTTAATAACAGCATTCAACATCTTGGCAAATATTTCCTTCAAGGAAGAATCAGGGTTCCTGATCTCAGGAATATGAGCTCTGCCTGGATTAACAGATGAAACAGAATCAAGGCACAGGAATACAAATGCCTACACTGCTTCATTTTCAGTGTTTCCCTAGCATGGCTTTGGACTGCAAGCATCAGCAGCCTCCCAGCCAAGGCCTAGGCATCATTCAGCATTTTAGAAAGCTGTTTCTAATGGGAAGTTTAGCTGTAGACAACCTGGTCTGGGGAAAAAAGAATCAATTTCTGTATGAAGACATGAGTCAGCTGTGATGCTGAGCCTCAAGGGACTCTCTAACCTCTTCCTTCTAGTAATATACATATCAATATCTATACATACACAATTTACCTGTGGTGATGCAGTCTTCTCGGTGGTTTTGTCCAGCAGATTATCCATAAACTCTGGTGGCAGTGGGCAGACACGGGCTGTTAACACAGAAATTAAAAAACATAACCCACAACCAACACTTCAACTAAGTTTCATTTGAAACGTACAGTAGTTGATGAAAAGGTGGTGCCATTACTGGAGAACATTGCTAAAGCAAGCCACGAGTTGGGCTGAAATACAATGTTTGGCTGTCCCCAGCCTGAAAGGAGAAGATAATAGTCACTCTGTGCCCTCTCTAGAAGCCTAACAGACATACTGTAAGGAGATCAACTACTTCAGCACATGCTGTAGTCAGCTGAAGGCTCTCACAAGAGCTGGTAAGAAACTCCAAGTGCAGACATCCCTCAGGCCTCGTGGAGCTGCCGAGGAATGAACTGGGGAAAGCAGAAAGCCCAGACACCCTCACACTCATGGAAACCAGAGTTGGCAGCTGTGCCTTTTCATTTTTGCAACCTTTAGCATTTTTACAGTGGTGAAAGGCCCTCAAGAATGTCTTGGATGTTTGGGAAACTTCCCATCAGGGAACAGAGCCCTGCAAAGGAGTCACTGTGTGGTAATCCTGAAGATATACTGCTTGATTTGTCTGCGACTAAAAAGGTCTCTGGTTGCAATGTCAAAAATAGGTTCTGGCACGCTGAATCACCCAGCCCATGACAAGCTCTGCTACACCTTTTGCCAGGTACCACTGAGGAAAAAAAAAAAGAGGCACCAGACATCAGCCTGCCCTCAAAGCTATTGCAGAGATAACAGATAAAGACAAAACAGGACTTTCAGACATCAGGCCTGCAGCTGGCACCGGTTATTGTCTAAGGCGATAGCAGAAGATAGCGCAGGATGTGTCTTTATCAAGTTTAACAGAGCCAGAAGCAGAGTACTAGTCTGAGTGCAAAGGAACTCCGGAGAAGAGAGATCTTCACTCTCAGAAACGTCTGGGGTCCTGGGAACTTCCCAACAAACCTCAAGAAAGACCAAGTTCTCGAAGTCAATGCAAGAAATTATAAGAACAGCCAAGTACAGCATTTGCCTGGGATCCAGTGTGCAAGTTAATGTTAAACGAGGGGATGAGGAATTGGCAGTACAGGTGGTGAACCAGCCTTGCAGCACTACTATCATTTTGAGCAGCGGGGGTTACAGACGGTCCTCAGGCCTCAGGCTGAAACAGAAGAGTAACACTGAAGCAAACCCAGCAGCTCTCACCTTCTGTTGCCACAGCAAAATGATGAAATTCTACTGAAATAGAGAGATAAACACCGTGGGGTGACATCATCTGTTCATTTCGGAGCACAAAGATAAGTGTCCCAGGTGTTAGCAGTGCAACGCTACTGAGATGTCAACAGTTGGATAGAGATAGAAAAGAACTCTGGAGTTTGAATCCTTTGAACAAATAAATATTTAATTGATAAAGAAACAAAAAGAGATAAACAAAATTTAAGATAACTGCCCAAGAAAGTTACACTTTGCAGCAGATACGCCACATATATTTCTGAGTACCGAGTTCAGCAACAGAGGGGAAACTCTCTGCTCTCCCCAACATGAAACACGCTGCCCCAGACACCTATTGCTGATAGACAGAGCCCCTGACACAGCTGGGGCTACTCCAGGGCTGGCCAAGGTGTGAAAACTAAATGCCGCAGGCTACTTGGTACTTCCTGCACCTGACACAACAGAAGGGAAGGGGAGTGAGCAACAAACTGGGCAAGAAACAGCTGTCTGTGCTTTCAAAGGGAGGAATCAGGAAAAGTGTAATGTAGCTGGTTCTGGAGGTGTGTAGGACAAGTGGCCCAGAAGAGGAGGTGTCATATAGATACATAAACCTCATCCAAAAGGTAGGAAGTTGTTGGTATCAACCAGCTCAATCTAACATCAAAGAGCATATGATGCTGGGGTTTACAGTGGCAGTTGCTGCCTCAAATACACTCAGTCAATAAACAAGGTGGTGGGGAACCTGAAGGTACATTTGGCAAGGTAGGGCATACTCAAGAGTGGACCACGGGCTTCCGGGGAGTAAAAAAACCACTTCAAAAGTTGCATGAAGTATTTGGTATGAGAACATCAGAAGTAAAACCTAGGCAAAACATAGGTGGTCAAATCGAAGTGCTCTTGTCTACCAGCTAAAGGGACAAGCGGGTAGTTTTTAAAATGTATGAAACTACTTTTTGTTATATCTTTAAGGATTTATGAAAGGTGAAAGACTGTGAAGCTACAGCTGGCTGTGGATGAAGGTCCTGTCAATATAAATGCTAATACTGAAAGTATACACTGTATAATTATTTTTCAGAACACCCTGTAAACAAATGCAACAACAATTGCTACAAAGGAAACGATACAGCAGCTTATGCGGCGTTTGGAGGCAGGAATGTAGGCTCTTGGAGAGAAGGGCACCACAAGGCTTAATTAAAAGTACACTTAAGGACTAAGGTTTTGAAAATGTCAGTCTTAATCTCTTCATGCTTCAGATACTGATTTATAAAGGAGAGATAATGACACTTCCACTCCTGCAAATTCTTGTCATGCGACTGAACTGTCAGTGTCTGAAATACGGTCGCAAATCTGTGTTAGAATATGTACATAAAGTATCTATAGATACATATATACATTGTACATACACACACATCTACAATATCCATGACCAAAGAAGTGTATGCCTCTGTTGTACACACACACATGCATTCTCCAGAGCAAGAAATCTCAAACGATGCCCTCACATCTCACTTTGCTGTGGGCAACAAACAGCAAGGACCAAAAAACCGGCCGGGGTCAGAGATCTCAGCCCCGTTACAAGGCGCGGGAGGTGATGGAGGATGCTGTGGCATACATAACATGCCTCCTGGCCCTGGGGAGCATGCTCCCTGTCTCTCCTCTTGCCCAAAGTGTCCCCCACCATCTGCAGGCGGTGGTAGCCCCCTGCACGTCGTGCATCCCGGAGGTGTCCAGCATCCCCAGTTCCAGGGCTGGCCGCACGGGGGGGCGGCTGGTCCGGGCCCGGCTGCGGAGAGCGGGTCCCCTGCGCTGCCCAGCAGATGGCTCCTGCCGCCCGCAGATGGCTCCTGCACGGGCTGCCCTCGCTCCCTGCATCCCGGGGGCAGCATCTGCAACTCTCCTGTTCCTCCTGGGGATGATGCCATCCTGGGAGAGCAGGGAAACGCTACAGAAGGCCTTGCTTTCCCCGGTGCAATTAGTTTTAGCTGGGATGGAACACGCTTCTGCCTGATGAATACTCGTCGCAGTTCTACACGGATAAGCAGTGCTATTTGTTGGACTCGAATCCCACCTCAGTTCTGCTTGAGTAGATCTGAAATGGCTCAGCTGTAGCCAATGGAGATACTACAGATGGGAATGACAGGGGAATTTGGCCCTTTATTAACATATCTTCATGTAGAAACAATGTAGGAAAATTGAACTGTGACCAGGTTCTTTCGTTATGGGCTAAATTGACTCTAAATTGAACCCTCTTAAGTCAGTGAAGTTACACAGGTGTGAAGGAGAGAGCACACAGAAGCCAGCCTTGTTTGAACTACTTGGTCTGAAAGGAAACATTTTGCATCATATTTATAAATGCAAGTTTACTTGCAATGAACTTTATTTGTATGTGTATATATCTCAAAATTAGAGATGGGCTTAGACTTCTAAGAGACACACTTTGAAGTTTCTTGATTTAAAGTTCAGACTGAATCAGGCTTTTGTGGCTCAATCATCATCTCTTTAATAGGCTCAAACTGGAATTACAAACCTGAATTAACCAAAACATGGAAGAACACTTACTTATATAATGTTCCCTAAAAGCAAACCTGTTTTATCATCTTTATAAATATCAAGAGTTTAGATCCTGTTACTGAACTCTACTTGATAACTCTGCCTTAAAGTTACTGATTTTAGAAAAGCTGTATTTATTGGTGCAAATCCTTCAGAGCTGGAGATTGTTTACTTGAATTGGAAAAACTTTTCAAGATGCACAGATTTATTCTGACTCATCGTACCTTAAGTTTACAAGACTGGAGTTTGATATGATTTTATAGTGGTCCTTCTTTAAATTTGCTGCCATTTCTGCTGATAGTTCAGGTCAGCATTTGGAAGGATGAGCAGCTGTGTAGGAGGTTTATGAATTGCAAGAGCTACACTGTATGTGTGAGTTACTTGTGCTTTTGCCCCTTCCAGGATGAAGTCGTCACCTGCAGCAATAAACCTCCAGAGCTGTTTTTGGTATGCTCTGCTGGGCTCAGTGCCTCCTGGGGTTCCTCTGAACCTTGCTGGACTGCTTTCCATGGGGCTCCATGGCAGGTCTGGGCAAAATGTGCTTTACAGTGCTGCCTAAGAAATGTCTTGTGCTCTGGGAATGGTGATCCAGCACAATTCATTTAATATTCTGAAACTATTTTTCTTGATTCCACTATGGTTTATCCAGATAGTTAACATTTTCTGATCCATGATCTTGCTAGTAATTGATGCTTGGTAAGGATATAAACACTGTCATGAGAAGAACTAAGCTGGTGATGGCTTAGTTCAGGTCCTTCTTCCCTTTTTGATAACAAGCATAGTTCTGCTACCCTTCCGTTTCCAGAAAGCTGAGTAACAAATGTTGCTGCCCTTCTGAGAAAGCCTGGAAAGGACAGAGATTTGGTGGAGCTGTCAGAAATGGGGAGAGTGAAGTGAGGTTCACAGGTTCTTAGTTAAGCACATGAACAAGTGGCCTAATATTGAAAGTAATGATAATTTTAAAAAGCCAAAGAAACCTCCTAAGCCATTTCTGTTGCATGGTTGACACTTTGGTCCTCATCATTTAGTTGCTGCAAAACACGTGCCAAGGTTTAAGGCAACAGAGTCACTCAGATCATTTCCTACCCGCTTCGCAGAGCAGCAATTAGCAGCACAGTGGCAGTAACAAGACAGCTTTATATGAGCTTTCAAAGTAAAAAGGTAAAGAATCCCTAAAAGACCAACTACTTGTAAAATGTGAGAGGGAGGCTCTAGGCCCGACTCGTCAGAGGTGGCCGCGAGGCTTTGCCCACAGGCAGCGTGAGTGCGGAGCCTTCCACCACCCTTCCCAGCCCTGGCACCCCCAGGGAGGGGAAACCTCTTGTCTTCGGCACTCGACCTTTGTGTTGCCTTCCTTGCACCGGGATGGATGCTGCATGTCTCCCAGTGCCCTCTCATCCACATTTGCTGTAAACACCCCGAACACCTGTTTACTCTGACTCACCCACTCCTCACGCAGACTCTCCCTTTTCTTGACAGCAGACCTCACTCAGGTAGTATGTGCTGCTAATATCCTTTCAGGACCATGTAATAACATGCCTTCTATCCAATTCCTAACATCCTTCAATCAGCTCAGCCAGTGGGCTAACTGCTTACGCTCCTGTGATTTATATAAGTGCAATTAATTTAAACTGCATCACTCTGGTGTTATGCTGGTGAAAATGCCCCGAGAGGGAGTACCTCACTGGTGAATCAGACACTTTGCTTTTAACAAACACACAAAAGAACAGATCCCGAGCCAGTGAAAATCTGCATGGCTCCATTCATTTCAACACACAAACTTAAACCAGCTCAAGGGCTGAATCACGGCTCATGTAACAGACTATTTAGATACAGACTAATGCCTCACATCCTGAAATGCAATGCTTTCCCAGAGTTGGCAGAGGATGGGGACTTCTCACACGAAGCAGGGCTGAGAGGGGAGCGGGACCACAAATGCAACCTTTTAAAGATGTTTTGTGGATTTCTTCATTTCTGTGGAGCTGAGGAAAGCACTGGCTTGTGTCTCTGCAGGCACCGCTCTCCCTTCTGGGAAGAGCTGCATTTGTTCCTCCAGCCCAGCTGCGAAGCAGGTACCTCGGAAGTCCCTTTCCTTGCCACTTTCCCTTTCCTCCCGTAGCCTGGGTGTGTTCCTTGCAGCTTGGAAATCCCTGTGACACCTTTCACTGACAGCCACCAGAGTTAGAGGCTGAACAGCTGAATCTTTTTTAATCAGGTCTTGAAAATAGCTAACTTTCTTTGCACTTGTTTTGGCATCCCCGAGATTAAGAAGTCACGCAGCTTGACAAATCACTTTACTCTTACATGTCTTAACAGAACCAGAGGGGTTGGTTTTGTTGGTTTTGTTTTTTGGTTTGTTTTTTTTAACATCTATTCCAACACCTGCTGCAAAAAAGGGCTGGGGTGGTCTCAGTAAAGTGCAGCATACCAGTATGTGCCCAGGCAGGTGTAGTTAATACACAAGGAGAGGGGGGGAAGGGGTGGGGAGGGCAGAGCAAGAATCAATCAGAGTGTAATTTGTGTCAGAAATATTACCAGCATTCAGCTGTCCGCATTTCCAAAATGCAAATACTTCAAAATTAAAAGACATATCTGTGGCTAAACATCTCCCCTAAATCAATCTAGATAACCAGAAATTTCTGTGGCGCATTTAAGAGACTTTCATCCTAAATGAAATACATAATACAGATTACAGCTTTGTAGGAAATCAAGAGGTCCTAAATATACTAATGGAGAAGGACGTTTAAGAGACATTTAAATTACCCAGTCTATAATTGGGGGGGAGGGGGGGGATGAGCCTGCTTATCTGTGTATCTTTTAACTGCTTTGGGTAATTAGGAAAATTTCCTTGGCAGGGCTCTAAGAGGATAGGCAAAAGAGTGACATACAAGGAAAGGCTGAGGTTTTGCATTCTGCAGACTTTTAAAGTAAAAAAAAAAAAAAAAAAAAAAAAAAAAAAAAAAAAGAAGAATTTTTTTTTAGATTGGGAACACTAAGGCTGATCCCAAAAAAAATCTTTCAAC
>WUAM01000143.1:12793530-12860189 GCA_024336885.1 Actenoides hombroni | reverse complement strand
AACAGTTTGTTCCATTGTAATTCTTATGTCAAACATCTGGAAGCCAGACTCGTTTTAAAAAAAAAAAAAAAAAAAAAAGGGAAAAAACAAGAAGAGAGGAAAAAGAAAAAAGGAAAAGGAAAAAAAAAAAAAGGAAGGAGAAAAAAGTTTCAGCGCCTACGAGTTATCCAGGTATTTGTCAGAAAGTAAGAAAGAATTCAGCCGAATCAGTAAACTAACCTTTTTTCTTTAAAAAAAAAAAAAAAAATAAAAAGCACTTTGACCAAGAGATTTTTTTCCTCTGGCGAGCTTCTAGCGAGCAGCCTGCAGCCCCTGCGCAGCGGGCTGCCCGCGCTCTGCCCGCAGCCTGCGCCTCTGCTCGCAGCTGTCTGCGGCGGGAGGAGCTGAGCCCCAACCAAGCCCTCCGAGCAGCCATTGGATCGCTGCTGCCAGCGGCCAGCAGAGCCCTCCCAGAAAGAAACAGAGAAAAAAAAAAAACAAACCCAACAAACAAAAAAAAAACCAACCCAAAACCTCAAACCCGACAACCCAGCCTGTTCGGAAAAGTGCTTGAGAACGTCCCGAAGTGATTGGAGGAGCGGGAAACCCTTCCCCCCTGCACCTGACTCGTGGGTATTTACAGCACTTTTGAAGGCGGCTCTGCACTGCCCCTGAGAGAGCCGCGGTGCATGGACGGTGCGGGGCGGGCGGGGACCGATGCGCTGGCTGTGAGCTCGGGGTGTCTGTGCGTGTCTGTGCGTGCGTGAAGTGTGTGTGCGCGCGTGAGTGTGCGCGCTGCCAGCCCGGCACCCTCGCACCCACCCCACCGAGAGAAGGAGAACCACCCGCAGCCAAAATGCCACGCTCCTTCCTGGTCAAGAAACATTTCAATTCATCCAAGAAGCCGAATTACAGCGAGCTGGACACGCATACAGGTAACCCCAGGGCGGCGAACGTGCCACCGCCGTCGCTTCGGAGGTTGCGGTCGCTGCGCGGCGGTAACGAGGAGGGGGGTGGGATGGCTTCTCAGGCTTGAGGGAATGGCTTAGTTCAATCCTGGCTCTTTTTTTTTTTTTTTTTTTTTTCCCTTTTGCTTACAAGGAGGGAGTTCGGAGAAGTGTGTCAGTGCTGCCCGGAATGAATCGCACAAGTTTGCTCATCCGCTAGAACTCGAGTTGCTTAGGGAGGGAGGATTTAGAGGTTTCCTGCTCGAGTCGCTGCTGCTGGTGGAATTGAAACTTTTATACAAACCCTACAGGAAGTTTCAGTGCTTCACTGTAGCAGGCTGCATAGATGTAGAAACAGCACGCTGCCCTGAAGAGAGTCTGCAACTGAGATTTGCCTGTTCCAGGGCACTGTCTCTACCCATCAGAATAGATGGATGAAATCGTATTTGTTTAATCTTCCTTAGATTCAGATGATCATACTGAGTGTTTAATTTACGCACCTTTTAGTCTCCAAAATGTTAACTTTGCTGCCTTTTGAAATACTTTTTTAGTTCTCTTACCTCAAAATTTTCTTCTTTCCCCAGTGATTATATCCCCATACCTGTATGAAAGCTATCCAGTCCCTATCATACCACAGCCAGAGATCTTAAGCTCAGTAGCTTACAATCCCATTACTGTGTGGACTACAACCGGGCTGCTACCATCTCCATTACCTAACGACCTCTCTCCACTTTCTGGATACCCCTCATCTCTGGGAAGAGTCAGCCCACCTCCACCTTCTGACACCTCCTCCAAAGATCACAGCGGTTCAGAAAGTCCCATTAGCGATGAAGAAGAGAGAATCCAGTCCAAGCTTTCAGACCCACACGCAATCGAAGCTGAAAAGTTTCAGTGCAGTTTATGCAACAAGACCTATTCAACTTTCTCTGGGTTGGCCAAACATAAGCAGCTGCACTGTGATGCCCAGTCTAGGAAATCGTTCAGCTGCAAGTACTGTGACAAGGAGTATGTCAGCCTGGGAGCGCTTAAGATGCACATCAGGACCCACACACTACCTTGTGTCTGCAAGATCTGTGGCAAGGCTTTCTCTAGACCCTGGCTACTTCAAGGACACATTAGAACTCACACTGGTAAGAACAAGCCTTACAATTGCAGTTTCCTGTTGCTAGAACATCGGGATGCTTTTTTACTATTTTTCTCCACAGGTGGAAAAACCAGCAGTGTTTCTTTGCTAACCTTGAAATGAATTTGCAGAATTTCAAATATATCATTAAAAGGCTAAATTCTGCCTCTTGGGGGGTGGGAGGGAGGGGAGTGTGGCAAGGTCTTATAACTGTGTGCCAGATACTGGTATAAATCAGCAGAGCTCCCTTGATAATTTTAGGGTGGTTTAGCCCATTTTCACTAGTTGAAGGTTTTGTTGTAAGGCTTTGGAAGTTGCTAACTTTGAGAACACTCCAGCTGACTCTGAAAACAAGCAGTGAAACAGAAAGGCAATGCATGAGAGGCTGCTTTCTGGCTGCTTAAGCAGCTGGCAAGTTTTGTACGCACTATCTCAAGTCCTTAAGAATTAGAAACATATTATCACCAAAGTTTGTTTGGGGTTTTTTGTTGTGGTGGGGTTTTTTTTTTTCTTCTCTGCTGAGGCAAAAAACTTGGTTTTGTGTATAGCACTGGATACAGTGCAATGTCTGTACAGCTGTTTGCTGCTTTTCAGTCAAAGCTCTTGTCTCCAGTCATCCACGCTGCACTAAGCAGGAAAAGTTCTATTAAAATATTAGAAAATGTTGGGAGGAGCTCAACCAAAAAGTGCTGCCTGCACCTGTAGATGCAAAAGGTGTCAGCAGCTTGTCTGCGGGGGCTGAACTTAGCAGCATATTCTGAAAAGACTGAGTTCTGCAACTACACTCAGCACTGCTGAAAGCTGTTGTATCTGTAGCCTGATTAACCTTTTGTTATTACATATCCTTTACTTTAACAAATCCTTTCTGTTTGCCACTTGTTTCTTAGGATAAATGTGAGGTTTACCTGTCCTAAACAAGTACTTATTCTTTAAGGCTTTACACTATTTCCCCTTGGTGTTTCCTTTTTAGGAGAGAAGCCGTTTTCCTGTCCTCACTGCAACAGGGCTTTTGCAGACAGATCCAATCTGAGGGCTCATCTGCAGACCCACTCGGACGTGAAGAAATACCAGTGCAAAAATTGCTCCAAAACTTTCTCCAGAATGTCTCTTCTGCACAAACACGAGGAATCTGGCTGCTGTGTAGCACACTGAGTCATGCAGTCAATGTTTACCTGGACTCCATGCATTTCTCCACTCCTGTTCCAAATGATAAGTGGAAATCCAAAGGCGTTTTCTCAACTACTTTTCAGCCAAAAAAAAAAAAAAAGCCAAAACACCACCAAACAAGCAAACAAACAAATAGTGGAAGAACTTAGAATGTCAGTAGAAACGAGCTTTAAGTAGTTTCTGTTCAGTAACACATTCACGTGCTTGAGTGTGGATTCTGAAATACAGGGAAAGACACCACGTGTGACATTTCAAGTAGATCTAAAGGAAGAAGCATTATCAGCTTTCTTTATAGATGAAGCCAAATGTAGGTTGTCTTTTCTTGCTTAGAAAAGGCTGCAAAGTTGACAATACATTCCTGCCAAGCCATTTCAACCAAAGAAACAGTATTTTAAGTGGAACTTTAAATAAAATACTACCCAAGTGAATTTTGCTAGACACCATTTATCTCAGGTGCCTTAAAAAGTATTCCGAGTTTACCTTAGTAAATGTTTAATATTATTCATTGCTGTGTTTTTTATTTTATTTTATTAGAAGCCAAGGCCTTAATTAATGATCTGAAATACTTTAAAACTGCATCATTAAGAGAAGAAAATTAAAAAGTAAGAGAATGTATGAGAAGTTGAAAGCCACAGATTAACAGCATGTGCCTTTTTAGAATAAACAGAAAAAAAACAAAAAAAAAAAAAAAAGAAAAAAGACTGTAGCCTCAAACATTCCTGGTGCATGCTTGACCATCTTTTAATATGGAATAGTTCCTCTAAACTTTAGTGTTTTTAAAAAAAAAAAAAAAACGGGAATAAGTGCAAGAGAGGGGGTTCATGGGAGTTTGACAATTATTTTTTTTTTAAATGCACAAAGGAAATGCAATATTTTCAGCATTACCCCTCCAAGTGCCTTTTTTTATTGATGATTTTGTAAAGTATGTAGACATAATGTAAATATTTTTATTTTTATATGATTGAATGTGTTATGAATGAAAGTGAATTGTTGCCTATAGCAGCATCTATAGATAACTTGAAGAAAGTGTGAAGTGAAATTTATGTTGTTTTCTAGCCACTTTTTTACAATAAACATTTTTAAGTAAGATTTCTGTTGTTTGTTCTAATTAAAGAAAACAACTGTATCTGGTTTATCAAGGCTTTGGAGCATAGAAAAAGTGTATCTACGTGACTAGGCAAAGAGAAATGTGAATTTCAGACACAAATCCTTGGTTCACAAGTACTGAACATTAGAAAGAAGTCTACCCATTGCATTTTGAAATATTTAAAAGCATACAGAACACTTTTCTAGAGCCACTGCTTTAAGACACTGTTGATTTCTGCTACTTAAACAGTGTGAAATATATTTTATCAAACCATTTAGAAGAGACTTCTTTCTTGCATTTTAACAGTTGAAAGGATGCTATTAGAGCAGCCTTATTAGAATAAATTTTCTGAAGATGGCAGTAGGAAGTCAGGGCCTGATCCAAAGTTCATTAAAGTCATTAAAGCCCAGGAGCTCAGTAACTTTTGTATGATGCTCTTTTAAAGTAGTAGTTGAGTCACAGTGTGATATCCTTTATATGGCCATTTCAGAAAGATTAAAGATATTTGTATTAAAGTATTTTACATACCAGAACTGTCAAGTGAATGTATTATGACTGTATATCAGCTAATATATCACAGGAATCATTATTCAGTAATAAAAAGTAGAAATATTTTGCTTCAGATGATTTGACTAAGGACTCCAAGATCTTAACTATATAAAAGCATTACGACATCAACAAGTCATGTCTCATCATTACTGACTGGTGCAAAACAACATTATTTTCAACTTTTAACCAAGTACAAAGCTAGAAAACAGATAAGCACTAGCAGACTAGACTGCTGTGTCTACATTAGAGTACCAGCAGAAGCAAGTAATAGGGAAAACAAAATTCCAACAATTTAACAAGAATGTTACTGGGGGATAAACACAAGGTGCAAATTTGATGAAAAAGAGTGGATTTCAGCAAAATAATGTAACGGACTGTGCATGCCTTAACTCTTCTCCAGCTGAGTCCTGCAGAGGAGTGCTTAGCAGGACTGCACTGGAGAAACATAGGCAGTAGGTGCACGACAGAAGTTTTGCACCTTTTCTCCCTGGGAAGCACAATACTGAAAAAGGATCTACTCAAAGGAAGCTCTTCATATTCTCCAAGCACCTTCTGACATAATCTCAAGGTTATAACAACGACTCCCTAGGACCAGCTACATTTTTTTTTCAGGAAATAGCTAGTGAGTTTGAGAAAGATAGGGTTAGTGGGAACTTGTGAGGTGACATTTCAGAATGAACACGTGAAGGCATCAAATACCCTTGAAAAATTTCATGTGGTTACTCTATTGATTTGCACTTCCATGTCATTCGCTTTGAAGTTCTTAGGCTCCAGCAGCTCTTTGTGCAGCTTTCTCTTCCCAGAGCAAAGTTTAGCAGAGTATGAGTAAAGCTCTGGCAGTCAACAGCTATTTGTACTGTCAAAGTTCTAGGTTTGCTCTCCTGTGTCATATCACAAAGGCTTTTCCATTGTTTTAATTCACACTTTAAATTCTCGACGCCCATGGTAAATGAAATAGTGTAAGAGCTTGACTTCTTGAATGAGTGCAAATGCTGCTGTTGTCCTGAAGGGAAATCAGATGAAAACTTCATCAAAATACAGTATGCTAAACCAAACACAAGTGGAACTGGTCTGATTTGGAGATGACAATTAAGATATGCTACTTTGCATGCCTGTAACACCTGTACTCGTAAAACACAAAGATGGGAAAGGCCAGAAGCTCTTCTGGCTTGTCTCTTTAATTGAAACAGAGTCCTCTATCACAGATCCCTAGTTCTCTGTCCAGTGGCTGCCTAAAATTCCCAGGCAGATGAATTTCTCTGCTTTTCCTGTGAGACTGCTTTCTATTTGCTGTCAGGACATTTCTCCAAAACATTTGCCGTTAATAGTTTTACCTTATTACTCTAGAAATGCCCTTCTGAACCTGCACAAGATATTTATCAATGTAAATTCAATTCTGTTCTGAGCTGCTACTGGATGACTCCTGTGACTTTCTCAAAACACGAGGGAAAATCTCCCTCCATGGTGAATCTTCTACCCATTGAATCTCTTTGACCATTGCTACACTCTCACAAGACATCCCTCATTCTATATCCAAATAACTTCTAAAATCTTCCTTAAGAAAACATGTTCCTCACACTCTGAATATCTTCATTGCTCTTTTCTGAGATCAATCACTTTTTTGCTTCTAATTTTTGACACCAGTGTTAAATGTAATTCTTTCAAGTGAAAGGGTAAGCTATCAAAAGGGCAGCCTCTCCTCTAAAGACACCTGCATGCTAGCAAGATAACTACAACATGATTCATACCTTTTTTTGATTCTTCACTAGTGAGTCGCTTAAAATCAGTAGATTTGGGGAAGAGACTTTTGTCCAGAGGTGACTCCAAATGTACACTTTTTTTTTGTTATATTATTGCCCATTATAGGCATGCCTATGAGGCTAAGTCTTTCTGGCAATTTACATTCACCTCCTGAGTGTATTTTCAGCGTACAGAGAAGAGCTGAACCACAGCACGTGTGCTGTTACCAGTCAAGTGTATGAGTTTCTCAAGGCTGAAGGCAATACTCCATTCACTTTGGTTTCCTCTTTTCCCTTGCTCCCGTTTGAGCGTGTTTTTCACCTCAGAGGCTGCAGAATGAGGTAATATGTGCATGAAATGAAGGCAGACCAAAGTACACATTTATGCTCAAACCACTGCAATTATCCTACCAACTAATGTGGAGTTCAAACTAATCATCTTATGCACTCATCAAAGGGTTAAAATAAGTGACTCTCAGATTAAGGTCCCATGAAATCTGTCTTCTGCATTTTACTCTATTATTTGGATTATTATAGTTCCTGTTATCATTAAGCAAGCTCAGGGCTTATTACTCTAAGCTCCATAAAATCATATAAAAGAGAAGCACCCTAAAGATCCCGTAATTTCAATTAAAAAAAAAGGAAAGACAATGGGAAACCTGGTAATTTAATTCTGATGTCTTGTGCTACAGCTTATTTTCCCTGCCACAAAAGCAAATCAATATTTTATCTTAAAATATATTTTTACTTTTGGATAAGAATTTTTCAATGCTGAGCATCACTTCTTTAGAAATATTGGTGTTTACTAGCTGTCCTGGATATTTGGTTTTGTCTCTTTAAAGCAGGTGTTTTAACAGTTAAAATATACAATTTCTAATTCTGGTTTGCAGAATTATAAAGAGTGGAATGTGAAATGCACGCTCAAACCTTTGTACATTGTAATATCAAATGAAGGCTGCAAGAAATAAGAACAGGTTTGAGTGTAAGTGAAATCCCAGAGTCATAAAAGGTGGGAAGGCACCTCTGGAGTTTAGATAGTCCAGCCTCTCTGCTAAAAGCAGGATCAGTGGAGTAGTTTACTCAAGACCGTGTCCAGTTGGGTTTTGAATATCTCCAAGAAAAGAGGCTCCACAACCTCTCTGGGCAACCTGTTTCTATGTTCACTCACCTCTGCAGTAAAAAAAAACCCACCTAATTTCTTACATTTAAATGGAATTTCCTGTATTTCAGATGGTGCATGCTGCCTCTTGTCCAGTCACTGGACATCACTAAGAGTCTGCCTGTCTTCTTTACTCCCTCTCATCAGGTATTTATACGCATTGGTAAGCTCACCCTTGAGTTTTTCCTTCTTGAGCTTTCTCAGTTCCTTCCATATGAGAGATGCTCCAATCTTGGCCCTTCACTGGACCCTCTCCAGTATTGCCTCATCCTCCTTGTACTGATGAAACCAGAACTGGACCCAGTATTGCAGATGAGTTTTGCCACTGACGTGTAGAGGTAGAAACACTACTCAGTTTCTGATGGGATGCTGACAGAATGTCTAGAGGTTGTGAAGGCTATATGAGCTGTAACACCAAAGTACAAACAAAAATGATGTTTGTGTGCTTTGTCTCACCCAAAATTTTAATTCCAATCTCTACAAAGTCATCAGAAACTTTGAAGGGTGTGGAGGACAGGACTGTGCTTTTCTGTGAGAGCAGGAGTTGCCCTGTGGTGTTGCAGAGGGCAGCATTAGGGTGCCTCAGGTGAGTACATGCCATGGGTTTCTTAAAGAGGTGCACATCTTGCTTCAGATGTACAAAAAAGTAAGTGCTCCTTCACATCCTTCCTTCTTTTATTTTCCCCAGGTCTTTGTAAGACAGAAGTTGCTACAAAATGGAACAGTTACTGTCTGTTACATCTCCCTCCTCTCTCCCTCTTGCCTGTGCGTTGAATACAACCTATCTCCTATCTTCTTCCTTTCTGCTGTATATGCACCACCAGAAGTTTCTCCAGTGTGTACGCTAAGTAACCAGGAGGTGGCTGAAGATCTCAGTTCGGCAGTCATTGCTAAAAGGGAATAAATGCCCTTTTAAATTTGTCGTTTATGTAAGCATATTTTAACACCTTTGTCAAAATAAGACACAAACCCCAGCAATCACATGTAGGCCAGTTCAAATTCACATGTCCTTCATCAATTTTAGTAGCCTGAACCCTATAAGCTCAGAAAAGCAACAGAAGTACATGCAGACATTCACGTGGTCTCTTCACACAGGTAGATGTGCAGTTGACCAGCCTGCACATCCAAACATGCGAATCCTTCCACTGTAACTCTAATTAGGGGGATTTGCTTCAGAAAAAGACCACAGAGAGATACCTCATTTTGTTTCTAGAGCCATCTGTCCTGGTTTTGGTTGGGATTGAGTTAATTTTCTTCCTAGCATCTGGTACAGTGCTGTGTTTTGCATTCAGTGTGAGAATAATGTTGATGACACACTGATGTTTTAGTTGTTGCTAAGGAGCACTTATCCTAACTGAAGGATTTTTCAGTTTCCCATGCTCTGCCAGGGAGCAGGTGCACAAGAAGCTGGGCAGGGAGCATGGCCAGTACAGCTGAGCCCAACTATCCAGAGGGATATTCCATACCAGAGAACATCATGTATATAGAACATCAGTATATAGAATGGGGAGCATAGGTGAGTTGACTGGGAGGAGCAGGTTGCTGCTTGGACATCAGTGAGAAGTTGCATTCTGACTAAATTGTATTTTTTTGTTTGGTTGTTTGGTTTTTTTTCCTTTAGATATTCTGGACCAGAATACTTTCCTAGAAGTTTAGCTTTATATTAGTTATACTATAAAGCAGAGGTTTTTGCTAGCTGAAGATTACAGAGAGCCATTTCTCACTTTCCTGTCTCTACTCTCCTCAACTCCCATGTTTAGCCCCTTTTTGTTATTGCTTTCTCTGCCTTATCGCCTCCTTCCAAGATGTGGCTGACAATGGATCAAAGTCAAAGAATCATGAGTCTTCCAATACTTAATAGATATGGGCATTGCCACGTCCTCCAGCCAGTCCTAGACCTGAGTCTGAACAACAAACTCATGTTATGTATTCGGCCATCAAATGTCAGTGGCTCCCAACCATTCACCTTTTTATCTCTTCTTCAAAGGCATGACGTGGAAACACAGGAGCTTGGTCTAACAAATCCCTCACAGAGAAGTGCCTGTGTCTCACAGAGTCCTGTGGGTTCCCACTGAACAGCAGAGTACGAAGTCACAGACATCTGCTAAGTCACTAATAAGAAGCAGCTAAAGTATAAAGTTGCACTACAATTAGCTCAGATTTTGAACACGTCCCTAAACCAAAGTAAATTCCTTTGAATGTAACCTGCCCTCTCATGTGGGCTGGCAGATCATCCACAGCTGACAATGAATAAAGAGTTAGAAGGATGAAAACTGACAGTTATTAAGTAACTCCAGCAAAAATTGATTGAATAACAATCAACAACTTAAAGTAATAATATTCAGTATAAAGGACTAATAAAAATCCTCCCCCCTGTAAAAGATACATCATACTTAGCATTAAATCATTAATTTTTAACATCTTTTAATGTTATAAAAAGGTATTTTGGAAGACAGCTCTCCAAGATTTATAGCAAAGCATTCACTATTCATCTGTCATACATGAAACTGGGCCAGGTTGCTATGTCCTGGGGAAATTAAAAAAAGAATCTTGTGACTTGTGATGGACACTTCGGTGGTGTTTGTGAAACAGCTTGGCATCTCAGTCCAGATCCTAACTAGTTCTGACTGGACAAGGCCCACACTCAAAAACAGTCAGGATTTTTTTGTCAGCCCTGACTTCCCACCAGAAAATCACTTTTTTTTGGAAAATGGCTTTCAGGCTCTAGGTAGTTTCAAGAAATTGCTCTACTCCTTTTCTCTGTCCCTACTTTTCCCACTATTGGCAGATATAAATAGTTGCTCTAAATTATTTTTTTTCTTCCCTGCATCCTCTCCTCACAGGTTAAAAAATCATCACTGTAGGTTCTGGTTTTGTGGTCACAGCAGAGAGCCATGACTGACTGAGGGCTGCCTCCAAGTATTTGAACCCAAATGCTCTCTCTGTCCACAGAGATCATCAGCGTGTCACACTGACAGGACAATGTGGGTTCTGGGAATAAAGAGAAGAAAAAGAGATGTCCTAAGAACTGGTGAAATGTCAGCCTTCATAGTAAGGCATGGTAGTTAGTAGATGTTTACAAGCAGTAAATATCAATTACAGATTACCTTCCAGGTCAGGCTTCTGTAACAGGAGAAACACAGAAGTTCACCACTGTTTAGCTTTGAGAAGAAATTCTGACTCCAGCTAAGTCAGTGGCTGATAAATCAGGTATGTCTGATTACTGTTCTTACTGCCACAAAATATAGCAAAAACTAAGGATGTAGTAGGGTTTTTTTTAATTACATATATATAAACTATGAATAACAGGAATATCTGAAGTCATGAGAACTGTGTATGGTTTTATATGTATATATACGTATATATATGTAAAAATGTGTAAAATTAAATATACAGAATTAAAATTGGGAAAATAGTTTAAGAAATGACCCTGCTAAAGTGCTGGGATTTTTAAATAAAAATCAAAAGCTTTTAACTAAGAATGTTTCCATTGTTCATCAGCTTTTAAAACCAGGAATATCCTTTTTTTTTTTTTTTCTTTATTAAAAAAAAGAATTTTTTTTTAATTTTTTAAGAAAAAAAAAAAAAAAAAAAAGAAGAGAGAAAGAAGAGTATTCTTCCTTTTTACCAAACTTAGATTGCAGAAGGCACTGAAAGGAACTGAGTTATTTTGAAAATCATGGTAGCATGCTCCTAATGTTTTCATGTCCATGTCTGGCATTCTGGAGGTGAAAATTCTCCTCTGTAGAGGATATTCTGGGATTGTCCCATACAGTGATTTGCCACTGTCAGAAGCAGTACTTCAAATCTCTATGGACATTTGCTCACAGAAATGGCAATTTTCGCTCCTCTTACTCCCATGTACTACACCACATGCATTATGTGTTACTACGTTAGGAAGGAAGCAGAGCCAGAACTCCATAATCCTAGGTGTTTTGTCCTTCCTGAAACACTGACCTATTTGGAGCAATATGGGACCTTTCTTCTAGTAAACCTTTTTTCTTGCTGTATCATCACGCAGGCTGGAGAGGAATCAGAACGTTCTGTGATGAGCTCTTGCCTTTTCCTGTGTTGCTACAGTTTGTAAGTCAGATTGCTGTGCTAACAATAATGAGGTTGTAATTCTGAGTTTCTGTGGTAAGTTTTTGGGTTTTTTTAACATCTTTCTCTACGCTTTTTGTTATGCACTAGTGGAAAGAATGCACAATATTGACTTATTATTTAGGCCAAGTTCAAATGATTTTTGAAAATATAATTCCTCGCAGATTTTTGGATAATCACAGACACGATATTAAATGTGGCCTCCTGTATATTTGAGAAGCTTTTTCTATTCATCTTCAGTAAACACCTCTCCATCTGTTTATTTCTCCTATTTAAAAGAAAAACTAAAAGTTTCATGAGAGGTCTCTTGGATGCAACTTGAAATTATGGATCTTCTCTTTCTGCTTTTAGATGATGTGCTCAAAATGGGAAAAGCTGTGTCTACAATGCTTGCTGCTGCATGCTGGCACTGTGAGAAGTGTCACATAAGAAAATAAATGCCTGTTTGCATCTTAGGTCACTAATGGAAAGGAAAGATCTGTTCTGGGGCATTCACAAAAACAAAAATATGTTGGAATCTGTGTGTGATTTTGGTCCCCCGCTGCAAACAGGAAATAGCTTTTAGGTTCTCTAGTCCAGATAATCTTCTCTTACTCTCATTACTTTGTTCCTAAACATAAAGGAAGTTGTTTTCTGAAAAAGATCTTAGAATCTGGCATAGTACTGTTTTTTAGGGGCCCATAACTAAAATCTGCCTACCTAGATGAACACCCTAGCTCAGTATCCATGAAATCCCTCATTTTGAAAGGAGGAAGTAATATGGTGAAGAGGTGTCAGGCAAAGCCAAACGATGTGTTTGTATTGCTCCTTCACTGGTAGATTATGACCAAGTCCAACTGTCTAAAGAGCACGACTGTCTTCTCGCTTGAAACAGAGCCACTCTTGTGAATGTTAAGATTCACTATGCTGGAAGAAGTTGTCCTTTAGCTTGATTCTCATTTTCTTTAATACTGATACTGGTGTTTAACATGTTGACAGAAGCCACCATGCTCTGCCCTGGTGCAGCTGGGAAGAAAGCAAGAGAGTACTTCACTCAGGTACCCACAGATGAGCATTCCCTCCAGGAGATTTTGCTGATGTAACTGTGCAGCAAACTCTTCTAGCATATACACAATTCGTACTGACAAAATGTGCTTTGCCAGCAGTGCTTCCCCTGGTTGCTCAAGCACAACAGCAACTTGCAAGCCAATGTAACTAACAACTACACTTGAGCTTTTGTTAGTATAGAAGTGCTGCAAGTTAAAAAAAAGAGTAAAAACACTCAGAACAACAGTGCTATGCTCTTGGCCAACGTGCCTGACACAAACTTGATGTGACTCTCAGCAAAGTGCAGCTTACACACCTATTGGCTCCCAGGATTGTGCCTAAAGCATAGCCCAGACATTAATGCTTAAATGACAGGATTTTGAGGTGACTTGTGATGGGAGTTAGGGGTGGGAAAATGCGTTCTTGGTGGCAGAAGAAGAGCTGGAAACAGTCCTTCTCACAGTGAGACTACAGCAAATATGCTAGAGTTAATCTATTTGCTTTCACTTTATTTTCTCCTTGCCTGTTTTTAGTGAGGATGAATAATGTCCATGTCTTGTAACACCTCGGTAATAGTTCAGCAGGATGGCTGTGACCTTTCCTGGTTGGACTGGACTGATTAGCTGCAGATTTCAATGTATGAAACTCAGTTGACAAGCCAGGCTTGCAGCATCTGTACTGCTGCAGTTTCTGTTGAATGCAAACTGATCATTTGTGTTGCTCTCTGAGGGAGACACTAGATAAATGGGTGGAAATGGAAAATTGAAATGAAATGCATTTCTTTAATTACTCCTTCCAGTTTACTTTTTGCAAGTAGCTACACATGCATGGACCATTCTGAACTGGGAGTGTTGCATTTTGGTTTCAGCCATTTGAACTTCTCATCTGCTTATTGCCAAGGATGAACCTTTCCAGGTGATCTAAAATGTAGACTCCTTAACTGATGTGAATGGCAGCCTTCCTGTTTTAAATTCCAAGTTGTAAAAAGAGACTTGCATTGTCAATCAGCCAGCAAATGGTGCTGCACTGGCCTTTCTAGAAAAACAAACAATGGGTAATAAATGACTTTATGGTAGGATTGAATTTAAAACAAAAAATCCTTATCAGTGCAATATGTTTTCTGGTCCACTAAAACTCTTCTGTTTTAATCTGTTCCAGCAATGTTACAGTTCCCATTTTCCTAATTAAAACAAGTCCTTCTAAACATATATATATGTATACATACAAATGTGAGTATGTATATACAAATGTATACATGGAACAGTTTCTCCTCTTAGGCAGATAGAGTAAAATAACACTCTAAATGATCCTTTACTTTTTTGAGCAGCATTATTAATATGTGGCATATTCTCACCCTCCTCTGTATTCCAGAATCTCAATTTTCATTAAAAAAACTACAGTGTGTCTCTTGTTCCTATAGTTACCCAGAAAAAACAGAGCTTTGACAGTAATCAAGTGTAACCAATACACTTCTAGTCACCTTCAAGCAGCCAAATAACGTTCTGCAAAGGTGGACAAGTCTCAGAGATATGCAGCTCAGGGCAGTATGTTGGCACTGCTCTGCTCAGAAAGGTTTCAGTGGGAACAGTCCTCATTGAGATGATAAAAGTCAGCAGAAGAACCACTTCTCAGGCTGACCAAAGCATGGACGGAAAGTGTGGGAGAACACCACAGTGAAGATCTTCGCTATTTATTGAGTGGCGTTTTACTTTGGTGTTGCAAGCAGCAGGAGTCAAAGCAAAAAGAAGACAAAATGAACTGCTTAGCAGCTTAGCTTCTAAAAACAGAGTGCGGGAGTTCCACTGCATCCCAGGGGCCTTTCAAAGTTAACAGGTACACCTAAAACCCAAGAATACATGGAGCTTCTTGGATCTTACTCAATTACACTTGAAAAAATACAGAAAAATTCTGCTAGAAGCAGTGTCTCCTAGGAAGATTTCTGAGATTCTCAACACTGGAAAAATAATATTGTTTCCACCTTCCCTTTTCACTCAATTCCCCCTTTTAAGCCACCTAAAATACATGGCACAATGAACCAGACCATGGACTGGCTTCCAGAGCTGAGTAGCCAGTATGCTGCAGGCTAGGTAACAGACCTAAAGGGAATGGTCTCTATTAAACAGTTCTTCCTACAGATTTGAACATCTGTAAGGAGACTCAAGCACATAGTTTCCATACTAGTCAAGAAATCTTCTTCAGGCTTACGGAATACAAGAAGTTCGTGTTCTTTACTCAAACATTTCCCTGACTCTTTAATGGCAACACTTGAGTATAATGTTCCATGCACCTATGTTATGCTTTTTTCTCTAGCAGGAATTAAGTTGGGACATAATTGAGGTTTTGGGTTTGGATTTCTCCTGCACATTCAGCAATCTCATCAGAGTGAAATAGAGCCAGGTATCTTCCTGTGCACATGAATATTTCACTTATATGTGAAATCTGATGCATTCAGGAAACACTGGTCTTACCAGGTGTGAGCAATATAGCCGTGCAGAGCACTCACAGCATCACATCAGACCTGTTGCATAAATGCAAACTCTTGATCTGTGCCTGGGAAGTCACACGCATCTCCAAAGTTTCACATTTTTCTATACATTCAGAAACCTTCTGGAATATCAGGGAGAATACACTAATCCTACTCCTACACAAATGCTCTGAAAAAGGGAAATGGTGTATGAACCAGGCAGCGCAGCAGAGGATTTAACCTTTTAAGAGACATCAGTGTGAGAGATAAGACTCTGCCTACATATGCAAAGGATATACAGCACAACTCCAATCGTCCTTCACCCACGCCTCAGCCCAGGAGCTGCAGATTATAACCTTTCACCCTGTACTGCACACAATCAGTGTTCAGCTCCCAACGCAGAGCTAGTTTTATGCTGGAATTTTCAAAGTGCCTGGTTCCAGTGAATAGATGCAGTCTTCTCTTTTTTGGCTCCCCGCTAAGTAACGCCTGCAGAATATGTCAGACAAATGCTGGAAAGGTCAGGGGGCAATGGCTAACAGGAAGGCTGGTTCTCATGGCTCTATCCACAGGATAGGGTGGATGCATTTCCCAGTATGTCCCACAGTTCTGGTCTTTTGGAGCACATCTGGTTACATTCTCACTGCGTGTCAGGGCAAAAGATCGGTGAGCAACCTCACTTTCCTATGGAGGCAAGCTTGGGCTTACAGGCAAGGTACATTTCAGTAGGCCTTCTACCCTACACTAGGGGACAACCAAGATTATAGCACGTGAATTTGCTCCAGTCTAGTTGGAGTCATTATATCCCAAATTCTGTTAACATTATATATCCTTTCCATAGGCCAAAGGTCAAAAGCATTTCTGTCAAGAAAGAGCTTTCCTAAGGCAGTGTGGAAATGGTGCAGTTTGCAACATGCCCCACATTTGTTAAAGGAAAAGACCACAGGAGATCTTTGTGTGTCCTTACGGCTTGCCCTTCAGGCTGCTCCGTTCCACAAGTGACTGTCACACAGCAACTCTTATGTGGAAAACTCACAGGAGAGCAAAGCTGAACAGAATCGTATCTGGTGGCTCAATGGCAAAAGCTTTACACCTCTGTACAGCTATTTTTAAAAGGGGCAGGGTTTCAGAAGCTTTCAGGAAATAAACACACTTAGATGCTGCCCTATTTAAAATCTGCCCTGGCGCATACTGAATTGAGTAGCAAGTTTGGAAACCACCATCAAGGAGGTTGTGCTATAAATTCAGGTTTAAACACCCATCAGGTAGAATACAGGCTTAAATCCATCTCCCTGGCCCGTGCCTAGACTGCTCTGCTATGAGTCACAGTCCATCCTCCTCTCCTTTTTACACCTGGATACCTTGCAGACTGGTGGTTAGACCACTTGGAGGTGGAAAACTGGTTCAAATCCTCCCAGGTGGGGTGATGCCTAAACCAGGAAGTTCCTGGGGCTAACCAGACATGTATGCTCACAGCAGTGCATGAATCAGCACAAGAGAATGATTTTTTTCCTAAAGTCCTGCAAAAGTTGCCATATACCTTCTTACCTTTTATTGCAGGCAGCTCCAAAGATATACTTTAAATGTATTAAACAGATTATATTATACATATATATTAAACACAAACCTGTGAGAGTGGTCAAACACTGAAACTGGCACAGGTTGCTCAAAGAGGCTATGGAGTCTCCATCCTTAGAGATACTCAAAACCCAACAAGATACAGTCCCAGGCAACCTACTCTAGCCTGCCATGCTTGAGCAGGGGGGTTGAATGAGACAGTCTCCAGGTATGACTTCCAACCACATGAATTCTGTGATTTGATGGTTAATAGAAATGAAACAGAAAAGAAAAAAGAAAAAAAGTTTTTTTATATTTTCATATGAAAGCCCTAGAGAAAAATTAAATTATTTTGGAACAGATTAATGAAATATATTTGTTGTTTTAGCCATGGAACTGCAAATTCAGTTATGGTCTTAATTCCAGTTACAGAACCCTCCTAAATTCTGGCCTTGTTTCCACTCCGTTGAGATACAACAGCATTGATGGATGTGTGTGGTACCAGTGTGACTGGGATGTGAAATCATGTGCTTTCCCCTCACATGAAGAGGCATTTCAGCAATGATTAATCACGTATTTTCTCCTTTGGCAGCTATTCACAGAGGTTTTCATTTGCAAGGCATGATTTCTTTTTATTGTCATCATGGTGAAGTCCCTAATAACTGACATTTAGTGAGTGAACTAGGTGCAGATTTGTCTGAGATCTGTAGGAGATGGGCTAATTTCATGTATTATCCACCCAGCTTCAAGAAATCTCAAAAATAAAAGTCTTACAACTGAGATTTATTGAAGTTGCTTAAAGTCCTGAATTGTTTTCCCTTGAAGCACTTAGTTCAGTAGATCTTTATCAATCTATACCTGTACATACATGAAGATCCCCACGCAAGGACACATGTTTACAACAAATTGCTGAGACACTCCACATCTGAGGTTGTTTCTGCATATTCATGAGTACACCTAAGGGCTGAAATATCTTTTCTGCATGACAGATTTTGCCCTAATAATTTGTACAGTATATCATTCAAAAGAAGTAACAACTTCTGGACAGACATTTCTGAAACATACTTTCATGGTTCCCTGAAGTGTTCCTGGTGTATTTAATTAAAACAGACACTATTTTATTGTGGTGAAACGAATGATAAAATCTTAGAGAATCTTTCATGAGAAGTATTTCATAAGAAGACTGAAAATATCACAAACTATTACATTTTCTTTCTATTATCATTGCCACGTGTCTTAACTCCAGACCCTCCAGAGCCTTGAAAAATCATAATATCAGGTAAAATTACTAACCAAGCATTGGGAATAGACAGTAAGTTGGATGTTGAAATACAGGCTCCCATTATTAAAAATACATTCCCATGTCTTATTTATTCAGGATTGTGATTTCTTTATGGCAAAAACCTGTTAAAGTGGTGGATGAAGTTTCTTATTCTGATAAGTTAGGCAAATTCACCATTCATTTGATTTTAATTTGGTACACAATCTATTTAAACCTGTTGCAGTGGAGCAGCATGTTTGTTTCCAAGCAGTAAAAAGTCCCAGATCCTTCATTTATCAATTTACAGATTTGCCATTTGTACCATTTGCTTCATTGGATCTTTCCTCTCCTAAAGAGAGCTTCATCAACCAAAGTGGAAATTATTTGCCATCAAAATGAATTTCAGTATTTACAATTAATTATACCTTATTCTTGCCAGGGCACCCAAAGCACAGATGCTGTGTACTGTCATTGCTGATCATCTCTAAAACATGAGATGCCAAACATACATATTTATTTAAACAGCGTATTCAGTTAAACTAATAAAATGACATTGACTTTATCAATATCACTTATTCCCCTAGTCTGAAGAATGAAAAGAAGGTATTCTTACTTGGTATTTTATTGATGGCAGTGAAAAGATAAATCATGTATTTCCTCGTACTTACCCTCCTTCTGGAGTGATTTTCACAGCCCAGTTCGTTCTTTCTCTACCATCTTTCCTGGTATGAACTCCAAAGTTGGCAAATAGGCTGCAGCAGATCCTAGAAGATGAAGTAGTGTTTTAGATGCAGCTCAGTGTAAGAGTACCTCTGGACACATATATATTTATTGCCTCTGTGTATGTCATGCAGGGTTTAATTGTCAAGTGTGCAAGAGAAGCAAACGTGTAGTTCAAGCAGGTAAATCTAACTGACAAAGGCTAGTCCTCATTTTCCTCTGAAGCTCTGTTTCATGTTCTGAGCTTCCAAATAAAAAGATTTCCAGGCTCTTAAAAAGATAATTACTAAGCTCTTAAAATTATTTTCTTAATTATTTTACTTTTAAATGGAGTCATGCATGACTTTTATTCATTAGCACCAGGCTCTTAAAAAGATCATTACTAAGCTCCTAAATTTTTATTTTTTTTTTTTTTAATGAAGTCCTGCATGCCCTTTATTCATTAGCACCTGTAACAATAAGTGCACATTCACAGTGGCCACAGCTTAGCAAAGCTGGTTAAGCAAGTGTGTGTTTAACTTTCTGCTAGTGTTCAAATCACTGCAATGCAAAATGTACCAGATTCACAGTAGGCTGAGAGTTGGGTTTTGTTCCACTTCTGATGCCCAGACACAGGGCTAGCTACAGCCATAATGTCAACAGCTGATGCTGACCACAGTCAGTACTCGCCATGGCAAGGCTTTCCCAGTGTTCATGTCATGTAAAGTCGTGCTAGAGGAATAAGGATGATGAGGAAAACTTCACTCCTTGGATTCATCCTTTCCCTGGGATGTCAGTTCCCAAAAGGTGACGCTCCAGAGCTTCTCAGGTGAAAATGCTTTTTGATCAGAAAAAGTTGGTTGCAGAATTTGTCATATTCAATATTTTCTTGTAACCTTCTATTGCTGAAGAAGGAAAAATAGTTCCTACTAATAAAATGATTAAAAAATAAACCTCTGATATATACATTTTCTTTCATTCCAATTCATCCCAACGTGTTTTGCAAATTTAAATAGCCTGACATTTATATCAAACTTAAGAGGTCATTAGAGCCAGTTCTACAGAGCAAGGCATCAGAGTTTAGAGTCCCACTGATCATTTCTGTCTCTCAAGAATAGGCTCTGGATGAATTAGCACCACTATTAATCATAATAATACATCTACATCTTGATTCTGAGATTCTTGAGATGTTTTCCAGAAACTGCAAATTGGCATGATACTAGCCAAAAAAACATTAAAGCATAGATCTTAACTCTCCAGTGAATCCTTCGGAAACTGAATAGCTCTCACAGCGTAATATTTCTGACAGGAAATATACACTTGAGATGTTTTAAGCCTGAAATGTCACATACACAACAGAGCTTAAGCCTGAGAATAGCCTCCCCTGTTTCCGAGATCATAACACTAGTATTATAATTAAGAGGATGAAATGCCACTTCCTTTCTTCCCATACCCCTCTCCAAATGAAATGTGAGTCACTTCATGAGTTCCTTCTAAGCCTAATGGAACAGTTTTGGCCTGTCCTGGACAACCCTCCTGCCCAATTCCCTCACACACACACAGTCACACAGGTTCTTTCTGCTAGCTTGGGTTTCATATCCGCCTCTGCCCAATCGCTTGTGGCAGGCTGCAGTGGTAAAGCAAACGCTTTGCTGCTGTTTTTCCCCTTAGAATTACAGATCGCTGAAGAAGTAGCTTAAAACATTTCCACTAGAGAAAAATGTGATGAAATTGTTAAAGGTTCAGCAGCCCTGAAACACTAGTAGGCTATTGGCATGAGGATTATTCCCAGACACGATCTTTCCCTTGGAACCTGCAGTCGGAGTTTGCAATATTTGTTCGCTTCATGCCTCCTTGGCGGAGTCTGTCTCTCTGGCTGATTTTCTTCCTTTCTTTATCTGAAGCTGGCATTTTTTCCACTCTCAATAATTAAGCTGTCTCGATGTTAGAGACATGCCTATTTTATCACATGTATGTCTCGTACACAGTTGAAAAAGGAGATCTCCAAGGGAGAAGGCGGCTGGCGTCTCTGCTGTTGAAACGGTTTCAATCTGGCCTGAATACTTTGCCTGCAGTGCTGCAACCCACAAGGGGGTCTTAACCTCTGAAACCTGCTGACTCAAGAGTAATTGGCCAGCATGATGCCACTGTGACCATCAAGTGGAACAAATAAAATTACCCACCATTTCAGTGCCGTGATTGTCCTCTCCCACTGCGTGATTCCATGAATCCCCCGGAGGACTGACGTGCTTATAATAAACAAATTGTTTTCTGGGCTCCTTTTCCATTGCCTGTAGGGGAGTTAGAAGAAGACAGAACCAAGCTGTGTTAACTATATTTAGTGGTCTTTTTTCCTTTTTTTTTTTTTTTTTCCCTTAAATTGCATCAGCTGGTGTGGATGACTAGATACATTATGATCTTTTAAAACTATATCCTCAAGGAACAAACAAGTAGAGAGAACACCATCTCTACAAGGAAAATCAAGTTTACACGGCAGTAGAAAATTATAAAGCTAAAGGATTCAAGAGAATTACACGTATCCAAGTCGGATGACTTAATTCCTTTTCCTGAGCAAGACAGCTTAAAAGCAGGGATTCTCTTACTCTATACACAATTTTGTAATCTGTTTGCACAAAAGCAAGCTGTTTACACTACGAGACATGGCTATAGAAAGGTCATTGCCAAAACTTACTATCTTCTGCAACAGTACAAAACCAGAACATCTCCCATGCTGGCAGTGGGGTTTTTTCAGAATACACATCACTGTAACTGAGAACTAAATTTGGCTTTGCCCCCCTGTCTGAAAGAAATTCACTAAAGATCAGAGGGGGAGAGCTAGAGGGAGGGTGGGCTAGAGGGGAAGCAGGTAGATCTTGCTGTCTCAGTTTTCCTTCTTTATGATCAGAAAACAGCACCCCAATATCTGGATTCATGCAGAGGAGATACCATGGCCTGGTAAACACATCACCAGGACAAGTAGTGTGAAACTTTATTTGAGTGTTTTCAGTAACTGCCTGAGCTGATAATGGCCCTAATGTGACCACAATTGACTGCAGAAATGCAGATTTAGTCCCAGTCCCATAAAGTTTGGTACTAACACGGTGTGAAACTGCAGTTGTTTTGAGTTTTCAGCCATCATTTGAACAAGAGCAAAACTTGGAGGATGCAGATGTACGTGACCAGCTCTTTGGGAAACCAGGTAGAGGAGCCCGATGACTTTTGCAGAATCAAATCACAACGAAGAGTAAATTGATGAGACGCAGAAGTACAGTGAGCTACCTTGCCGTGACTAAAAATAACCATCTTAAACAACTCTTGATGGATTTCTAAAAACAGAGTCGTCCGTTTGTTGCCAGCTATGTCATTTAGATCCAATTCACTTAAATGTAGGCAGACTACTAAGCACATTGTTAAAACAAAGTCTTGAAAAGCCAAGGAAAACAAACACTTTCTTTTCCCTGCAGTTTTTTTTTTTCAGTAGTGATTTTTGATTACTTTATATCACTGCTAGATCCACTTCACTTAGCTTGTGAAGGTATTTTGAGTTACATGTTTTACACACATTTGCAGTCTTCCTTCTGAGTTTTGAAACCAACACAGTAAGAGTACTTAAAGAAACAGCAAGAGGGCGGATCTGGTTCTTTCCATCCAGGGTAATGGCTCAGCCTGAACAGACCTTTTAATCTGGAACAGTTCTTGTAAACTAGAAGGAGTCTGACCCCTGTTTCAAATTTAGCATGCGTCCTTCTATTCCTTTTATTTCCCAGCAGATAAGGGGTAGAAGCATTGTAGAATGCTTCTATCATATCATCACTGTAGAATGCTTCTATCATACACAAGTATCTTCCTTATCTACATACAGCTTCTTTCTCCCCAGCCCCCCTTTCACTGTTGCAAATCTTTCTGTGTCAAGCAAGAGATAGAATAAGAAAAGAGAAACTTGGATTTGGGACCCTAACACTACCAAGATGAGAAGTATATAACGGTTGTGCTTTTTACCAATCTGCTTCTCACATTTGCATTTTGTTACATTATTTCTCCTGGCTGTTCCAGATCCTCCCCTCAAGTGGTTTATAGTCACAGCTATAAAGCACATTTCTCTACACCTCTGCTCTAAGGGAATGACAAGAATTGACTAGTGGATCTCATCTTATACATGAATTAACCTTCTTGGCCTGTGTAACAGGGAAATCGTGGGATACAAGTATTCCTTTTTATAACTAAACCCCCAGAAAACTGATCTTTGTCACTGTGCGACATTTGCTTCACAGTGGAGGGCTCTCTGGGTTTTCAGGGATACGTCACCTTAAGGAAAGGATTGCAGACCTCAGAGCTAGTATCCACCTGAGCATCACTACCAAAACTGTTCAGTGCCCAGGCATCTGTAACTTGCTGATGCAACCTATCACATCTTTCTGACACCATAGCATATAATTGCATATACAAATATAACGCATACGAATGCACTAACACCTCCTCCTTACGCAGCCCTGGGTGAAATTGGAAGCTGATCGAGAATCCAGAGCAGAGAAGATCTATTTCCTTTGCTCATAGGCCTTCGGTGTTGGTGTTGGCAGTCTTTGTGGAGTGGTACCTAGTTATATATTATTGAATAGAGGGCATCTTTTCTTTTTTTTTTCCTGTAGTTTTCTCTTAAAGTTGGTTGATTGTATTACCTCAGTCTTTTAATGAGCTTTGCTGATCCCGAGACCATTTGGCCAGGCTTAAGCAAGCTGCTCAGCAAGGAGATGCTTGAGCAGCAACAGCAGGAGGACACTGGCTCCTGCCACACCGAGTCCCTGAGCAGGCTGCTGGGAGCAGTCAGCTTGGACAGAGTCAGGTTTGCAGAAATCTGGGAAGAAGATATTTGCACAGTTGGATTTAATGCCCTAGGAACGATGGAAGGCTGTAGGCTTTAATAGGAAGAGAGAGAAAACAGATCACAAACATAAAGAATAATCTCTGGCAGATAACTCTGCTTCCCTGCGAAACATAATCCTCAAATATTCTGGCAGGAAGATAGATCATTATACCATAATGACAAGCATTAGTCGCAGGTCTCGGTTTTTCAAAGAAACTAAGTTTAAAAATAGACTTCCTAAACCTGAAGGCCTTGGAAGCTTGCACAGACATTTGGATTTGTCTGCAGCTCCTTGCTTTACTCCTACATTTTCCCATCTGCAAACAACTGCTGTAAATGACTGCATAAGACAGACCTGGACTTTATAGTTCTCAGTAAAGCAATATGTCACCTCTATTTATACTACTGTGATCTTATTAAAGAAGGAAATCCTGTCAGTAGTAATCTCTAATTCCTTCAGTTATCATAAATTAAAACTGCCCACTTCTCCCTTGCAACTGGATTCTTTTTCTTTTACATTACTGTGCGTACACGTGCTTTGTAAAGTCTTTGTTGTGTTTTGCAGTGAAACCCTAATGACAACTGACCACAGAAATTTTCTAAACGTTACTTACTAGTTACGGAGACATAAACTCACAAAAGCCTTGACTAACTCTTGCTGATAAACATATCCATGATGGAATTATTGGCTTAAGTCATAGGAAGTGTAGTTTTGTGTCTGTAACAGTCGAATGGCATCTGGAAGCTCTGAGGATCTTTGCACGGCCTTGCTACGGGGGTCTTTCTGAATCTGCCAATGTGAATGCAAACCTTCTGAGCCTATGCATCCCTTTTGGTGAGATGATGACAGTGTTTATACTCCCCCCACCTTCCTTCACCTTCCACCTTCGTGCCTTCAGTCACGAAGATGGGCAGAGTTTATTGCAGTTCCAGGTAGAGGATGTTAGGAGGCAATGATTGATATCGTATATATTTCACATTGCAAAATGGAACAAAACATTTTGGTTTTTTCATCATTTTCTGTATCCCACACTGAACTCCTGTTGGCTTTGTTAAGGTCAGCGGTGTTTGTTATATTTTTATAAGGCAGCCAAAGCAGCACTAATAACAAATACATTAATTCTGCCTTATTTGACTAGTCTAGATTCTCAAAGACTTTTTTTCAAACACAGGTAAGTCTTTATTAAAAATGGAAGAGGTTTATACTTTCTTTGGGGATACCATGCTGTAGATTCTAAGAGAGCAAAGTTGTTAAATGATGGGGATTTCTTGTACAGATTTCGTGGCCATAAAACATAAAGTTGATTCAGAAATTGCAGCCCAACAAAAGGCCTTTCTATATTTTGATGCACTCTGAATAGTTCTTATAATTCTATAGCGAACTTAAGACCAACAGAAAGGGACTGAAAGCCATAATGATTAATGTGACAAGAGAATGAGGAGGTCAACTAAAGGCATTGCCGTTGTCCACAGCCCTTGTCACAGCAAGTGAATTGTGGGTTAAATCCACTACAAAGCAAAATACATGCACTGAAAAGTCAGCCAGTGCGATGTGGGGGAAAAGGGCATTTTAATGCCAAATCGGCACATGGGTCTGATGCTGTGTGAGGACCATAAGCCCTGCAAGCACCTGGAAGCTGCTATTAGTGCCTCCATTCACCTGTCTCTAGGCATGGCCAGTCTCTGAATGTTTCAAAGGGATGCAAACAAATAAACAACCTAGCAGCCAAGGCATACATCAAGAGAGAAAAGGAAGTGGGAATTCCTTCCTAGCCAGTATAAATATCTTACAAAACAAATGATCAGCAAACAGAAATCACACATCCCCATAGGAATACCAATAAATCACCTACTTACAAGCTTTCACTTTTAAATCCTGAGTTGTGCTTTCTCTAAACATGAAAAACTATTCTCTTAGCAACGTTGTAGATTTTTGTAATCATCACCTGTTTGGAAAGCCATTCCAGGGTATTGGAAGATATGCTTAGAAAACTCTGAAATCCAGTCTCCAAGCTATGGGTATGGCATTAGGCAGCAGTGCAGCTTATGGCTAGAATAAAGCCTGTAAATAATTCATACCATTCGTCCAGCATCTTGAAACTGGAAGATGTGTGTAAGTTAAGAGCTCACAGTCCTCCCCCATGGCCTTTGGCTCCTTTGCGGCATTCATCCCCAGAATTCCCTGAGTGCATGGGAAAGGTGCTGCCAGGGGAACACAAAAACCTTGACTGAAGTGGTTACAGCCTTTTGGACCTGGGTGAATTTCAATTCCTATCTTGGACAGGTTCAGAAAATAGTCCAGACATTACTCAGCTCTGCTCCAGTGCGCTCTAGGGAGATAGGGCAGCGCGACTGCTTTACATCTTCCACTCTGGGCAGTTGTGAAGCCACCCAAGGTGATATGCACAAGTGTTATGTCATTGTTAGGAAGGTCAGTGTTACATCCATCTCATGTCTCTGCAATTTTTCTCCCAGGACCTTAATTCCTCACGTGTTTGGTTTTTTTGATTTGCTTTTTTTGTTGTATTGGGGTTTTGTTTGGTTTTGTTTTTCCACCATTTGTCTTGGACTTGTAAATGCTTTCATGTGGAATTAGTGGTACTGTAACAGTTTCTGTTATCACAGGGTTTTGGCGATAGCAGCAATTCTTGGCTAATAACACTTCAGTGAAACACTGATAGACAGCTGCTGTGACTGCAAACCCAGGATAATAGAAGTGCTATCATTTGAAAAATTACCATTGCAGAAATAATGATAGAATAGAGAGGCTGTCGAGGGGTCGACAGTCTCATCACGCTTTAATCACAAGGAGATTCTTGAAATGTTTCAGAATGACTGAAGAACCATAAGATATTTAACAGAAGGAATAATATTGATTAGACATTGCAAAATATGAAAAGGAAAACAAATGCTCTGTCTTCATACACAGGGAGAAATAAAGGATTTCCTTCCCTGTGGAACTTTTTAACAAGACCAGGACAAAACACATTTTAACTGGAGGCTATGTTTTGGGTTGTTGGGGACTCCAGGTCTAGAAAACACAACATGGTATCTAAGAAAACATTCTGTGGATACTATAAACAAAGATTAAATATGAATTAAACACACTTCTACTCAGCCAATGAGTGACCACGCTTTTTCTTAAGGCTGATGAGGATCTGGGAACTACTACTTAATACTGCCCGGTAATGAAGTACAAATCTCGCTGGGCGTATAAAGAGGAGAGCCTGACCATGAAGATCTAGAAAGATCACTTTCGACATGAAGTAGAGAGAGATTATGAGGAAAGGAGAGAGGGAGGCAGTGAGGAGTCTGACCAGTTACTCATCTCTAGCACCTGAACATCTCACTAATTCAGCTGCAGTGTTTTGCACATTTGGGATTGTTCAGAATGGTTAATTTGTCAGTATGAAGTCCCATGTTTTCAGTCAACTCTACTAGGGGCCTCTCAAAATGCAAACCCACTGACGGCCTTTTACCTAATGCATGAGGCCAAACCACCACGAAGATTTAAGAGGCTCACTCTGCTTATTTTAACTGCTATAAGACATGCTTTACAGAATATAAAGTGCCTTCAGTAACTGAAATGAAAGGCTGCTCTAGATTTTGATCCATTCATTCTGGTGCACTTGTTTCAACAGATAGGTCCTTTCCTCTATGAGGAATGCAGCCTGATCTTTTTCACATTCACCAGACAATAAAGTAATAAACTAAAATAAAGTCTGATACTGCAGTGTGATGAGAGCCTTCTGGGAGTGGAAGTGGCCTCCACCTCCTTTGTCTTACAGGGCTGGGTGCTTTATATAGCAGCCAGACGAATGGAGGCAATGTCACTGGAGGCAAGTCACACCTTTTGTCTGAGGGGGAAAAGAGACCATTGACATTATTTTCACAAGGATGATTTGGAAAATGCTTTCCTGTAAATTGGAAGGACCTTCAAAGCCTTACTTTCAAACACTGGTGTTCCTTACTCCGAAGGATATCTTGCAATTCACTAATAGCAATATTCTTGGTCATTTCCATATGAAATGTTCAGTGTAGTTGCTTGACCGTGCTGGAAATCTCAGGGCAGATGTGCATTTGAGATTAATTTATTCTGTTTTGTTGCCTTAGAGGACACAGTGGTAGGATATTACCTTGCTACAGTAAAAACCATAGATATGGGAAAGTCATCTAGTCTCTCTTGCTAACAGTGCAGACTTGCCCGCTGCTGCATGGTCCCTCGTGCTTTGTCCAGTCTATTTTTAAATGGCCTAAGTGATGAGAATTTCTGCAGAGGAAAGTTCACAGGCAGGCCTCTTTCCTCTAACAAAGCTTTGGATAGATAAAGAAGAATAATAATACTTTTATTTATTAAGCTTTATCTCTTGCACCCACCAAAGTACTCAGAGTGCTAAGCAGACATCATAAAACAATGTCTTGTCCCAATCAAGCTCAGCAACGTTTTGAAGAGATCAGTAAACAAAAAGAACACTAAACTAAAAGACAGTGGAGGACAAAGGCCCTAGCAAATGTACAGCTCAGAGAAAAAAGATTCTTACTGTAAGGACAGTCACAGCAAACCCTCTCAGCAGAACTCACAGCTGTTCAAGCTCTAGGACCAAATTCAGGGAAGTTTAATTGCCAGTGTTTAGCAGGAGATTCAAAGTTCTTCAAGCATTCTCAGTATCTCACAAATCCAGACCTACACTGAGGAAGATTTTAAAAAGACCTTTTTTCTGATCAAGGTTACAGAGGTAACATTAAAAAAAAAAAAATAGACATGTCATTTTGCTTTGCTTCTATGCATTAAACCCATAAAGTCAGTGTTAGAATATTAATTATATTGAAAATCTTCTTTCTGTATCTGCTCAATCCTGCTTTACAGGTAGCTGCAGTCATTTGCCTGGTAATATTAAATGTGAGAAGTGGAACCAAAAGCTTCACTATCATCAGACTCAAACAAATGTCTTCAGGAAAAAGCATTAACCAAAAGCCAAGTCAAGTGCCTGTCTTTCCCATCCGTGTTTATCAATGCTAAAACCCTACTGGTTGCTACTTGCACCAGAAGACTATTGCAACTTTGGGGGGGAGGGGGGGAAGTGTTATATTTCTTTTTGACAGAACCATTAAGGAACTCTGTAATGTTTCAATCTGTGGTCAGTGCTCTGTTTTGCTTGGCTCGCTAAACCCTCAGCCTCAGCTGGCATTTCCTAAATTAACAGCACATTCACTCCCCACATTAAGACAGTCAGACAAATGGTTCAGCCTAAACTAAGCAGTTTGACACTCATGTGCTTCAGCAAAGCTGAACAGCATCTCATGACGCTTACATGATTGGATGATATCATAATCATATGATAAAAAGCCATTAGGCCAGGACTAAAATCTAAAACATAGGTTATTATGTTAGATGTAAAAAAGTGTACCCATTTAATAGAAAAGAAAAAAAAAAAAGAAAAGAAACAAAAAAGAGTTCTGACACCAGGGAACATCTGGCTAATATTTACATCTCCTGTTTAATTTGGATGCTTCAGTTTAGTTTTCAAGATGGCAGTGTATAGAAACAAATTAAGCCAATCACTCTATCCGCAGTTTAGAAAACCAAGATTTGTTTATAGTTTCTCATATTAATACCTCATCCACTTGGCCAAAATGCCTTGTGAAAAATATACCTCAAACACACAATTCCCCTTTAGTAACAAAGCCGTAATTCAGCATAATTCTTTGTTGATGGGATGAAAAAGGGAGTCATGTAAACTTGGGGTACTGAGATGAAGAGATAAGGTTGGGTCATAGGAAATGAAACAGTTTTCGGTGCTGTAGGGTTAAAATGAAGCCCATTAAGAAAGTCAACAGAATTAGCATTTTGGGCCCCATCCTCCTTTCCTTTGAATCAATAGGATTTTGTCACCGCCAGCAGCCAGAGCACAGTCACAGACATGTTCACTGTTAAAATAACATGAGCTGGATGCAGGCTTGCTGGATGAGCCCTGTGCCTGAGAACCTGCGAGTTTAATTCTGTGATGAGTTTAATACAGTTTTCATTTCCAAGAGCACTGAAAACCATGAAGCAATCCAGTGATGCATATGTAGAACTTCATAAAATATTATCTCTAAGAGGAAAATTGGCCAAGTGACAATATTCTTATGTCACAGGCAATTAGGTAAGCCCCAGAATGTTCAGGTTAATAAAAGGAGATACTGATTTCAAAATACTAAAGAGTATGCAAAGCCTGAAGTCAAAACTTTTAGTTGTAAACCCAGAGGGACAGTCAGGGAAATCTTTTCATCAGGCTTCCCAATTTTGGAGTGTACATGGGATCTACCAGTCCAAAATCTATTCGATATTGCTGACTATTATTGGTGGATATAAATAACAGTAGTAGTGTGAGTGACTTACAATATCCAAACCTCAGATCTAGCTAAACAGTCCCAGTGGTTTGGGCTGTTTCTAGTCTGCTGTTTCTAGAGACAGAAGAAAAGCCAAAGACGAATGTTTCTCATGTCTGTTTAGACTGCCGTGACAAAAACACAATGTAGACATTCCAAAATTAGTACTAGTTTAGCCAGCTTTACTCTAGCAAGCAATTCACCCACAGCAGCAAGGAACTTCAGGCTGGCAGCAAAGCCAGTTGTTACTGGGAGTGCCAGCAACATAAACCTGATGTCAGGTTTGGATTGCCCAGCAAGCCCAGCTCGTGGGCTGAGCTCTCAGAACCACAGGGGAAACTGAAGGGAGCCCTGTGTCTGCAGTGTGTCGGGGTGTCTGCTGCTGCCCACTGAGCCAGGGCAGAGGTAGCAAAGGCAATGGCAGGAGAGAGAACAGGAGCAGCAAGCTGGTGCGGCACAGGCAGCAGCAGATGACAGTGCATGTGTTGGAGGCAGCGAGGGGAGAGTTCCCCCCCCAGGGACCACTTCCAAAGGTCAGCGTGGCTAAGATGGGACCACATTTGTCCCCTTCCACCTTCTCCATGTCTCAAATGCAATCCAAACAGACACTGCACCCTGACACGCTCCCCGTGCCCTTGTGGCACACCTCTGGCTACGCAGCACATCCATCCAATTTGGGCTGTAAAATGACCGCTTTTCGCTTGCGACATAACCCACAGCTATTTCAGAGACTTTGAACTGAATAACAAAGAGTGACATGATAATTATGTTTTAGGGTCACAGGGACACCCCACAGCCCAGGGGAAACCCAAGGTTGCTCTCTGAGTTGCAAGGGTGCAAACTCCAGCTATGTATGCTGGTAATTAAGTGTGCTCGGGACCCGTCTCTGGCTCTGAGGCCAACTGGCAAGGAAGACCAACCCCATCACATTCCCAACAGAAAGAAGGGGGCTGCACCCAGAGGGCCTACTGGGAACAGTCTTGGGACCACAGTGACCTCTGGACCATCTCTGGCAATTGAATAATGGTGCTGGTGGGCACTGCTGAGAGCCAAGGACCAGCCTCACAGTGCAGCGGTGCAGCCAATTCACTTCTCTGTAATCCAACCATCTCATTCACTAGCAGAGCTACACAGGCTACTGGAGACAGAGCCTCCTGCTCTGAGGACAGCTGTCCTGAGTGGGCCTGGGGCCAGAGGGTTGTCCATGGTGCTCCTTGATTTAGAGGGATAAATATAGCCATGAGGGCTACATGCTGTGGTGGATATGAGCACGCAGTGTCCTCAGTCCTGCTCTTCCAAGGAGGCAGAAAGGAGAGCCCTGTGCCTCCTGGCATCACTGACAGAGGATCTGTTTCTTCATTCATAAAAAAAGACAGCTCTTCGGGTTTGTCTAAGTAGAGGGTCATCTATGTGCCACTCTCGGTCACTCTGGTGAGCGTTCATCACACGCCCACCCCGCCAAAAGTGATGGGAGCAGGCAGTGGGTGTGCAGGAGGTGGTGGGAAGGGAGGGCTGTTGTGCCTCGTGTGCCAGCCCAACACACTAGTGATTCTCTACACCTCCACAGAAAAATCCCATTCTCGTGTAGCAGTGAGTGTGGACAGTAGAAATATTTCCTCAGTGAGCCATGAGAGAGAGAGGTACAAGAGCAGGTAAACATGCTTCCTCACAGTCAGGCCTGTCATTTCTTCTGCGTTGATTTATACCTTCTACAGAGCCAGTGCAGAGAGCAACAGATACAAACACTGCCAGATTACACTTATAAGGAAATTTTCCTCCTACCCCAACTATCAAAGTTAAATTCAAATTACCCGTTTGCTAGAGCAGCTCTTCTAGCAATATCTTGTTGATTTGCTGTTAAAAATCCTCTTGGCTTCAATGTGCCTTCATAAATCTGAGGGGCCAAAAGGGTACACTTCTGTATAAAAATCTCAGGTTCTTTCTGTATTTTTTCCCTCTGTCTTAGGGTGTGACAGAAATGGAAAGGCAGAAATAGAAAGTTCAGGCCTATTCCTCCAAATTGCTCAATCCCTGCTTCCAAAAATGCTCAGGGAAGAATGGATGGGAACTTGCAGGCAGGGTATAAAGCACTCAAGTGTTGCAGAAGCAATGCAGTCATTTAAAAGGCCGGAGAAAACAATACGTTTCTTCCTTTGACAAGCTCCCAAGAATGTCTGCGTTAGCCAACTTGCTTAAAGTGACAAAAGTCATTACAGATAAACACGGTGGATTGTTTATTTTGGAAAGGGACCGGGGCATAACTCCTCTGAGGTAAAGCACAGGGCGGTTCTTTCTTTACCTGCTGCGGGATCCAGCTCAGAGGCAAGGTGCTGCATGCTTTGTGTTCAAATGACTAACAAGACCTTTGTCTAGGCTTGAACTCTCATACCTGTTTTCAGTTCCTGACATACCTCGGATCCCCCCACCGCCCTCCAGGCCCAAGCTGGATGGCGAGCCTCTGGAAACAGGATGCCACTGGGATCCTCGGGGAAGACAAAGCCCCTCAGAAAGGCGAGCAGCCTCGGGCCACTCTAATTACAAGTCCCTGCACTGCTTGAAGGTACTCAGCTGACATGCCTGAACTGTGCAAAGACCTTCAAGTGAACTATTATACAAAGCGCGATGTATCACATGGTTGCGAAGCAGCTGCTAAGTCTCACTGTAAATGAGGCACAGAGATGATAAGTCACATACTCTCACATACAATGTGTTTAAGGAAACCCCCACCCGACAGATTTTATTGCCTCAGGCTGGGATGGAACTTGGGAGGTGAAGGGGAGGGAGAGGGATGTGGGAAAGAGTTTTATGTGAAGACGTTCTAGTCTACATTAAGAATGTGTTTACTTCTAGTAGCTTTGGCAAGTTAATCATAACATGCATTTAAGTTCTTTCAATAACATCCCCCAAAGTGGATTTTTTTTTTTTTTAAATGTCGCTTCCCTGTTTAAACCAGCACAAAACTGTATATCAAGATCAAGATAAATCTTCCATATGAGACACAGAAAGCAGTAGTTACTAACATTTGGTTTCTCCCTTGCTCACTTTGCTTGGATACGTACAAGCCTGGAATGTATGTTCTCAGTGCAGATAGGAGGAGTGGAAATGAGATGCTTTTGATGGCACAGATACGACACACTGAGAGACCGACGTGATTAAAGAACAAAAACCTGGCAAAACAGAAGATGTTAGATGATATAACCCGCAGTAATTAATCTGCTGCTTGTGATCATCTGAAAAATGACTGAATACTGTGGCTAAGGCTAAATGGCTGCAGAGGGCTGCCTTTAACACACCCCAGGAGGGGCTTCCTGTAACCCAGTGACACTGTCACCGTAGTCATTTCTGAAATCCCAGATCTGTAGAAATGCAGGGTTGGGAGGGACCTGAAGAGATTGTCCAGCATGCTGTGCTGCGATGGGTGCTGCAGTAGGAATCAGTGGGATGCTGAAATGGGAAATCAATCCCATGAGAGCTATTATTTCAGGCTCTCTGCACTGTCAGTAGGTGGCTCATCTTTTCAAGATTTCCTACCCATCCATAAGGAAAAGTAAATATATACCTGCCCAAGTAACAGGAAAAGGTCTTTATATCATGAAAATATTGCAAATCAATAATGCAAAAGCAAATTTAATTCTCTTTTGAAAAGGCCTGGAAAAAAGAAAGCATGAAACTTATTTAGCTGGCGTGTGTATGGTTTTGGACAAGCATCCATAATCATACACTAGCCTTCTCACACCTTCTTCGATTAATTTTCAAATAGCTCTTTTGAAACAAAGCTTTCCCTGTGGAGAAGATGTGCATACAAAAGATATTTAAAGATCTGTAAGTGATAACACATTATATGCCAAACATACATGATTCCTTAAAGCTGTGTTACAAACCCCTTTGAAGTAAGGCATAGAAAGTCATGAAGAGACAGTAGTATGAAGGTATAGCAAGGAGCAGGTGATCAGAGGCTACTAGGAGCAGACTGTGAGAACTAAACAGCCCTAACTGGGCACGAAAATCCTAATTTTCTCTATGAATTTGTTAGAGAAGAAAGGTACATAAGACTAAGAGTAGGTCTGTGGTATGAGAATGATGGCAGGAGATTCACACTCGAGCTGCTATGAAAATATTTCATCATTAACACTGAAGCCAGAGCTTTGTCTCCTTTACAGAAGGTCTCAGGCCATACTTCAGTTCCTTGGGACTGAGTAGTCAACCATTTGCTTAGGCAGTTTGATTCTGTTCTCATTCAAGGCAGATGCATCTCCCTTCAACTTCAAAGAGAGCATGATGACACCTTCACAAACTGTGTTTCAGTCTGGCTGACAGAGGGCTGCACTCTAGATACAGATACTATAAGAGAGCAAAAGTAGGTCCAAACTATATTAAAATTAGGTCCAAACTATGTTAAAAGTAGGTCCAAACTATGTTAAAAATTCACTTTAAAAGAAAAAAAAGGTTTGAACATCTCAAAGTACTGTTGGACAAACAGGTTTAAACCTAGAACAGATGGCCCAATGTGGCTTTTACCCCTTATCACAGACATTTATATTATATGTCAAAATAGTGCAGAAGGCAGCGATAGTCAATGTTAGAACGCTCTGTCTGGGTCATGCAGATTCATCACCAGCTGAAACAAAGTGTATTTTCTCCTGGAGTGGGTCACTGTTCTCCTCAATCATCTCACGGTTTTGTTGTGTTTATTTTCAGCGCACAGTTTAATCTTAAAGATGCCATTTAACAAAGAATTTGTTCTGATAATAGCAACATATGGAAGCAGCTGTTTGCGGTTCTCGTTCAGAAAATGAGTTACATCTTCCTTTAAACAAGACAGCTTTTTATTTTGCTGCTAAACCTGCAGTTGAAGAAGTACAAAATGATAATAAACATGTCTAGAGAGGTCTTCAGCTCAAAGCAAGAGTTACTGTCCATGAACTCTACCACCCTTTGGACCCTGTTTCCTAGCACAGGACATTTGCCTGGTTTGGAGCATAGCTGTAACATGCAAAACATGAGCTATATTTTGGCACTCTTTTCTTAATTAGTGGTATTATTGTCACAAAAAAAAAAAGAATCTGGTGGCTGAAAAACTCTTTACAAATGTTAGGGTCTGATATATTACACATTGCCTTAGTATATTACAGGAAAAAATAAAACAGATAATGCTTTGTACGGCATGTCCAAAACATGGACTATATCTCAACAGCTAAATAAACCAAGAGCAGGGAGTGAACTTGATTACTGGACTATGAGCATTCATTTTGCTTATTTATTAGTACCTCTTCTTGCACAGTTTTGGCCTGTGCTGACTACCAGCTTTCAATATTTATGCCCAGTCAAGACTAGTGGGAGAGCACATGGGGCAGGGAGAACTCCCAGCAGGTAATGTAGGTGAGGCCTCAACAGATCAGAGTCTGTACTGTCCTCTAACACTACCTGCACAGGCTTTGTGCACCCAAAGATCTCTAAGCACCTTTGCACCAAGGAGTGTAACAGAAGCCTGCAATTTTCACACTATGAAACCCTGATTCTGATGGGCAGAAACAGCCCTCACCTTACTGAATGTACCTGAAAAGAAAACTCTTAAAGTAATGGTTATATCTTAGATCCACTGGGAAACCGTGTGCCCAGAGGAGCTGTAGCACCACATGCTGTGTGACAGGGACAAGACAACAGTCCCTGTCCCCAGCATTTATCAGCATAAACATAGCTACTGTATCTTGAAGACCTTCTGGGTATGACTTCTTGGAGAGAAGGAGATTATGTCAAACAGCATGTAAAGGGAAAATGTCATAAATAGCACTCCTGCCTACACCTTTACCGTGTCATTTGGTCTAGTAGATCTTATCATGGGATATGGTGCTGTCTTTTTACATGGGAGAGGTGTTTTGTAGCCCATGTGGAGGGCAGGAATAGCCAGATAAACTGAGAGGGAGAATGAAGTACACTCTAGAGAGGCCATAAAGGGAAAATACAGGTAAAGGCATGTAGAGAAATGTAGTCCAAGGTTAGTGACCAAGGAACAGAAAACGAAAGGAATGGAAATATGTGAGTCAGTGAGGGGTTTCAATTAGGGTCAGAAAGGTGAGAGCTGAAAGTCCACCAGGGCACCTAGTCCAGTGCAGTTATCTGAGGGATTCTTCCAAGATCATGGTGGGTATGCACAATGATTTATGCATCACTGAAAAGCCAGCTCCTCCAGCAATGTCATGTCCAGCACTTTTGCAATATCTATATAACACTAGGTAAAAGAAGATAGTTTCTATAGAGTTTACAGGTTAAAACAGGCAAAGTTTAAGTCTGTGGCTCTCAATTGAAGATGCAATATTATTGTGCTCTTTTGCTGTGGATAAATTGTAACTCTGTCCAGCTAGTCCTTTGTAAAGGGCCAATTTCTCACAGGTAGGCTAAAGCAGACCTTTAGAAGGGCATCGAAAGAAGGCAGGCCTTATACTACCTCAAGCCAGGAAACCACTTTTGATTACTGACTCTTTTGCCAGTGATACCCTAAATAGACTTAAATCTACTGGGGATTTCATAATCCTTGGAGGGAGAGGAGGTGGTGATATAGCATTTTAAGCAGGTAAAACCTGAGGCAGGGCCAATAGCAGAGGACTCTCCAGATCAGATGGAAACTGTGCAAACATATGTGAAAAATATGAAAGGCATTTTCAACCAAAACTGTACCCACTGTATTTTCATAGACAGACATGCAATCACAAATATAAATGGATTTATGATACCAAATGATGTCAGACTCCTCTAGCTATGAAAAAACTTTCCTTCTCATGTCCCTTATTCATTGTTTACTGAGCTGGTTTCCTAGCCCCTTTCACTTGGCTCCCACCAACTGTTCCATTGGTTTAATGCAACAACCTAGAAATAAGAAAAATTCATGTGTCTATCACTTTCTTCCCTGCTTTTGACCAGCAATCCCAGTTGGGAAATACTAGATATGCACTTGACTCAGCTTCTTACTGCTGCTCAGAGTGAGTTTTAAGACAGCTCTCATTAAACAGATGGACTGTAAGACCTGATAATTTTCAGTAACGGGGGCCTGGATTCTGTGACCCAGGAGGTCTCTTTCAGTCCCATCTGTAAGTATTATCCTGTAACAAATGTAGTGTCTCCTTTCCCTTAGCTAACCTGAGTTGAAATTAAGCTCAGTATTAAAAATCACAAATAACTGTACTGAATGGTGTAAAACTATCAACAGAAGAGAATTAGACACCTTGTTTTTATACTGCCTGAACCTGTGGCAAGAACTCAGCCAGATGTTTTTGGCATCTTAGCCCTGGCAGCCCTTCCCATGGTGGTTTCAGATGCTATCTTTACTCATCTGTCCTGCAATCTCTTTTGCTGGAACTTAACACTCTCAAAGAAGATTCAGCAGGAGGGAATATCTGCCTATCAGCCTCTGCAATACACTGTCTAGGTTTAGCTCACCTTCACTGGTATCTACCCTGCTAAGGTGCTGGGAAGGTCAGATGGTAATAATGATTCTTTCATATTTGCAGTTCTATAGGGGCAATTACATAGTTACAAGTGTATCAGAAACAGAAAAATAAGTTCATTCTCTCTGGGAAATAAATACATCCATGGGTCATTGATGCCCTTTGTGCTTAAGAGATAAACGTAAGACTTTAAATGTCTCATTTACTTAAAAATGTTGATAACAGTGATAGTAACAGCTTCCTGTACATACAGTTGTGCTTTATTTTTTTTAAATAAGTACTTGCAGTTCTTTTAAACCGCTGTACCACCTTTTTCAGAAACAAAACCAGAAGACAAATTCAGACATGCAAATAAAATTTTCCTTGCATAAATTAGGAAATTCATTAATTCTCACATTGCTGAAGCTGATGAGCAAGTAACTCTTTTGTAGAGCAGATTATTTCATATTTCATAGAAATAAAAGAAAACAGGATTGAAAAGGAGCCACAGTATTTTACCTAGTTCACCCCTCTGCTTTGAAAATACCTGTATTTTCTCTGGCTCATATTTATTTTATTCATCCACTCTTTAAAAATTCTTGATACTTCCTAGGTACTTTGCTCAAGACTTTAGTTATCCTCAGAGTGGTAAAAGGATTTTGATTTTTGTGGGTGTTTTTTCAATATTTAACCTAAATCTTCTTTATTTCAAATTAAAGCAATCATGTTTTTCTGTGCTTTGTCAGTGGACTTGGAGCATAATTGATCACTGTCTTCTTTACAACAACCTTCTACATACTTGAAGACTGTTATCATGTCCCTCTCAGGCACTTCTGTTGTAGACTAAACAAACCCAATTCCTTCAATCTTTCCTCATAGGTCATGTTTTCTAAACCGCTTATCATTCCCGTTGCTCTCTTCTGGACACTCGCCAATTTGTCTACATCTCTCTGAAAAAGTGGTGCCCAAAGTTGGGTCGAGTCCCCTGGCTGAGAGCTCCAAGTGCCAAGTAGGATGGAATTCCTACCTCTGCCTGACACACAGCTTTTCTTTTCATTCACCACAGAATAACGTTGCTGTTCCAAAAAAGACATTATGTTCTTGAGTCATACTTGGTCTGTACTCCACTATCACCCTCGACTCCTGCTCTGCAGCACTGCTGTCTGACCTGTTACTCCTGGCTCTGGATCTGAGTGCGTGATTGTCCCTCCCTGGAAACAGTGCTTTGTGCTAATCTTTATTGAATCTCATTTCAGCGGTTTCAGATAATGCCTCCAATTTTTCACAATAATTTTTAAATTCAGTTATTCACATAAAACCACCTTCACTCTCAGGACATAGAAAGACTTGGTAATGACAGTCTATCCAGTCATCCAACCCCCTGACCAGAATGGATTTACCAACTTCCCTTTTTTAATAGTGAACTACTCACACCTGTTCCCAAACACTGATTTTTCAGCTTACTTTAGAGCTCTCTCATTTAGGTCATTTCTCTTTAATTTCCTTGTGAGAAAGTTCTATGAGGGTGGGTCAAAATGGAAGATTAATATGTATCTTATCTACTGCATCCTTTTACTCACAAAGACAGCTACCTTGTCAAAAAAAGCAATTAGAATGACTTGACATTTTTTTTCCTGATAAATACATATTGGCTTTTTCTTATCATCCCTAAGTACTTATAAATTAACTGCTTAGTAAATTGTTTCAGTATCTTTCCCAGTATTGATATGAGGCCAACTGGACTTAATTTTTCAAATTTTCTCTCTCTGCTTAAAGACAGACACTGTATTTCTTTCTCCTCTGCTCCATCACTTATCTCTTAGTACCCCTGAAAGATAGTCAGTAATGTTACAGTGGCTGCTTTGCTTGTTCAGTTACCTGTTCCTTATTGGTGAGGAAAATAAGTAATATAGATATTACATGAAGGTGTTTCAAATTATGCTTTCAACAAATAAGTTACAGGTATACCACTTTTAATCCTTTTCTGAATAACAATACCAAGTGTGACAGGGGAAAAATGTCCTGTTGCGATGAGAAAGCAGATCTTCTCTCAGGATTGTGAGCAACACCCCCTGTAGGCAACAATTTTCAGAAGAAAACTCTGATTTGGTGATCTAAACCGCTCTTACATTTTGGTTACCACTTGCTTCTCACTAACAGTTGGGCTGCGATGTCTAAATGTACAGTCTCTCGGTTTCCCAAAAGATGCTTTAATGAGTGGACCATCCTTCTTGACTCTGTTCATATTCCAGTTACTGAAATACTACATCTCTTTCAGTTTCTACAATTCAAGTTTGTAAAAGGGACAGTGGAAAGTTTCTGAACACTTCAGAGTGTACTATAGCAAAATCTGGTCCAATTTAATTAATGACATTTGTTAATCTTTACTTTTTGCACTCTGTCAGTGCCAGAAGCCTTTGTTAGGGATCTCAGGCTTATTATTTTATGTACTTCAAGTTCCTGTTGAAAAACCTTTTTTCTTTGCCCTTGAGTATCAGTGTAGCCTCTGAGTGAACCTAGCCTTGTTTTAATTTTGCCATTTTCTCCCTCAGTTACATTGGTAAAATGTCAAATTCTGTTTTTTCTGGCAAACACAAACTCTCTGAAAAGGAGGAGGAGAGGAATGTTTCTGCCAGTCTCTTAAACTCTGAAAGAAGATAATTGGAAGGTGAATGATACAATAAAAAAATATTGCTTCACCTATCTATTTATTCTCCACATGCACAAGTTTGAATTCAACCAAGCAGAGACACCTCAGCTCTGAGAACCTTCCCCTTGCACTGTGACCATGCAAAACTCTGGTCCATGCCACTCAGCTGGGTAGGGACATAGGAGACCTGAGAAACATCAGCCTTTACCAGTGATCCTGCACTCTGCCTTCCAAACAGCATGGTCAATTTGTGGCCAGTTGCGTTGTAGAGACAGAGATCCCTTGGAGGACACTTTAATGAGAAAAAGTTAACACAAGGAAATGTGGACAAAATGTTACCAGCATGATCAACTAGAGGACAAGAATCTTTCCAGTTGAAAATTACTTTTTTACATAACCACCTCTCTAAGAACCATGTTTTCCAAGGAAGTTCTTCTTTAACAGATCTCCAAAATGATCTCCACAATAGAAAGGCTGCAGTCAAAGACCTGCTCAGTTACACAGAAGCAAAACTCTAAGATACAGCTTTATGTTGTTACTGGTTCGGCCGATTTTAGCACTTAGATGCTGAACACCATGAGCTCTAAAATACCAGTGCCTAATTTTATGAGAAATTAGGTAACTGTTCTGAAATGAGGCTCATAAACACCTCTACGAATCTAGGCCTTTAGGTCCAAACACAGACAAAATATGCAGTCTAAACAGACTCAATGTGTAGTAAGTGGAGATTTTGTCTATTTAGATGTAACATCACTACTGACTTTCTTTCAGTTGGAAGAATGCAGGACAATGGTCTGAATTTGTTTCACCACAGTGAAAAAGAAAATGTAACTGCAGTCAAGTGTTTGGTATCACTTCCTTCTATTTCCATTCATAAAAGCCTGAAAACTCAGGCACCATGAAGGATCCAAATTTTTTGCACCTAAGACCATAAAGACTGGACAGATAACACTGCATGTGACTAAATCATAAAGCTTCTGTTACAGTTGTCCACTGACATTTTTTTGTTTGTTTGTTTGCACGTAACACTGAAAGCCTAAAGGGTTTGTATGTCAACAATGTCAAATCACTGAATTTCGATTCAACTTCCAAAGTTTCTGCCCTCTAGCAATGTCTACAGCCTGAGGCTCTCACCTAAACTCATCTCCTGTTAAACTCTGCAAGTCCAGACACACAAAAAATCATCCTATACTGTTGGTTAAGATAATTTGTCCTCTATTTTTGCTATAAATTGAAAGGGAGGAGGAACCCCAATCTACCATACTGCATTATCAACCTAGCATTTGATTTAGCAATATTTCAAAGCTCATTTGCCTAATGATCTTACAAGTTCTGCATTGTATACCAGGGCATGAATTATGGTGCAATAATTCACACTCAGAAAACCCACTCTTCCTTGATCTTTGGCATGGTGCCTCACAGCTTACTACCTTTGAAGTATTGAATAGTAATTTGCATGCTGTTGTGTCTTGCTATTTATTGTTGCTACAATTGGAATGGTAAGTGTTCCAAGCTGATGAGTTTCGATAACACAAATTGGCATATTTACTGTAAAGTCCCAGTTACTTTGGAAACTCCAAATTCTTACTTAATTGCTCCCTTCTACGCACACCTACAGGATGTGGATTGAGTCTAGAATTTGGAAGTAACAAATGTGAATCATTATGAGTGAGGGCATCATAATCTAGCTTTAAAAGATCTGTCAGAACTTCTGAGGGAAAAAAATAAAGGGTGAATTTTAGGAGACTGTGCTGCGAGAAGAATCCAGGTAGATCTTTACTATTATCTAGATAAAAGGAAGAGAAAAAAATCAGTGCATCTTGGCAAAGGCAGCACTTTTCAACACATAGGATTACTAATTACAAATTACTGTATCAATCCTTTTACTGTTTCTTTAGAAGATCAGTCCTGTCAAAGCACTAACATACATGTAACATGGTTTATTTATTATAATTTTAAATTCCTCTAGGCATTTAAAATTATATCTTATAAGATCCCAAAGCTTTTGTCCTTACGCAGACATATAAAGGACCTCTATTAAATAATCACCTTTAATTAGCCTTGAGCGTAACAGTGAAGTGTACTCAAAATTAACATTCTGATGTCATGTACTTAAATTCAGGACCTCAGCAGAACCACTCTGTTCCAACATCCAATGCTTAGCTATCAAGTTATTTATTTATTTATATATTATTATTTAAAGCATTGGCTTATTAAGTAGTAATCTGTGCAACCTACATGGAGAAATTTCAGCAATACCTACAGTGGATTAATTTGAAACCAGATATAATTATGAAAAAGAAGATTTTCATCCTGTTTAATATTGGCAATATTTACCCAGGTGTAACAGACCACAACCACACTCACTTTAATTGAAATTTGCCATCAGTGGAATGGTCACAATTGCTGGTGCTAAGTGGATAAGCTCTTAGAATCCAAAATATCAAAAAGCATTAAGTACTCAAAGATAATATATCACTACAGTTGGACAAATGATGGTCAGCAGTAAGTACCAGGTATCTACCAAGTCTCATGCTATCCAGTGGTGCTTAGGAAGTCCAGGAGAGTGCTGATGTCAGCAGCCTTCTGGGCCAAATAAGAGATGTGGGTAAGGAACTGGTAGCTTCTTCTCTCAGGTTAGTGGTTTTTTGGTGCCATATATCTGAGACAAAATGTAGATTGGGATGAAAATTTCTCCCTGCAGCAACAGAGCAGGGTAGTGAGTGGCTGGTGCCCACAAGCTCTTCCTGCCAGCTCCCTGCCTCCTTCCCCACTGGCAGGTAACATGTTGCATGTTTCAGTTCTAGGAGTGTGGTAACAAAGGCTTGGATCTGGGGTTTTCTGAGCTCTCTCAGATCTGCAACAAGACACATCATGTCTGCCTGCTGCTCATGCACTCTTCTCTGTCAGACTCGATTAGAACAAAAGTCTATTATTTCATTTTGAAAGTTGTGTCTTAGAGAATCAGACGACTGTGACATGCTTCAAAGCTTGACAAAACATAGAATCAATTTGTTAGATTAATTAATGCTGGAAAGGTTCCCTTCAGCAAAGGAGTCTCACTTCCATTTCAACCCTGTGCAAATAGACCTTCTTACTGATAACCTTTGGGCTGGCAACAAGAACACGAGACTCGTGGGGGTCACAAGGGGCACTGAATTCTGTCCTCTCTCATCCGAGGTGTTTCGTTTAGGAAAGTCCACAGAACGCTATACTATAGCCCATTCCCCTTACTCTACGTACCATAAAATAGCTTCATTACACTCTAACAAACTTAAAACTAATTGTAAAGATGAAAAACAATTTCCAGAATGTTTCCTGCTGTCCAGGGCTCCTGCAAGAGCAGTGATTTTGGTAAGGAAAGCTCTTAGGAGCTGATGAACCACACCCACCGCTCAGAGGAAAGCAAAAATAAAACCCAGAAGCTAACCCCCACAGCTTTGCCTTAATCACATCCATAATAATAATAACAATAATAATAACCCCCCTTCCTGACTTCATTTTAGCAATCAATTCAAATAGCCCAATAATCAAGTCTCTTTCAAGGAAAGTTTTTAACATTCCTTGTTTATGGGATTTTTTTCTATCTCTGTCCTCAAGAGCACTCACACAGTTCTTGCTAACACATTCATTTCAATGGGTTTCACTCTGGCTTCTCTACTGATCCATTAATAAAGCTGAAAAAGAAAACCAGACTCTAAACTGTTCTGTACCAGAATTAGAAACTTTGTCACAATTTTGGTTCCGCTATTTTTGTCATTCATGTGATAATTTTCTTATAGAAGCTAATATGAATTAGTCCTTACAGAAAAGACCTGGTGCATCCAAAGGCCTTAACATAAGTTCACTTGTAACCCCTACAGTCTTTTCATTTACTTGCAGACAGATCCGTTCTCTCTCGTGAGAACTCAGAAGGAAGGACCAGGCAATTGGTTCCTGCTGCAGATTTCCCTTCAGTGGAAAACATTCATTTGGTGACCATGGTCAAGTTGAAGGTTACAGAGACCTGACCACAGGGATTTTTTGAGATCCAAGAAAGGAAAAAAAAAAAAGCACAAAAAATGTCATATATTTTACAGCATTTTGAAATGGGCAGGGCAAGTGCTGAGGAGATACTGGCTTCCCTACAATTGTATGTGGGTTTGAAGACTAATTCTGCCCTGCAAATCAGCCACTTAAAGCCAGTTTTTCTCTTTGCCACATCCCCACTGATGACAGCCAGTGCTCTTTTACCAAGTACTCCTTTTTCTGCTCTTTTGCAATTACAGAAGGTGTTTGGCTCTTCCCATGTGCTCATCCAAAATAATTTTCTAAGGATCATTTCAGGACATTGGGAGCCTGGTGGGTCACGTGTTTCTGAGAGAAGGGAGGAAAGATGCTTGATACATAAAACAAGGAGAGTTTCCCCAAATCTGTCACTATGATCACATCATTTAAACCCTTGCGAACAAGAAGACCCATTTCCCTGGGTTGTGAATGAGCACAGATATCTACAGAGCAATGACGTCTGATGCAGACTGAAGAAGGGGCACAAACATTAGTAAAACAACATAAGCAGTAGTGTAAAAGACTGAAGTATGAAAAAGGCTGTGAGAATCTCTGAAGGTATGCCAGGAGAATTTCAAGAGGTGTAACACTGCAAAAGAGGAGGGTGACATTGTTAGCAAAATCCTGCTGAGAGTGACAGTGAGAATCCAGAAAATGCAGGCAAACCCTGCAAAGGGACAAATTTTAATTGCAGGATGATGGGGAAATTGTATGTTTTATACATCTACACAGGAAGAAATCTTCTTATTTGCAAAAAAAGCTGTAAGTGTATATGAAAGAGGCATGAGAGTAGACAGAAAAGGTAAATATTTAAATACTCCATGTACCACTATGAGTAACCAGAAGTTTTGCTAGAAGCGATAGCAAGAGAAAAGATGTCACTAATAAGAGTGGTTTCAGACATACTCAACTGTACCAAGGTGAAGGCAAAGAAAACTGAAGAAATAAAACAAGATTAGGCTGGGCTATGCCCCTCTCCCAACCTCAGGTGGAGATAAAAGTGCAGCATCACTTTATTTAACACAGGAACAAGAAAAAAACCTCTTCATACCCAGATGCCAGCCCTTCAGCAGTAATAAAGTAGGATTAACTTAAGCTGGAAGATTCTTGTGCCTTGGCACATAAGTAAAACACAGTCTTCTGTCTGTAAGTAGTCAATGAGCTAAGACGTAGAAAATATGCATTTCTGCAGACATGCAGCCTCACTGTCCTGAAAGCTATTTAGCCTGGACTATAGCTGGAGGGAGGGAGGATAATACACTTCAGCTCGTTTACTGCTCTCCTCCAGGATGGCAATTCCTGCAATTTCAATCCAAGCAAGGTGGAGAAAAATAAACCAAATATCATAAAATTTTATTTCTTTTTTCTTTTCTTACACTAGAGCTGATCATAAGTTTATGCAGTTACACCAGTTATAGCGATGTGCTGTGTGTAGCAGTAATAATCTTCCTTGGTAAACCTTAAGATACTTCTGTTATCTCTGAAAGGCAAGTGCTATTGCATCAGGTTGCAACGCAGAAAAGACAGAAAGAGTTAATTGGGAAGCACCTCCTGTGCCCATAGGTACTGTCTGCTCTGATAGCAAAGCCTTTGCAGTGAAAGAAGCCAGAGTAACCTACTGGAGCAGGAAGAGGCTGGTAGCAATTAATGGGGAAGTTTGTTTCTGCTCTGCAGAAAGGCAATTGTCTAGTTAATCCCTATCCTGCGGGGACTAACAATGACCTGCGCCCAGCAACACTAGGCTGTTGTGTGACACTTTGCCTTCTGTGGGTTGAGAGCCAGCCAAATACCTTGTACAGCTCAGCTCACAACCATGCTATTTTAAGACTTCCTCCTCCATGGAATTCCTTTGGTCCTGTTCATTAGATGCCCACTTAAATTATATTTAAGGCAAGGGCAGTTCCATGTTTGCTACTATGTACTATGGTGTTTTTCTTCTGTTGTTAGAGAAAATGCAGTGTTGCCACCGCTCTGGATTAGGGGAAGGGCTTAATCTCTACCTGTATGAAATGAGCAGCAGGTACTAGAGATGCTCTGTTTTGTTACATGATAATGAACGCTAACTACAAACCACAGAGGAAGCTGAAAAGTCACATCTGATTTTGTAGTTCAGCAAGTATTTGGACTTCTTTTGACAGTTTGCTGCCTTTCACAGTTAGTCATTCATGCCACCGAATTTAAATTATATGAATTAAAACCAGTTTGGCAATCTTCCACTTCGTGGAGCTCTGTGGCAGGGCGTCGTTTAAGAAGCTTACGGTCGGACCAGTGCCATGATATGCAGACATGCCTGACAGCTGAATTCAGGCTTTTTCATGTTGTGGCTTATATTTTAATTACTTTGAAGAGTACTGTACTAAAAAGGAAATGCCAGATAGACTGTATCATGGAAGCCAGGGGAATATTGCAAATCATCTGAACCTTCCAAGGTGAAACAACAATTAATGAGGGGAATGTTGGGTGGAGGAAAGACTCAGGGATTATAACAAATTCGGTAATAAAAAAAAATGTAAACAGCCCCTACTGCATGATTGCTCCTTAGAAATTACTGTTTTACCAGAAACCCAAAAGCAAAACTTCTATCTTAATTTCCCTAATATAGATGGTAGGCAAATTATTAGGAATTTCTTCAAAGACCAAAACTTAAAAGTTCATCATAGGAGACACGAAACTTTATGACTGCCTTTTCTGAAATGCTAACATGCCAGCAATACATTGCAACTAGTCTGGTTAAAAATTAATCTTTTACTTTTTAAAACATTAATCTGGTATTTTTACTTTAAAAAAAATCAGTAAGGAAAAAAATGATCATCTATGTGTTGAGAAAAACATTGAGGAAGAATGAAGAGCTGACTGAAAATGCTGCACAGAGAAGACAGAAACTACACACAAGGAAGTCACTTGTGTTTAAAAAGCTGAAAGCACAGCAAAATAACTGTTACATCCTTTCCTTTCTACTCAGCTAATACCATGCTTAGTCCTCCAGCAGATGCTTTGCTCCGAGCTGTGGGAGAATACTCTATTATTGCCACCACTTATACAACCCAGCGTCGTACAAAATACAATTCGGTCTGAGCTTCACAAGTTATGAGCCATTCACTGCCCTTGATCTGAGTGAGGAGCTCCCATTGATCTCAGGGAGAAATGTGAGCACTAGAGAGCCCTCAAAAATAAACTACAGACCAATCCTGCAACAGCAGGAAATGGACTAGATGAATGAATATGCCTGTTCCATCTCTAATTTCTATGATTAAAGTGTGTGATCAAAGGCAACACAAGGCTCTAAGTATTACCACATTCAAAGGAGAAACCACGTCCAAGGACTAACACATTTCAGTAAGTGAGAGGCAAATGCCTTAGAAATTCCTCCAGTCAGTGGCTGCATTTCCTTCAATTTTTCCAGGTTATTCCTCAATGTAGAGGAAATCAAAGCTTGTTGTATAGACCTTATAATACTAGACAGAGGCTCTATCAGGTTTCCCTCTACCAACACTATTTTTAGAAAAGGGGAATGTAAATTGTATCTCTTTGAAAATAATTCTGCTAAAGTTAAATCCAGACACAGGTACTTACTGTTTTAATTATCACTTACCAAGAAAAAAATCTGATCTAATGAAAGTTCAAAGTAAACTCAAGGGTCTTACAGGGCAGAAGGAGATATATTGTTGACATAAGAAACACATATGATTAGATCCCTGTCCTTCAGTGAGAACTGTGTGAATCTATCAGCTATGTGGGATTAACTGTCTACCTGCATTGTCTCCACTGACTTTTCAACAGCCCAGAGGATCAAGGCCTGGCTTGGCTTCTGAGGCAACACCCTGACATAGTGGTCCCCTTTGGGAGACTCACGTGCCTGGATTTCAGAAAGCAAAGAGTGATTCAGGCCACCTACAAGGGCTTCCAAATCCTCGATCTCTCCACAATCCCTGAAGGGAAGGTTGGATTCAGGCTACGATGCAGAGGAATATAATTTTGTTGGTGCACCCATCTATCCCACATTTGCACAGGGACTCTCAGTAAATTTGCTTTCTGCAAGACTGACTGTGCTTTTGAAACCAGATGCAAGAATGGACATTTAAGCCCATTTAGGCATGCTAGCAGGTCCAAATACATCTTTGAAGTCTGCAGTTTTGATCATCTGTGGAATTTGCAGGTAGTTTGTGTTCTTGGTAGTTCCTCATATTGCCACAGACTATCACTTGGAGTGTTCAAAGAAAGGGAAAGGATCAGAGAAAGGAAGGGTTGGTGTTGTTTGGTTGTTTTCCTTCTCCTTTCAGATGTCACTGTGAAGTTTATCTCCCTAGGAGCCCACCAAATATTTCATCTTTCTTGTCTCGGGATTCTAGAGACCTATTTAAATCCACAGGTTTCTCTTAGTGGATGTAGCAATACAGAATTACTGACATGAAAATCCCACTCACACTGAAATGAGAATAAATTCCTACGAGGATGTGCATTTTTTCTATGCCTAGAATTTTTGTCTGCATTTCCAAGAGTGCATGATCTCTTTTACCTTCCTAAGTCTTTCCCTTACACTTTGTAGCTTACTAACACATGGCACAGTCTACCCTTTTGCAAGGAAGAAGGAAACAATAGTATATGCAATACTGCTATCCCAAAAAAATAATGTCTGCTAATGACATAAATATGCTAGAAATTGTTGAATCAAGGTCCAGAAGAAAGAGCATGTAAGGATGAAATTTCTGCTTTTGGACTCATTCTACCATGACTAGTCTATTAAGACATAAATGATGGTTTCAATAAAAATTGGTCAAAGAAGAAATCTCTCCATTCCACCAACCATCTACAAGAGGTAGGGTCTTTTTTGGGCTCTTGTTTCAGGGTGCCAGCTGTTTGCTATCAATACAGAGTCTGTGCTACAGTTCATGCAATTTTGTACAAAAATCCTGCCTCCTTGTAAAGAGTTTGGGATGATCACCCAACCAGCTAATGGAAATCATGCACAAGGCACATTCAAACTGCATGAATATCATGATAATCCTCAATTTCCCATTTTTTAATCTAATCCTCTTCTTCTTTTCCTTCCTACACCTCCACTTTTTCAATCCTTACACACTTTCCAGTGAATCAGTGAATTGTCTCCACTGGCTTTCCTACTGCCATGGTTTTATTATGCTTACAACCAGTTTGTGTTCTAGTGCTTGATTAGACACAGAGACTCAGATTAAATACATTGATAACCATCACCCTTGAAGGTATAACTAGGCACAAAGCAAATTGGTTTTTCATGCACATTTTAATAGCTGCTTCATTTTATATGGCACATTCTTGGCTCCAGAAGGCTATCAGAAAAGAGCTCTTACAGTGAGGAGGGAGCACGCGCTGTAGCGTTGTGCAGCACACTTCAGCAAGTGAACAAGTTCTAACAATAGCACTGCAGAGCGAGAGCTGTTAAAAACGGCTTCTAATTTTACTCAGCTGGAACAATACTGTTCAGATCTTTATTTTTATCCTTCTTTACTCTGGGGACAAGGTGTTAACTCATTTGAAGGGTATGGCCCTTCAAGTCCGCACCACAAAACAACCACAGTACAATTGCTCTTTGTGTTCGCCCCGCTTTACCATGAGTTACTCAGATCTTCAATTAACTGAACAGAGAAGTGGCAATCATGTCACTGTGAGACACCAGAGACTTGCAGTCAGTAATCCCCAGGAAGCAGCCAGGCAACGTTGGCCAACTAAATCCTAACACAAGACTGCATGTAATTTTCCAAATAGATATTTCAGATTCTTCAGGATGCTGTTTCTGGATAATATTTTGGCTTTGAATTAACTCGTTTTTACAATATTCATAGTTTCTATTCCCCAAATAAAAATATGTTCATTAGACATCTTTTCCTCTTAGGAGTTTTACTACAATTTTGCTTCCCTTTATTCTGACAGATATTGACTGACCCTTTTGAAATAGATTGTGCAGACTTGGCAGGAGCCTTTTTATGTATTTATAAAACAGACAAAGTAACCAGAAATTCTAGAAATGTAGGAATAGACTTTGTACGAGATGTGACAACTTACAAAATCAAGAATTATCCTGCAAGAGAAGAATATTTCACTAACCTCTACTGTCAGTTCTGGTGGTAACGTGTGATAGAAAAGCACTGATGATGCAGAAAGTCATAATGGTAAGCAGTAAGAATCACTGCAGGTCAACTATGGAAAGAATGGTGACCAGGAAAGTAAAAATAACTTTACAGTGAAGCTGGTTTTAAAAAAAAGGAATTTTAGGGTGATTTTTAGTTTGTTTTTTTGTTGCTTTTTTTTACCAACTAAAACTGTAGTTTGAAAATTCTGAAATTAAGGTCTACTGTTATTTAATAGTATTTAAAATACTAAAATTAAGTACCTCTCTGATGCAAACTTTTGTCTGATTTTCATCTCTGACACTTCCAAGATTTACATTTTTTAGCCTTAGATCACCTGGGCAGTATACCTTTTTTCCTGATGAACTTCAGTAATTCAAATAACCTTCAGAAGAAAAATATTACAAAACCAGACGATATTAATTTTTTTTAAAAAATCTATTTCTATCCCACTTCCGGCCACTTCAACATGAGTAGTGTGACCTCAATTTAGCGCGTTCAACTTTACCAATATCTACCAGCATTAGAGAGCATTGGGGAAAACATTCCATTTCAAGAATGATAAAAAAGTCATGGCTTTGGTCTCACATGAAATATCATCAAACTCAGACTGAAGACCTGGTGCAGGTGATGTCCTATTCGTGAAGAAAATGAACTTGTATTTTAACTGGCATCCCCTTGAGTGTCTGAGCTGCTGCCCTTGTGAGCCAGCTGCTCCCTTAGGTTCCAGCTCGCCTCTGCCTCTCTTTGTATGGAAAACTCATGTGGCCTGTCAGTTCTGGGGTCTTCCAGGTGGGTTTTTTTCTGATTCATCATGTTTTGCAAGAAAAACAGCCTATTAATTAGTCTCTTACTCTCCATTGCAGGAGTGGCCTAGTTTGACCAATAAGTGAAAGCAGACTAGAAAAGAACCAAATAGCACCATCACACAGTATTTTGTGTCCTTTGGGTCAGGCATCTGTCTTGTTCTTGGTAACTGCTGCCAGTTTCCTAGAGGGAAGCTGGACACATGCAGTATGACCAAGCAGACACCCTTTTTCACTGATCTCCATCTACAGACAGGGATATAACTTCCTTCCATTGTGCAGGTTCCTATGCTGGCAAACCAGTTGCCCATTACTGTTTCTGTGATCCTCTGCCTGTCTCTCCTGTCCTCTCTCCCCAGCAAAAGCATGTAGTTAGATCTCTGATCAGAGAAACACTTCTTTTTCTCTTGTCATTGCCTTCACTTTCTGCCTTGCCCATGTGATCCAAGGAGATTGATAAATTGGGAAAAAAACCCAAAACACACACACACAAAAAAGCCAACCAATCAAACAAAAAGGTAACAAGAGAAACAAAAACAAAAAAAAACCCCACCAAAACCAAACAAATAAAGAAAAAACAAACCCAAAAATAATTTGGATACATTTTAATTTTAATATTTCTAGCTCTGGTCAAATGACTATCCATGGAAAGAATGTATGGTAGTATGTAGGATTAAAGCAATTGGAAGAGGAATGTTTTGGAGGAGCTAAGTAACAGAAGTGTCAAAGCAAAAGTACAGGTTTTCTAGACTTCTTCTAGCCCTGCCAAACCATCTACAAGTGTATGGACAGGCCAGTTCAAACAAAGGATGAGAGTGTGCAAAATAAAATAGATAATTTTTTTTCTCATACCAAGCCTGAAGTCTCATTTGACCTTTATGAATTTCCACTGAATCAAATGTACTGCAGTTCTGCCCTAAGCCTTTCTGTCAGTTGTTGTCAGGCCCATTCAACAAGCCTAAGGTCATGAGACCTCACAGGCTGGGTTCAAAGAGCAGCTGGAAAGTCCAAAATAGCATCCTTCTTGTCTGTCCCTAACAGAGAAGGTGAAAATTAAATGGACATGGAAGCTGAATTCCCTCTCATCTCTAGAAGCTTACTGCAGACAAATCAGGATGGAGGAAAGCTGTGGTATAGCTGTGTGGCTGCTAATCATGCTCTTTCTGTTATGTGGTTGAAGACTTGAATCAGGAGGTCTGTCACTCGAGTACTTTTCAGGAATAGTAAACTACTCTGAGAGCAAATATACTTTCTATAAAATGGCTGGAAAATTAGAAGGAATCTAGCACTATATTTTGGTTTGGCACATCACTGTTACATTGTAGGGAAGCTGTAGTGGATGGACATAGAAGTCCATCTTTTGCAGACAGAAGTTATGAGGCTGACTAGAAATCATCAAACAGATTGGCTGAAATTCTAGTGAAGTATAGAGAAGAGAAGCCCAACAGTCATGTAATATGCACTGAATGGCATCTGCAGCTACTTGCTGTAATTATTTTCCAACCATGACAAGTCAAAGTTCAGAAGAGGAAAAACATTTATATCCAGCATCCAGAATAATGGAAAGTTCATACTTGTCTGTCTCCATTTTCCTGAGCCAACATCATCCCTGTGGTTCTGCTTTCTCAATTAAGATGACTCTCCTGTGATGGGATCATTTCATGTATTGGTGGTGTAAATCAGCAGGACTGCAATTGATAGAGGGTTGAAGACATGAGATGGTTGGTAGTTTTGAGCTAGTTTGAGATAGGATGGTGAGGCCTGCTTGCACGAGGAGCATGTGCTGGTGGACTGTGGGTGTGTTGTTTAAATTGATATAACATGCTGGCATTTAGTTTCTAAAACTAACTAAAACTTTCTGCTCAGAGTTAATTCATAAAATCCAAGGCCTGTTGTGTTCTGAGCTTCTCCAAAGGTTGTAAAATGGAAGAAGAGACAGGTAAGCTTCAAGAGCCTGATTCTTTTTTCACTACTGTTTTTCCATTATAGTTGTTTTTCTTAACTGAGTAATCCTCAGAATAGTCTAAGATATAATCTTTATGTTACAATGTGTTTATGAGAAGATGATGTCTGGTGGCTAGCATTTTAGACAGAAGAAACAACAAAATTTCTTAGAGCAGAGCTTTAAAATGAAAAAACCCACAGATCACACTCCTTTTTTCATAAGCTTACTCTCTCTGTAAACATCCTTATTCTCTTTTTCTCTTAGTACAATTTTTATTTTTCCCACCCAGTCAGATTACTTTCCATGGCCCAGCGTGATATTACTTCTTCCAAGAAAATGTAGGCTTGGAAAATGAGACATTGTCATTACAAATTTATCAAGAACAGTGTTCCAAGGAGCATCTGCAAATTTGATCCAGGGCAAAATGGTCATTTCCACTCATAAACACAGGAGAAATGGCAATACCCTGAATCTGTTCTGTGAAAATTCGCTTCTTTGTCACTGATGTTTTCTAGGTACTAAAATTAGACCTCGCTCTGCCAACGTCAGGATGTATCATTGCATCTGTCAATGGCATTATAAGGCAATGGGGATATCCAGAATGGTCAGCAGAAAAGAGTGTGGAACTCGATAGTAGTGGCACTACAGAGAACCAGGAACTGTGTCCAGACTCAAAACCGCTATTAGCGAAATCCCAGTTGTTGCCTCCATTAGTCTTCTTGTCCTCTCTCCTTTCTGTTTCACACATCACTTCAAAGCAGTAGTTACTCCAACAAGAGGAGAATTGGACCTTATTCTCCAAAAGTAGGTCAGGGACTCAGTTTGTAACTGCAGGGAAATGCTAGAGCTGGCAGACCATAAGCAGCTAACGGGCACAACCAGCCAGTGGCATACAGACAGCCCCCAAAAGAAAGGTACTTTCAAAGTCTGGGCCCCAGAAGAGGAAATTAGCAGTCATATCTCAGGACACTCAAAATAAATCTTCTTCATTAGATTGCACTTATATGCACTTGATTTTTCACTAGAGTTTATTTTCCATTACCTTACTTTCCTTGCAGGCTGAGGAAGAAAACACAAACTGAGTATTTTGGCACTTTAGAAGAAAAAGTAGTGAATATGCAGCCTGGAGGGGCTCAGGGTTTGAATCCTGTTCCCTTCTGTAAATATAAGAAAAACAAAATAATGGAAGCTTGACTCGAGCAAGTGAATAAATGAATTTATAAGGGATAATCTAATTTGTGTCTTGGACTGCCTGCAATTATGAATGTTTATTAACTAGTCTGTCTGGCTTTTGGAGGGGAGGAGTGCGGGAATCCCTGGAGCAAACCAACTCAAATATAATTATCAGTCAAAAGAAAAAAAAAACCCAAAAAGCCCAAGCAGAATACTAAACAGTATGAAACTTCCAGTGTTACTGGTGGGCTTAACATGGCTTGAACTGAGCAAGCTTTACATGCACAGTGGTCCTATTGACTGCTCAGGAACCACTAGCATGACTAAGGGGATATCAGGATGCTCTGTCCTGCTGAGATAAAAAACAGGTGCCCGAAGCCCAATCCAGCAGCAGACGAAAGCATGTGAGTACACTTACTGACTTCAAAGGCACAGCCCACATGTTTAATGTTAAGGATGTGCTAAAGTCTTTTGCTGAACTGGAGCCCATGAGATTTCTGAGGTCTTTACTCCCAGTGACTCGGGGCTAGCTAAGTAGCACGTAAAGTCTGTATTTCCCCAAAGGACTGCATCAAGATTTTCTCCTGCTGCTTTGGAAAAAATAACAGTATCTTAAAAAATGTTTTCTTTTAGAAAGTCTGTCTTAGGAGAGAAATTCCCCACAAACAGTCTTAAGAGAAAAATCAAAAAAACCCCACTAAAATACTTATTTCTGTGGTGCCAGTATGTTACAGACAGGTTCATTAAAGCCCATATCTCACATGCTAATGCTTAGAGATGCTGGATTCAGCAATGAAACAAACAGCTATAGCAGACACAGCTTTTTAATCTATATACTCCAAGATACTTTTAAGTAGCTAACAACTTGCATAGACTCCATACACACAGCACTGTGAATGACTGTTTGAGTGCACAACCAGTTCTGTATGTGCAAGCCACATGCTTGAACAAACCAGAAGATAGCTGGGCAAGTGGTCATTTGTACATATAAATTACCCAATTACAAACCAGTCTTGGCATGAATACCTACAGCTGTAGACAGTTACAGTTAGTAGATGTGAATGCAGACCTTGGTCTTCCCTTTTTTAATCTATAGGAATGTAGGATGAGAAGGGAACTCCTGGTGCTGTGAATCTATCTCCTGCAATCTTAGACAATGCAGTCCCTTCCTGAGCTGACTGAGCTTCTTACTGAACTACACTGGGCATCTTTTTTACCTTTGCTGTTCCTCGTTGAAAAGAAGTTGATTCTAATTTCCAGTTTGAATGTATTCATGTACAGTTTACAAACAATTACTCCTGTGTCAGTATTGTCCTTTACGTTAACCAGCTTTTCTGTCTTCCCGGGGCCTCCTTCTTTCATGAGTGTGTACGCTGAGAAAAATTCATTCATCTCCCACTCAATCTTTTTCTCTTTACGAACTAATTGGATTCATATTTCTTCATCTGTGCCGGCACAGCCCGTAGACAGGTGTGGTGCTCAGACTGCATCACCCGAGGAACAATTCAGGCTGGCAGAGTGATTTAGTGACACACCTGTGAGTCAACATTTCTGCCCAGCTTTCCCTGTGCTGAAAGTCAGTAGTCATCTGTCTTATGCTCTTTCCAGCAGTCATTGACTCCTGGCTGTTTAAAGCACTACATTATAACTAGTGGGAAAAAAAATAGCCCTTTAAGACAAAGATTTCATCTAAAAAAAAAAAAGAATCCAGCTTTTAGAAACTGGATTATTATTTATGCTAACAATGTGATTCCTGACCTTCAGTACGAGCAGAGCACTTCACAGTGTTTGCCTGGGCTGTCATTAGACAGTAGTCTCCTGCTGCTGCCAGCACTTTGCACTATGTCCACTGTTCTACATATGCCTTTCATGCCTGACCATTGAGTGTGTTTCCTGGCTCAGCTCTGGAAGGCCTACATTTCATTTAAGCCTTCATGCCTCTCCTAAATCCAAAAGTATGTTTACTTGTCCCCCCGAACTCAAGAACGTGTGTTGCACAGCAAAGTCACTGCGCACACCACACAGAAAAAAAAGTAACATCCTGTAGTCTTTTATTCTGAAGTGATTAATGCTGGAGGATGAGTCATTTCACTGTTTCTAGCACATTTGTTTCAGCTGCCTGAAGTGTCTCATGAGGGAAAGGTACTGTAACATACTGAGGGATTTCATCTCCTGTTCCAGGGTCCCAGCTGCTTTGTATTTGCAATAGGATATACCGCATATGTGTATGTCAACCCAAGAAACGTTCATGAGCACTACTATTCATGACCAGTGCAGTTCCAACGATAAAGGATAGCTGGTTTAATTTACTCGTTCACATTACTTTCTAATGTATTGTGGTGAGATCTCGTGTTCATGTTGCACCCAAAGGCAAAGTAATTGGATTTCTGTATTCCAAAAGCTCAGCCATTTCATCCTCTCCAGTACAAACATACCTCTTCCTCTGTGTTCCAGAGCTCTGCTGACAATTGCTGTGGCCTGCTTCCTTTATTTCTTCTCATAGCCCACCATAGACCCTGCATGAGCTGTGTCCATACAACACTTGACCTTGCTCTTCAATTCTAAAAGGTGCCTAAATTCACCTTGTGCCCACATGCACAAAGCCCCTTGTTTCTGCAACGCTAAAGACAAGCATTTGAAAGTCCAGCCCTCCAGGAATACTGGTCAGCCTTCAATGCCAAAGTCCAAGCCTTCCCTCCACCTAGTGCCAGGTACACCTAAAAATTCATCACTATACAAATCCCAAACAAGGGCATCACCAATGTTTTGTTGGTAGGAGGATCTGCCAGATACAACTGGTTTTCACTTACACCTGCCCAGTCCACCTTATTCCCAGCCTGGATTAGCACAGAAAACAAAAAAATCAGCTTCACATTAGCTGAAACAATCTCATTGACTCTAGGGGTTTTTTTTCCCTAAAGACTTATAGTTTCATAGACTTACGATATAAATTTGATCTTCCCTACATTTCAAAAGCAGCAGATTTGTAATAATTTTTTGCAGACATTTAAGGGAGAGGGATGTAGGTTGTTGACACTAAAGTATCACTTGTATGGGTTTTGCTTTGGGAATTAATTTGCGATGCTTGGTCCCAAGGAACACTCTCAGTTGTTTAAAGGTGTGTCTATGTAGACATAGCCACCATAGTTCTAGGGCTGCTCTGCTTGATAGTACTTAAAGCCTGATATATCATTTACATTTTTCTTTACTCCTTCAAATGCCTGTTTCTTGGTATCTCACCATACGCCCACTATGTGCTAACTGTCTCAAGAGTTCACAGGCTTCCGATAAGCATGTGCAGAATCTAGAAAGATAAGTTAGGCATCCCTATAAATCACTGAACTTCTTCCCACCCTTTAGTTCCTAAACACTCTACATTTTTTGGAGTGCAGCTGGAGTCTCTCAAAAGTCAACAGATGTCTAGTGTCAGAAGCATGAGTTTTCTCACCAGCTCTCTGTGCTTGTTTCGACAGGTGTATTGTTACCTCTTCTTTGCAGGACTGACAGTTCCTGCTGCTCAGTCTTCACTGGAGCTAATGAAACTATGTTCTCACTGTCTACATCTCCAAAGTGCTTCTATCTTCAGCTCACTGTGAGGCATCCTCCTCTGATACCTGCTTTCTTTGGCTTTGCATGTTGGGCTAAAGCCTGAGTGACTGTTGTCCTTCCTTTTTCACACTGAGGATATTTTGGTGTTGGGCTGCAGCACAGTCCAATAAAGTCCACAAAGATTTGCAGGTCCCTAGCTTTTTACATGGGCAGTCACATGTCATTCTTAATTGAAGCTAATTGAAACTATTTTTCTAATTATGCTTATTGCATAAAATCAAGCCACAAGCATTCACACATACACAGTGCTAGAGGATCATACCTCAGGAATACTATTTCTTAGAGCAAGAGGTAAGACAAAGGCATTTGGTACAACAGCAGAGAGAATGGGAAGTACCAGCAGGTTCGGTACCTTTATTTTTCTTAGAATACAAATCCACAACACCTAGTCACACCTTTACTGCCTGACAGTGGCCCTTCACAGTGCTCTTCAGCAGGGATATCCTGACTGAAAAGACAAGATGTGAAGGAGAAGGATAGAGCAAGACCATCCCTGTGAAGCTCAGATGAAGAAACTAGAGAAATGGAAAGAGAATTTTTTTTTATTTAATAGCCTCTCTGCACAGAGCTGAATCCAGTCAAAAGTTCATCCCTCTGTAATCATTTGGTGACATTTTTGGCATCTTTTTTTTCCTTTGGCACATGACTGACAGTGAGGAGAGGACCCAGCCTAACAATAATGTTCCCAAGTGGAAAGGTAGGTGTGAGAGGACGTTTCTCCAACTGCTATTATCAAGCAAGTAGTGAAGAATATATTTTCAGCATTTTTCCTAGCAAGGGTCCCTGCTCTAGCTCAGTGCTCATAAGAGCGCCAATCTCTTGTTTCATGACTTCTTTATTGATGGCCTATGCTTGCCTATGGACTCAGGATATTTTTATTGTATGTCTACCGTGGTGTGAACCCAACGAGCAGCCAAACACCACACAGCTGTATGCTCACCCTCCCTGCACACTGAGGGTTGGGGGAGAGAGTTGGAAGGGTTAAGCAGACTTGTAGGTTGAGATAATAACAATTTAATAAATGAAATAAAATAGAATTAAAATAATAATGATGATAATAGTAAAAATAGGATATACAAACAAATGATGCACAACGCAACTGTTGACTGCCTGCTGACAAATGCCCAGCCTGTTCCCAGCTAGCAATCCTGGAGGAGAGAAAATCCCAAAGCTGCAATCCTAGAAGATCCTCCACTTCCCAGCCCACCCCCATCTATATACTGAGCATGACACTGTATGATGTAGAATATTCATTGGCCAGTTTTGGTCCATTGCTCTGGCTATGCTGCCTCGCAGTTTCTTGAGCACCTGCGTGCTAGCAAGACACGGAAAGTTGAAAAGTCCTTGATTTCTTAGCAACAACTGAAAACATCAGCATATTATCAACATTCTTCTCATACCAATTTCCATACTCAATTCAAAACACCACGCTATTCTAGCTACTAAGAAGAAAAATTAGCTCTACCCCAGCTGGAACCAGGACAATGCCACTTGCACTTGGTCATCTTTCCCCAGTCTAATACTGCCATTTACCAGAGCTATTGGGATTGTATCAGGCCTGGCTATATAATATAGCTGAAATAAAAATATTTCTATCCATTGAAGGAAAGAGAGGACAACGTAAACAATTTTAGAGAAGGCACCACTGAATTTATGAGTGGGATCAGGAGCAGTTATCAGCAGGATCAGGGGATCCCAGGCTACAGTCTGAGTTGGATGTTGGTCTAATGTCATGGTTGCAAGACTCATTTTAACAACAAGCAGGGTGGCTGCATCCAGACTGCTTATGCAGAAAGATCCCTGGTTTTGTGCTGTCCCCTAACTCACCTGCAGAGATTGTCTGGAAAATGTTTGTTGATATTGCTGGAGCAATAGCAGAGACTCTGCAAACAAATAAACTGAACAATCATCAACCACTGCTCAAGGCTTGACCTTGTATTGTTTACTGGTATAGGTGTAGCCTACAGCTCTCAGAGAAATCTGTTCACTTTGTCATCAGTGCAGCCCTGTTGTCAGCAGAATAAGCATTTATTTTTTTTTGGCATTCATATTCCTTTATTTTTGTTCAGATTGCACCTAGGTTTCTCTCCATTAAGTTTGCAGACACAGTATCTGGGCATCTGTTATGGCATCTGCGTGTGATTTGTGTTCTCCCACTGTCTCATTTCTAACTCCTGTCTTTGACTCTTTACAGAGACTATAAACTCTTGCACTGATGCAAAGGACAGTTTTATTTGGAAATCCCTCAGTCCTGACATCTACCTCTCTTATTTTTTCAGTAAGTAGGTGCTGCTTTTTTTGACTTCAGGATCTAGTATCTTCTTTCATACCAACCTCAGGACACCACAGAAGGCAATGTTATAAAAAAAAGCTCATTTTAAGTGGCTCTTTATTAACAGAGATAGTTTCAGGGATGCTGCACTTGCAGCCCACCAGCTGTGCAAAGGCTGACTGACTCAGACTCCTTTCAAGCTCTTCCTCTTTACAATCTGTAGGCCTTGGAATACATATTAGAAAGTATTTCTTTACAAAGGCAGTGGGCAAACACTCAAGCAGGCTTCCTAGAGAGGTGGTCGATGCCTCAAGCCTGTCAGTGTTTGAGAGACATTTAAACAATGCCCTTAACAATGTGCTTTAACTTTTGGTCAGCCCTGAAATGGTCAGGCAGTTGAACTAGATGGTTATTTTAGGTCCCTTGCAACTGAACTCTTCTCCTTCCCTCCCCTCCCCTCTCCTCCCCTCTCTTTTTCCCTTCCCTTCCTACATTTGGTGTAGGTTGTTGAGGGAAGGAAGCCATGACAAGCTATACTCTCACCCACTTTCCTCTGGGGTGGGACCAAGTAGGCACAAAGTCCTAGCAATTCTTCCACCCCAGAAACCAAGCTCCTTCAGATAACCTGCAATGAGGGAAGTGATCCTTGCTTCATTCCTCTCAGACATGTATAGTCCAGGTCACAACCTAGGGAAAGTTTCTTAGGTACCAGCTTATAAAGAATATCACAGAACGTCCGTTACTGAAGAAAGACATCTGCATCCTCTGGATTATGTAAAACAAACATCTGGCAGCCATGGCTTCCTCTTAGCTTTGCTGTTGTATGTAGTAAATGGAAGTCCCAGCTCCCACAACTGTCATTTGTCTCCAGCAAGCACTATGACTCCTTTTTTTGTGAGAAATGAAGAATAATCTGGCTAAATCCCAGTTTCAGAGCTAGCAAACACCAAAGGTCCAGTCCCTCCTGCTGCTGTTAAAAGCTGGCTCCCCACTTCCAGGGATTAGTGAACTATGCGGACAATCTTACAAACTGGAAAATCAGCAGACTTCTGCTTTGCAAACTCCCGGCAGAAATGAGTAGAGCTGCTCTGTATTTCACTGCCACAACAATCAATTTTCAAAGCCCTGGAGCAACAATGATACCAATGTCAAGCAAGCTTTTGATTCTTATCTTTTGAATCTTGCTGCATCTCAAGTAAACATGTGGAATCTTCAGCAAACTCTGGACTAAATTATTTCTAAACAAATAAATACACAAACTCCCTATAATAACAAGCTAAATCCAGAGACCTAGCACCCAATAAAAGCAATGGAAAAGGGATCAGTGTCTGCAATAGCTTTCTAGAGTCCCAACACGTTCCCAGAGAAGGATATGGTCCTGGATCGCCATAATCAATCCCACACCAGAAGTCCCCACTGAGCCTGTAACAATGCACACTGTATATACTGCCCTTCTATTGTCTGTTTTGTCTTTGCCTAAGGAAAATACACTGATTCTGCTGACAGTAAAGGCTCTGGAGCTGCGGAGCTGAAAACTGGATTTTTCTCCAACTCAAACAACACTAAGTGACAAGGGAGAGAAAACACACAGGGGAACAGTGTGTGTATCTCAGTAGAGCTATATCCTTTCTCACCTCAACTGTGCTCCAAGAGATGAAAACAGAGGTAACATAGGCAATTACTACAGACCTCCTTTTAAAAAGGGGGCTATAGAGCCCCTCTGAAAGTTTCTCTCCTGCTCTATATGTAAAACCCTAAAATGAAACACATATCTCTGCTTTCCAGAAGATAAACACAGTCTTATCTACCTTATTACCTCAGGTTTCCTCAAACCTCAAAAGGAAACTTTCTGTTTTCTCCTTCTGATTTTCAGTTTTAGTAGCATTCAGGCAGAAAGAGCCCCTAGTATCCATCTGAGGTCATGGAGTGATCTGTGATTCACTTGCAATCATTTTTACCATTTAGAGACCAATCAACAGTTGGGCTTTGGTTTCAAGAACCCATCTTCTACTAAAACAGCTATCACTGCTGGTGTCTGAATTTTCTACCTAAAACCAGTCTGTCTATCTTTCCTGTAAATCCAGGTGCTCACTACAAGTAGTCTATAAGGGGCTATAGAGCTACTATGACTATAGTAACAAGCACAAGATTTGCTTTTTCTACCTTTCCCAATGCACACATCCACCTTCCCCCACTGGACTTTAAGAAAATTTTAATCAATATATTCATTATTTAGTCACATTTGTATGTCTACATAGTTAATGCTTAACAGAACTGTGGTAGTAATATCTGTTATTAATAAAGAACAGAATAAGTCAAATGCACTAGCTGAGGTAGTAAACTGGGTGATTAGTGGAAGTAGAGTTGTTTTTTCTGATTATACAAGTTTGCCTTTGACATTTCCCAGTGCACAGTCTGTCTTTTAAGATCAAATTCTGTCATCTACTGCAACAATGACAATAAAGACCCTGTTACCACTGTTGAATCAATGGGCTTTGCACTGTATGTGCAATACAAAATACATGCATAGCCTGGCAGCTGCTAAACTCATTGATATATAACACCAGTCCCAAAATAGTGATATTTCACTTCTGGAGCTTTATAAATTGTTAAAGAAATAAAATCTGCCTTTGGGAAATAATGTTGCTTTATGTATCATCATACCCATTTCTCCCTCCTCCCCTCCCTTCAAAATTAAAACAAATAGTGTTGAAGTTATAAATCATCCCTATTGGCACTGGAAAGCCCTCAGAGATCTTCTTTCTGTGCCATTTCAGTAGACAGAAAGTCTAATGTACAGAGAGGTGATGTTGCTTTATGTTTTTTTTAAGTAAAGAGTCAGAAAAACATGTCCCTCCTTGATCTCTTCAATGTACATCAATATTTCTTCAGTCATATTAAAGTCATTACACATGCTCCAAGTCGTTTCAAGGAAAATCACTGGGAAATGAAGAATGGCTGGGAATTCTAGCTATCATTGTCTCGTGTATGGAGGTGCATCTTGAAACACCATTCAAACACTGTAGGCAATGCCAGTAAGAGGACTGGACCGGTCACTCTGTTCTGAAATGTATAGGGTTTTGAAAACTCATTTGCAGAAATTCAACCTCCATTGCTTGTTTTTCACTGAGCACAGAATCACCCAATCTGTAACTGGATAAATGATAATCCAAGAATTGGATTTGCACCATGAAAACTCAAGTTGAGAATTTCAATAGTATATTTAAAATTATTTTTCTGTTATGGGTCCTGAGAGTAAACTCCTTTCCTAGAAAATGCTCCCGATTTTCATGAACATTGATCAAACTTTTCTGAAACATCCACCCACTTCTATTTTTCAGTAACATGAACTGTCTCTTTCTCACCCACCCGTCACTTCTTAGCCTCATTTCCTTTCCCTTCATTTCAAGAAAAACTTAAAGGCTTTCTCAGAGATTCTGAGCTTGGTAAACATGAACTTTGCATTAGAATTTCCATCAGGTACAGAAAATTTATAACCAAAAAGAGATGGTCTTCTCTCCACCTTTTTTTTTAATCACTCCATGAAGAAAAAAACCAAAACAACAAGCCCAAAACCAAAAATCCTTGTGACAAAACTAACAATCTCTAGTAAGAGATCAGAAAGTTACTTTATTCATAAAGCAAGTAAGTAAAATAACTATTTCTAGGATGCATTTATTCACTTGTAATGCTTCACAGTGAAATTAAAGGAGAAACCCTAGCCATGCTATCTTCCTTTTCCACCACAATTGCTCTCCTTTATGGAGAGTCACTGTTAGAGGAAACTGAAGCACAAATGGTACAGAGATACCTCAGCCCATCACTGCAGCATTTAAAACACCCCTAGGAACCCTCAGGCACAGATATAACCATTATAAATTATCTGATAGGAGTCTGAGTCCTTGGATCCTACCTGCTTAACTCAGCACGTGGAGATCCCAGACAGTAATGCCAGGAATGGTGGCATTGCTCTAGTGTGTAGTTAAGAGCATGAAGCATTTTTTCAGCATCGGGACCTAACAGAGGAAAAGATATCCTGCTTTATCACAGTAAATTACATCACTTTGATTTTAGACATACCTAGGCCTTTGTAGGCTTTCTCAGTTTGATTTTAGACATACCTAGGCCTTTGTAGGCTTTCTCAGTTTGATTTTAGGCATGTTTAGGCCTTTGTGGACTTTTTCTCTTTGACTTTAGGCAGATTTAGGGCTTTGTGGGCCTTCCCCCTGTGATTTTAGGAAGATTAAGGCCTTTGCAGGCTTTCCCACTTTGATTTTAGGCAGATTTAGGGCTTTGTGGGCCTTCTCACTTTGATTTTAGGCAGATTTAGGCCTTTTTGAACTTCCTTTACTTATTTCAAGTTTAATGGGCATGAGCTGGATTCCCATTCCTGCAGCAGCCAGGGCAAGCACAGTCTCTGCAGAGTGGGTCTGAGAGTGTGTGAGACCCCAGGAAGGAGTCTGGGAGCTCTGCTGCCGTATACATGTTTTATTCTCCAACTGAGCATCTTTTACAAGTGCTCAATCCACACACAGACACATCCCAAGCCTGTTCTGCCTCTGAAGAACACCCTTCCTGCCCACAGGCACAGGTACCTTTAAATAAATTTTGTCGAGTTATTCGAGCTCCGATTTACTCCGTGTTTGCCCCCATATTGAATCAACATCTGCTGCCATCATATAATACAGGTACAGACCTCATCCAAGTAAGGTCGATCATATCACATCATCTGGCCTGGCATTTGTCTGTCACGCTGGGGCAGGGAATGTGATACCAAGCTGACAAAAAGCAGCACACGGCCCTGCCTGGAGAGCCCCTTTGTTCATCTAAGCCTCCCCTGCTGCTTTTGTAACTCCAAATGGATTTCTGATTCCCTATCTCTTGGCCTTTTCAAGCCAAATGGCTTGGTCAGATCACAAGACAGCAGGTGCTGCTCCGCTCAACATTTGCACCTTCCAATCCAAACACACCTCTCCCTGCCGACCCTTAAAATCAATCAAAGGGACTTATCAGTTTGTTTTAAGCTTTGATGTTTGTCTGGGGTTTGTTTATCTAGCAGTTTATTCCTGGGAGTATGTTCTTGACATCTTGGAGTAGGTGGTAATTAGCAACAAGGAAGAAGGGCTGAGATAAGAAGTGGAATTTGAAAGTGGTGATACTAGGGGAGGCAGCTGCACCACGTCCCATTCTGCTTTCCTCTCCACCACTGAGGCGAGCTAGAGACAGCAAAGGGATGAAGATCAGCCACCCTGCACTTTCAGCAAGCACCATCCGTCCGTGCTGTGCCGCTCAGCGTGGACCTCTGCAGAAGAGGAGCCCATGAGAGACCTGCTTCAGTCCCCCGCTGTGTCCACCTCCTCCACCTCACGGGCACTTGTTAGGCCTGCCTCTGAAGAGCCCTTTTGTCTGAATTTCTACCTGTTGGTTTCGCAGGAAGAGCAATTTGCTTAAAAGAAGGCCTTAGGATCAGGTCTTACCATTGTGTAACATCCTAGGTATCTGCTGTCTTCTACTGAGTAGCACATAGAGCACAGATGACTCAATTGCTTCGATAATAGGAAGAATTAATGCTGCTGTGTCCCTGCATTTAAGGCATTTGCTACACACCCACAGAGGGGCTTATGCATGGATGTAGGATAAACAAGCGCATGCGTACCCGCACACCATATGGACTGTCGGGTGTATTCTCACACACCCATGTACAGAGAGTGGCAAAGAGCAGTGCCAAAGAAGTGCAAGAATTTTTGCTCTGAACAGCCTTGGCCTTAGCACATGTTTGAAATAGGAAGCCAAGCCTGGACCTGAATTTTGCAGACAGCCCCTATCTTTATAACCTTCCCGACAGAATTCCATACAATAATGTAAGCTTTTAATTGCATTTTTGAGTACATAACATGGAAGCAAAAGCACACTGACCTGCTCCCATGCTGCGTAGCCTGCAGAAGGACCCACATAAGTACACACTGCCTGCTCAGAAGAGGAAGAGAATCTTGCAACCAGGATGCTCCTAAAGTGCCCTAAAGGGCACAGAAAGAGACATTCTATGTACTGCCTTGTGGAGCAAAGCCAGAGTGTAGAGAACAGTCTAAAGCAGGAAATTTTTACAGGCTAGCTGAAATAAAAAGCCTCCTGATCTGAACTGGGAGACAAAATTCTTTTCTGAATTCAATGAGTGAACCCTAACAGCTAAAAAGAAGCTCAACATGCTTTGGGTAAATCCATCTCACATTTTGTGTTACAGGCAGGCAAGGCCATGATTTCATTTAGAATAATCAGATCATGATGAACCCCCACGTGCACTCCTTTGTTTTCAGAACAGGGGCTAATACTTTGAAGTCCACATTTCATTATTTAAAAAATAAAAATAAAAATTAAGAAGAAGCTTATACCAGAAAGGTTTTTGGGTTTTTTGGTTGGTTTTGAGTGGTTTGGTTTGGGGCAGAAGGATTGGGGGGGGGGGGGGGGGGGGGGGGTGTTGTTGTGTGTGTTTTTTTGCGCGTTGAAAAACTTTGGGTAAGAGTGAAATCAAAATTTTATTAGA
>WUAM01000143.1:12727872-12786493 GCA_024336885.1 Actenoides hombroni | reverse complement strand
CTTTAAATTCAATATCTGGGGGGGTTTTGGTTGTTGGGGGGGGTGGGGGGGGGAGGGGTTTAAAAACAAAAACACACCAACAAAGCCACAGATTTCTTGAAACCAAAACTATTTGTGTGAGTTTTCACTAAATTTGTTTTAGGAAAAGTTTCTCGGGGTGAAGATCAATTTTTGGTCAAAATATAAGGGCCTGGTTAGCAGAGAGAGAGAGAAAGAGAGAAATATAAACAGCTGGGAACTACTGTGGAAACTGTTGCAGGTTGCCCTTTTGGTAAGGTCATCTACCAAAGTGTGGGAAAACTTGAGTTCCTGTGGTGGTTCTACCTGCTTCAGCACAGGGACCTGGAGTTTCCATGTTCCTTACATTTTGGGTAAGTGTTATGTCCACTCTCTGAAGTGCTAATAGCTGTTTCATTGTGTCTACAAAACCAGTGTTCATAGGAAAAGAGGTTTGAAGCTGAGACTCCTACAGCAGTGTCTTTTCTAGTGAATGCTAACTAGACTGGAGGAGGCCTCTGTAGCACAGGAAAATTTTAAGGACTGGATTTCATGTTCATGTAGAATGGCAAAAAGGATGTGTTGCAATCATTTTTAAGGGAATAACAGAATGTAGTTCATCTAGTTTTACTTCAGTAATGTAAAGTCTAATGGATAGATGCAAGGTACTTCAGGTAAGAGATTAGCTTGGTTGTAGAAGATTTTTGAAGACAACTCTTCAAGGTCCTGCTCCCTGGCATCACTATTCGCTGCCGGAACGCATTCAGCACCGTTCTTTTTTTGGTTTACCTTTAGAGTATATGCAAAATACTGCTGAAATAGGAGATGAAAGAGGAATCCAGGGCAACTTTCTCCTGTGTAACTATCCTGTCAGTAGAACCAATTTACAAGAGTGGCTGCTTCTAAGCCAAATTATGCCTAACTTCCACACAAAGACACATTGCTCAAGCACATCTTCCTGCTACTACTCTGTACTTCAGCCCCCTTTTGTTCTACAAATTCAATTTTCCTTGTCCGTGCTTTTGTAAGGGTCTTAATGCTATGGATGTGCAGATCTACTAAAGGTCTCAGGAGAACATCTGGAACCATCCAGCAGCCAAAACAAATCATAGTTTTGCTTTTCTCAAAGGTACTGAGGAAATATTCTGGTAGCTGTATCCTGTAGTTGTGATGTAATCCTCTTGCCACAAAAAAAAAAATGATTAACATAGAGAAATTCACTTAACACAATTACAATGCTTGAAAGAAACATCTTTAACTGTCACTTTCATATCTTTGGAACAGTGATGTTTAATTTCACATATAGAAAAAAAAATCAAGTTTGCTTTGCTGAGAATGAAATGGACTCTGCTTCTGTCTACAGGCTCGCAGGCAATTTTTGACTACAGATACTTTACTTTGAAAGAGATCTCATAACTAGCTTCTTCAGGGAAGGAATCTCCTCTCCCTTACTCTAACAGTCTCAACCATAGTGGCAAATTCAATATTTTTCCCTTGTTGCTGTGATATTATGGGGAGATTTCCTTCTGATTTGTCCTGTTTTTAACTTGAACATGTTACATGAAAAGCAGACATTGGAAAGAACTGGAAAACAGAGTGATATTTCAATCCAAATAATATTAATTACTAGGCAATTTAAAAGTATATAAGAAATTCAGGAAAAATTGTATATATACACATATATATATTGCACCATTCTAGTAACTGATCATTATTGCAGTAAGAAGGACTGTTAGGACAGCTCACTCTGGCACAACACAAAAGCCTTTGAGAAAAGAAGGGAAAGGACTCCTGAAATGTGTCTTCTACCAAGTACAATAATGCTGCTTGACTAGAAAGAGTCATGACAGCCAGTACAGTGTAGCAGCGAGAAGGTAAAGGCCCCCAAGCAACAAATGCAATTGATTAGAAAATAAGAACAACGTTGGAAGTACCCTGCACAGGAGATGAAAAGGCAGAGGAGTTCAATGCACGTTCACAGACTTTGTACAAGAACATACATGCAACTCGCAAACAGGTTGTACCACAACACAAGGAGCAGCAAGTGCTGACTGCAAGGTATATCATCCTGTCAGACCCCTGAAGACAACGGGACCTTACTCATGGAGGAGCCACTTCTTGCATTCATCCCTTTATTCTACGCTGGGTTTGCTGGCTTTTGTTCGCTTGGTCCTTCCAGAGTAGCCATGGGGGGTAGGTGGGAATGTGGTGGTGTTAGAGATAATCAGGCTCTAACATCAGATTTCAGCTGTATTCTGATTGCCTCTTTTTTTCCCCCCCAGATTTTCTGTGCTATTTAAGCATAAATCTTGTCTCTGTTAGGCCAGGCTCTCTGGTCACTTGATTGCAGGACCTAGGGCCATAACGTAAGCTGATGGTGCCAAACTCATTCCAGTCTGGGAAAGTTTAATAAAGAGTTTTTCTCTCCCAATATGCCCCACTTTTATACAGCACCACGTTATTAGGAATTTTGGCCTACAGAACCTTTAAGGCAAGGGCTCTCCTCCTCTGTTAGCCACAGCAACAATTCTCAACTGTATAAGCTACCTACAAAGATCATTACACAGTCTATAAGTGCAAGGGAGTGACGACACCGCTCACTGAGAGCACCAAAGCGAAGGGAAGCTCCAGCAGCAGGGGTGACCTGGCATTTCTCTGCTCACTATTGCCCCAGCCAGGCCAAGCATACCAACAGGCACCAGGGACCCCAGCACTGCTAGCGTGAGATGCACTCACCGCTTTGTGCGCATCCAAGAGCCCCTTGCCTCTTTGCTGCTGCTGCAGAAGCTGCAGCTGACTTCTTAAGGAGCTGCTTGTGACCCAAAACATAAACCTCAGCTCTGTCCCCACAAGCACACGAACTACACCCTGCACAACGGAGCTTCAACCTTTATCTGGTAATGGGGTTGACATCACCTGACATAATACTGAGCAAAATCAGAGCATCTGCACAGCCAGCCTTAAGGCTAGGGATATGAAAATAGAGTTTTGGAAGGGATCCTTAATGACATTAAAACCCATGGAAGATTTCTAAGATCCCACAAGTGGTTTCTGAAAAGTTTCAATCACTTGATTTCTATCCTAGGGAGAAGCTATTAGCAAGTTTTGATAGTTTATGTAATCAGGGCTGTGTTAAGAACAGAGATGATGAGAATATCAAAACAAAGAAAAATCTTCCTCACAGTAGGTAGCATTGGTCAAAGCAATTCTAGAATATTTTTTTCCAGAAACTGCCTTTTATCAGAGGGAAAAGCTGTGAGTTTTGTAGAAACTATTCTTTTTCTTTTTTTTTTTCTCAAAGGAAAGGAAATCCCAAAAGTTTCTAGGGAAATGTTTCATATACATATTGGGGAGGGGGCAAACAAGTTAAACAGTATTTTGATGAGGACTGGCAACATGTTTTATTTATCATTTTTTTCAAAGGCAAGAGGAAAATCATGCCCTCATACCTTGCCCATTAAACTGTCTGGTGAATGTCCAATCTCCTGAGGTTCTATAGGGACCTGGAATTGGAAATGGAAATACTAATTGGTGAACTGGAATACAGTGCTGTCTAGAAAGAGATGTAATAACTGAGTAATTATTTTCCACATCTTCTATTTTGTTTTGCATTCACTAAGAGCTCAGCTTAGCTACCACTCGGAATTATTCTTATTGGTTTGTTTCAAAGGGATTTTCACATTTTTAAAACTGCAGACACATAGGTAGATGCAGGTCCAGATATCCCTAGTGCATTAAGTGATGCCTTCAGCCAGATGAAAACTCTTTTTGATCTCTCTGATAATACCAGGCAAGCACTGATCTGAAAAGGCAGATTACCACCAAGGATTAGGCAGTACAATAGCACGCTGAGAATGCGAGAGGATGATGAAGTTTAGCAAACAAGCTTGGAACATATCTGAACTCAACATCGAACTCCGAACCAAGCCATGGGAATATTAGAAGAGAATTGAGGGGGCAGGAAACTGCCTTGAAAATTATTTTATGAGAGAGGGTAAAATTGTCTACCTTCTAGGTTTTAACAATGTCAGGAGAGAGCTAAGCAAGAGAGCACTTTCTGCACAGAAGACTCTTCTCAGGCTGAATGGGCACAGAGACTCAGCTACACTCTAATTTACTTGAGACAATCCTTTAAGGCATGTGGCTGGAGCAGGTCACTCTGATGTTGCTGCTGTCCTCAGGCAGTATGACACAGTGAAGACAGGACTTTACAAAGCCCTTTTTTTTTTTAAAAAAAAAAAGAGCTTTTATTTTTTTCAGGACCAGTCACAGTAAATAGAGTGGTTATTTGGTATGTGAGATAAGTATTGGCCAATATCATTTGAAAACACTAGTTTTCTTTCAGCATTTTGTCACTTGACCAGTTTAATGCTAAGGTTAAAACGCTGTTACACAACATGTATCCACCCTACTGTGTGTCAGAAATGTGAGGAATGTTTGCGAGAAACAGCAGCTTGCGTACAATTCCTGTCACCAAACCCCAAAGTCGAAATGGCTAACATTTCCAGGATCTGCTTAGCTCACCTACAGAGAAAAAGTTTGCAGTGCATGTGTGCAAACAGGAGCGGAGTCATTAAAACCGGAGCAGCTCTTGGGCAAGATCCAGTTTGCATGTTACATATTCATAAATAGCTGTGTTAGAATGGCTTCCAACAGCGCGAACGTCAATGGAGCCTGCTGGAGCAAGCCTGAGGTATGCCATCTATGTGTCTGATTGCCTGGAGTTCAGAGGAACTTGCTGAATGTATTACCAACGGGAATGAAAAAGCTTACACCAGGGTAGCTGGCCAGGTCCAATTGCTGGGTGCTTAAAAGGCCGTGTTGATGTCAAAGGCTTTCACAGCTTTCATTTTTTTTAACTCATGCGTTGTTTGTATAATCCTCGAGAATCTCAAACAGGAATATTTCATTTTCTTGTTCTTTCAAAGAACACATATTAATTTATGTTATAACAAAAAAAAATGTTCATTAGGGCTTGGCTAATAACACTGATTATTTGTTTATTTTCACTCTGTGCAGCCTATTTAATTGTGTGTACACATACCCATAATTACCACTTTGAAATGCAAATACTCTAAGGATAGTTACTAAGGATAACCTTTCTCATTTTCCAGCAGCTAACACTCCTGTTTTATAAATGCTAACCATAGCCTAAGCTCCCTGGCAAACAGCACATTTTAAGCTCTCCTCACATTGCAACGGCTGTCTCCTGCTCCAAATTATTCTCTCTGCCACTGTCATGGCTTCCTTTAATTTTTCAGCAGTCATAGACCCCTGATAAGGGCTATGAGATCATTTGACTGAAGCACCAGCCGGTTTACAGTTGACCTTATGCTGTGACTCTTCTTAAGTGATAGGAACAGAAGTGAACGTATTTTCTGTGTCCATCAAGCCTCCAATGTCACTTGTACTTTAGCTGTGGAAAGACCCGGGCTGATACAGAACCATTTGTTACTCTCAATTGTTCATCAGATTATTGCTATTTATTTCCACCCACAGATTGCTCTCAAACTTTTCTCTGGGACAGGATTTGCTTCCTGAAGGGTGGATTTTGGGATTTGACTAAGCAGCACAAGCGGCAGAAGCTATCATATAACAATGGTCTTGCTTCCTAACCATCAAACCTACAATGTGCTTTCAAAGTGACCATACTAACCTGCCTTCCCTTCTTCACCTCTCTCCCCCAAGCCCCAATCCATCTGCAATTACAGACATCAGTGGTTGCCCATGGAAGTTTCTCTTTCAGCAGTATTTTTGTGAACAAATATTCACTTGTCCCCCTGTTCACAGAAAGCACATTAAAGAGGCATGTCAGTTAGAGTGTGGGCTGTCTTTGAACAGATGTTATGAATACTGTTTTGCAGGATTTGCCCAGCAGTAGATGAGAACAAGTAATGAGGAAACTAGGAACATGGGTAACGAGGCCAGAAGGTGTGGAAGCTTTCCAGGAGCAGGGGGAGCTGGGAGGAGAAAAACTTGCCTTACCAATATATAGCCATGAACCTTTCTCAGACTTTATTTGTACTTCTCAATGGTCACTCTCAAGATAAAGGATTTACTAGGGCTTGTTTTTCCAGTGGCCTAAAGGTGAACGCAGGAACATAGCTGATCCATCTGATTTATTTAAATGAGGGGAAAACAGGATGAACTGTGTCCTCATAATCAGGATGAATACTTGTAACTGTCATCTCCTCATAGAGCCACAGGGCTCCTTCACCTGTGTGCTTTTCAACCAGATTGTTGTTTGTTCTGTATGAAACATATAAAGATAATTAACGGGCTGAATTGTATAAGGGTTCTCCTTATCTGTTAGTGGGCAGCATGGGGAGAGGTAAAATGACCCAAAAAATAATTACAATTGGTGAATGAACAGATGATATCTCAGTTCAGCTTCCAGGCCTATCCAATGGTACTTTAAGAAAAATGCCAGCAAAGTAGCATACAAATAACATACATATCTTGTAGATTACATAATTTATTTGGAAATGTTTTCATACAGTTAAACAAACTTCAGAAAACTACAGTGGAGCCTTCTTATAAATTAGCTCTAGTGCTTAAAATCCCATGAGCTATGAAATGTTAAAAAAGAAAAAAAAAAAATTTAAATACATAGTGTTGCTGAGCAACACAGCTCACCCTTAAACAACTTTCCCTTGTATGAAGTGCTTCAGAAAGGGACTACTGTGGAGTCTGTGTAAGTACTTGCCCTATGGGTAGAGCGATTCTGTTACAATCCTTCAGAAAACAGCTACGCAGACTGTTACTGAATTCAATTATAGGGAGTCTCCAGGGTTATTCCATTACCTCTGCCTTTAGTTCACAGGTTCAAATCAAAACTTCAGATATTCTTTTTTAATTTCATTCATTAAAAAAAAGAACAAACAAAACCAAGCAAAACCCACAACATGATATGAACTCTCAACATGGAAACGACTCAAAAACTTTCCAAGGTTCAGCTGAGTCTGCGAGCATTAGGGAAGTCTCTACCCCTACAAGCTTTTGCTAAGGGCAGGGTGGCAGGGTAGGTTTCCCACAGCCCTGCCTGGATGTGTGCTGGATGTCCAGGGTCTTGGAAAGTGCAGAGCAGGATAGTGCCATCTGGGCTCTGAACCAGAGCAGGTCTGGGCTGATTCATGATTACCAGCCCTGGACTGCTGTGTAAGCATCAGTCCCAGGGGACCAACACTTCCCCTGCCTTGAGAGGTCTCTCCTAGTGAGCTCAAACCCCCCAAATTGTCTCAAACTATTAAAAAAAAAAAAGGGAAAAAAACCCAAGGTTTTTCCTACAAATCCGAAATCTCCTTTGTTATTCTGTTCTCACCGGCACTGGGGTGTTTAGTAAGGTCACACTGCATTACTCAATGCTGACTTCAGCTCCCGTACATCTGCATTTCATCTACATGCATCTACATGCATCTGCAACGAGGTTTACAATGAAAGGAAGGGGTTAACCCGGGGAGCAGGTGGAAAGCAACCCAGCTGCAAAAAGATTAAAAAAGTGGTAAGAGAACCCTGCCTGAAAAAGGCCAGCAGGCAGGCCAGAGGAGGAGGGTATGAGCCTTGGGAGGAGGCTGCCAGGGCCACCCTGGGGTGGGGGTTGCCAGCAGGCTGTTGCCTTGAGTGAAGCAGGTGTCTCCTGGCAGGAGGAGATGTGGCTTTGATCTATGGGCATACCCGAGTGGGGAGAGGTCTCCGTGGAGTAGGGATGGTCTCTGGGGAGCTGACCTGTTTGTGGGGTTTGGTTCGGCTAGGCTTTAGCTCTCCTCAGCATCCCCAGGAGCTTGTAGAAAGGGTAGTTGCCTGGTTGGAGCAATGTTGTTATTTGCAGATTGGTTTTTAAAGGTCTTTAGGCCTCTCCTGACCATAAAAATGGGAACTGAGTGCTTATGTACCTCTTTAAAACTTGGGTCTTACTAAAATTCCTCCCTCAGACCAGACCAGAGCCAAGCTTTCTGCTGAGGTTTGAAACGCTATAAATGAACCTTCTATATTGTTGCCTTATGCTTTCAACTTCAGGCACCTCATCCAGACAGAAAAGTAATGAAAGACCTGAAGAAAGTCGAGGATTGGAAAGGAACAAAGCGGTCCTGTGGCTCTGGGTCCCGTTCCCAAAGCTATCGCTCACTCGCTGTGTGGCCCTGAGCAAGCTGCTAACAGGCTGATCCAACTCCCAGTAAAGTCACTGGGAATTTTCCCATAGACTCCAGTGAATGCTGGATCAGGCCCTTAGATTCCTAACAGTCCGCTCATTACCCCCCCTGCAAAGCTGGGATAACAATATCCTTGTCTCACAGGGCAGTAAGGGGACTAATTCATTAATGTTCATAAAGCTTTTTCAGATCTACAGATGGAAGGCATTATGTCAGCACAAATTATTCTTAGCTATTATCATTCTCATGGTATTTCCAATTGTCTCTGCTCGCTAAAGCTAAGAAGTTCCAAAAATCTTGTGAGAAAGTTTCTTCTCTGGAGATCAGACCCCATTTCTGGCCCAAAGATACATGGAAACAGATACATCCAGATGGCACTGGAATATTTACTGAACTAAGACCCTGAATCTTTGGAGGTTTTCGTATGAACCTGGAAAGCAAAGGAGTGTCCCTCAATTTTATAAAAATCACCTAAAGCCATAGTCTGGCAAGCAAAATGCTGAGGCCAAAACATTCAGATTTGACTCCCAAAGTTTCCTGCCAGTGGGAATTCTTTAAGCTCTGCTCCCTGGTATGTCAGAGCACTTTCAGAGGGAGGGTGGGCTCTGGCTCAGGTTCTTTGTTGAGAGAAGGGAAGGAGGAGTTCTCTCCCTTCCCACACCCCTATTGCCTGCTAGAAGTTAGTCAGGTATCAGGTCCAGGCACGGAAAAGCAACAAGGTCAGGTGAGTAGGCAGCAGATAAAGGATTTCCTTGGGGAGAGGTCAGCATGAGCCAGTGGTAACGTGTCACTTGGGAAAAGGAAGAAACACGCTGCAAATCTCACATACACACAACTCACAACTATGTATGCGTGTGTGTGTATGTGTGTATATATATATCTGTGTGTGTATATATCCCATAACACTCCCTACAGCTATGCTGTTTCATGTCCCCTGACCTGACTTTCGGATCTATACAGTTCTGTATATTTTAACTGTCTGACTTTAGCCACCCTCCCTACTAAAGGTGAGCACTGGAGAAACTCCACAGGTGCAAAAGTCATCTGAAGAGTCTGTGACAGATGCCACCAGGAACGCCGTACTGTAGAAACAAGTGTCACAAATACTGTATTTCCCTTTTCCCTGTCATCTCACTGCTTCCCCCCACGTAACCACCCCTTGCAGGTAGACAGCTTGCTGCGCCGTTTTGGGGAAGCAGGTAAATGTTCCCGTTCTGGTGGCTCCAGCTCTTTTAGCTCACACATTATGTCAAAACTGGTCAAAGACAGGAAATTAAGCGCCCGCCCTCCCCCGACTGTGCACACCCGAACAGACACACGCATGCACAGTCACAGCCAAGGCCTTCGGCAAGCCATCTGATAGCAATCAGTATTTTGAGAAGTGATAGCTCATCTGTAGATTCAGCATTCTTTTGCAGCAGAAGGTATTATGCAAACTAGCCCCATTAGAAAAGCAAACATCAAAGCAAAACATGTTTTCGAAGAGACAAATGCATAAACCACGTGGTACCTGACACTTGAAACAGAAATAGAATAATTACCCTCGCTCTCAATGGAAAGCATAGCTGCAGAGGATAACAAAGGCGCCTCATACACTGTACCCCGTAGTTTCCTGTACTGTGCATGAAAGGGAGAATAGTCAGCTAGGGATATGCAGCTGGGGAGAGCCTGAAAGGGCTGATACCATCCTCCTCAGTGAAGGACAGGAGAACAGGAGCTAGACTGCAGCTGATTGTGGAGTGGTGCAGCTAAGCCATGCCCTCGGCACCAGCTGGAATGCAAGGTGCCACTCCAGCCTTAGGGGAAAGGGGAAAAAAAAAAAAAAAAGAGTGCAGCCAAGGTTACACAATTACCTGTCTTAAAAGTGCACAACTTAAAAAAAAATATGCATACCTCCCTGACCATAAATAGCCACAAAGTATGCTCCATGGGTCCTTTGACTAAAGTCTAAACAGAGGAAGCTCTCTGTAGGCAGCCTTTTGCCTAGCAGTGGATGCCGTTGCTCAGGCACTGCCTCTGCAAGAGGAAAAAAAAAAAAGCCCTCATGGGCAGGATGGGAGATGGAAGGTGTGAAATGAGGCTTGGATGATGCTGTCACAGCCCTGCTAAAACAACACGGCCAGGTACCGCTAATTCATTAAAATAAATTCATCCAATAAATCAAGAGCAAAGTAAATCGGAGACTATCAGGACTTCTGCAAAAGCTGGACGAACTTGTATGAGGGAGGAAACGTTTGCTGAAGTTCCCAGGACAAGCTGGAAGAACATACACGTGCTCTCTCTTTCCTTTCCTTCGGCCCCCCTCTTTTTGTCTTTCAGAGCCCACTTCTCCAGCACACAGATCAGCTATCAGGCCCAGAAAAAGAGAGAGTGTGAGATGGCCGACCTCGTCCTCCAGTGCTGAGGGCCTGTGGGTTTGGGCCAGGAACAGGAATTCCCTGTACAGACACTGAGTCTGCTGGAGGAGACAGGGGAGCCTGCTCCACAGAAGAGCACTTTGTTCACTGCCACCAAGGAAAACTTACACAACAGACACACACAACCATGGAAATATGAATATTTTAAAAGTGTGTTTTTTTCCTAGAATACACAGTGCTCTTATTTCCTTAGGGGGGCAGTAAAAATTGGGCAAGAGCATATTGCCAAATGCGTAAGGGTTAGCGAGGATATTAATCCTGCATGCTGCAGTTACAGAGAGCAGGGTACCAGGGCAAGGTCTGAATACATAATTCAGAATGAGTTACTGACAACTGAAATGCCCACTGACCATGTCTAGCAGAGAGAGAGAGGGACCTTTTTAAGCCCTGCCTGCTTTTTAATATCTCTTCTGTCAATTCATCACTTCTCGGGAAACGCAAAGAGTTAAAATCCTGTTGCCTTTTTTTGCCCCGAAGTGTGTGCAGATCTGTGTTTGTGTGTGTGCATAACGTGCAAAATCAGAGGTAGATTTTGATACCAGGTAGTGCTGTTGTGCAGTGGTTTTGTGCTGCATCATTAGCACAGAGAAGCCCTTAAAATGGCCTGAGCAGGCCCATGTGAATATAGATCAGATGGAGAGTTAAGAATCTAGCCTTTTTTTTGGGGAGGTCTAGCCTAATTTCACATGCTTCCTAAGGTACCTTATTATACTCTTTGGAGAGGAATTTCTCTTACTTTAACCATCTGAAAGGTAGGTGCAACACTAGACTCACAGCCTTCCTAGAGATGCAACAGGGTGGTGATCCACCTTAGCCACAGTTACTCTGTTTGTCTTCAGAGTTACTCCGTATATCATTCTCCCTTTGACTTGCCCAAAGAGTGAGCCTAGATGGATAGTTTAGACTTGATAGCTAACTTTTAGATGGCTGATGTTGACAGATCACTCTCTTCCTAGTCCACACTTTCCTATCGCACAGAGGTCATGAGAGAAAACGTTCATTATGGGTTGCTTTTCTGTTAAGAAGACACGTAAGGAGAGCTTGGATGTATTGGCACCTGTGGACATCTTAATGTTATTTTCCACGCAGTCAAGGATACAGCTCGAAACAGCATCAAAACACAACCCAGTTCACAAGGATGTATGTCTGGATGTGGAGGCCACGTCAACAGCCCGAGGGCTGAACAGGCCCAGCACATGAAGCTGCAGAAATGGAGGATGGCTGGAGAAAGTTCTGATGGGGACTCTGGGCAGGTATTCCTATTTCATTCCTAGCACCAGGTCTCTGCCAAATACACTGTGCCACTGTTTACTCGTGGTCTTCTAACTTAAACTGGGGAACTGGCCTAGCAAATAGTCACCACAGGAAACAAAGTCAGCTTTATATCACCTTTCCAAACCCCACCTCCTAGACCAAGTCAGGAGCTTCTTGGTGAGAACCTCAGCTGTGGTCAGTAGGGTACATGGATACATTACCCAGAGGTTACCATTAAAGGTTAGTTTCTGAGAACCGTTGCAACGCTGTGTGTGTACGTATATGCACATACACAGAGACTCTGTGTATTGTACATCGGATCATGGTTTCATCTCTACTCAGCCCTGATTTAACTCTATCAATGACAGGTTTTCACACAGAAAAAGAAAAAAAAGAAACCCACCTCACCTGAAATCCTGTACAGTACATTTTAAAAATCTGTGACTAAATGCTAGTAAGAGAAAATACATGCTGATAGGAGACAAAAACTCTATAATCCTATGAAACGTACTGCGTTGGGGATACGTTCTGCTGAGGTTACAGGTATCTTGCCATTCCTCTTGTGCCACATCAGGCTGGGAACTTTACATATGTCCACCATGTTAATGTTAATAACTGCACAATGCAGAGTTGCATCCCCCACACCGGAAAAAATTAACTTTGTAGATCTCAGATGTCTTAGCTTCTGAGATGTGTCGGTATGATATTCCTCAACTCATTTTACTCTTGTCTTTCCCGTCATTTACCTGAAGATTCCAGAAGGGTTTTCAAAATATGACTTGCTTCCTCCTGCCTACCACTCCTCTATCTCAGTCTTTCCCTCAAAGTTGATTACATGGATTGTCAAGGATTTCCCAGTTACAGTAGACAGGGAGTTACAGTATGTGGTAGATCAGAGAAAGCAGAAAGCCCATTAGCTTTAGATCAGGGTAAGGGCAGAGCATGCATTTGGTAGGTACCCTGATGGGTCTATCACCTATGAGATTCTCCAAAGGCCAGGGGGTTGATGAAGAGGGTAATGAGAGAAGAACTGCAGAAATGTTCCAGTCAGCCAGAAAAACTTACAGGAGTTTTCAGTGAGTAGGAAACTGGGAAAAACCCATTGGACATCACACAAAGGAGGGGGAAGTCAATGTGCTGCTGAAAGACGGTGGAAAAGTGGAAGCCCTTGGGTCAGGAAGACCAAGTCAAAGGCTTGAGGAAACAGATTGTGTGTTCAAACTCTTTTTGAACGTAATGAATATTAACTTTGGTTCAAGGAAAAGCCTTCAGTTCTAAGTAGGCTCCTATTTTAATTGGATCAATTCACATGTTTATAACTACAATGATTTAAAGGTATGTGATTTGTAAATACCAAGTAATATGAAATCTAGCATACTGCATAGTTTTGCTTTTGAATAATATCAGCCAAGTTTATTGGCCATTGCATATCATCTGTATTTCAGATGTCTACATAAAATTGTCTTTCTTTTGTAGATTAATATAATTATAAAATATCAGATGTTTCATTCTAACACAAATTATACCATGTTGGTCAAGATACTGTTGTAACATCCACACACTGAATAGCAAAGGGGTACACAGAGCTTTTTATCAAAATGAAGCAAGTTCCAAAGACCTGTGGAACCCTTTGCCCTCAGGTGAGCTGGCACAGACTGTAACACATATTTTGGAGTCTGAGGGAATGTTTAATACACGTAAAAAGTTATGCTTTCATTTCTGTTAATGCCAAAGCTCAAAACATGTGTTTCAAATTCCACAACTGTACCAGGTACTTGGAGATCACAGCCTACTGTTTTGCCTTTGTAGATGCCTTTTGCATGCGCCAATAATGCAGCTGGATCACAAATAGAAAAACACAAACAGAGAAGTGAGGGAAAGAAAAAAATCACTTGCTTGTTTTAGAGATGTGGCTGAAGTACCTTACAAGTACAAATGCTGGGACAACATCATACAGTGTTACATTGTGCACAACTTCATAACCATTCACACAGTAGCATTTCTGGTGGCAAACTGCTCCTAAATAACATTTTCCTGAGCATCACTAGGATATACAATTAATCTTGTTTGCTGGGCATCATTCCTTCACTTTGGGCAGTGAGCAGAAGACCCTAATGTGCAGTTATAGAAAATACCCTTTCAGTGTTTTTCCCTTGGCACACACACAGAAAATTCAACTCGTGGCTCTGGAGGAATCTCAAGTCTGCCACATAGGTGGTATGCTGACTGCTGGAGAAGTCTGGATACCTTTATATTTGGGACATAATTTTTCTGTCACACTGCACTCGCTGCTCAGAAATTCCAAACTCACTCTTTAAATCAAGCCTGAGGTTTCTCAAACACATAGTTTGAAAAAATCCTGAGGAATTATTTTTAGCGCTACCACAGAAAGGGTTAGAGAATCCCAGCAGAGGTGAGGCTTAGCCCATGCATATGTATGGCAGCTATGAGATTCCTAGGTGACTATAGGTGACACATTTTCTATGGATTGTCACAGAAAGTCTCATTTCTTCCAGTCTGAACTCTGCTTCAGTCATCACAGAGCTAAATGCTACATCTTTGCCAAAAAAATAAAGCAAAAAAAAATAATTCCCCAAACAGTAGGCAGGACTGAGACTGAAACCAGAACATTTATGTTACAGAGTACATGTGTGTGTGTCTGTACACACTCTGACACCTACAGATGCACACACAGGCAAGTATCCCTGGTGTGCACTAAAAACATGTAGTATCTGGGGTGTGCAGAAACAAAGCATTATCTTTCACACAAAAAGTAGCTCTTCACTTCATACACAGTGCCTCTTTTGGGAGACAGATATCCCCTCAGACAAATAGAAAGAGAAATTGAATGAGAAAAAAAAAGAAAGAAAACAGCAGCAGAATAAGAGCATAGCCCAAATATAGTCTGGTCTGGAGAAGGAGCAGTCATGCTCCTGAAAATAAATTAAATCTGAGACAAAGAAACAAAGTCCTTGGTATTCACCCCTGGAAAAATGCAATTCTTATCTGAGCATCTCTGTTCGTGGATCTTACGGAAGGGACTTCAGACTCAGCTCACCAAACAGAAACCTGCATTGCCCACAGTGATTGTTAGAAAATGCCAATATTCTTAGGAAATATATTTATATTCTGTAAAACCCTGAAATATTTGTAGTGCCAAAACTACTGATGATTCTATAATTATGCATAAAATGGAATTTGTTGATGCTGAACAAATGAGCAGCAGAAGTTATCTCAGTTCAATAAAACTAGTTCATTGCATATGACAATGCCATTTTTCATTAGGACATTTACTGAACTCTTCTTCAAGATAGACAACTACATAGAGCAGAAGCTCAGCTTTCTTCTAATTCCTCTTCTCTTTCCAAATGCTTTTGACAGCTTTTAAAGGTGTTATCATTCTAAGAACAGATCAAGTTCAAGACTTGCATCATGCTGTAGGTCTAGACTATGTTTACATTATATACCAAGCTTGAAACCAAGAAAATTTGCATCCAGTTGGAGATGGAGTAATCCAGAACTACCAGCATTGTGGCAGTGCTTCAACAAAGACACACTCAAATATAACCCAGAAAGGAAGAGATGCATACAGAGAGGAAGAGTTCCAGCATGGAAAGTAATGCATCTTTCATTAACCTCAAGAAAGGTTAAATTGCTATGAATGGTACCCTCACCCTGATTTCAGCTGGATAGCTTAATCATTATAATCATATATGATCATAGAATCATAGGATAACAGAAGATACCTTGCACTGAAAGGAAAATTCGGGTCTAAAACAATCCAGTAGCCAAGGATCCCAAAGAAAGGAAGGATCAACCAAGGAGAAATATCAACATTATACTCAGGAACCTATTTGCTTCAGTTCCACATTGTTTACAGGTAAATTAGCTCCATAGTAGCTAACAAAAGGAGCAGAACTGAACAATAAACTGTGGTCACACACAGAAAAGCTGAGGCCGCCTTCCCATTTCTGGGTGTCTATTCCAGAATACGTAGGTGGATAGCATCTCTCTGTCCACCTTTTTTAGGTAATGTCTTCACAAACCCAAGATATGACATTGATACAATTCAGACTCTTCCACAAATGTTTACCCAAGAGAAACCATCTGATGGGCAGTGGTTTTAGGAATTTACCTCCTTTAGTGCAGAATTGCTTCAGGTGACTCAAGAGACTATAAAAGCAATGCATACTAAGCAACAGATATTTGGGTTGAATTACTAATATTTCTCTGAAGTGGAGTCTGCTAGTCTTCCAAAAGAAGGTGTAAAATCCCTTTTGAATAGAACCACCCTCATAACTCATGATATGACATCCAGGGGAAATAGATAGATTACTTCAAAGACCAAGTATTCACATTTGATTCAAAAAGTAGGTCTGTAAAAATGAATCACAACTGAAGTTCCAGCCAACTTACATTTGCATATATGTAAACTGAGAAATTAAATATAAAAGCAAAGATTCCATGGAAAAAAATGGCATTATTGCCTATACTAGTTGAACACATCATGGCCCTTATTTCATTTTCTAGTCTGCCAAATAGAAATGCAGCACATAGCTTATAAATTTCAGTATCATAGGCTCTTGTTCATGATTTAAAAAAAGGGAGGGTTCAGCTGTTTGTGTCAGGTACTTGTGCTTTTTTTTTTTTTAATACACTTTTTTCCTATAGCATTCGAAAGCATAGTCACTATCTAATGAAATTATAGCACGAAAAACCCTTATGGCTTGTATGAGAGAAATATGTCTAACATAATCCATCTTGGTAATCTCACCCAGTTAAAGGCTCTGATTTAAAGAAATCCTTTAATGATCACCAAAGGGCATATTTGAACCATTCATTTTGTCCATCAAGGAACACTACACTTAGTGCTAAGTATGAGCATAACTGTTTTGCTGAATCTGAATTGTGAAGAAAACCAAAAGGTTTTATGTTATTAAGAAATTATTTTATATGAATAATCACCTAAATATCCTCTTCATGGATATTTACACTCTTTTTTTTTCTAAAGGTGGACTTTTGCAAGGTTCTCAAGGTAACCACTAATAAGCATGTTACAAATCCTCTGCTTTTGCCAATCCACCCTGGATATATGCTGCTAAAGCCCCCAGCTGCAGAGCCTTGGCTCTTTACTCAGGAGCTAAAACTTGTGCTGTTCACTTTGGGTCCCTGATAAGTCAGCTAAGAGGGCAGCTGACAGATACACTGGGACCAATCCCAAACTCAGGCTGCTGTGGTCCCACATGCTTGGATGAGCCGCTTTGGAGCGTGTAAGCCTCTAGTTAGTGTGCATTACAAACCCTCCCAATCTCAAGAGCCTGATCCACAGAGGTTATGAGATTTTAAAAGAGCCAGCGAAAGAGCTTTGGCTTCAGTTTTACAACAGCTCATGTTTTGTAGCTGCATTCAAACCCTTCCTGTCAGTCTAAAGGAGGCTATCACCTTGAGTGCTCTCCACTCCTGTCAATAGCTGTCAAAGTTAAAGGCACTCAAGGATTCCTAGCTGCAATATCAAAGTGATGCTTTAACCAACAGAACTATATTGAAGCAATGTACATTTTCCTTCTGGGAATAAAATTTGGGCTGCAGATCATCTTGTCTTTCAAACTACCTTAACTTAATGAAACAATCAGAAGCTACTTATTTATTTGATGCAGGCCTGCACATCAGAGCAGCACTGAGTGAATAATTGCAAATTGCAGAACTGTACTCTGTTTAGTCTCATGCTACTATGGTTTCTTTACACCACACATGTATGACAATCTGTATTACGTGTGCTAAGTCAGGACCAACTCAGTGACAATGTGCGGGGTTTTATTACTGTAATTTGCCTCAAAATAATTTTGTGGAAATAAATTGTGGAGAAAATCTGCAGGGCTGCATTTTCACTTGAAATTATAGTCTGTCTTGGCTACCAGTACAGCAACACTTGGATTACTCTATCGCGCAGTTGCTGCTGGAGTCTGCAACTTGAATAAAGGAACAGAGAAGCTGAATCACTTTCAAAAGTTTGAGCACATCCATGGTACACACAAGTATAAGATCTGTAAAGGAAAATGGGACAGGAGTTCATACAACAAATAGGAACTAAAAATACTCTTCCAAATGAGAAAAAGCATGATGACCGTTGTTGCCAAGATCTTCAGTTTTGAAGGTAAACTGAAGCCTACTAAATTCCATTAATAAAACGGGGGGAGACGGGATGGACACGGGAGGAAAAGAAAGGAGAAAGAAAAAGAAAAATGGCAGCAGTAATAGAATAGCCAACTGGAATAGATATTTCCTTTATGGAAAAACTGTGGTTTAGATTTCCCTTTGGAGTCCTCTTCTTAAATGACAATTTTCAGGAAATGTTATGAGAACACAGACTCAAAAAATTTTAAAAAAGTGCTTTGAAAGTATTCCTGTTCAGTCTGAAATGCTCATATTTACACTCATAAAAAGTTCATCTCCTTTTTTGATACAATGCCCACAAGAGCCCCCAGAAAAGGAAGAAGTGTTGTTGTAATTTTTTTTTTTTCACTGACACGTGGAAGGGCTTTATTTTTCCCATCAGCTATGTGCTGTATTGAGTGTGTCAGTTCTCCAGAGCACTGCTCTGAAGTGCATTATTTCCTCTCCTCAAAAAAAAATAGGAGCTAAAAATAGTTTAAAAAGAACAGTTGCCATTTGAAAAATGAACAGACCTCATGTCAATAGATAAAGCTTATCTGGTAGCAATTACACTTATACTGAATAAGTTAAAATGTAGCTGCTTCTTCAGCCCTAGTTAGAGAAAGCTGAAGTTTTTTTTGTCTTAACGTATTTGATATGAACACCTTGCGTAGCGTGCATCTGTAGCTGCAGTGGTTAAAATTTCTCAGATGGAGAAACATCTTCATCGTTTGTTCCCATGTGGAAGCTCGTCCTCCTCCCAGTATCTCATGGGACCAGACAAAGCCAAGCCAAACACACCTTTTACAGTTTGATCTGTGGTTTCATCACATATTTAGTAACTCACAACCATTGATGCTCGTCTAAGAAAGTGGATGCCACAGATCCACATAATAACACAGAGTCTTATTTTCTTTCCTCACACTCAACTACAGAGGCTTCAGTCCCAAAATACCTACTGGGACTGTCAACACCTTTGCTGCTCAGTAACAAGAGCTTGTGTCTAAAGAGCATCCCTATTTGCAGCAATTAAATGTATTCCAGATATTCACATGTGCTATGGATACTCCATAACATAAACATATTGGAGTATGAAGAGAGTTAACTTTTCTGAGCCACCGTCATCTTGCTACCCCTTTGCTTTTAAAAATAATAGTAGTCACACATCACTTTGTGGATGTGTGGATCCATGTTTAACAGGGTTCCTTGAGGGATGCTAAAAAGACCCATCAAGAGAGAAGCTTCAGGGACACAGACTGAAGGTTGATAAATGTTTTCCACATGCTGGGTGCATTGGGGAAAAGAAGAAACAACAACAGCAGCCTTTGTATCCTTGACCCTTTGCCTACTGTGCATTTTGGACAATCATATGTGTGCAATCAGAGCCTAATGAGAGCCTGCGTGACTTGCCAAAGCAAAAGTTTGATCTCAATCAAAAAGTGATTTCTTGCAAGAGATGGAGGATTAGGAAAAATCTATTCCAGTTTCTCATCAGGCCAATGTTAACAAAGCTGAGGAAGTTATCTTGCCCCTGTAGAATCAATATTTAAAAAAAACCAACCCTGTGCTGAAGTACTGAATTGCACAACCAAGTGCTCTGCCAAAAAAGCTCTCAGTGGCATGGTCACATCAGACTCTTCCCCACTATAACAGGGGATGCTGCAGCTGCTTACATCTGCACCGAACTGCCACAATAGCTGATTTTTGGCCGAGTCCCAGGGGAGATTCTGTAAGCCTAATAATGAATATTTTGTTTAGTTGGGGTTTTTAAGAAAACAAAACAAAACAACCCAAGATTTCTACAGATTTCAACTGTCTAAATGCATCACGTGACTCAAAAAGTCTCTAGGTTTCAGCAGCTCCAGGTATTTCATACTGTAATCTCCACATATAGTTTAAATATACTATTTGAATAGGGAATGTAGCCCAGCCCTCATACAAGCAGCACTCTGCAGAAGATGCTAAACATTCAACTCCTTACTATAGCACTGTAAATAAAATAACAGGTCTAATAACAGAATCATTTAGGTTGGAAAAGACCCCTTGGGATCATCATGTCCAACCATTAACCCTACTCTACAAGTTCCCCCCTAGACCATATCCCCCAACACCACATCTAAGCGATGCTTAAACACATCCAGGGATGGTGACTCAACCACCTCCCTGGGCAGCCTATTCCAATATCTCACCAAAATATATATACCCACCACTGGCTAATTTAACAAGATTGCAAGGAGGTGCTTGAAAACAGAGCAAACAGTCTTAACATTTTCCTTCCCAGAACAGCTGATGCCTGCACCCACAGAAAACTCGTCAGCTAAAGAGCTGGAAACAGCTTCTCAGCTGCACAGTGAGTTTGCAGGTCTGCCCTTCCACCCTCCACTTCTGCCCACCGAGCAAGTCAGCCTGCGCTACAGAAATGAGAACAAGATGTTCGTGGCTTGAACTCAGCTAACGTGTGGAGTGCTGAGACACAGTGTACGTTCAGGGGTTGGGCACCATTAACGTTAATGAAAGGCTAGGATGTACACCCACAAGTTTTTACAGATGATGCATTAATGGATATGTATCATACTTCCTAAGGGCACTAAATCGGCAAAATGGCAAACCCAGAGTGAGGCAGCTCTCACTAGAACACAAGACATTGAACAGCTCGTTTCTTTGAGCAGATGGATTTGTGTGAAGGAAAGAAAAACTTAGGACAATACATGTGTGGAATGAATATAAACCGCTCTGCTTCTGACCGTGAAATCTTACTTTTAATGTTTTCAGTGCTCACAGTTTGCTGGGATTTGAGTTTTTCTTAATTTCCCTTATTTTATTTTAATTTTTTCTGGAGGGGGAGAGAGGCAATATAAAAACCCAGAGGAAAATAACCAAAACAAAAAGAAAAGGGAAAAAAAAATTATAAAAGCATTTGAAGAGGAAAATATGGCACTCAGACATAGCATGCCCAACAAAAGAAATACCATAGAGTGTAGTCATATACCAACATTAAGTGATTTAAGAGTGCCCCCCCTGACTGTTACTGTCACATTGCTCTAACAATGGGCTGGCATGAGGGGAGAGAAGAATATATTCTAATTTTCTATTCCTTTTTAGTGGGCCATTAAGTCTGCCTTCAGTTACACATGTGCAATGTTGCAGTTCCTCTGTGGGGCCTTGAGTTGCACAGTCACCTGTAAATAATATTTCTTTTTAGGCAGATAAACTGGTAAAAAAGACCAGCACACGTAATTTTCTTACACTTCATTGTTCAAAACAATGTGCTCGAACTCAGAAGACAGCAATTTAATTTATTTTATTTCTGATCTGAGGAAGGGCACTTGCCAACAGGTGCCCTGAGGTTCTCCAGCCTTTGGTCCTCCCTATTTGAGCTGCCAGTTTTCCTCCAGAGGAGCAGCTCTGCCTCCCCCAGAGAGGGAACAGGGCCAGGACTGCAGGTCTGCAGCTGCCTCTGAGTGCACCTCAGCCACCACCTCACAAAGGGCCTGTTGCTGTAGGGGAGAGGGAGGTCAGGGCAAGGGGATTATCTCAGACTGTGGCCATCTCCCGAAAGGTTGGTCCAACCTAACACGCTATGGTTGGCTAAATCTTGAAAACTGGAGATGTTGGGACACCATGAAAGAACTGCACCCTGTCCATCTCTGGGAATTCCCATCTCCCTTCTGAAGCCTCAGCAACCAACTTAAGGCTGCAGGTTCACTCTAGGGGCCAGGCCAGTACAAATTAGATATTATACGGTATAATGTATAGATGTTTTTGTCCTCCTCATCCCTTGTCCCACAGATCTAGCAAAGTCTGGCTTATTATCCAAACTTTTCCCCAAGGTCTGACTTTACTGAGAATTTTCTTGCTGTACATCTCAACTGCACTGCCTCTTCCAAGCTTCTTTATTACAGGGTTTCTCAATATGATCTCTCCATTCCAGTTACCCCCATGCAAAAGCAGAATTCATTTTCTCACCTTAGCTTACATACTTGTTGGTGCTAGTTGGTATGGTTTGGTGGTAGTACAAAATTTAATGGAGGCTTTAACGTAAGTTGACTGAATAGAAATGTATTTCTCTACAGCGTAGTAGACACTATTAACTTACTACATTCCCTGTATGCTGCTACAAATAACCAACAACACTTATCTCTGAGAAATTTTTATGCAAAAAGGTGTATGTAAGCTTTTCTCATAGGTTGCTAGTAGCATTTCTGTGCCTTCGTCAAGACAATGCATTAAGAATGCAACATAATGTATCTCGCCTCATTTTCACTGGGATAGCTGTAGGGAGAGGACTGTGATTCCCTCAGTTCTTTCCATGGAACCAAAATCCATTGCTTCCAAATGGAAAACCAATGTCATCTTAATTTCCCTTCTGATAGCTATTTTATATAACAGAAGGGAAGTATTAGTAGTAGTACCATTGTTATTAAGCTTAAAAATTGCCTCTGTTCTGTGGATCTTTTTCTGCCTCAGAGGACAACAAAGAAACAGAGTGGTCAGAGAAGAGTTTGAAACAGACGTGGATTTCTTTCCATACTTTGGGTTTGACTGACCCCTGGTACTTAGCATATATGGTTCTGTCCAACTAGGAGAGCTGTACATCATCATAAGCAGACCAATTTAGTCATGTTACTTCCAAGGGGTTAACAGCAGCACTCTGAGAGAGATTCTCCAGTTCCATTAATTAAAAGGGGCTTTGTAAAAAGAAGCTATTGTTTTAAAACACCAGATTACCCTTGTAGTTCACAAGGAGATAAGATAGTCATAGACCAGACCTAGTTTTCATTTTCATTTCCTCATTTTATTAGGTTTGAAACAGTGAGAGTGGGCTGCAGTGATTAGTACAAACAGGAGAGCCACACTTAAAAGCTGTTAGGGTTTTTGTGTATCTGTTTAAGCTCCCCAGGCAAAGAAACAAGTCTATCCTTGCATGTTTACAATGCCTGCTAAGCATAACTGACAAGCATTTCCAGGCCCAACTCTAAGGGCAGAGCTCTTGTCCAAGCCTTGGACAACTTACGTCAGATTTCTGTAATCCTCTCTGCTCTGCTATCAACAGCCATAAAAGGGTCCCCCTTGAGATAATTCAAAACACTGCTGCTAACCTTTTCTTTTCTAGTCACAGCTCTGTTACCTTCAGTGTAAGCCTTTCCCCTTTTTCCCCGCATCCAGCACAAATTTCTTGGCCTTATCTTCAAAGCTCATCACAATTTCACCCCACCCTACCTCTCCTGCTGGGTCCCGAACTGAGGTTCACTCCCACCTCGCTTCACAACGCTACGCTTTGTGCTCTGCCCCGCTCACAAGCCCTCACCAGCAAAGTTTCAAGCCAAACGCAGCTCCTGACACATAATCTGCACCCTCCCAGGCCCTCAGCTCACAGCCCAGGGAACAGAGCTGGACTGAGCCGTATCTAACAGTCCTGGCTACTGGCTGCAGGGCTCCTTCCAAAGAGGGGTGCCATGCCCTGGGCCCTGATGCTGCTGAGGGGTTGCAGGATCACTCCTTCCAGCAGCAGAGCCGACGTCCGCTGCTTGGAAATGCTTGTGCAACGGCAGCCTCGCCTTCACCAGGTAACAGGATCTCAAGCAATGCTGGCATTATCAAGTCAGGTTTATCATAGTGCAATGAGGTCTGGGGATTTAGAGATTAGTGCGTGGAAGAATTTATTCTCTTACTTTTCTATCATTTAGGGCAGAGTGTAACCTCAGTTATCCAGGGAGATTTCTCAATGTGTACATTTATTATTGTTTGGCATCAGACTCAGCAGCCTGATCCTTAGCTGTCAGAGATCCCCCCCTCTATATCATTTTTTCCGTTGCTGGGCAGTGCAGCTGATTGGCACTCAACTTGCAGCTTGTAAAATAAGAGCACATTACTTCACACTGTGCGTGTGCTCCTGAGCAAGCTCCCAGCAAGATACCACGTACAATGTTTGCAGAAAATTGTTGACACTTCCCCTAAATGTGCTGGCTGCTAGTGTGGGCTTGCATATCTATCCACCTAATACTCAGGTTTGACAGTAATGTGTATTCAGCATGTCAGAGGAGGTGGTACTTAAAGACACTGGCACGAGCAAGGCAGGTGGAGCCTAGGAGGTTTTCCATTGCCAACAACAGCTGCCCTTTTTACACAGTCTCTCCCTTTTTTCTCTTTCTTTTTTTTTTTTTTTTTTTTTTTCCTCCTGTGTATGTGTACACTGAAGATTTGCTTCATTGCAAATGCTTCCAGGAAAGTAACACTTCTGTCTGCAATCCAAGTGACTTGTATGAGTTGGCCATTGGCATTTCAAACCTGATTACCATTTTAATCATATTCATATGAGCACCCTGCCAGCCAGCTCTGTGGGCTATCTAAAGCCTCGTTATGGTGACATCTTTCCAGCCACATCAATCAGTCACATACAAGCAGGATGCCAATGCAGGATGGAGATCTTCCACATGAGTTTGCATTGTGCGGAATTAAAATGGAAGTGAAATTTATAAACAGCAGTTGCACTCATGTATTGTATTTATCTTTCCATTATAACAAAAATAATTTCACTTTCAGGTTTCCTATGCATGTCATTCATACATGATGGATAATTTGGCCAAGGCAAGAACTAGGTCTGGCACTAAAGCTATGTGAAAAATAGCTATTCTTTTTGGACTCCTTTATGTGAGTAAATAGAAGTAAGTGATCTATTAATTCACTTCCTGATGCTATTTGTTATGTATTCATGGCAAGGACACATGAAGGTTCAGTGATTAAGAAAAGGAAAAACTTACCACTGCTGTCTACAGTTATTAATTCTTCCAAATCATGATTCATCTTGTTGGAGGACTTCATGAGGGCACCTGGCTTTGCCATGGCTTTTCTTCTCTATTTTTGTTTGCTTTCTTTGTTTTCCTTCCCTGTCAACAGATATTTGCCCTGAATCTATTTGGATTATAAATGCCCAGTGAGCTAAGACCTGGAGTGGAAAGTTGATGCTACAAGATACCGCCAAAACGAATCTCACCAAAAGCAAACATGACATCTCCAGGCCCAGAGTGAAACAATGTCATTGTACTTTTCAATCACCGCCACAATTAAAACATAGCCTTGCTGCCTCACACTTTTCCTGCCAAACCCCAGAGAGACCCACTCTACTTTTAATGTTTTTAACACTAGTGTCCTTCAGCTGCACTGACGGTTACTCATGTTCTCCCTGCGTTCACAGGGAGCAGATGTATACTTGAAGGTGTAGTCTGGTGGAGGTACCTGAAGCAAAGGACTGGTCATCTGCCTGACTTAATAAATATCATTAACCATCTAGATGCATCTTGATTCCTGGGCTGGTATTCCCAACAGCACTTCTGCAGTGCTAGATGCACTCACACTGCTCAGGGGTGGGTTTTGCCTGTACTTCAAGAGTTCACAACAGAGCCTGGGAGCTGCACGGTGAGATATGCTGCTTTGTGTGCTGCCCAGCAACACATCCATGACCACAAAAGCATGTACTAGCGTGTATACACGCATGCACGCGTGTGCTGTGTGAGTGAGGAAGTTCTAAGTACCTAAGCACTCCTAAAGTTACCTTATGCACTCACTAGGAGAACGAATCGGGATTCGCACAGAAGACGGGGCCTCTTAAATACTAGGTAGCGCAGTGGCAGACAAATCATACCAAATGGCACAATACTTTCCATTATGCACTAATCACCACATTTAAAATTGTTATCACCAGATTATGTGGATGCATGATTCACAGCCCACTCCCTGTCTCCAAAGAATCGGTTTTTAAACAGGCTGCCACGCGCCTACTGCACCTGATTGTTTCATCGGCACATTCCAGCTAACAAAGGCGGACGAGCCGGGGCAGAGCCCGGGACACTGATACACTTGTTCTATCCCCACAGGTGTAGCAGCCTTCTGTTTTGAAAGCTTCTGGGTGTAGGCGTTAGGGCTGCATTCTTTCTTTAATTTGTACTCGCTTCTTTTGGAGTCAGATGGAACTGCAGCCAAGTGAGGAGCGCACAGGAGTGAAAACCTGCGTTCAGAAAGCCCTGCTAGGACAGGGACCGTTATGGCAGCCCCTGAGCCCTTGCTCTTGGCCAGAGGAAGAAGAAAAAGAAAAGAAGGGAATGATACAGGGGGTGGGGGGTAACATTAAAAGCACTTTCCTATCCTCAGGCATTTTCGGTCAATATTACTGGCAGAAAATATATTCTGAGTAACATAGAACAACAGGTAACCGCCATGTGAATGCATGTTTTATGTATAATTATTGATACAAGCCATTATTTACGTGGTCATATAGGTGCACATTCCATATATTTTATGTATAATTATTAGAACCAGCCATTATTTACATGGGACTACAGATGTACATAGTGGTTTATTGCCAAACAAGGAGAGGGGAGACCACGTTCTCCTCCCAGTTTAGACCATCTGAGGCCAGAACGGACCATTGTGTCTACCCATTCTGACCTCTCACACTCAAAGTAATTTCCCCAGTTGCACCAATTACCAACCTGAAGTTTCAACTTCCAAAAGCCAACAGCCTTCTACATGAATGCTTGGGCAAGGTGCTGATTTGTCAGCACTGAAAAATTAAGTCATTTATGTAGTTGGAGGACAGCTATGTCAGAGGTAACATGTCACCTTCTAAAGAGGATAGGTCATTCCACACCCTACACAGTCACTGCCACCTCTCCCAAGGTGCCCCACAAGATTTCTTGGAATGAGTCTTGTGACAACCACCTGTTCATCGGGATTTTTATGGAGTTTTACCAGTTTCTTGTAGCTTAAGTTACTCTGCATTGCATTGGAGCCCTTAGCCAGCCAATTAGGAGATTAAATTAGCTCACTGATGCTTACAAAAAGTCTGTGAGCAAACTGAGATTTGTATAAAAACTCAATTTGAACAGGAACAATTTTTCACAGTCCATATAGTGTAAGATGTGCAAAGCTGACGTTCATGACTCCTGCTCATAGCTCAGTGCTCTACGTTTAATTCCCCACAGATGGAGCTAAGAAATTACCCTCACATTTATTAGAGGAAATATCCAGGAAGGCATGTTTCTTCCAGCTCCACCTGCTTTTAAAGCCAGCTTCAGATAAACACAGAATTCTGCAGTTTGAAAAAATACTTTACAAATATCTTTTCCCTTTGCTATTTTTTTTTTTCTTTCCACCAACCCAGAATTCTGTTATCTTATAGTTATTTTGATAAGCTACCTTCAGCTTTTCTGTCTGCACATGCAAGGAAACAAATCCAGCCCCACTTCCATTGCAAGTTTAGACAACGTGGTTAAATTAACAGCTTGAACATTAGAAAAGAGATTAGGATAATTAATGCCAAGATGATAGAACTAGGAATGTTTTGTACTGTAGGCAGGGCCACTATTTGGGAGGCCAAAAGAGGAGTTTTACCACCAGCTTGCAACAGGTTCTAACAGTTGAGCTTGAAAACTGTAATCACATTTCCCTGAAATGTTAGAGTCACACTTTCAAAAACACGTGCAACAAGCTGGTTCTCCAAACTCAAGTGGAAGCACCTGAAATATGCCCTATTTTCCTGATTTTAACAAGAAGAATTATTAGATGCCTAAGCTATTTTAGAAAATTAAGAATTTCTTTGGATTACTTTGTGTGCTTCTGCTCAAAGTTGGCCAAAGAAACACAAGTTTGACACCTCAAAGAACAAAGTAGCTGCTATTGATCAGAAGTCCAGAAATTAATTCAGGTGGGTTTTTTTTTAATTAAAGAAACATTTTATATCTTTCCTCTAGGACTTGTTGAATGGCCTCCCTAAAGACACTGAGATCATGAAGTAATTAAGGCCATATTTCTTGACCTGGAATTATTATTCACTGTCAAACTGCCAGGTTCTTCACACAAAAAGCATGACACAAAATTATACTGGGAATTAATGGCATTAGTTATACAGACCCAGTCAAATTTCAGGAAAACAGTTTCAAAGTCAAGGGGAAAGGGAGATGCTTGATTCATGTCTGAACCATTTACAATGTGCTAACTCCGGTGAAATAAAATATTAAAATTCTTGTCCATCTTAAGAGGTATTTTTGCAAGGAACAAATATAAGCTTTACGAAGTCCAGTTTCAGAGACCTTCAGCCTTCCCAGAGCACGTAGCTGTAAAGGCTGCTTCCTAAAAACAAGGGAAATCACCATTCCCAGTCTCAAGATAGTGCTTGAATTGTACAGAGTTGTACTGACACTTATCCAGAAGGTCCTCAAGGGCTGCTGGGTAGGCCAGAATCCCACAAGAAAAGTCAAATTTCTCCAGAGGGACCTTCCAACTCACCCAAAAAGGAACTAAAAGATGGGATGGTTGTGGTTTGTGTTTTGTTTGGTTGGTTTTTAATTAAAATAATGGGTTTGGTTGTTCTCTGTTTTAAGGTGAGGTTTTCTGTTACTATGTCTGCAGTCTTTGAGAGATGCAAGAAAAATGGATTCTAGAGAGAAGTATGTGAAACAGAGAAGTAGGAATGCTGAAAGTTAGATCTACGGTTAAACCTGCAAGTAGAAATGGTCTGATTTTGAGAAGTGCTGAGAACTCAAGGTCCTTTTAGTTCTCATTCGCGTCACTGGAAATTTGATATGCTAAAAACATTTGAATTTACATTTCCATAACTATCTTACCTTGGCACCAGAATACAGGTTATCAAAACCTCCTGTTCTTCTGTTGTAATGCCCAATCTCAGAGGACATAAAAAGACTCCCTTCCAGAGGACACAGACTCAACACTCCCCCAAACCCAGCGCTCTTATTGTCTGGAGTTAGAATAATAGTTAGAATGGTACCTTCTGGGGTACCCAGAATTAATTAATTTTCATTTGAAAACCCAGACTTTCAGTGCCCTAGTCTCTCCACCTAAGCTGCTTCCCAACTCTCCAGAGCTGAGGCCACCAGAAACACATTCAGAGGTGTTCTCCCATGTCTTCTCAGAAGAAGGCGCTGGAAAATCACTTCATCAGGGCCATTACATCCCAAAGAAACATCAGGTTCGTTTGATCTGCAAACTGCTCTGTCCTCAGCAATTTGTGGCTTTCTGTGTACCCTTACACCTCCAGCTTGAATCCATCCAAAAAAATTTTCCTCCCCCAAAACACACATCCTTTTGTTTATTTTTACCTACCCTCCTGCCTGTTTAGCTGTACACTGCTCTATTATGTGGTCTCTGTGTTTTCCAGGCAGATTTTCCTCATTTAAGGGATCTCTTAAGTGAAGCCTATTTGAATAAATGAGGATGATATAGCCCACCCACCCTAAGCTCCCTATCTGTCTTCTGAGACCTGGCTTTTACCAAGGGCCAAAAGCTTGTCTTTGGACTGCAAAAGTATAAAGGGATTCCTTTACTAACAAGACTAGCTGTAGAGGTTTGCAAATTAAGAATTTAGATATACAGGCAAATAAAGCCCAGCTATCTTAGAAAACAGACCTTGGAAGACTTCTTTTCTTGCCACAGAATGTGAGCTAGCACCAGAACTAATTTTTATGATGTCCACAAATGTGAATATAGTTCTGGGAATCCTCGCAATCCCTAATTCCAACCATACCAAATTACAACATTTTAGTTTGTACGTGCACACAGAGGAGGTGTCTTGGGCCTTGTGGCTGTCCAAATGAGTACTTGCCTGAGATGCAAGGAATTGTTTCCTAACGATCATAGCAAACTGGTATTTCACTGGCCAGTACATTTTGAGTTATCTGTCAAAATCACTCATATCAGTGTTGCAATGCTTATACTTGCAGATGTAGGATCACGTTGTTGCTGAAAGAAATATTGACAGAGAAAGGCTTTATATATTGATACAGTGAACATCTACAAGCAGGATCATGCCAAGTGATGCTTGGAGGTGGGGGCTGGGAGATGGAGGGGCTCTTTTTGTACTGAAGACATTGCTGAATATCAAATGGCAGGTATCAGAGTGACAGCTTTTGTTTTCATAGCCTATTGAAAAGTTAACGAAGTAAAGAAGATATAATCATTCAGGTAAAGCAGGATACGAAGCAGGCCAGGGCTTGCACTAAAAATGCATAAAGTTATTTCACTAAAAGACAGAGGCACTTGCCCATGGCAGGTGCAAAACTTAGGCAGTGCTCTGATTGCCTCAAGAAAGGAAAAAACCTGCAGAAAATGTTGGGACATGTTCTAAGCCTCCTCAACAGTCGTTCTCCCTTTTTTTTTTCTTTCCCCTTTTTTTTTTTCCCTTGTTGAATACTTTAGGTCGTATCTTTATTGTCTGCCAGCAAAGGCTGTGGTTTTCAGGGCTCCAAGCAACTGGGGAGGGAGAGCACACACAAAAATCCTGAGTGGTTTAGAAAAGTCTCTGAATCAGGAGATTTCTTTTCATGACGAAGATGATATGGCAGAGCTTTCAAGTATGTGTCTCCTGTAAACCAGAGAAAGGACAATATTTGAGGCTGACTCACGTCTGTCTGACTCTGCTCATGGGTTGAAGGAAAAATGTCAACCTCACCTCAGCTGCCACTTGAAAACTCTGAGTGTTTGGTTTCCTTGGTTTCCCCTTGATCTTAGGTGTTCGGGTCCTTCTGCTATTGAGACATACTTGCCCTGTTGCTCTCAGTGTGTATCCATAATTGCCCTGGTTTGCCCCAGCTTCCTGGCCTCCTCATCCCCCACGGGGTAAGTAAAGCCCCTGGGCTGGGGAAGCCAGAGCATGCAGCGAGCCAGGGCCAGACCCCAACCTGTGGTACCGGTGTGACCTGGGACCCACTGCAGTCCCCATGGCATGAGTTGGGCCCCCAGAGCAGAGCCCTGCTGACAGCTTAGCACCACATGGCTACCGCAAGGACCGAAGGACTTGTCATGTCCAGCATGACCTTCTCATCCCCTTAGCTTTCAAACAAAAGGGACCCAAAGTTTGGGCCCAAGCGTCACCATGGGACATGCTGTTCCCTCACCCCCTCCAGCTGGCCAAGCCCAGCTCTCACACACACCCAGCAGAGACCCCAGCCCACACCAGGAGGGCATTTTTTGTTCAGACCAGTGCCTATAAAGCAAGAGTGAAAGGATGTACTGGAAGCCGTGGAAGCTCTTGCAAAGCAAAATCCTTATGATTTGATGAATCATCTAGTGAAGAACCTCTCAAAGCTGCCAGAAAACACAGAAACAAAGGAACTCATTTGATATCAGACTAGTCAAGAGGTGCCAATTTGTTTGGCCAAACCCATCGCTGTGTGATAGCACATTGATAGCTGTTTTGCTAGCTGCCTAATTTTGACATGGTTAGAGACTCCCACTGAAAGCAAGAAGTGGTGAGGATCGAGTTTAAAGGAAATTACTAATTTGGACTGGAAATTGAAGGTACTTAAAAACAAGTTCAACTTCTCACTATCATTGGGGGGGGGGGAAAATGGAAGCAGCCAAATTTATGTTATACATTATTGCTCAAGCTTGACAGTACCTGGAAGACTCAGAAGCAGGCACTGACCTGCATGCATTTTTCCAGCCCCAGCCCTTGATGATATGAGTAAGAGACAGGAAAACAGAGGAAGCTTTGAAAAACACAGGCTCGAAGGACAGAACTGCTTGAGTGAGTCGTTTTCAGCGGCAGCTGCCAGGCACCAGGGACCGTACAACCCAGCAAACCTCCTTGCAAAGCAGATGGCAGAGGCGCTTCAGCCACGGAGAAAATTCCCTCCTGGATGTAGCTTTGTTTGTGTGTTTGTCTGTGCGCTCGATCCCCACGCACGCAAACACACACCTGACTCTCTCCCTTCCCGCCTCACGCGCACAGCCAGGGGCAGATGTGTGTAGGAGAGCCCTTTGGTAACGCAGCTCCTCCTTTCCCAGCAGCTCCCCGCTCTCCCTGGCAGCCATCGAAGCAAATGGATCACTGAGCACTTCCCCGGAGAGAGGAATTTTGGTGCCTACAGGTAGACGGTGCGCAGGGGAGAGGCAGGGTTATTGTAGTGGTTTCCTGTCAGCCTGCCGTTCAGCAGCCTTCCAGGCACACTCCTTTCCTCGTGAGGCAGGCCACAGCACACTTGATCTTTCCACATCAAACCCTAACGCTTCTTGACTTCTACCTCCCTGCCATCCTTTTCCCCTCATTTCCCATCCCCAGTTCCTCTCTGCTCCAGGTGTTTTGCAACAATTCACCGATCAGAGTCTCCCTCTGTGAGCCAGATAAGCCATAGGGCCAAGGGAGAAAGAGATCAAAAATACCACTTGTCTTTTGGCAAAGCTCCTACAGCCTGCAAGCTTGTAGCTACCAGACGGATAGAAAGCGATTGTGGTGACTGCTTGGACCTGTGTCATGAGCCAAGGGCTGTAGGTGAGAACACAGCTTCAGCACGGTGCAAGGAGCAGCTGGTGGATGGAAAGAGCTCGGGCAAAGCAAAATGAGAATTAAGGTGTACAGCCTGCAGTCACGTGCATGTGAGGGAATGGAGTCACCACACTGCTGCAGGGCTGCTCCGTGCAGGACTCGGTGCTGTTCAAGGCATCGAGATAGAAGTTTCCGTCTATGTGGGGTTTCAAACTCCAGCACTTTCAGATTCAAATTTAAACAGAGTCATAAATCTAGAGGGATACAACTTCATTTGGCCAGCCTTATTGGGATAAGCATTTGAAACAAGAAAACACCTAAAAAAATTGTGTTCGGGACTATCTTCATAGAAGTTGATCATCAGTATGAAAAAAGCAGTAATAAACTACCAGAAAAAGATACGTAATAAATAAGGACATGGAAGGAAACTAGTGGGAAGGGCAAAATAACTTAACAATTACGGAAATAGACTGGCTGAGAACAGGACATCAGTGAATGCCCTGTTGGCAGATGAGAGCCAAATGTGTCCACAACTCTAAAGGTCTCCTATCACCTTTGTACAGAACTCTCTACAGAGTTTATGCTATAAGCATAAATAAGATGATACATCAGTGAGGCCTGCTCCAAGTAAGGAAGATGTGAACCCTTGCTGATAGCAGGGGATTTTTCCAGCACAAAGGAGGATAGTTTGGCAGAGGAGACATGAGAAAATACTGGACTCAGAATTACAGTGCGATCCAAGATCTTCTCAGAGCAGGATCTCCATCCAGATTCCCAGCCTGCCTGTCCACGCACAGTCACTTGGGCCAAGGATTATTTTATGTCAATAAACTCAGCCCTTTTCCAGGGAATAGGAAATTCATCCAGTGTGGATGAATTGGCTGATATATGAAAGGAACAGCTCCAGAGAAAATAATTCTAATTACACTGTAGGAAAGGCAGTGCAGGCAAACAGTAGAAAGTGAAAATCTCAAGGGAAAAGGAAAAGCTGATTCCAAAAGAATAAACCCAAAAGAAGAGCGTGTATCTGATGTGTCATCAGTGTACTTTGGACTTCTCTAAGACAGAGGGATAAAGATGTGACATGTTAACGTGTTGTTGCCTTTCTCTGGGCTAAAGGGCACACCACACGTCAGGAATCCCTCCCTCATCCTCTAGCAAAGGACTGATACCTGCAGAGACCACACATTCCACCTGACTACAGGCAAAATCAGGGTATCTGATTGCATTTTTTCGCAGAAACTGTGATTTTAGAACTGCCTTATTTTTTACAAAAATGCAACAGCCACTTGTGCCTATTGTATAGTGAGAAGGAAGAACAAAATCCCCATTTTAAATGATAGGTAGCCATCAGATCATCCAGATCCTGAGCCAGCAGGAAATGGTGGGTATTCTGTGCTGGTTTTAAAGGGAAAAATAGACTTTCTCAAGCTATTGTACAAAAGCAACCTGAGAGGACTGATTTTTGCTATGAATTGCTTCTCTGATGAGCTTTTTAGTACTGACAGGGGCAGGTTACTCCTGAATTTTCCCCTGCTTAGTGCTCAGATCTGAGGAATGTATTTTTGCAAGAAGCCTTCTCCACTGTGCCGAGCCAGCAGTCTTGACAGTGCTTTGGCCTCAAAGCCACACTGTAACTAGAGGCCCAAATCAAACTGGCATGTAAAGAGTGCTCCCCTGATTTGCTCATCTCTGGTTGCTATATTGCAGGGGTGAAATGCCACCAAATGGACTTAAAAAAAAAAAAAAAAGACATTTAAAAACTGTTTTGTAATTATCTTGGCAGCACATTTACTGCAATTATGAGGAAATTGCATTTAACCACATATTATGGGTTTAATTTTCTGTTCAATTAATGCAATTGTTTTGCAGTTGTTAATTCTTAACTTCAGCTCAAATATTTTGTACGAAGGGAGAAGAAATTTTTTACAGTTTATGGGGCTGATTTGGTGTGTGTATAGTAATGAGATCAGATTGTTATAAAATGAAGGAATTCCTTATTAAACAGTCAGCTTTACTGATCTTAATTGCAAGCTGCATCTCTACATGGCACCTGTACATTCTGAAGTGTTGTCATAACCCTCAGAGCTATGTAAACAAGCAAGTCCTGTCGTGTTGCTGGCTGACTCCAGCAATCACAGAGACAGACAAAGTGATCTCCAAGGAGTCAGGTATATATGCGTACATTTAAAAAAAAAAAAGAGAGAAGAAAGAAAGTAAAGAAGGAAGGAGCAGTGGTTAAGCAATAGGACAATTAAAAAAAAACCATACGTGCTTAATGAGGAAGAAGGTGAATCACTTCAAAACTCAAAAGATATACAAGATGAGCACATCTGAATGGCTAAATTCCTGATTCCAAACCCAGTTTTCACGGGGATACTGGTTTCCACAGAGGTAAAACTGGGGAAAAGCCCGCTTTAGTGTCTACATTTTTTCATGCCTGTTTGAAACTGGGACTCTCCTATTTTCTTGAGGCCAATTTTGAAACATGCAGCTCTCAGCAGCAGCTCATCTGGTTCATCCACAGGTTTTTAAAAGTCAGATTCTTAAGTCAGTGCAGGGCGGGTAGGAGTATGAGCAGCCAGATTCTTAGCTGGCATAAATCAGCATCATTCCACCACAGTACATTGTGCAATGTTGATTTACACCAGCTATGAAATTAGCCCACAGTACTCTGCCATGAAAAAAAATATAACTCCCGGCAGCAAAGAGGTGAAAACCTTCAGGCTAGCCTGATATTTATCTGTCTGGACCATTTAGATTTTGATCACTGTCACATTCCCCTTTCATATACCCTTCTAGTCCTGCTTGGCTCCAGAGGTGAACTTTTCACAACAGTCTAATACCAGACTAAACTGCTTACACAGGGGGACCAGTGCAAAGCTGAAGCTTAGTAGTTTACAAAATCTTGACAAAATCTACTCATTTCCAAGTTGCAATATGCACTGGGCTGTTTCTGACAAAATGTGATGTATGCAGGGGAAAAGTGGACTTTTAGAAGAGAGTCTGAGACTGCTGGTGTGTCTGTAAGGGGAATGACTGAAAATGAAACAAAGCAAAGCCAAGAAAATTTGCCTGCTAATCTCTGCCAGAAATTTGACTGTCCATGTTCTTGTCCTTCAATCATTCACATTGGAAAAGCTGGTAACACCTCTGTGTCTTTCCCTCAGCCCCTTGTGACATCAGCTTTGAGCTTCAGAGAAGCACAAAACGTTGGGAAACAAATATCCTGCATTTTGCACTTCCTTTATCACCCGCAGTTAATAATCCAAAAGCACCTCTTAAACAGAATTAAAATGCTGAGGCAAGCATCGACGTTCAGACTCCTCTGGCTCTAATGTAGGCATGGTGATGCACGCTGTCATTTGATCAAACCATCCTCAGCAACAAGGAGAAACAACTCGATCCCAAGTTCAGCCTTCGCTCTGAAAGAGCCAAAGGTTTGCCAGAAAGCAGTCTATTGAACCAGCCACAGCATTCTCAGGCACTCTGAGCGTCACTGGCAGATAAACCCTTTCAAACAGCGATTATTCAAGCCTTGCCAGCAATATCTGTCTGCAGCACGCTCTCCTTTGCCGCACCACGTGATCAGAGAGGAGTTTCCCTAAGTCGTTTTCTTATTGATGGAAATATTGATGGTGATGCCTTCACCACTCTTCTCCCAGACTTTCTCAATACCTTTTTCCCAGGGCCAAAACTCCTTAGCACATGCACAAACCCCAGACAGTGCTAGCAGATGCTGCCTTTCGTTTTGTTTTGCCCAAGTGAGCCACGCTGCACAGCTGTGCACACCTGGAAGGTGGTGTCCGTGTTACTGTGAGTGCCCCCCTGTGGTACTGTACTGCCAGCCGAGCCTTGGGACAGAAAAACCACTTGTTACCCTGCAATAACCTGTTCCTGCAGAGAGCATCAGGTTTCACGGCAGGTTGGCTTCCCTCTACTGTAGGAGGAAATCAATTAGAATAAGCTGTTGGAATCACCCTCGGTAAAGCCAATCTGGAAATGCTCCTAGGAGCATGGGAACGAAGTGATGAAGCTCTTCACAGTGTTGAAGCTGTATTGAACAATGTCATTAAGGGCTGGGTTCAGCCGCAGTCGTGAGTTATTATGGTTTGTTTATTGTTAGGATTGCCCGGCCAGGCCTTTGAGGTGGAGGAGTTTAGTGTGTGAATGGCAGCACCCGAGTGAGACTCACCACCACCCTTCACTCCTGATTTCTGCAAAGCTGTGATCTTCGACACTGGATGGCAAGGTAAGGGGGCCCAAACGGGAAAGCAGTTTCTAAGCAAGGAAGGCATCAAAATTCCTCAATTGACTGTGATATCCTGAATTAGGGTGGGACAATCCTGTAGCTGTTTCCCTGACTGCACATAATGGCAGCAGAAGCAAGCTGGGGTGAAGCAGTGGAGAATTGGGCCACGTGCTTGAGCATCGCTTTCCCTCCCCCTGTATGGTGGGGAGCCACCACTTGGTCTTCCCAATGGAAGGCTGCTTTAGCCCATGGGCAAAACTCCACCAGGATCCTTCCCCTGAGGCTGACAGAAGCAGGAAGGTAGGAAACTCGAACCCTCACAAAGCCTGGCTGTGACCTTTTGCTTTTACTGCTGTCACCTGCTTTGGAAACCTAGGTACTCGGTTCTCCTTCTTTCAGAAAAGCAAAATTGCTCAAAGCTTTCCCTGCCTGATCTTTCTACCCACCTGTATTGAAGGTGGCTCTAGGTTCTGATTCACTTGGGAAGTTCCAGAGGAACAGTCACTTCTGTTCCTTTTCCTTGGACCTCTTGGTGACAATTCCTAATGTCACTTGTTCAACTGCTGACCTTTTCTTTGCTACAAACAGTCCTTTAGACCATGTCTCCAGTTAGGAGTTCCAACAAATAGGTTAGATGTTCTCAGTTAACCATGTAATAACTCCATTTTTCTCTTGCTTTGATAATTATTCAGTTTTGGTCTTTGTTGGTTGGTTGGTTTTTATGGGTAGTACAACGCAGTAAAGAATAAGGGATTTTTAACCTACACTTTTAGGCAATTTAATTTTAATTCTTAAACTGAATTATTCTCCAGGAATCAGAGTTGAGACCTTGAGCTTTCACTACTCTTAACAACAGTCTGTGTGAAAACCACCCCGCCTATTTCATATCTTCCTTTGGATATTGTGTCAAACTTTCAGAACCCAGGTTTGAAAATGTTGCCCATACCTATTTACTCATCCTTGTAATTAGATAACAGTGATGGGAGGAGTTCATCTTTCTTTTACGTGATTCAAGTAAGGGCATGTCCACTACCTTTCTCTGGAAGTTACTCAGCCTAATAGCCTTGCTTTTGAAATGTTTTTCTTGACAATCAGATGACTTTAAAAGCTTTCTGTCTTTTCAATTCAAAAGCCATTTCATTCCCTCTTCTCAGCCTTTCTGAGAAGGAGCTCAGAATCTTAACAAAATATTAGACCCTTAAGTCTGGATTATGAACTCCACAGAGCAAGACTCCTGACATTGCCTTGCCAAAGTATCTTGAGTATGATTTGTAGAGGTTGCTTTAAAACTATTGTCTGTTGTTTCAGATCTTGTTCTACCCTTTCTTAGCACTTTAACTTTCCATTAGGTCTGCAGAGGCAGTTGATGGCTATTTTGGTGAATATATTAGGACATGGAGAATCCCCTCAGGACCCTCAGTTCCTTACTGATTTCATTGCTAGAAAGCTCCTAGGTGGCAAGCAATGTATTTTCAGTCACTATCAGACCAACATCACTTTGAACAAGTATCTCATCATCAATCCACTGAGCCATCCCATCCTCATAAATACAGTTTCACTTAACAAAATCACATTTGATGAGTAGTTAATCCAGTTTATGCTTTAATCACTTTTAATATTTCAAGAAAAAAAATAAATTAAAGCACCTAAATATTGAGGAGTTAAAATTCACAACTGAGTACAAAGTAATATTCTCCTGATAAGGATTCGGGGAGGGGGGGGAACACAACAAAACAAACAAAAGTTTTGGTAAGGAGGAAAGGAGAGGAAGAGCAACCTCTTCCAACCCAAACAATTCTACGTGCTCCACATCCCTAAGCATCTTTGTAGCCTACCAATGGATCTTACTCAGTTTCTCAGTATCTCTATCTAACTGGAGAAACCAAATCTGGCACAGTATTTCAGGTACAGCCTCACCAATGCCAAGTAGAGATAGTTCCCTCAACCTGCTGTCCAAGATCCTCCTGAGGCAGGGGGTGGTTTCCCTTATTTACACAGAGAGCACATATGCAATTTGGTGGCCAGCATAACCTCCAGGTCCTTTTCCTCAGCCAGTCTGTGTCCAGCCTGCACTGATGCAGAAGGTTACCCCAGCCCACGTGCACAACTTTGCATTTCATGCAGCTTTTATTGGGCTAGATCTAAAGTTTCTCTTGGAACTTGCAATTCTGCTACACTGCATGTCAACTACTCCCTCTGAAGTACTGCCATCCACAAATCTCCAGAGGGTGCATTTGGCAGGGTGCATCCTGGTCACTGATGAAGATACCAAACAAGTAGTCCTAGTATCAGTCCTTTGGGTACCGTACTTGTTCCTGGCCACCAAGCTGACCTCAAGCCATCAATTACCACCCTTAGAGCCTGCTAATCCTGCTAATCTTCAACTCTTCTAATAATCCACCCATCTCACCTTGCCTTAAGATACTATTGAAAATGCTGTGGGACATGGTCTCAAAAGCCTTTCAAGATGTATTGATTGTCTACTCTTCCTTCATCCACAGTCATTTCACCATAGAATGCAATCAGGTTGATGAACCCTTGGCATTTCCATGTCTACTGCTCCTGGTGACATCACTGTCTTTCTTGTGTTTGGAAATGGAGTCTAGGAGGATGTATTCCATGATTTTTCCAGACACTGAAATAGAGCTGACCAGTAGTTCCCCAGATTCAACTCTTGCCCTTGTAAAGATGAATTTAATCTTTTTCCAGCTATCAGGAACCTTCTTCAACCACCAAGATTTTTCACTGAGGACAGACACCAATTTTGCAATCATGTCTGCACACTCAACCCCTTCAGGTGCATCCCACCAGCTTCTAACATTTTATTCCACTGCTGTTGTCTGTCCCTTCCACTCCAATTTAAACCAGTATACACAGAGGTCTGGCAGAGGGCTCAGCCTTTGAAGGATGACGCAACAAATGTGTTGAGTACTTCACCATTTCCCATGCCATGAAGTCTGAGAACCTCAACAATTATTTATATGGTGTGGCATTGCCACTCAGCACACACATCAATCCTTACATGACATCTCAGTCCTTGTAAGTTTGGAGATGAAGATCATCATGGAGATGGTCTTTTAGCCCTGGATATTGTTTAGAGTGTAACAGCCAGTAGCCATTATTGACAAAATCCCTGAATTAAGGCAATACATTTACTACCTCCTGGAAACCTTACTCTCCTTTGACTGCATAGGAAGTTAATATTCTAAATTAAACACTTATATTTGTGCCTGAAAGTGGCAACACCTATTGATTTTTAAAGGGGGAAGCAGAAGCCTCATTTCCTTTATTCCTTTGAAAATTTCCCTTTGAATAGACATGTACATATGGTAATGGTACCTAACAATAGGTCTCTGCTCTGAAGAAGCTAGGAATTGGGGTGGAAAGCAAGAAGGGATGAGGAGGGGTGACTATCTCCTTCGATGTTCTTCGTATTTTTTGAAAGGCCTAATCCAGTATTTGTACCAAGTGTGCAGTGTTCCTGCCACAGTCTAGTCTGAAATATCACACTGTCTTGCTTATGAAGCTAAACTTCTCTTACAAAGTTGAATCACGGTCTGTTGCTCCACAACTGTATCTATTTTTCCACAAGGGAGAAAATAGAAGCACATACTTAATGCGCTAGTGTCTAGATAATTTTTTTTAAGGAGGGCTAAGTAAAAGAATGATAGATAAAAGCTGGATTTTCCCAGCATGTAAAAGAGGGGGGAAAAAAGGGTTTATTTGTCATTTTTTGGAAAGGAGAACATGACAAGCATGTTTGATATGGAAGAAAAGCTTGTTTGTGGATGTTGGATAAACTATTCAAGGACAGTTCACTCACATAAAAAATGACCCCTGTGTTACTGCCAAGGTCAATGAGACCTAGAGCGACCTGCCACAAAATGGTAATTTTGTCTGCTTGTCCGGGCCAGTTTATCCCTTTTCTCCATTTCTTTGTGTCATTTTGGAGCTGACTAACACTCCCCCACTTCCAGTGTACTTGGCACTTTCCCCAAGATGTATGAGAATCCCACAGAAGGATAACATAGACCTTATGAGGTCTTTTTTCCTGCTCACTCTTTGGAGGGAGGTATGAAGTGATGACATTATATTGCCTATACAGCAGGTGACAGATGCCATCTTTTTTTTCCTAGTTCTCTCCCCAGCTCTTTTGCCAACTTCCTCTAAATTTCCGTACTTTAGCCACTTATGCTTCATAAGATCATAATCAGTTGCATCCTGCCATGGGTTTATCTGCTGCTATCCTCATAAGAAAAGCTGTTGCCCAGATCTCAGATCTTACACCGGTATAAAATACTACTACTAAGAACATCAGGTATCATAGACTTTCTATGGTTAGTACTCTTTCGATAGCACTTCTATTGCAGTGCAGTTCTGTTCTTTCCCCTCCCTCCAACTCAAGGGAATTTGAAGCTGCTCCTTGAAAAATTCACAGGCCACATAAAACTACCAGTGACATAACTGGAGCCAGTTATGTACGTCAGAGGGATTAAAAGCTGATAAGAGAGGGAAAGATTAGGGCTGTTTTTTCATTTGTACATTAATCACACATTCCTCATCGCTCACCTTTTTTGAATTCTTGGTTATAGTCAAATGACCTTAATTATATGGTAGTCTGTGTTATCTAGGAAGTAAAATACAAATGAGACTTTGCAACAAAGGACAAAGACAACACCAAAAATAATAATCACAAAGCAAAGACAGCCCTCTGAACCACCCCCATTAAACCCCAAAGACAAAGAGGCTGCAACGTTATTTACGTTGTAGACTGTAGGAATTGGTGAAAATCAATGGAATATGACACCTAGAGAGTGAAAAGACAAGAGCATATTCTTTCTCTCTCTCCATAAGAACTATGAATGTAAAGTTGAAGGTGGTAGTCTACAACATATTTTCATTTTCATACAGTATTTTAACCTTACTCAGAGCACAAAGATCTCCTCTGCTACAGTTCCACTTGCCCAGTTATTTACTCTTTCTAATACTGAGTCCTTCTCCAGTGAAAAACGTCACACGACAGGAGTGTGTGCATGCATTTAAGTGTGTGGACATTTGCCAAGGGCTTTGGCTTCCCCTGTAGCACTTATTACTTCAGCCTACACTGTGCATGATGTCTTGGGGTCACAGCTGCATAGCCCTCCCCTGCCCTTCTAGTCCAAAAGATCCTATTGCTTCAGCCTCTGTCCCTGCATAGATGCATAGGTATGGACATGTATGGACACTTAATGCATGCCCATGTATATATCCACACACGTGCATTGTGTAGTTGGTTTACTAGAGCCCACTTGAATGACCATACAGAGATAGTATATGGATAAAAATGAACTAAGTGAGGTAACAGACATTTGGAGCTCCAGGAAAACTGTGTTTCAAAGGGAAGGGATGTCACGAAGCAAGTCTTTACATCACTAGTATAATATTAAGAAATTTTACCTCCTTAATTAGTATTTTCCCATTGTGCCTATAGCCTAAAAGGTTTATCTACTTGAGCTCAAAGGGTGGAATGTTTTGACGGCCACATTAAGTTGCTTTTAATTGAGGTTTTTGGCTGTCTGCTTACATTTCTTGATTATACTTAATGTTATGAATGTTACATAATAACCTTTGGTATAATCCTTTTCCCTTGGTTGCTCTATTCAACTAAATACAGACCAAAGTGCCCCTGAGACATTGAGAGTGATACAAAAATGTAAATTCTGTCCATGTGAGCATTTATAATTACTGCAGACTTTCAGGTTTTTGTGTGTAGAGATGATCAGGTTGTGGACGGACGCTGTCCAGTTGGGAATTATTGGAAACACCATCTTCCCCTTCACCAAAATGCCACAAAAGCTTGTGAGAAAGCCATGGGGACGGCAAAAGAAGAGGGCTTAACACAAGTTGCAAGTGGAAGGTTCAGAATTAAAACCCAATTTACAATTAACATTTTATTGAAAGTGGTTTTCCTCCTGCTGCCTACTGCTCTGGCAGTGTCCCTCCTGGGATTGTCTCCTCTGCCCTCTGTCCAGCTGTCCCACAAGCTTTCCCCTACACAGCAGCTCCGTGTAGTTGCACACCATATATAATCCCAGGGTGGGTTGCATGGGGTGCTTGCAGACACGTAGCTGTGCTGGTGATTTTGTAAATTAAATGTATGGTTTCACAGAAATGATCCCCAGCAATGTTCTCCACACCTAGCACTTGAACCAATGCTCCTGGCCTACCACTGACCCTGTCTTTCAGCCCTTCTTGCTCCAAGTTCAAGTGATAGTTAGGCAGGGATTTTTTTTTTCTGAAATAATCAGCACTATGTACAAGTGAAGGCTGGTGAGAGAGATTACTTCTGTCCCTGAACCTCTTCCCAGCTGCTCCTTGCTGTTGTTCTTAGCTTCATAAATTCACTTCTAAATGTCATATCCTTCATTTTAGCCAGACTGTTTTTCAAAACAAATCTGAGCATATCTGGACTATTTACTTGCTATATATAGACCAAAATAAAATCTCCAGCTACAGTGTGAGCTAGTGAGAACATATGGAATGCCTCACAGACTTTAGACAGAAACAACAAGCTGTGGAAAAGTGTAATTAACTCATAGGAAGGCTACTGTAATGTGAAGGAACAATTTCTACCAGTTTTTGCTACTGGCTTTGACTTGGTCTTATGGAAAACTGTACTCAGATGTAGGGAACTTTTGAAACTTTTGGAAACTTTTACATATATATACACACACACACACACACACACACACACACACATGCTATATATAAGACATAAAGGACGAAAGTGTTAGAAGTGCTGAACTTGATTGAAGATTGTGGATGAATCTTGGGAAGGAAGGGGAATACCACAATTTTGGTAATGCTTCTGTTTAAATTAGCAAGTCAAGTGTACCAAAATTCAAAGTATAGGAATACTGAGACTGATGACTTGAAAACAGCATTTTCTGTTTTCTGTACTGAATCAGTTCTGACTAGTTTTGTCTCAACATGAAATAATTGCTTTAAAAAAATCATTCCTATTGCAAACAAAAAGTTGAGTAAATATATACGGCCATATCATTGTCATTTAAATTATGCTTTATTGGCCATGGTGACAGCAGGATAGGATAGGAGAGAATAATCTCAACTCCCAGAAGCTCTAGGACGGGTGGCTACACATCCTGGCTCTAATCAAACTCTTGGCACAAATGATGGAAGTATGGGAGACAGCACGAAAAACAAGAAGAGCTTTGAAGTGCCCTTTGAAGTGCAGATTTTGAATTCCAGTACCACTGCTACATATATGGGAATCTTCAGAAAGGTTGCTAAAGTTTGGCATAAGGTACAACAGTATATGCACACTGGGAGAAAATGTAAGTGCTGAACAATGGAGAAGTCATTGAAGAAAAGTTAGAGTCAGCTTGAAAGCAAACTAAACAAAGCCAACTACTGCTCCACACATTCTCAGCTGTGATACATTAGCGTACAGTAAATAGGTATGAAATGTCTGAGAAGGAACACAATATAAAGAGGATTTGACGAATTAGAAAAAGATCAGTGACAAAATTCATTTTATGACTTTCACCAGCATCTCTAAACTCAGATCCTCAGCCAACTTGCAGCAGCTGAGGTTCTGCTCCCAAATTTTGGATATTGGGCACCTCTCAGCAATACATAATCTAAGGTGACTTCCTATTTTATTGTTAATAATCAGCCGCAGCCCACTGGCTCTGGGCCACTGATAGGTGAAAAGTCAGCAGCCATCGCGCTATGTTTGTCCTGCCTCAGGCCGACGTTTGCAGGCCGCACCTCGCAGGAATGTTATTATGGGAGTTATTAAAAATCTATTTTTGCCGAAAACAATGCAAACGGAAGGAAGTGAGCCTGTCAGGAGACTTATTTCCTATTCAAGCCGACAGGTAGTTGGAGAAAGGCCATCTGGAGTTTAAAAATTGCCAGTCAAGCCTCTCGGATTTGTCCCTTCCTGGATTAACACGCTCGCTCTGGATAGCGCAGCAATGTTGTCATGGCACGACAAACAAGAAGTGACTTTTCTGGGGGAGGGAAGGAATCGAAGCAAGTTAGTTAACCATGAGAAAACTTGTTTGCTCTTGCATCATTAATAGCCAAAAGGCAAAGGCTTGGACACTACTCATTCATCTGGAAACACTTTTGCGTCACGGGAGCACCAAGGTGCCGAGCGAGAGAAGCCATCACAACTTCTCCTTCCCCTCAGCCCGCCTGCTCCCCAGCCCCTGCAGCCAGGCAGGCCACCATCCTGGCTCCCATCACTCCTGGCAAAAGGTATCTTTCCTCCTGCCCACAGATCCAGGGTGCTAGATCTTTATTTCCTGAAGATCGGAAAACTCTCCACCTAAAGCCAGCCCTCGCCCCGCTGCTCCTTCTGCAAGGAGTCACACAAGGCCCCATCCCTCCAGGCAGGCGAGTCTAACAAAATCACAGGCAACCAGCCTGGAAAGCAACTGAAGCCTTCAGGAGAGAAAAACAACTCAGCAGCCCTCCATTGCCTCTCCCCCCAGCCAATTCTGTTAGAGTATTCCCCTTCAGTTTTATGCTTATAAGCACACAGGTTCATTCTGAGCTGAGGTTCATTTTTCCTCACCGAAGAGCAAACAGGAAACTACCTGCACGACTGGTTTGCTTGGCTTGTTGCAGTTCTTGTGCTGGATCCAGAAAAATTTGTTTTCACCTTCAGCATCATTAATGTCTTGGCTAAGTGAAACATCACCAAGGGTCTATCACCAGGGCATGGTTTGGCAAATGTATATGTTGCAAACTACTGCCTGACCTCAAAAGAGGTTTTACGTAATAGTAAGGTGTCCCGCTCTACAGTCTTATCTCTCCCCTTCATATGCACTCTATGCCTGCACAGTTTATAGAATATACATACCACAAAGGCAGAGTTTAGTCAGTAGAATCTAGAAGTGTGGCAAAAAAAAAAAAAAAAAAATCAAGAAAGCAGAAAATTTTGGAAGCACTTCCAGTGGACAGGGTTGAAAATTCTGGAGGCTGGTGGGGTTTTTTTTCAGCTTTTAAAATCATGACATTCGGGGGAAAGTTGACTAAACTCTTCTGCTTACCAGAAAGTGTTGTACACAGTCTCTTTACTTGGAGGGGGGGAAATAAATAAATTCCCTTCTTGACAATGTTGATCAGCTCCATGAGAAAGGGCCTGCTCTCTCTCCACCAAACTTTCAGGCCCCATATTTGAGCACCCCACTGAATCAGGGCCCTCATGTGCTGAACAAGGGTAGCTGGCATTATGGAATATTAATGTGGTAAGGTAACCCCTCAGCAATCCATGACACTTATGTTTTTGGTTTTACTTAAGTTGTAATTTTCAAAGTTGGACAAACTTGGAGGAAAAAAACCAAAACCCAAACCACCTGGCAAACAAACTTTAAAAATTAAAGGAATTTTCCAAGTTCACTGGATTTGCAAGCCTAGGCATACTGCAGCTTAATTACTAGTCAATGAAGGAGAAACAATTACACACCACAAAGTAACATTCGAGAGCTCGTGAAATGTGGCCCCAATGTGTTTCTAATATTTATTTTTTTTTAATACATGAAGGACTCAGCTGCCATGGTGATAGGCAAATAAAATAAATAATTATAACAAATATTCCATGAAACGGAGTTGTGAAATCTGTGAACAACATGTTATTTTCTCCTTCCATCCTCTTTACTCCAGTTTGGAGGAAGGAGCTGGTCAAATGTGCTGCTTTGAGCCTAAACTTGTCTGTTTCTCTTTTATTTTCTTCATAACTGTTCTGATGTACAGTGCCAGCTGGAAGGGATGAGGTGATGCAAGGTGAGAGTCTGATCTAAAAACTACTTTTGGTGATAACTAGGAGCCAGGATTTCTCACAAGGTTACAGAAATATGCATGAGGCTTACAGGGATACAGGTCCTGTACCCCAAAGAACTACACTAAGAGCTACCTAAAGGTACTCAGACTTGCATGCAAAGTGTGTAATTCTTATCCTCTTTATTTAATCATGTGCAAATGCATGTCATCAGGTGGAACTCAGGCTAGCCATCTGATCAAAACAAAATCCCATTTTTTCCCTGTATTTGCAGTGTAGAGATCCCACAATGAATGTTCCTTTTCATTTCAGGTGCCCTGTTGGATTTTGCATGTGGAGTTTACACCTGGATTATTTCAAACTCTGTTTATTGTTTTTCCTTTTTAAAAACTTGCTCTTCACCCTAGTTGAATGCTCATATTCATTGTTTGAATGGCGTGTTTTATACTCAGACTTGAATTCTTGGCAAACCACATACTTGTGATCTACTAAAAATATTATATCCTTGTGGAGATAGTGAATTCCCTTGAGCTTCTTCTGTAAAGACAGATAAGTGCCATAATCATTTGCCTCAATTACACCTGCTATGCCATTTGCACTTAGATTTTGAAAGGTGAATTTATTCTTTTTAATCATTATTAAGAACATATGCATTTCCTGCCAAGGCAGTCTTATAAAAACATTGGAGGCATACGAGAAAAATTCCTCTGAGGCCTCAGGCACACTGAACTGTCCTGAGAATGTGAAGTGAGGAGAGATTGATGCATGGACTACCTGTCCAGGAATTCAGTAGTACTGGATCGGATTTTCCATGGTTTCTCTATTTTACTGAAGTCACACATCACTCTCATGCATCCAGGCATGCAAGCAAACGTACATGCTCACACACACACACAAAGTGCTCCTATGTAGCTTTGAGGATAATGTTAGACAAGATCTGGCTGCAGTTTAATTACAGAGGGAAAAATGAATTTCCACACCTTCATATGTATTTTTAAGAGTGTAATTTCTGGTTTAGCTATACAGATAGAGTTATTTTCAACTTAAATATCACATATGGTCAATGTCCCCTCCAAAGCAAACTAGGTGAAAGGAATGAGTAGTTACCACTGGAATTATAATCGTCACTAAAGCAGACAGCCAAGACAGGCAGTTCCAAGGAGATTGTTTGATTAAAAAAAATTAAAAAAATTAATAATTCCATCTATTTATCTGTTATCTCCTGGAAAACATGTGCTAAAATCCACTGGTATTTTTTCCAGTGATGTCAATGAAGACGTTACATACAGAGTGACACGAAAGCATTTCAAGATGAAGTCAGCTATTCCAAAAGTTCGTCTTCTATTTCTGAAATTCAGATGTGGGACTGGAGCCACTTCTGGCTATTGGTACAAAATCAAGAACACGAATACCTCTTCTCCCTCTAGCAACAGGAATTAAGGCCAGAAGACAGATAGTTACAAGCCTTTAGTCTGACCTCCTGCATAACACACCAGTCTTTGAATTTTACCCAGTAATTCTTGCAAACCCATAACTCCAAGTTGTCTTCAATCATAGTTTTAGAAAGATGTTCAGTTTTGATTTAAAGGTTTCAAGGGATGGAGAATCTATCGAATCCCCATGTAATTTGTTCCAATGCATAACTACCCTCAACTTTAAAAATGTTCCTTATTTCTTCTCTGTATTAATACAAGTTTGGCTTCCAGCCACTAGATCTCTACTTTTTCTCTTTATCTTTCAGAATTAAAAAGCACTGATCTATGTAGGTAATTACAGATAGTGATTAAGTCTTTACTTTAAAAGGCCAAAAAATGCAATATCTTTCCAACCTTAGTCTCAAAGGCTTCCCCTTTCCAGTTATACTGGAAAGAAGGAGTAAATACTGAATGGAATTAGTGTGTCATAGAAAAGATTAGACTTTTCTCTAAAATTACTTGAGTAATTTTACCGCTATGGACAGAAACAAGGCATCTAATCCATAAGGATCTATATTAAAACTAAAGCTTTATTATGTCCTACTTTGCACTTTATTTCCACATCCCACTGTTTTGCAAAATAGATTTGGTGTAGATTGGACAGTCAGTCTTGGCTCTAAGTTTTCTGCATTAAAGTCAGACTCCCAACATCACTTTAATGGGATATTTAGGCCAACAGCAATGTATCTTAACTTCCTCACTTCAAAATGGGAGAAAGTACCTCACTAGACACAGTAGCTTCTCCAGGCAACATCTTCTTGAAGCCAGATTGAATCCTAGGGGACAATTCCAGTGCTTCCTTGCACCCTGTATCGCTCAGCTGAGGGGGGTTGCACAGGATGTCCATCAGTACAAAAGCTGACTTACAGGCACTGAACTTACACAGTGGGCAAGGAAGCAGAAGGGAGAGCACCTTTAACAAATTATATTTTTGCCTGACTAACCACTTACAGTAAAATTAATGAATGGCATTCCATTTTTCAGCTTAAATTCTCTTTGCAACCATCATGGTAAAAATACATGTTTTTTAGTCTACAGTCTTTTTCTGGCACAGCTGAAACATTTTTGCATAGTTTACTGCTTTGTCTTGATGATCTTTTCTTTTGCCTTAGCAGTTCAAGATGTCTCTCGTGGCACTACTCTTGTCAACCTGACACCCGAGTAGAATTCATTCCTCTTTAGCCATTACCAAAAGGTAACGATATCAATGATAATTTAATGGTTAGCAATATATATAAGCCATGCAGACCAGATCAGGTGACATTCACATGAAAGGTTAGCCCCAAAACCCAGTCCCTAAATCCCAGTGTAATTAAAACTATCAATACATTTACTGCTTACGTATTCATCATCTCCCATATCAAAACTCTCAGTGTTCAATTGGATCCTTTGCGGGCGGATTTGCAGCTCCTGTTTGGTAAAGACCAAGCTCAGATGCTATGTGCAGGAATCCTAAGGTGTCTGGCTGAGCAGAACACAGTGAACTTTTTTTGATTACTTCTGTTTATTTTAAAGAGGGTATACACCGCCCAAATGTAAAATATTCTCTCTCTCACTGGTTATTTGGATAGCCTAAATTTATTGCAGACGAATTCCTTTTTATTCCTAGTTAAGTTTGCCTTTGTTACTAGTGCCAGATTTGCCAGTTAATACACAAAAACATCATAGCCTTACAGCCTGTGGATCAAGAACAGATCCTGGGGCTTCCTTTTGTCATTAACCTCAACTACTAACAAAATGCAACCAGTAAACCACAAATAGACCCAAGAAACATTCAGTTCTAAAATCATTAATTGGTTTTCATTCCCTTTGCAGCATTTGCTTATGAAGACAGCTTCCTAAAAAGTTGTATGATCTTCTCTCTGGGAAAGCAAACATCTAGAGACATCTAGACTGGGTCCAAACATGAAAGGATTCACCCATTTGCACAGTTTATTTCTCTCTGCCGCATCCCAACACACTGGAGTTCCTCTCTGCGGTACAAACTGTTGTCGCGGTGCATTTTCAGTATCCCAGCTTTTCTGACAAGCAGAAATACAAACCATCTGCTTTTCGGAGAGAAAGGCAAGGGCTCTGCCTAGTATCACTTCCCTACGGACAATCAGGTTCGTGCCAATTTATTGAGGGGGCAGGAGGGAAACCTGTGCTCCTGCCTTCAGCCCTCACATGCCAAGTTGCAGCCTGGAATTTTTACAGCTCCATCCTGAGCCTCTGACAAGAAGGGTTTACAACAGAAACCTTGCCAGACCCTTAACTATAGCGACGCCACTATAATATTTATAAGTACATTATACTCTTTCCAAACATATGCGCTTATTACTTATGTCTCCGCTCCTGCCTCTCTTCTGGGGGACTTTTCTGTATAAACAAAACAGATTCTCTTGCTTATACTTAGAAAATCTAATTGCTCTGCGTCTCTAGCTGTTATGCAAAAGCCCAAACAGCCAAGAGATTCTTTCAGTGCATTTACACAGCAGCAAGTCTCTACAAAAAAACATAAACTTCCTTTTCCACTTTGCTCTTCTTTGCTTTCATAAATCTGCCCGTTTCACTCGTGTTTGGATAAGATCCTTCTTTTAAAAAAAAAAAAAAAGTCAAAATACAAAATGCAAGTCTGAGGTGGACAGGCCATCGGTTATGCAGCCCAGCCTTACAAGAGCTGACAATTCTGTCCCCTTAAGTAAACAGAGGAACAGCAAAGATACATAAACAAAAAGACCACTTGCAGGGCTGACAGCTTGTCTGCTCCAGCAAAAGCAGGTTCCCAGGGAAAGTGATTGCCTAATAGTAATGGGGAGTGACAGGGATTTCCTAGCTTTTCCATGGACATCTCAAAGCAGTTTGGTCCTGGGCACAGATATGCCCATTTCTGCTGATGAGTTAGACAGATGTTGCCCGCAGGTGAGAAACTGCTCAAAGGTAGCTGAGCGAAAGCAACACAGGTTCCTCTGCACAAGCTTTTAGCTGGAGTCACAGTCACTAGAGCTTTCAGTGAACACAGACTGGGATGTTCTTAGCTGCTTTCGGGTGGGGTTTGCAGCAGGGGTTCAGGTTTGGAAATCAAAATCAAACTAAGGAACAGCCCAAGCGTGGCTTCAAGTGAGCTTAAAGCCAAATGAAATAGGATTCAGCCCTGAAATAGCAGAATTTTACTGAAACCATCATTCTTGGGAGATTTTAGACACGTTTTAAACCAGCACTTAAGACAGGTCTCTTCCAACTCTAAAACAATAGGAAATCGAACGTGTAAAGATACAAATATGCAGTCTGAGTCTAGTCAGGAGTGCCAGGTAAGTTTTTCACTTGAACTGCACCCTGGCTAAGAAATATTTCAGTTGGGTGGTCGTATCTATTTTAATGTTTAGATAATTCAGAAATTAAACTGCTTAGAATTATTGCACGTATATAGCCTGCAAAAAGGGGGTATTTGGGGAAAAAAAGACTTTTAAGTAAGAAAGCAGTACCTAGAGCCCCATATATACAGGAATTGTGTAAGTCAGGTAAATGACTTCTGCATGGGATTTGTAGAAAACAGCTGCTCTGGTCTGTCTGATGCTGATGTGGTCTCTCTTATCAGGAGACAGACCAGGAGAAATGTGTACTGGTCAGCACTTTTCTTCTACAGTTCTTCTGCGGTCATAAAAAAAAAAAAGTGAAACAACTTTTTCAAAGAAGCTACTATCACATAACAAAAGCTCTCTGAAAATATTCTTTCCTGTTGCACTTTATACTTTCTGAGCTTTCGTTTTCTCAAATAAAGGATTTGGCTTTTAACAAGTAAGCTCTTCTGTCTACACGTACATGACATATGTGATACGGCTGCAGAAAGGGTAGGGAAATAGTAGACTCAAACTATCCTTAAATTGTATGGTGAGTTGGCTGAATGACTGATCTGATAATAACAATGAGGAAATTATGAGATACTGGATGAATGTCTATGTTTCTAATCCTGATAATTCTGGGGACGTGAAGACAAAGTTACCTGTGGGGCAAAAAAAACCCACCCCACATTATGGAAGGCCAAGTATAATCCACATGTGTGAGGAATTGTATTAAGATTGGTCTGTACATACATATAAGATGTGATTCCTCTCTCAAAATATTCGCATGAAATTCTGGGGATTGACCTAAGTGGAACCTCCCACAAAAAACCCTCAGAACCCAGTCACTAAAGCTGAAACCTGGCATGGATAGCAGGCTTGACTTTTATTATCTGAAAATATTTCCGATCAGCCCCGATTCTTCTCAATTTGAGGAACTCAAATAGGAATTAAACACTGCAGTGAAATGATAAGGCATGAAGTCTAATAAACTGTTTTATTTTCCCCTTATTTTTGGCATGGATTGTGTCAGCACTTTAGCCTTGGATGAACTGCATCCTAACAACTGAAATCAGGAAGTCGGGAAATTTAGAGACTATTAAGAAAAAGGAGACTGAGGGGAAAAAAACCAAACATACAAATAGGTTTGATGACAAGGAACAAATTTCATTAAGAAGAAACCCACATGACGGAAACCAGTTTTTACTTTACTGTTTTAATAGACAAAGTCAGCAATATAAAACAACCAGGTCATCCATCTATTCCTGCAGGAAAACCACTGGAGCCTTCAATATCATAGTGTCAGCTGCTTTTCTATAGCCTGACCTCATGAGCTAAGAAGCATGAACTCTGCTAAAAAAGATTCCTTTGGGTTCAGTAAGGCTGCCTCCTGTTTTTAAGTTTTCTCTGTGTGTGTGTGGGTATTGTGACACCTGCAGCCTGATAGAGCTGTTATTGCTCTAACTATGCAAACTAATTTAGGCGCCTGGTTTTTTTTTAGTCATGCTTAAGTGGCTGATTTTAGCCTTTGAAAACAGGAAACAAGTGCTATAATTTTAAAGAAATAATCTGGCAATCAACCCATTAAGAATAAGAAATCAGGGTGTTTTTTTGTTTTGTTTTTTTTTTGAGTCAGAAGCTTAAAATTGGACACAACTCAGACACAACTTTCCTTAACTAACCCCTGACTCTGCTTAGAGCAGTAAGGAAGTGGAGGAGGAGCGTGACTTAAATGGACTGCACCAGAAAATAATAAAAGAAAAACAATGCTATTCTCTGGGGAAAAGAGTGTCATGATGAAAAATCAGTTTATCCTCAGTTAGAATAAATTTTGAAAGAAAGAAAACATCAGGAGATAATTTTCAAAGGAACTGCTCTCATAAAAGACTGATACAAGTATCATGGGGATAACTTTAAAAAGGAAGCAATACTTTAAACACTATTCCCTTTCCCAGAACCATTGCTGCAAATTTGTAACTGAATAATCAAGTGCCAAGGTGTTTAGAGAAGCAGTTAGATTCACCTGAACATAATTTGGGCAGGTTTTGTTTCCCCTCCTCTCGTTCATTTGTTTTGACTAACATCTAAAATGTATTCCAGTTATAAGCAGATCTAAGTTGTGAAGTCAAACTTAGTGAATGAGAGTGGTCAGCCAGAGGGAATGCTGGATTGAAGGAAGACTCAACTTTGCCTTTGCAGTGCCCGGTAGATAATCAAAAGCTCTCCTTCTACAGTCTGCTAGTCAAATCTTGACCTCAGATACACCAGCAATTGAAAGATCAGTGGGAACTCTAGGTGCATACCTACTGAATAACCTTGGTCCTGGCTGTCAGAAGAGGAAGAAGAGTTTCAGGAAATCTCACTCCTGAGGAACTGAACCCAAATTCTTGGAGAAACAGGATGACAGATATATGCAGCTAGCTATGTAAATCCATGACTCCGCTTGTCAATGATGACATTAGGCAGAGTTCCTGGGCAATGTAGGGATACAGCCACCCTCTGTTTTATGCTTTGGTCTGGGAGAACCTAATGTGACTCCTGTAACTGAAAGGTTTGAAGAAGGGTCTGCCTTTAATGCTTATTTGCTGAAGATGATGGACAGAAGCTGCCTTTAAACTCCTGCCTGTGCCTGATGCTGCTCACCTGAGCTGGTGTACTTTCACATACAGTGTCTCCTCAGTATTATTTGACAGGCATTTCCTCCCACAGCACTGATATGAAAGCAGACCACAGGAAAATGGAATGAGTCCTAAGACACTGAGTATTTCCCCTCCCTGTCCTGGATGTTTACAAGCATTCTTTGCTGTCAAAACAATATTCGTACAAAACAGTGACTGTGCTGGGGTATTTCAGTCTAAGCATGTGGCTAGATATATAGAGAACCACTCAGAAAACAACTTTCTTAAACAAATAAACAGTTCAGCTCTTGAACTTTACACTCACAGTAATCTCTGTCATCATTAATCAGATTCAGTGTTTGATTTAGCAGCCTAAAGGGGGAGGGGGGAAGCTGGGTAGGAAAAAAGTCATAACCCTCTGTTCAAACCAGCTGAGAAGCACTGATCTTGTGAGGAGACAGATCTGATATCTTCAGCATCAGTGTTACCACAAGAACACAGAGGACACTGGCAGGTAATTGCTAAAAGCCCCAAAACCCCTTATGAGAAGACTCCACAGACCAGTAGTGTCTGTGGCTGTATGTTAGCTGCTCAGAGTCTGGTTTTGTTTAACACATGGTAAAAACACAATCCAGCTCCTAAGACAGTTTCTGCATTAAGAAGATGCTTAGGGAATAGGGTCACTTCAGAAGCCTTAAGAGAAATCGGATAAGTAGCTTCCAAGCTACTCTCAAAACAAGCCTCTCACAGTCACAAACCCCGTTGGAGAAGCTGAGGTAGTCTCTGTTGTTAACATACCTTATTCTCATTATTCTCCTATGACACCAGACCATTCTCGATTTATACACAAATTTCTAGAGTCACCCACCTTATTTTCATTGGGAACGGGAAGGAAGAGGAGATGGCTGCTGGAGAGGTCACACGGGGAAAGAGGTGTGGGCAAGGAACCCTGGTTCTTGCTGCTAGCAAAGCTTTGCTTTTTGACTCCTCACTGTCAAGTAGGGTTGTTCAGCTGATGAAAACCAGCTGGGCCCTCAGACACTTGATGAAGCAATAACCTCCACATGCTGAAGGCTGATGAGAAGCAAAGATGCTAATTACTGGCTTGTAGGTAAAAAAACAACCCCAAAACTCCACCTGCACACTATAAGGTCTGAACCTTCATTTTCCCAGGACCAGGAAAACTCTAATTTAAACAACCTGTCCCACTCCTTCTTCTTTTATGAGGGAAAATTTGAATTTTAAGGCAGATTGTGACCCTGACAGAAAAACTATGCAACCAGGTTTGCACATTGAACTGATTTAAGAATAAAACAGCTTCTAGATAGAGAGATTAGCTGATGTGTAGCGTGGGACTGGCTGTGTCCCTCATTATAGCCTCAGCCCGGACAGAAATCGATTCTGAAAATCTTTAGTCTCCTGTAAACAAAATTGCCAGAGTCCCACAGCCTGAGCAGATGTGCCAGATTCCCAGCTGCTGTAACTCAGCTGTGGATCCCAGTATGAGACTATGGGCTTTAATATCCTCTACGTTACTTCTGCCAATGGAACTTGTTCTGCTGCTGATACGTGAGGATCAATTTGTTTGCTCGCTTTCACAAATAACACATGCTTACTGAGGAAGCTACAGAGGCCAGAAAGGTGCTAGACCTTCCCCCTCCATCTTTACTATTATGTTCCATGATGCCACCGCAGCACAATGAAACCTTGAGTCAAATGATGTGCTCCTGGCTCCTGCTCTCATTACTTTCCTCACCCTGACCTCTTTCCACACTGTCCCATTTCCTTTCTTCGACTGCCTTCCCTTGCCTTCCTTGAATTTTGTTTCACAGATTTCCACCTTCTTCATCATTTATTTTTCTTCTCAGAAGTCCCTACACCACAGGGACCCATAGATGTGGTTGAAGGAGGGACATAGGTGAAGGCATGGAACCAGCTGGATATGAATATGCCCCTGCCTCCAAGGGGAGGTAGGGAGGAAAGGTGGGATTACCTCCAGCTGGTTAGCAGACAGCAGCACCAGTGTCCTGCTCCCACTTCTGACACGGTTTCATTCAGCAGCTCTACATGATAGGGAAGGCAGCAGAGAAAACACGTTTGTAGGATGTGCCTGTCTAAAATGAGCAGAGCAGCGCTCTCCTTGTCAACTTGTACCCAGCTTCCTGTTTTGATGCACGATTCCCTGACTGCTATTTAATCCCAGTTTGGCTCTAAAAGATTACAAAATGCATTTTTGGCAATGGCTTTCTGAGATTCCTAGGCAACAAAACTCATTTTTGGGAAGATGCCTAATTCTAATAAAGCTCTTCAGGAGAAATGTTTTATAACTATAGCTACTTTGACCGCTTACTGCATTAAGCACTGACTTTGGAAATAAGCTGTTACGGGGTAGATTGATACACACTTCTCTGGAAATGACTTACTAGTGCTGTTGTCATCACAAAGACCACCAACCTGTGGAATGATGTGACCCCTAAACAGGAGGCTCAAGTTGAAATGGTTCTTGACTTTCAGTGAATTGTGCTCCTTCACAACTAAAACTACAATAACAGGAGATTTGGAAGTAACAAGTGCCACCAAATAATTTCTCAGATACCACTAACTTGGAGATAATTCTATAATATAGTATTTTAGGCCTAAGGAATCATATGGAGTATATCTCTCCAGAGGCTGCAATACTCAGAAATGCAGACTCTGAAACTAGAATAAAACACAAGATTTTAAAGGAGGTAAAAATAAACAACTACAGTAATATTTGTGATACGATTCTAAAAAAAATTGGGGAATAGGAAAATGTATGGTATTAGAACACTACTCCATGGTTTCTAGTTGCACCAGAAATTTCATCTGGTTGGTATTATTTTGAGCTTGAAGGTGGTGGTAGTGGAGGGTGTCTTCCTTTTATTTTTTTATTATTTTTTTTTTAAAAGAGGTGTCACACCAAGCAGAATTTCCTCCGATGTTCCTGAATGTTTGGGAAAGATTATTCTGCAAAATGAACATAATAAGTAGCAACAGACATGCCCTGGATCCAGCACCCAGCTCCCTCGGGGAATATACACAGAAAGATCCCACAAGGCCTAAGTCGACTCAAGATGAGCAGTTGCTTCATTTCATAGGTTTGCAAAGTCCACTGCATATTCTGAATTTTGCTGTGAGCCAAGGGGTGCTTTTTAATCAATTAGCAAGATCTCAGAGGATTTCTTAGAAGCATAGCAGTGATAAACAGACCTCTGATCAGGAATTATCCTGTTAAAAACTTTGCAAAGCGGATGTTTCATGTCCTAGCTTCCTCATGTTCCAAACCATGTTTAGGGCATACAGTAAGTAAAATCTCAGTACATCCAACACATACGATTCTTACTTTGGTCCTACCAGGAGACCAATTTCTATTAATTTTCACTTTGCACCCAGGCTGTTTCTTGGTAGCACACGCTCTCTCCTAGGTCAGATCTAATAGAAATATGGTTGCACAGCAAACACAGAATGTAAATCCACAAAGATTCTACCTAGATAGCCATAGGCAAACTGTTTTTTTCCTTCCCAGAAAAATCAGACTACTGATCCCTTCAAAGACATGAGGCATGGTCTTTAAATAAAACAAGAGATTAGCAAAAGATAATTTCAATGTTAAAATGATTGGATCTAATGCACTCAGCTGCTAGACCACATAAGACTGTAAAATGCATACATCTTTTTTAATACATCACAAATTTACTAATTAAATCTTGGAATCTCTTACAGATATTATTAGAAAGATGTCTCTGAGGTGAGGCAAAAGAAGACTGGGAAAGGACAACGACAGCGTCCATCTTTAAAAAAGAGCAGAAGTGGAAAAGGGCAATTTTTACACCACGGCTCCAGGTTGCCAGCAAAATGCTAGAACAAATAATCAACAAACCATCTGTAAATACCTGAAAAATAAACAATGCGATAAGCAGGAGTCAGTTTACATTTGCCAGAACAGTCTGTGCAAAACCAAAGTAATTCCTCCAACCACATAACAGAACTTGTGGATAAAGAAGTCATAGTTGTTATATAGCTCATCTTAAGAAGTGTACCAGACAGTGAGATATGATGTGCTCGGGCAAACTGATGGAAACATGGACTAGGTGAAAGGAAAACACAATTTTCAGGAGGGCCCAATCAATGGTTAAAGGTTGCTTCCTACATCAAGCATCACTCAGTATTTTCACTTATGGTCCAGAAAAAAATAAAAAATTCAAATATCAAAAAAATCAGATTTGAAGATGATACCAAGACAAACTCTTAATGCACTAGAGGAGAGAAATGACACCATATTCCTGCTACATGCAGCCAGAAAGCCACAGGACACTGCCCACCCCACAGAAAGAGAGGACTAATTTTCACCTCTGTACAGAACTAAACTTCTGCATGAACAACAGGGAGAGATGTTCAATTGACACACAGGAGTAGGCTGCTGTCATGCTTTGGGGTCAGGGCAGCCCCTCAGACCTGAAACAGCCACTCTCTGTTAACCTCCCTCCCTTAAGGGGAAGGGAAAGGGAATGAGGGAGAGAGATTCAGGCATTAGAAAAGGGAACAGGAACAGCTTTAATCAGAACGATAATAAAAATGGAATATATACAAATATATATGAAACCAGTACTGAACCCAACCCCCTGATGGCAGTTACATCACCGTCACCACTGATGCTGTGGGGCAGGCACTGGGAGAGGCCTAGACTGGTCCCAGCAGCAGATGGGAGCTGTGTTCAGGAGCTGGATTCTGGAACTGGATTCAGGAACACACAGCTTGGGGTAGAAGGCAGAATGGACAGAGTCCTCCTCAGACACCAGCCACTGAAAAAGAGGCTTGACCCTCCTGCCCCCTCAGCTTTATCCCCAGTAGGGCAGCTATGGGCTGGGGTCCCTGGCTGGGCAGTTTGGGGTCCCC
>WUAM01000143.1:12660179-12727755 GCA_024336885.1 Actenoides hombroni | reverse complement strand
CTGGGAGCAGCCCCTGCCTGGGAAGCAGCTGCTGCCTGCAGCCAGGGACTGAGCTGGGAAGGGAAATCACTGAACAGTTAGTTCTGTTCTCACTCACACCAGGACACCTGCAAAAGAAGACACACAGTCTGCAAGAGACAAGATTCTCTTTCTTCCCCTTGCAGAGCTTGCGAGGCCTCAGCTACTGTATCTGGGTAAAAATACTGAGCATTGGAGACTCCGCAGAAGAACTAGATTAAAAGTCTAGAAAATGGGCCTTAGAGGAAAGATTGAAAGATTTGAGGTTGTTTACTGAAGAGAATGGAGGGGACATGGTAATTGTCTTAAAATACACAAAAGAAAGCTGCAAAGAGAAAGAACGCGTTTTCCATGCCCTTGGTATATAGGACTAGATTAATGGAAGGATTTACATTAGGCATTAGCAAAGGCTTCCTAATAGTATGAACAGTGAAGGTCTGGAGTAAACACATGAGGAGACTGTGGATTCTTCATCATGAAACATTTTTTAGAAGTGATCAAACATGTGTACGTCATGATACGACTGTGGCTGATAATCTTTCCTTGTCCATCATCTTGAAGTCCTCTCTATCCCTGTGATCCTATGAAACCACAGTCCACAGAAAACTGATTGGCTCTGAGGTCATGGTCTCTAGACCCCTACAAACAGTGCATCTCTGTAGTACAGTTCTCCAATAAAAGTTTAATGGCAAGGGCAGACTGTGGTCAACAAAAAAATTTGAGGTTTGGCAGTGGTTAGTTAGCTGAAAAACCTTGGAGATACTGGCACAGGCCCTACCTTGAAGTCTGAACTTATTTTACATCCCACCTTTATTCAGTCAGAATCACACTGAAATATGGAAAAAAACCCAACAAAACAAAAACAAAAAAAAATCAAAAAACCTTCCCAGCCCTTTTTCTTCTTTTTAACTCATGGAAATCAGGCAATTCTCCCACTTTTTGCCAGTAGTACAGTGGTAATTTTTAAAAATTTTTTATATTCTTTTTTTCTTCACACAGCTAAGGTGGAGTAACTTTAACCACCCAAGATGTATAATTATCACCCTGAAATGCACTGCCTGGAACGTATTATTGCTGTCATGAAATGGAATTCATTCACAGTAAGGAAACAGTTAGCCCCACAGATTTACTGGACATTATCGGTGGGGCTGTGACATCAAGGGCAGCCAATCCGAGCAAGCTCAGCATTCACAGACCATTTTCTGCTTCTAAGTACTTATTACCAATTAAAAAAAAATAATTAAATAAAATGCAAGGACTGTGTACTTTTAGGTGGTCCAGTTGATTTGTCAGCCAGTCCCTTGTACGCCAAAGAGGTCTGTGTGGTGCTGTGAGGCTAACTGGGAGAATGTGAAGACAAGGGGTTTTCTCACAGTTTTGGATCTGCATTTCTGTGCTGCTGAAGCAGAAGATCACGTTCAGAAGAAACCCACTGCAGACAATAATATCTGCTGATGGAGAATGAATCCCTGAGCTGTTTGGGCCCTTGCAGGTATCGAACTGCGACTGTGCTCAAAGGAGGGGAAAGAGCTCCTGGATACTCCTGCCACAGCCCCAGCCCAGCAGGCAGCAGCTGTGGGTGTCTCTAACACCTACCTTGGGCTGATGGAGACACTCTCAGCAATACCTCAGAAAAGCTCCAGCTCATCAGCACCAGACCTCAGCACGCATTAGGATCTGGCTAACTCGTAGAGCCATGACACATCGTGGCATGTTGGCATCCTGCGGTTCAAATGCACCTGCTTACAATTAGTTACGAGAAATTCCACATAAAATACCTCATTGCTTGGATCAGGGCACCTTGGTCACATACTTATATTTTAACCCTTTCAGTATCCTAGTTTTATTAGCCACAGAGGGTTCCTTTAACTTTCCTTGACCTTTTCTTCACCAGAGCTTCCCTTTTAAGAGCACAATTTAAGGACCTGATATTGAGGACAAAAGAGCAAAGCCCATTAACAGCAGAGCAGGAGAGTGAATTGGACTGTCTGAGGACAATTAAACAGAACCCACTGAAGGTACTCTGTGATTCTAAGCAGAAATGAATTAACTCCTTATATGGAGTAAACACTCTTCCAAAACATACAATAGCATTTCCTTGTACTACTAATTATGTCAATAAAACAACTGTGTTTGGAGAGGAAATGAAGAAACACCAGAAATCACCTGGTCGCCCAATACACGTGCTTTATTGAGCTATAAACTTCCATTTTTTGATACCACTACCACGTTCTGCTGCTGCACTGATATTTTTAATGCCTCGCAATATGAACTTTAAGAGGGACAGATTGCCTGGTTTATATACTATTGTGGGAAACAGAGCTTTTTACTGGGACAAAATAATGAACTATCAAACTAGCATGCTGTAATTGTAGCTAATAAATAGTCACAAAATCCCGTTAACTACAAAGGCCTGGGGCAAAAATGTATTTATTTCAGGAAAATAAGAAGTACATTAATTTGGGATAGGATGCACCTGGAGGAAGTTTAGATCTCACTGCTGGCCCAAACCAAATGTGAAGGATGTCTGGAGCCAGTTCCATATATTCCATCTTGCTTCTATCTCTATAACATGATGGAATTAGGAAAAGCCAAACTTCAGATCCAAGAGTACAGAAGATTTCAAGGATTAAAATAAATGCTTTTTCTTCTTCAATGAATCATAGAACAGCCTTGTAGTCAACATGGCACAAAGTAGATGCAAACACAAGCATATGAAATTCAACTCTCTTCATCCATGTTTTATTCCTTTTCACAACACTGACTGCACATCCCTAACTCTGTTATTCTTTCAAAATAAAATAAGATTAATGCTCACCAATATCACAGACCTATAGCAGCAAGAGATAACAGAATAAAGACTGAATATCAGCCTTTCAAGAAAGCCTTCCTACCTGATTAAAAGTGGGTAAGGAAATTCATTCTCACAAAAACATTTGTGCTGCTGGTCTCCATTCTTTTTAATTTTTTTTTATTTAGAACTTAAACTGAAAAACTATCTGACATTTAGGCTGAATGGGCACTTACAATTCAACATGTTGAGAATGAAATCAACTCTTTCTTGTAAAAACAAGGGATTAAACCCAAATTGTATTGCAACAATCTCTTTTTTTTCTGGTTTTTTATTTTTTGTTGGGATTTTTTTTGTATCATTAAGGTCAAAATAATGTGGTATGTTTATCCTCCCCTACTCTAGCTGGCAACCCTCCTGCTTCCTTTCTCCAACTGGAGGGGAAGGTGAGAGGCTGCTTTGCATTGTCTGGCAGGGGACGTTTGTCTCATGGGAGAGAAAATGCCTTCCTACAGACTACAAAAAAAGTCTCAGTAGACAGGATATACAGCACACTCCATGTAAACTTCATTTTGATGTAATTAAGTGAGACTCGCGAGGCACATCACTTTATGTGTTACTAAGTTTGCTCTGGCATACTCCAGGAGCTAAGCCCATCTGGGGCCAGAGAGCAAGGAAAAAGCTGAAGATTGCAGACTTCCGAGTGCAAAACCACCTGGTAAGTTTTAGATGCTTAAACCAAAGTGTAACATATGAAGACACAGAATGTTTTGGGGCATGTGGATCTCAATCACACAGTGTCAGAGAAGCTGATACACTGAGGTATTGATAGATCTATAGATGAACACACAAGGAGCGGTGGAAAGGACACAGAGGTCCCTTACAATCTCACATAGCAAGAGGGTTAATCCAGAAAACATCTGAGACTTCAGAAAACTTTCAATCTAGCAAAAAAAAATTAAGAATCACCGGTGCAATGTACCAAAGGAAAGGAACAAGAAAACTCCTGTCCACAGATTTAATCGGTTCAAACTTCTATATTATCAAAGCAATACAACCAAAATATTTTTTCATGTCTAGTCCACAGATGTACTTAGAGTATGTGTGTGTATATATATAGAAATAATCCTCATCAAAGTCACTGGGAGTCATGTGACCTCACAAAAGCAGTAGAGACTTCTGACTTAAAGCACTTCAGCGATGAAAATTAAAGAGAACTTATCTTTACACTGGTCTCTTGGGGTGCCTCTGTCTCCCACTCAGTAGTTCACGTAAAACAAATGAAAATAAACAAACAAAATTCATAGAAAAGCTCTGCGATGATTCATAAAACACTCTGACACAGAGCTGGGTTCAACAAGACTTTTGCTACTCTAGCGAAGATTTATGCCAACAAAAGCCAACTTGGGTCTTCGATACAAACCAAAGCCCCCTATATTTAGTTGAGCTTAGAGGATTCAGTATCACATTCATGTGAATCTAATAGCTGAAAGGATGGAATCTATAACTTATATTTCTCTCCCTATAATTCTTGTTGACTTGACATAGTACCACTCCCTCCTAACACATTCTCCTAACATATTTCCCCAAAGCTTGAAATTCTAGTGAGAGCTGTAACAGCGTCTCTGTCCAACAGCTTTCTGATTGCTCCCTCTTCATATAATGATTTTCCTGATTTCTGTGCTTCCTTGACAGCTCTTTCTCATTACACAGCTTTCCCTACCTCATTACTCAATATCCTATCCTACCCTATATTGTCCTTGAATGCAGAGACCTCAACCTCTCCCATTTCAAGTCTCAGTAGGAGCCCATGACTCATTTTTATTTTCCCTCCCCAAGAACCACGACTTTCCCAGGTGCATTTCATAAGGGAGAAAGCAAATGGTTGCTTCGGCAAAAAGCTCTTTCAGGTGAACGCACATCGAGGCAACAGACAAGCAGCACGGAGGAACCAGTTTTACCTTTCCCATTGTTTACTTATTCCCAACTCTAATTCCCTTCATAGGCTGTATCACCAATTCCGCCAATTCCTCTTGTTTTTCACAGTTGGCCTCTGCCTTCCTATATACTCTTCCCTCTTAATTTTAGCACGCTTAGGAGAAGCAAATCACCCCAAAGAAAATCCTCGGGGAAAGTCCTTATGCAGCTATGAAGTACATAAAGAGGAGCTTGTTTCCTCAGCTTATTTACGAGTAGAAACCTTGCCAAGCTATAGAGAGCAGGAGTGTTACTGCTTGATTATGGACAGCTGCTTCACACTGTTACAAAAGTCAGTTTTGCTGAATGTTTGAATTTTGGCTGGTTTTTTCACAACTATTCTGTAAACGCCTGTGGAACCCTCCAACAAAACAGCTTAACAAATGGCATTTACCATCCTTCTTTTCCTAGGGGAGTCGCTGTTATGTGTTCTCCTTATAGCTGACCTGCTATGCAAAGTGGCGAGCAGTGGCTCCCCTGCATCATTTTTGTTCTCCTTTTACTTGTGCTGTGGTGTCACGATTATTCTGCCCTCCCTGACCAGTCCCTCCTCTGATCTCTCTTTCATCGGCAACGAGAGTCTTCCCATTCAATTCCTAGTGTGTCACAAATGGATTTATTTTCAAAGGTGCCTGATTTTCTGTCTCCTATTGTGGTGGATCTTCCTAGAAATCACTATGGCCAGATTAGAATGGTGTGACCTTGTTCCCCTGTCAAATTGCCTTGGCATTGGAAAAGAGTGATGGAGCTCCAATCCAAGCAAATGTACTTGAGCCATTTCTTCCCTGGTATCATCAAATAAGGTCATTCCTCCACACCGAGTTCATGCAGAAGTTGAACTTTAACCTGATCTAAAGAACTCCCAGCTCACTGCAGGAGGGTTGCAGTAGATGACCTTTAAAGGTCCCTTCCAACTCAAACCATTCTATGATTCTATGAATTAATGGGGATACACGGGGATTTCTACTACAAACTGAGAAAAAAAAAATCAATCTCCATCATTCCATCTGAAATTAGCAGGAATACTAATTTCATACTAATTTCTCCAGGCCTTATAGATGGCTTCTCAAAACCACAAGACTCAGCAGAAGTGTAAAAGAGGGGACCACGAAGCAGAAAGGGAAAGGTAAGGAGGAGAGGAGGCCCACTGTACGAACAGCTGGAGAAAGAGAAACCCTTCGTCTGCGTCAGGGCGGCTGCGCTGGCTGCCTCCAGCCTTCTCCTCCGAGTCCACGCAGGTGCCGAGTCCACCAGTGCACCGTGACCCGGGGGTCGATGGCACGAGTGATGATGAATGACACGCTGTAGCCGGTGCTGGCCAGTGACCTCCAGGTGGGAGCCCTGCCCAAGTCAGGGGTCCTTCGGCAGCCACCAGAGCCCGGCGCAGACGCAGGGGGCAAAAGGAGCCGGATGAAATACATCGTGCCGGAGGTGCGAGGTATGCTGCGCTCCCACGCACAGCCTCTGCCGCGCTGTCAAAACCCAGCTTGGATACTCCACTTTGCTTCGGCAGGGTTACAAAGCACACGAGGAAGGAGGCCAGTGCTGTTCCTTATACTTCACACACTGGGAAAAGGGGGCGTGGGTGAATCTGGCAACTCAGATCACCCAGGAAATGCCTGGCAAGGCCAGAAGTTGAAGCCAGTTGTAGCCTGGTGCCCACATATGGCTTTGGTACAAGGTTAACCATTCTGGGCTGTCATGCATAAGAACAGAAATTTTACAAGCAACCTTTCCTAACAAGATTTTTATTTTTTTTTTCTATTATTATTCCTTATTCCTCCTCTTAAAATAATCCTGCCGTTAAAACACAAGTGAATTCACAGGCATAAAACTCCATTTAAATAGCATTATATTGACAAAACCTGACACAAAGCCTGGAAATTCAGAGTTATGGTTGGCATTCTCTGCTGAACTCGAGTCACTGTGCCTTTTATTTTCCATATGAGCATTAGTGTCAGCCTTAAGTGTGGATTTCCTGACTTTTTCAGCCTGTGTCACAACCTTCACTTTATTTAAACACAGAATTTTTCCTGCTGGATAGGTCACCAGAATTACAGTGTCATTTTGCTGCCTCTAAAGATCTGGCAAATAAACTGAGACACAATATCACTCTTAATCCAAAGGCCTAACCAAATCCAGTCCTAAACTTTCTGTCTTTATGAAGAAGAAAAAAGGATGGTCTGTGGGTTTCCTTAAAAATACAGTAAGTTAGCAAGCTTTTTGTTTCTTTCTGTCCAGGATTGGAAGAAGAAATTAAAAAAGAAACCAAACAAAAGATCTTCTCACATTGCCTTGCTCTGCTTTTGCAAAGGCAGGAAGTGCAGACGGCTCAGTCATGGTCATACATCTGAGCAAATGTTGTTTATCAGATAAACCCCCTGGAAGAGCTGCCAGGGCCTCCATCAGTGGGCTGAATTTTTGGCCGTGATGAACCAGCCAAGCAATTACAGTTCCTGGTGCACGCAAAAGGGAGATGCAGAGTCAATATGGGCAGCAGAGTAAGTACAGGGGGAGGAACACAGGCATTTTCCTGAGAAAGAAGGTGATGGGCAGTCAGGCCATGGGTTGGCTGCTTGGTCCTGCAAAACCAAATCTGGACCACGAGCGCGACTGATAGAATTCATCTGTTCATCAGCCCTATGATGCACCACCAATATATCTGTAGTGTCTTCTCTTTAAAGCTCCTTCATGCCAAATACCATAAGTTGGTCAGCTTCTCCTTCAGCAGACACTGACTTTACATACAGGCTTCTCTCCAGAGAGCTGGAGAGGATGAAGGAAGAGCTCAGAGAAACACCAGAACCCCCTTCCTCTGCTGGTGGCCCTCCTGGGGTAGGGCAGCATCCCCTCTTCCCTGCACCCCAGCCCTCTCACGCCCCAGTCCAGCCTTCTATGGCATATGTGGGTTTTAAGATGTTGCAAGGGAAGGAGATACAGAAGTATAATCCTAAAACTCCAAGCCATCTTTCCACAGTTGGATCATCCAGGTCTAAGCCATCTTTCACTAACACTGGCATGTAAATGCAGAGGAACCACCATTCTCTTCAGATTATGCTGGATTTCACAGTACCTAAGCACATGAAAATTCCCAAGGAATGACACACGACTAGTCCTACTCAAACATAAGTATGGGCAGAGTTTGGACCCTTGTTCTTACCTTCAGGAAGCGCACGCACAGGCTGCACTTGCCTAGATTGCATCTGTACAGACTGACACAAGCAATTAGCAACTCCTCATGGCAATTCTCCACCACCTCTGCTCAGGTTCTGTTGTTACTGACAGACACTAGGGTTGATTGCCCTCTGTATTAAGGCCATGTCTAACTTAAAGTTCTCATGGCTCTGAGAGGGTAAATTGCAATTCTTAGGTGTCATTTCAGTTTATCAGAATTTTTCTTGCTGTCTAAATCCCAGCTTCTCAAAAACATGGCTCTAGAAAGTAGCTATGTGGTAAAAAACTGGGAAGATTCTATCTTTATTTGTCTCAGACAAAGACTGGTGTTCTAAAACAAATTAGTAGATAAAGACTATTTCTATCACTTACGTAATTTCTAAAGTCTGTATGAGAAATTACAGGAGAGGGCCCAGTTCATATAATCCTCTTTAAGATAGAGAGTAAGACAAGTCCTTCTCACATATTTTACAGAGAAGATCACTATATACTGTGGCTCATTTAAAGCTTAGTAGTGAAGCTGCAATGTTGAGATCAAAGTAGTATTCAAAACCATAATCATCTTCTTTCAAGGAGAATCTGTAGATTACGCAGTGTTTGCTGGGTACACACAAACAACCAGCTTCATGAAACCTCATCATTCAGTAGTCTAGAGACAATGCTATGTTCTCATGAAGCTTGGCTGTGACAACTCGTTACTGTAACAGAAAGCTAAACTAACACGTCCTCAGGCCCGATCACTGAAAGGTTCTTTCTCAGTTCAGGATCACATTCAGTCTTACACGAAAAGCAAAAAGGTGCTGTAAAGCCAAAAGTGAAAAACACACCCCGGACGCAGGACAGAACAGACTCAGACTCCTGCATGCCTACACCACTTCCCAGGATGGAGATCTGTAGGCTCATTAACATCATCTCGAAGGCCAAGAGGCCAAGCATCACCTTGCCCCTCAGTTGTTTCAGTGAGAGAGGGGTGTGCAAGGCTGCTGGGACCAGAGCTGTCCCTGGGGTTTGCAGCCACCCTTGTCTCCTGGCAGTGGTGAGAAGGTCGAGGGAATGAGCAGCCAGAGCCATGCACAGAGCACAGTTTTGCAAGATCTCAAGACTTCCTTCCGGACCAAACCAAGGATCTCAGTGTCTAACTCCCCTCTATTTAGGGAGGAAGCGGGCACCTGATTCTCTGTGTGGGTATGGTCTCTTCCCTAGGATGATTAATATAAGATTTATCAACATTATCAACTTCACTTCTCTATTAGTACTTAGACACAACTGTGTAGAGTCATTGTTTTCTTGCTATGCCCTTTTTTTCTTTTTTATAAGCAATTAAAAAAGGGTAAGATTGTCATACCACTGATTCCCACAATTGTTTCCTCAGTCTGAATACATAACTCCATACAGAATCGAGCAGCACACTGAACACCCGAAAACAGCACGAGCAGAGGAAAAAAAACCAAAATCCATTGTTTTCTCACCAGGGCAGAGCACGACGCTGCATGAGCACTTCCCACCTCGCACAACAGCAGCTCCAACTCGAACAGTGGGTATGAGCAGGGAGACTGGGGCAGGAGCAACCCTCCTTGCCTTGAAACACCAACTGAAAAAGTGATTATTTGAGTTCTTTCACCTGTAAGGGCTGGGAAGCCCCTGGCTGAGCAGCAGTTAAGACCAGTCAGTCAAATTCCACCCACCTGTGGGGACTGGGTGGGAGCAAAGCACAGTGGTGTAACCCCAGGCCCAGCTGACCCCCCAGGCACCCACACGGTCCCTGACTCTCCTCCCACATCAGGAGACCCACTGACACCCAGCAAGGGAGGCTCCAAACCATAGGTTCTCGACTTGGAAAATGAAAAAGCATCCAAAGGTTTTTAATTTGCAGGATAGTTCTTTTCCTCAATACTTAATGTTGCAAAATCCAGTTTCATGCTTTTGTGATTAGTAACCCACATGCACTGCTTGTTCCTAAAACTACATCGCAAAGACTGAAGTTCCTGATGCACAAACATACACTTTAGAGCACAGGGGTTGTTCCCAAAAAGGTAAAAAAAACCCCCAAAACCTAAACCTATCTATTTTTTCTCACATCCAGAAACTTTGACATCATATATATGTATGTATAAGAGATTAAGCAAAATGCCAAAAGTAACAGTTTCAATTGGATTTCATTACTCTGTGATGAGGTTGTCCTCTGTTATTTTTGGTACAGCTCTTAATGAGCTGAGCAACCATGCCAGTCTAATAAGCATTTCTTTAAAGCCTTTCTTTAATTTAGAAAAAAACAGTTTAATAAAAAAAAAAAAAGAAGTCACAAATCATTCTGAAGAAGGAATGGCATCAAAGACTCAGTTACAGAGCAGAAGTTTCTCTTCGTGCTCAGGTTCATGTAGGTAAGAGGGTTATGTTGCTGACCTTCTGAACATTTCCATTTTTCCCTTCTCTTTTCTTCCTCTGGATTTCCGCAAAGCATGAACTGTTCTTTTAATGGTCTGGAACTAGAAGTTTCAGGGGGTGGAATTGGAGAAAATGGGAGAGAGGAAAAATAATTTCACACTTAATACCTGATAGGGTGGGTCATTTTTGCAGAAAGGAATATGATTTTAATTTTTTTTTTAATTTCTTCACTAAGTAAAATACATTTGTCCCATGTTCCTTGCACCTCATTCCGACAGGAATGTGTCCTTTCTTCACGTACGCTGGAGAAAGATGTCTTCACTTTGGACAAGACTAAGTTAGACAAATAAGAAAGAGATTCTCTGAGCATGAAATTGCTTAACAAAATCGGCGTATTTCATAACAGAAATGAAAAATCAGAAAGACCTCTCCATGTCTCTGACTGAATTCTTTGTCTAAATGAGTGCCACATGTCAGGGCTTCTCATGGAAAAAGGGGAAATTTTCTTCCCAAATCTGACATATGGTGCATAGTCTAAATCAGATGGAGATAAAAATGCAACCAAACTATGCACAGTTTCAATATGTAGGCTCTTAGGATAAGAATGCTGCCTGTTTATCAGATAAAGCAATTTTATTTTGAAAAAGTAGAAAATACTCAATTTACAGCAAGTAGGCCCACTCTTTCCCAGGGAGAACGTTAGTGGTGAGGTAGAATGCAATCTCATTAAAGCGTGATTTAATTTCCACTTCAGATGCTTTTCCACGTGCTGCAAGCACTAGGCATCACGAGGGGTGAAAATTCCCTAAAGAGATTGTTATCAGTACCTCAGAAGCCCTGTCGTTCTCAAGGTCCTTTGCTGTATCAATGCAATGATGCTATTCTGCAACTGGAGGCCTTGGATGCAGGACCTCACAAGCAAAAGACAGCAGGATTAGGTCCCAAACCTCTCTGCTTACCTCCTTAAACAGCTTCTCCACAGGGTCTTGAAGGTTCCCGATGGGCCTAACTCCCTTGTTTTAAAACACAAAAATTCAGTACAGCGGAAAAACGTTCTTTTTTTTTTTTTAACCAGTGTTTGAAAAGCAAGACTATATAACTAAGAGCATATTACCTTAAAATCCTCACAAATAATGATATTAACATATCTCTTTCTAAAATAAAATCCAATTCCATATTCCTTCAGAGCTAACCATACCAAAAAAAATCCCCCATGATTAACTCTTGTTTAGTAAATTACTTTTTCTACTTAACTTGCGTTTCAGTCTTCCAGGAATAGCCTGGCATATGCTCGAGTGTCTGTTATGAGTGGAGATCAATAAAGCTTATGTTTTAAAGGAGTTTAATAAAGTCCAGAACAAATTAAACCCGAAGTAGCACAACAAAAAGCCTATTAATATTGCCACACCAGGGACCTTTTAAAGGCACACAGCTTTGGTGTATTCCAAGTTTCATCTCGCACAGTACCTTGAACAGGATGTTGGTTGAGAAGGTTTCACAATGTGTTTGGTTCTCAGTAAATCAGTCGTGAATTTTTTGGGTTAGTTTTCACTGAAATCATCAAATAGTCATTGTTCCCAATTTGATTTGTAGAGCACTTCATTCCCTCATTAGATGTGTCTTTCAGGACACAGAATGACACACACTGGGTTTTGTTTGATCTACCTCTACAGAGTCAGTAAGTAAATTTAATCATCCTAATAATAACCCTCACAGTTAGGAAAAGCTTCTGCTCTGGTGCAGCACTTACACCCTCTTGGACCACCCAAAACAATTCCTTTTACCGTGAAAAGGTAACATTACTTTCAATGTAGTCATTGGTCACTTTGGGAGCCAAAGAATAGAGTACGATGCCTGAGATGAGCAAAAGGAGAAGAGAAGCAGCAATTCAGCCATGTTCATTTTAATTATCTATTAATATTTAGGGCACTTACTGAATTTGAGATGACGAGCAATTACATGAATCAAAATGCTGAGCTAGTTAGCTGCTGTTTGCACTTTCAAAAAGCTGAACATATTTATTAAAATTTAATTAAGGTTCAAAACAACAAAAGATAGAAAATAACTTCTAAATATAAGTAACCATTCACAAATAGCGACAATCATGGAAAGGATGCAAAGGCAAACAGGTCCATATCGTGGAGTTAATTTATTAGCTCAGCAAAAAAAGTATCCCACGCATAACCCGAGCAGTGCTATGTCAGCTGGCTCTTTACAGTCAGGTATCTGGGGCTCAATCCCCAAGCGGGTGTAGCTACAGCTAACTTCGGAGGCCAGCGTTAAATCCACTGTACTGGCAGGTCTGAGTTCATTACCTTACACCCCTCCCACCATGGGCAGGAAAACAGGCAGTTTGGGGCAGCAACAGGGATGCCCATGGAGACAAAATGCATTAAGGAAGGAAGGGAGCACATCTGCCATCCTGCTTCTCTCCTCCACCTAAACACACTGAGGCAGGCACCTCTGGGAAACTTCAGTCTTGGATTTCTTGCACTAAGCACCTACAGTTTCTGCTGGTATGGGCCCAACAGGCTTATGGTTTCTCTTGACTCACAGCTGGAGGAAGCACCAGCACAGTCCATCATATAGAAAAACCTGAGCAGCCGGCCCTCTTCCTGGGTGCTAAGACACATCCTCACGTGGAGCGTGATGTTCTTCACAGCTCTCGCAGCTGGGACACTGGGCAGTCCAGCAAAATACACAAGGGCAGGCGAGAAAGAAAAAGAAAGACAATGCATTACTTGTGACTTGACAGCCATGGCTGTCTTGCTGGGAGAGAAAAGATGTGGATGATGGCCAGACAAGCTTATGTAGCATGAATTTCTATCCTATTAGGTATACAGAAGAATACATACCTAGCTTTTATTAAATTTCACTGCTCCCCTTGGAAGTTCTTCGCAACTCCCTGTTGAACTCTAGGGATTTTCCCAACCTCTGACATCCCACACTTCTAGTAATCTGGGCTTTTGGCTTCCTCTCCCTCTCATCATTATTGCTGTTTGAATGAGGTGGACAAGTCACTCACTCCAGGATGTCCCCTTCTGTGCTCCTCTCACATGACCTCCTTGCCTGGAGTGAGGCATCCACCTCAGTCAGTCCCCAGCCCAGCTCTGCACAACACTGTAAAGTGCACCTACATACCAACCGGGAGCTATTAGAAAGCACGCAGCTTATATGGAATTCCTTTGCTTGTTAGGGTCAAACTTTTATCCAAATACCACATTCAGCAAGAACACTGCTCCAGGAAATCATTCTTCACATGAAACAAAAGACCCTGTTCTGCCATACTGTCTTCTTTCAACAAAGAAAATTCTAAGCATGATAGGAAGTAGGCTGGAAGAGATGTCAAAAGATTATTTGAAGAGATATAAAAAAAAAACCAACAAAACTTTTCTCCTCAACACAAGTTGGAATCCCTTTTACCTGAGCTAATCCTGATAACATGTGTGTGCAACCTATTCTACAACATCTCCAGTATAGCAATTCTGCAGCCTTCCTCAATATTTTATTTAAGACATCAGTTATCTTTATAACTGGGAAATTATTCTGAATGTATTGCTTAAATCACTCTGGAGTACAGTTAATTCTTCTCCCCTTCTTGGTACCTTTTATGTGTTTAAATACTGTTGTTGTAGTCTTCAGTCTCATTGTTCAGATAAGCAAATTCAGTCTTTCCAGTCTTTCCCATATCTCAGATTCCCTACCCTAGTCTGGGTCCTTCTCGACTGTTTTATGTCTTTCTTGGCACGCAGTACCCAAAATGGGCACAACCCTCCAGCTGAGGCCTTGGGAGAGGAAAGATGGAGTGGAAGAACTATTCCAGATAGGCTCACCATGAATTCGACTCACTTCACAGTGAAGTGTGGGTCTTGGTGAGTCGGGCTGGCACAACCACAGCAAGATTTTCAAAAGCTCTTACTGTTTGCTCAGCTCCATTTTTTTTTTTTACAACAATGGTAGAAGATTTCAAAACACTTTTTGAAAAGCAGAGCCTTCAACTACACGTTAGCAGAACTGGGTAGAATCAAATTGTCATTTCCAATTAATATCCCTGAGTAAGGCATGACCAAAGGCTGATGTCAGCTCTTATATCTGATACTACTAATCACTGAATGCACTCCTATAATTTTTAGTTGGAAGATGAATTTCAGTCTTGATCCTGCAAGAGACTGCACACACCACCTAAGCCGTTATTTCTCCATAGCATTAAGGGGGGCCCTTTGCAATGGGATTAGTTTCTGTTATGTAGAAAACCAGATTACTTTATAGAGGTAGAAGAGAAGACAGAAGAGATTTGGGGGTTCCCAGAAACTATTAAAAAATTTCTACTTTGAATATCGTTTTAGCAAAAAGTAGTTCTCATAGGAAAAAAACATTCTCTCTTCTTCTAACACTTTCCAACATGGAATAAAACCTTTAAATGCACTAAAAGTCTTTATAGCATGGTATTCTACAAGGTTTTAAATTATAGGTTCCTGATTCTTCCATCCCTAAACAGTAGCCAAATATAATAACGTAGGGAATATAATGCCAGTATAGCAGGTTTGGAAATAATGTTGTTGTGTTTCTTAATACAGAGCACTTTCACATGCTCCCTGCTGTGTGACTTTCAAGAATGGTGATGTGGCAATGTATAGTTGGCAAGGTACCCTCCATGACAACGGTTAATTAGTAAATAAATGATCCCAGGTCCATTTCCACTGAGTGGAATAGCACAGTATGCAGGTTTAAGCTCCAAGCTGACTAATTCTAATAGTTATAAATGAAATGTTGCTTTGCTTTGATATATCCTTTAATTTCTTCCCTTGACAAGCAACAGATCCAGGATCCAGATACAGTTCTGGTTACTGCACAGCGACTCTTAAACTAGTTAGTCAACAGCTAGTGAAGCTACTTGAGATGGTAAAAAAATTCATAGGTGTCCAAATTATTTTAGAGAACAAACTAATATTAGAGAACAAACTAAAGCTGTTTATTCACAGATGTTCATAAGGAGCCAGGACTGTCCCCCTGCCTCAACCTGTGGTAAACCTGCACAAAGAACACTCCTGCACATCCTGATCCTGACACCAAGCACTGTGGGAGCTCACACAGGGACTCACATCGTGTGGTCATTGTCAGCAGGAATTGGTGCTTTGCTCCACGACTTTGCCCTAAGGCAGAGTAGGAGGGCAAATTACAAACGGGAGGCAATTCAAGGAGTTACTACGCTGCAGAAACACCCAAGGGAGATCCCTTAACACAACCGTGTGTGGGGATTCAGCGGGCAGAACTCTCTGGACACTGGCACAACTTTCGCACGCTTGCTACGAGGGCGAACGCACGCTGCCATCTCGGGAAGAAAGGCTCACCTGGAAGTCTCGGATCAGAAGTCTCTGTTGGACTCCCTGCTCCACTAAAAGCCATCTGCGTGACCTGGGCAAGCCATCAACATTTACCTCCACCCACAAACTCCCACCATTCTCTTTAGGGGGACTGCCTTTGGTATCTTGCTGATACAAGACTACCCCAGGTACAACGCTGACACCAGCCTGCTATTTTAATAACTTAAAACAGCAAAATCCCCTGTGATTTAGAAATGAATGAAGTAGCTAGTGGCCTTTTTTAAATTGCTAAGCACGCTATCTAGGTCATTTAAGCTTCATCACGGATTCTAGGTCAAGATTTTCACATGCTGAGGGAATGAATATGTCTTTTTCCTGTCTTGTTTCTCTGGTCTCTAATAAGAGAGAAACTAATGCTCCAGCCTTAGGATACAGCTGTTAAAGTCAACAGCAGAGCACAAATGCCTTAAAAAGCAGCCTCGATTACTTTGTTCACCAAACTGGTTGATTGGTCAGATCCACGTGCTGAACGTTGCTACTGTCTTCTAAATAACAGAACTTAATAACAATGAGGCCAATTTCTGCTCTTGAACATCAGCAAAATATCAAGGAACTCAATGAAGATTCAACCCCACTGTGAATCTGATTCAAAACACACCATTTTCTACACGGACCAGTCTGGAGGTTGGCTGAAGTGTACAATCTCCTACATTCACACACAGAATTTCTACAGATGCCAGTGGGAAGGTCCAGGATAGGATAAATATTTTACACACGTGCTGGAATATGCTGTGTTTGTAGAAGAAAATGTTTATTTAATTTAAAGTAAATGCATGCAGTGGGTCACATCCTCAACCTGATTACACTGGCTTCTCTGCCAGAACCAGGGCATCCTCTGACACCGAAAGACTGCACAACTTTTTGGATGCTTTCTAAGATTCAAAATATATAAAAATACTTTTACGATTCATATATGCTGTAATTCATTGTTATGGAGTATCAGAAAGGATAAAAGGAAGACAATAGCACAGACCCATCCACAGCCTGCTTAACATGAAATAGAAACTCATGATCATATAGTCCCATTCCTGTACTTCACTGAAAAGGGTATTTTTAGGATAGGGGAGAACTTTAAATATTCAATAGATTTCTTTCCATAAAAGGAGATGCATATGTAGTAAACATTGTTGTCAGAAAGTCTAGATAATCTTCTGCCTCTCATCAGCTATTAATCGCCTGAAAGGTGTAAAAAATCCACTTATGGCTATGTTTTCTGCTACCCGTTGTTGTTGAACTTTCTAATAACACATATAGTGAGAGTATGTTTCCCCTCCTTACAGTAAGGGCAGCTGAGTAAATGTCAGTGCAAGTCCTTTTTTTTATTTTAAATATATTTTGTCATTTTTAAGGTTAACCTTCATTCAAAAGTTTTATTTCCTAAGCCACAATTTAAAAAAAAAAAAAAAAAAAAAACCAGTTAAAAAGTTTTAGCCAAACTTCTCTGAGCTTCATTGTACCAAAAATCACACCAACTACTTCACAAGATCATTTTTCTCTCTCCAATGGCCAGAATTTCTTTCTCTTGAGTTGATTTCCAATATACAGTGCTACTTTGTTGCAGCTCTGCTTGATCTGTGTGAAATGCAGGTGCAACCCAGCAAAGGCTGAAAGCCTGTCAAGGATCATCTCCAGCATAGTTCCAGGCAACGGTACGCTTTGGTTTGAACTTTCACCAATTCTCGAGAACAAGAAGGACAGAAAATGTGCAAACAATGCAAATATACTGGTTTAAGATGGGAAAAGGTGTCTTTGAGTCTGATCTCTTCTCTAACCTCGGCCACGGGCTTTTGCAATGTAAGCTCCTGCTCAAAGACCAGCAGATGTTTGACTAGGGCATATCTTTAGAAGGACAGTCATTATAGATTATTAATCATGTCAATCAAGTCAATAGTCTACTCATAGAGAATGCAAAAAATATAATTCATCTTTAATAGCAGATACCCACAGTTAAAGCACAGGCCTTATTTCTACTTGATACGTGTTTGGCTAAATTCAAGTTATTGGGTACTGCTATAACTTTCTCTGCAAGACTGAAGATGATTCACATTGCTTATGTAGGTATCAGAGTATCAACAAGTACCCTCTAACCTTTGTCTTGGAAATAAATTAATTCCTGCACCTCCTTATAAAACAGCTTCTGTACTGTTTTCATCTGAAACTGTCCAGTTTATCTTTGGCCTTTTTGAGCTGTGAATACTAGATCTGGATGCAGTAGAGCTTTAGCAATGCTGCTCCACCAAACAGAGGGCTAATGCAACCACTCAGCTCCCAGCCAAATACCACCACTCACACACTTTACCTCTTTGTAACCAAACAATTAAATGAGAACCCATGGCCACAGAAAACCAGCTTCTTCTACCATTTTCTTTCTTCCCAAGTCACACCACACAAACTCGGGGCCTTTCTGCAAGAGCGACATCTTTCTTGATGTATGACCTTCAATACAGTTGCACTAAAAAAAAATAGGACCTATCTTTATAATTCATCATCCCCAAGGCTTTTTTTTGGCACCAACAGTTATTATTAGCACTAAATTCATAGGGCTTTTTGCAAACCACTGATGAAATCCTTAATGTTAATGAACTTCCATGGGAACACTGTCACACAGCGGTGATTTCCCAATTCAATTTATATCTGAGTCCTATGATTTAATGAATTCTTCAGGTATTTTACATATGACACATTAGTTTTGAATCAGTCTATCTTGTTAATAATCACCATGCCATGTGATGCCATGTCAAACAGCTTACACAAGTCTAGCTATATTCCATTAACATTTATTCATTCCATTAACCTCCATTCAGGGCAACAGAGAAACACACAATCCAGCCTGGAGAACCACACCAGCAAAATCACCCTCTTTTCTCTGCCTCACAATATCATCCATCCAAACTGTGTAAGATCTACTGAAACCAGGGAGGAAACACATTCAGTGGCAGCTTCTGCACTGCACCTTTGCAGCGTGGCTGTTTTCCCAGCAGACGCTGCTGCACTGTTTGCTTCCTCAGACATTCAGCCAGCAATGCCACAGCAGTGCAGGGCCAAACTGTCAGGAGGTGTGACATTGCATTCCTCAGCAGCACAGCAGGACTCCAGGAGTAGCAGTGTGTCTGACATAGCTGGACACTGTCCTTGCTACCTGAGCGTACTGGTGACCAGCACAGGTTCAGCAGTTACACTCTAAGGGGCCAGCACATCACAAAGCAGTCTTAGGCCTGGAAGAGTTCAGAGGTGAATTTTCCCTCTGCTTTTCAACCTGCGTGATGAGCTGATTGGCCAGACCCCGTGAGCTGACATTGTGTGCATGTTTATTCAATGTCCTTTGTATCTCTCACTTCCCAAGTTCCTCCACCCTACCCCTGAGAGATGTCTTTTTTAACGGGATTTATTAAGACATTCAGGTGCCAAAGCCACTCAGCAATTTGCTCATCTTGCTGATGCACTCAAACTCTCAACACCACTATGAGAAATATACAAAAAATAGTATCAAAATCTGCACCCTTAGGCTCTGAAAGAAATAAAATGCAGAAAAGAAAGTCTAGTAGAAAAGAAAGAAACAAAAGCAAGGTAAGGAATAGAGTAAGTAATGGAGCACTAAACTTCTTTCAGATGAATCACAGACCTTTGGAAAAGAGGAGAGAGATGTAGTCATATAGACATCCCAGCAGAGTCAAGCTCCACACCCAGTACTGGAAGTGTCCGTCACCCATAGATCATGCACGAGTGCAGATACCAGTAGAGATCAATAAGCATTAAGGAGAAGGAGAATTTTGTGTGATTTTTTTAAAGTTAAAAAAACATATGGACTTCAAGACCAGATTAATGTTTTATGGGGAAAAATCTAGTTTATCAGTCTAGTATATTATGGTTTATCCCTCATTTCTCCGTCACAGTGCTGCATTAAAACTTGTGTGCTAGGAGGATTAGAGTTTACAATGCTCAATTTCACCCTTCATATATAAATGTGTGTGTTGTTTCCTGGACAAGAGGCTGGTCAGTGCTAGCTGAAGCATCTGGGGTGCCTGGGTAAATACTCAGGGCAGCGGAGTTCAAAAAGTGGCAAGAATTTACTCCGCCAGCTCCTTGACAGGTCTCACAAAGAGGCTAACGGCGTTACCAGCTTCAGCTGCCTCCACCATCCCTCTCGTCACCGTACTCCTGCCGAGCAGACCTGCTGGGGGGAACATGTGCCTGAGCTTCAGCTTCCTCGATTTACACATCTGCAATAACGACATACTTGTGCAACCACAATTAACATCCACGAGGGTCTTCTGAGATGCTATCTGAATGTGGAAAAGAGCAGCCCGTGGGAAGGAGGTCCAGAATTGATCCCGCCATGACCTAATTCTGAAATTACCCCAAGCAGAAGAACAGTCTAACATCCAAGGCCCTGATGTAATGGCTAAACTGTGGTTAAAGCACCAAACTCCTCCTCTGCAGGTACAAACGACTGGCCTCACAGCACACTTCTAACAGCTGAGGGTCCATGAATTTCACACGCGCAGTTAAGAGCGCTGAAACGTGCTGGCCTCTCTCCACCTCTTGAAAAATGGTTCCCGAGCACCTGAACTTTACTTAGAGTATTAAGGCATGAAGGAAGAAAGAGAAACATGGATAAAACTTGGTGAAGCTTTAGCTTCGCAGTCGGAAATTGATTCTCTTTTGCCGTGTTCAGGGAGCCTTGACAGCGCCCGGTGAGCACACACCTATTTGAGAGAAAAGCAACCCTCAGAATGGAAAAATAGATGCATTAGCAAGTCCTCATCACATCTGCCTGTGAGACCTGCCCAGGCTCTCTGAAAACTGCCTGTGTCCAGCGACCACCTCCCCATGGCTGCTCTTGGCAGTGGCCGGTGAGGAGGGAGGAGAAGGGAAGGGCCATCGCTCCCAGCTTGTCAGACAGCCACAGTCCCAGCACGCTGTTACTGCAGAGAGGGGGCTGCTGCAGGGACCCAGGGGGGACAAGGCACCCCTGGAGATGTGGTCGGCACAGCTGGCCAAGCCCAGCAGATGCACCAGCTGCAGACAGCCCAGGAAGTCCCTGTGCAACAGTGGCTCCAGGGCTAACAAAATATCCACGCTCTTGTCTCCATCAACGCCTTCCCGCGCTGCCCCTTCCTCGCTCTGATCAGCTACGGTGAACCCCCCTGCAAGCTGTGATGGCTGTGAGGAGTGGGGGCAGCTGAAATGGATGGGGCAACGTTTCCCTGAGCAGCACAGAGGGTGCTGACACCGAGCAGGAGGCTGCCAGGGCAAAAGAGAAAAAGGAGGTTTAGGCTCCTTTTATTGCCAGACCCATGGGAACTGCCCTGGGCTCCTGCCTCCTTCCTCCCCCGGCATCTTGGCAGCCCCCTCTGTGCTGTCAGGCACAAGCAAACCCTCCGTTAGTCAGAGGAAAAACATTCAGAAGTACTTGCTATGGATTTATTCAGTAAAGCTTGTAACCATATTTTGAAATGCGAGATCAATGGCACTGTATATATACCATTATTTTTTTATACGGAACAGATTCATTTTCACACTTGGCATGCAATTAAACACCAGAGTCATGAAGAAGCACAATTTCTAAAGGCCAGCACATTTCACTGTATAGCTACCCCCTAATTACATGCAATACAGACCACAGTAAGGCACATACAGTTTGATTAAAGTGAACACCGTGGCCAATAAACCAAATGCCTAAAACCATAAATATTACCTAAGCTAAACATACGAAAAAAAAAAAAAAAAGAAATGCAGAAAACAGATCTGACAACTCCATGAACAATGCTTCAGCTTCTCATGGCTTGAAATCATTTTCTCATGTTGGGACTGTTATTCGCTCATAAGTGATTCTTATGTGAGGGCAAATTCACTGTAACCTTTCCCACACGCCTCCTCTGCAGCATGTACGTGGCTTAAAGAGAAACTTCTTCTCTCTGGAAAGCTCACCAGCACGCTGGCATCAACTGCAGATTTCCTTCACCTTCCTCAAGCTTTTCCTCCTCAGTCTCCTGAGAAGTGCTAATTACCCACATCAGTCGTGTCCAAAACCGAGCCGCTTTCTCTTGCAAGCCCATTTTCTCTCCTCAGCTGAGCTGGTTGTGCCACTTTCATTCTCCCATTCCTCTATGCTCTGGGACAACTTCCCACCATGGGGTTACACAGGAAAGACGTTCCCTCTGCAACCCACAAGACTGTTTTCCTTCACTTCAGCAGAGAGTTTGCCAGGTGCTGGGGAAATGCTCTGCTCACTCTCAGCCTCAGCACCCACGCTTCAGGCTGCGACAACCTGTCAGAGTGGCCTGGGTGATGCAGGGCCTGGGGAAATCTGCTGAAATCTCTTTCCTCTATTCTGAATTTATTCTTCCCAACATAATCGGAGTCTTTCTATCCCTCCCCCCGCACCTAAAGCGGCTCCTTCCCACTGGCTTCCAAGAGCTCCCCTTTCCAAGCTATATTTTATCAGGGGAGTCTCTGTTTTGGCACATTTTCTTCTGGGCTCAGCTGGCTGATGTCTTCCCATCCCATGCATTCCTTAGGTCAAAGGTATACCCCAAAATGTACTCACTCCCTCTAACCCAAGGGAAGCATTGGAAATTGTCAGATTTGAGGACAGCAGCTGGATCAGTGAAGACAGCCAAGACTGTAGATTCCACATGATTAATTTCAGGGAGGTACTTATTGAAATCATGTTAGCTTCAAAAATAAAAAAAATAAAAAATAAATGAAAAAAAAGGGAGGGGGGAAGAGAGTTCAAAATTTGGGCTGAGGTTCATGGCAGTTGCTATTTTTATTGAAGTGGTTTGCCCATCCCTGGTGGATTTGTGCTATCACAATCGTTGCTCTGCTGGCAACAGCCTGCAATGTCAGAAGCAGAGAAGAATGATTTCACTGCAGCGCTTAAGCCAGGGGAGAATCTGGATCATGAAGGAGCAAGCTCTGACCGGAACACAAATAGCTGAAGAACTCGCAAATACAATTTTGGTGAAGTAATTTCTTTTTCCTGAAATGCTCCTTCTCCCCACTTCCAGTATTACGTCCCGGGGCCAGCTCTTTTGTGCCTTTAGGCTCCAGCCTTGGGAAGAGGAGGCTGAGGGACAATCATCCTGGGGAGAGCAAAACAGGTAACAGAAAGGGAATAACTTTTACTCTCAGTCTTTAGACAACTCCGCTGTAATCTTTTCATTTTAATGAGTGAAAGAGCAGCATAAAGTGCAACCCCCTCTATATCTGAGATTCCTGCTGCAGAATCTCACCCATGGTAAAGTCTTTTATCACCCTAGAAGTAAATAAGAAACCGTTTGTAAATGAATACGTGTTTAAGGAGCAGGGATGAAAACAGCTTAAGGTAGCTGAAAACTCATGGAAAACGTGTGTCTCCTGCAATCAGTTTTCCATGAAGGAGGATCTCCTGAGGCAGCAGAAACAAAATTGAAAGACTTGGGTATTGCTGGCAATAGGGATTTGATTCCAGCATTCAAGAAAATGGTGGTGCCCTAAATGAAACCAAACTCCTATGTAACCCGATGATGATGCTGCATAAATTATCTGTGCCCTACAGACCGTTTGAAAAACAAAACCTGGCTTCTTTTGGTTGATTTCACTTTTCCTGGTGCTGCAAACACAAGTGTCAACTTACATGAAGCGGAAAAGGTGTTTAGTGGTCAGGAAACATGTTCTTTCTAGTGCACAGGGAATGCAACTCTCAGGCAGAAATAGCCCACCAAAAAAAATAAATAAAATAGCTTCATGATTTATTATTCTGATTTACAAGCATGACAGCTGTTACCTTTTGTAAAGAAAAAAAAAACACCACCTTTACATCATTGTAGAAACCTATGAACACCAAAGAACAAAAAAGCAAAGTTTTGCTATCTTGTAACAGCAAAGTAAATTAAAGAAATTAAATTTTAAAAATTAAAGAAAAGTAAAAGCTCTCTATATATCCATTTCTGAAAAGCTGTAAGTAGGTGCTGTGCTCCCATTATGTCTGAGTGACCTTCTTACCATGGCCAACCTCAGCTCAGTTCCTCTAGAACCAACCCTATGGTGTGAGATGACAGGAACTAACAGGTCCTGCCGATACCACACAGGCTGCCTCAAAGATGTTTTCATCAGCATGGTCCTCAGAACAGCAATGGCAGAGAGCAGCTTCGTGCAGCTGCAGCACAGTTGAGCCACAGCTCACAGCAGTGAGAAATCTTGAGAACAAGGCTTTGCACCAGGGCCTTCACAAGCAGAGTCCAGCTTAATCTGAAAGGTGCCTCTCTACAGCTATGCCAACTGCAAAATTCAGAGAGTCCTACTGCGAGGAACCAAACAGCTCAAGGACTTCCACAGACATCTGTCAGAAATACTCAGGATGAGAAGCATTCCCTCTTACTTCTATCTTTCTACCATTTTCCTTTAGTAGGCTACAGGGAAATTCTTTACCACCACTAAACACAGTCATGTACATACTGCAGTGACAATTTTTTAATAACTATTCTAAGAAGCCTTGTGTTAACCTCTCTAGGATTATGAAACAGTAGTATGAAAGACAAATGGGTACTTTAAACATTACATGTGCTGTCAGTGCCTTGGGGTACTGAAGAATTTTATCATCAAATAAAGAAAAATGAACATATACGATGACTAAAAAAACCACCCACCTTGATTTCTTGACAGTCACCATCTAAAGGTACATAACACAAGTTTTCTCTTCATTATTTTTCACAGGTTTCTTCTAAACTAACAGCAAATGCCAGCGTTCTATGCCTCCAACATTCTGCAAAAAGCAAAACACTTCCATAGCTGAAGTAGAAACAGAGTGGCTGAGGTCTCCTGGAAAAAATCTGGGGGACATAACGTGAAACTTCAGGCTCAGTGCAAGAAGACCAAAATGGACAGTCGCTTAACTTTATCAAGATATATTCCATCTCATGGCTTAGTGTGAGTGCTATTAAAGCAGCTGCCAAGCACAAAAGTAAGCTGAAGTACCAGACAAGACTTAGTGTCAGATAGGGCTGGAAGAAACTATTTTTTTTTTAATATAGGTCATGATTTCATTGCATCCACAGTAGTCACTCATCAAATACCAGCTAATATTATTTGTCAGAACTCCTGTCAGAGCTACTATGATAATACAAACATTTAGGCTGCATTGGGAATATACTAAACACACAATAAGCTATTCTGAGGACAAAAACAATGTGGGCAATTTTCTGGCTGAATCAAAACTAACAAGAAAATAAGGAATTGAAGAAAAAACAACAACAACAACAACAACAAAAAGCAGCCACAAATTTGGTTTCGCAGCTGCAGAGCAAATATGTTAATATTGTAAAATCACTGAGTACATCAACCCATCCACTGCTTTCTTAATGTTCTCCAGCCACGCAATGGTTAATTCTCACAAAACTACAAGGGTCATCTACAAAACCCTGTTACAAAGCCATTCCCACTGAAGTGCACAAATACAGCCTGACTTGCAAACAGCAAGGGAAGCTGGTAATAGGGTAATAGAGAAGGCGCAAAAAGCTCTGATCTCTTATGAGCTGCTGAGTCTTTTTATTCAAATTATACTTCATATATATGTGGCAGGAAGAATGTAGGTGGTTTCTTTGACCCCGGCTGATCCAAGGACCCAGGTGTTTCTGATAACAGCAGAATCCTTTTGTCCTCATAACATTTCATCTCTCTTGCTTCAATATCTGGTTTCCCGCTAAACATTTGCCTTGCAATCTGCCCCAGGGGTGCAGAGCAGACCGATCCCTCACGACAGCAGCTGTAAGGCAGCGTGCAGAGGGTTAGCTCTAGTACAGCAAGGTACAGCTTTCCCAAACTCTGCTATCCTCCACCCTCTTAAAGAAGAGTCACTGTCTACTGGTTTCTCAAGAGGCTCCCCATTAGCCTTCCTTGCGGCATTAGAACACGGAGAGGTAAAAACCAGTTTCTTCCCACAGTGACAACAGGAATCAGAACAGCAGTGCTCTCTTTGAGGAGATAACTTGCTCATAACACAAAATCATCTCAAAGACTTTAAAAAGCTGAAGAGTGAGAACAAAGATTGGACTGCATGACTACACCGGCTCACAAGATGAAGCTCCTAACAGTTGCACTATTAGAATAGAAAGAAGAGGAGAAAAAGGCAGGTTATATTTTTTGAAAAGGAACTGTGATGAAAGGCACGCCCACAAAAGGCTGAAAACCAAAAAGCCTTCAAATACTCTTTCAGTGAACAAACAGATAGCCAAAGATAATCCTGGTCCTTTGACTGACTTCCCTGTACACTGCCTTTGTTATCTCCTGCCCTTGCAAAGGTCTTTCTCTTCCCTTTCTCAGGAGCTGTTGCTACAGGCAAAATCAGCATCTTCTTCACCATTTGCAGGAAATTACAGCGCTAGACATCCCTCCATTCACAAACTGTGGCTCCACAATGACTACAATGACTACAACGACCTGAAGCCCGAGTAGCCCAACTGGTTTTAATTTACATCAGGTAACTGGATTTGCACTTGTGCCAATGGGAACAGTACCTGGTCCAGAGAGCCAAGCCGTAAACAGGTGGGAAGAAGTTTGGAGAGAGTTCATCACCGGGGATATGAGAAATGTGCGCGTGAAAACAGTTTAGTCAGCAATCACTCACCTCTAATTTTTTATTTTTTTTTTTAACCACAACGGGTTTCTCCAAGAGCCCCGTCGACTTTAATCTGGGTACGTTACGCAACCCTGTCTACTACAGCATTAAAAAGCAGGTGTATGCAGAGACGCTCCGGCAGAGATCGTTCGCAATCTCCGAACCGCGGAGATGTTGCTGCTGGCTCTTTGCTCTGCCACCTGCACACTCCTGGTGAAGTCAGAGAACAGACCGGCTGGCTGATCCTACAAGCTCAGAAAATCAAAGCCAGGCAGACGATGGCGTGGGAGGCTGAGCAGGAATTGTTGCAGGGCTCTGACTAACGCTCCGGCAGGGAAGCGCGCAGGAAGCTGTGCAGAGCCAGGAAGGACACTGCCCCGGTGCTTCCTTTCTGCCACTTCAAAAATATCGACTAACAGACCTCTTTAAAAAAAAAAAAAAAAAAAAAAGTGCTTTGGACAGATCCTGACGTTAGCTCTTGGCCTTTGCCTCATATTATCTTACCGAAAAATAGAAGGAAAGTACTGCAAGTAGTTAATAGCTTCTCTTAAACAGGATGCTGAGGATAGTGATTACACGGCACTCTGTAGAAAAGGCTTTGAAACATGCAAGCTGTGTATGCAGGGTCTGGGCATGAATGCAGTTTCTACAAGTCCTTGTCACTGTTCTGTGGACACAGAATAGTGTTTTCTTTTACTTACTCCCTTCCGAGTCCCTCTTCGTGCACTCTCTCTCCACATGTTGTTTTAAAAGAGAACATCGAGCAACAACAACAACAAAAAAAGGCTTTGGATTGGTTATACTGCAGCCAGTCATTTGTATTGCTTTTCATTTTGAAGTTCACAGATATCCTGTTATCATGAAGTTGGAGCCATGCTGAAATCTAGGTTTGAGACAGAGCCACTGAACCCATCTGTGACCTTGAACAAGGTACTTGATCTGCCTGTGCTTTGATTAGTCACGTCATAAAACTGGGTAAAAAGCAGCATCCCAGTGAAATACAGATGCTTCGTCAGAGATTAAGCTATCTTCTGCAAATAACACATATGTAGAGGCACACACAAAAGGGTATCCTACTTTCTTGCCTCATTTTGGTAGTTGCTTTGCTAAAATTCTGCACAGCTTCACATCTGTCCTAACAGCATCAGAATATTGAACCTATAGACAAAGGCATATCTGATTCAGAGCCCAGAAGCAGCCCTGATACAATTCAGCTTTATGCAAAGTGCCATCATAAGCCTTACTGAGCACTCAGCATAAGCCATTGCAAGCAGGTCTTAAAGTAGCAGGAAGTTTGAACTTAAGAAATGGCAGCTCTGTTATTGCTCCTTGTCTTAAAATTGATAGGTTTGACCTTTTACATTTATCTTCTGTGGTCATTAATCAGTTCTGAGTGAAAGCTGAAGTTACAACACGCTATGTCCTTTCACTGTTCATTTTCAGTTAAACCTCTAATCTTGCACTTTGTTTAATATTCCACACCAAGAATGGGGTGAAATGGTCCCCAGGAGCTCAACAATCCACGCATAGCAAACCAAGTGCCAGGCATTCGTTGTTGAATTAATTAACAATAGCGCACACCAAATTATATCGTCTTTTAAGGCTGCAAAGGGATTTCACTCCTACCTATCAGCCACCTTGAGAAAAAGCTTTAGGATTTATCAACACTTTCCTATTCCCTGCAAAATTTCAGACAGAAAACCTCAAGATCCTTTTCCATAAATTCTTGAATCGCGGACTCTTTGATCAACATCAACAGTACCATTCAAGGATTTTTGTAAATCCCGAGTGCCTTGGGAAATGCAATGTACAAGTAGCAAAAAGGCTACCTAATGGCCATATGGAATGTAGTTTATTCTTGCCCACTTGCAAGTAACACAGAAACGCCTGTATGAAATGTCTCCGGGGGCCTGGCGCAAGACAGATGAAAATTCAGGAAATGGGTAGAGAGGGGAACAGAGAAGCAGCTTTGAATGTTGAACTGCCATTCACATCAGCGGGACTTGGAGTCAAAAAATGAAGACAGAAATGGATTATCACCTTTTATAAAGAGCAAAGTCTCTGACATGATTTAAAGCTTGCATCATAGGTACAACCAGAGCTCAGGCGATGCATGCTGCGCTGTCTGCTGGGCTGCACAGGAGAAAAAAAATCTAAGCAGACTTTAGGAACATTAATAATATACAAAGCCTCAACGCATGACCCCCATATTTATTTTTTCAACCAAAAGCTATCTAAAAGAATGAGCCTTAAAAAAGTTTGATGTTGATTAACCAGGTCTGACTGTAATTAAGTTTATGAATAGAGAGAAAAATGCAAAATTTTATTAACTGTGGAAGGAATGTTAGGTCCTTAACTGCCCAGCAAGTTCGTGAAGACAAAGGAGATCGGTTTACAAGGGTTAAGTAAACATAATATTTTATATTACAGTTCAAATGAATCCAATTTCAACAAGACTGTGTAAGAGTCTAAAAATTGGTTTACCAGATTGAACATTTTTATGAACATTAAAACCCATTACATTGCTCTGAAGTACAGCTACTGAACAGCCAGAGCCACATAAAGAAACCATTTGTTTCTTAGCCCCATGGCTGAATTGTTTCTAGCCTCCTTGCTAGTCATGTCTGGTGGGTTCCCTGTATTTATTTTTGCACGCCTACATGTTGTGCATTTTGTATTCCTTTAAGTTTCCAAGGTCATGTCAAAACAAAATGCATTCCTGAGTGGGTCAGCATAGGAATAGCCACAGCAGACACTAATGTAATAACTCGATGCTGACTGCAAATCTGAGAAAAGTAACCAGCTGTTGTGAAACACAAATTTTTGGTAAGGGAAGGAGGCAGCACATGAACACAGAGCTCTGAAAAGTGCTGGTTTAGCAGTAATTGACCTTAAGGTCCTTTATTTATCTATAGAATAGACATGCATTTATAGCCTCCTCATTCTGTTTAGCTAATCACTGGCTCTGATGAGGCTGCAAACAAAGCTGCCAATTAGCACTAATTATGATAGCCATATTTCATTTGGATTAACGAGTCTGAACCAATGAACTCCCTTGGAGAGGAAAAGTCCTTTTAAGCACTTTTCAGAAGATTGCCAGCACCCCAAAGAACTAGACGATAGATCCTACAAGCACGTATCCAGTGGTGATAGGTCACCATTTGAGGGAAAATGAGCATTAGATAATGGGGAGACTGTTCCACAGCACGACACAAACAGAGTGGGCCCTGTGTGCCTCCCGCAGCTCACAGAACAGGACCCCAGCAAACCACAAGTGCCTCTGCAGAACGCACTGCTCGGTGGGAGCTGTAAAATTCAAACAGCCCTCACCCTGCAGCTTATCATTCCTTTTCCGCACGGCTGAGGCCGTTACAAGCAGTATCAGTTGCCCTGTTCTTACTCAGGCCCTACCTGTACCGTGGCCAGCAGCAGAAGGCCGAGGCAAGCCGCTCGCTCTGGGGAGAGCCAGTGGGCCAAAGGCAGGCCTGACATCGGCACCGTGGAGGGGTTTGTTGAAGCCTATGGCAAGGAAAAAAATTGACCTCAGGCATTTTGAGCTATAGCTTTTTATGGCTGAATTACATGGCAGATAAACCTTTAATGTACCTCATGAGTGAAGCACACTAGTCCAGGCCTAAGGCTGTCGGGTGAAGGAAACCAAGGAAACGTCAAGGTGTGGGTTATACCACACGCTCAGCTACTCTGGCTCAGGTCCCACTGTCCCTGCAGCAGCTCTGAACGTGGCCATCCAGGGCCATACCTGGTCCCATGCAGGGATCTGTTTGAATGCGAATCACTGTCACCACCAGCAGCTCCTCACACCAGGAAGGAGACATGTTCTATCACACCTGAAACACAACATTTGGCTTCTCAGGATGTGTAAGTAACAGATTTGTCAGGTGAGCCAAAAGGGTTCCTCCCCTTAGGCAGGCCAGCAGAAATGAATGTTGGGTTTGTCTCGTCCAGGACTTGCTCTTGCAGCTCTGACGCTGAAAGGACACATTGTGAGAAGCAAATTAACACACTGGCATCTGTATTAGCTTCATTAAAACCACGCAGAGCATGGACAGGATTGCCCACACCACGCATCCAGAAAGGGAAATGTATGGTTTTGTTTTGGGATGAGCTGTGGCTCTTCCTCAGTCTCCTGAAGGCTCCGCCGGAGCAGGTTGGTGATGGGCAGGCTGCCTACCTGCACGGCAAGAGCGGGGCTGGGAAATGGTCCAAAATCCAAAGAGGAGCTAGGGAGTAACCCGGTGACTGAAGGTCTGGTTTGACCAGGAAAAGCACAGCCTTCCCAGTAAAGATGATGATGAGTTGCAAAAAGAGTGGGTGGGTAGGGTGGGGCGAGAGAAGGCTTGAGAGAATGGAGCCCAAATGACTCCCACACTCCAGAGAGCTGGAGACTGGGAGCCGTCCTTGCTGGAAAGCAGCGTGCCGGGGTGTGTGAGTAGCAGAGAAAGGCATTAGTCCTCGTAGAGATGGGCGGGAGCTGCAGTATTTGGACTCCAGTTTTCAATACCACCAAGTACAGACTGTGTATGGATCTGAGTGTAGAGCTAACAGACTCATCTTAATTTCCTAAGAGTCGTAAAGACAAGCTTTTAGCAGCATAAAACATAAAATAGAATTTGGAAAGCCTGTGTTGCTGGGGGAGGCAAAGAGGCATGCCTTGGCCTTCACGGAAAAAAGACTGTTTTGGCAAGGGCAGTAATTCATGAGCCAGCAGTCATTTAAGGTGGGCATAAATATTTGTATCTCAGGAACATTTGCCACCTTCTCTGTGCTCCCCTTCTCTCCCTCTGTTTTCTCCCTTCTCTGCAGCCTCCTCTCTCACGCGCTTTTTTTCTCTCCCCTCCTCTCCCTGCCTGCCTATCATCTTGCTCTAATTGTTTCCAGATTTGTGTGGGAGGTCAGGGCCCGGGAGTGCTGCTTCATGCCAAGTTTATAAACAGAGCAGTGTTTCCAGATGGCCACTGGCTCCAGCCTGGCTAGCAGGTTGATTGGGACCAGAATAACAACAGGTGGAGAACAGACAATGAATTCCTTGACACTTATTTTACTCCCTCAGCTTTTTCCCCCCATTCCCTCCTCCCTGCAGCCACCACAGCTACCACCAGCAGACCTTCACGCTCTTGAATCAGGGAGTCGGGACAGGGGGGGAGGGATTGAGGAGGAGGAACGATGAAAGAAAGCACAAGTGACTTTCTTGACCGAAGACATGGCAGGGCAGGAAAGGAGAGATGGGCTGCTACCTCCCTGCCAGCCATTACTGCTGCTGGTAATTAAGGTGTCCTTCAAGCCTCCATGGAAGGGAAACCTCGGAGACAAAATAGCAGAGAATAAACAAGGTATGTTGGGCAAATAGAGAAAATGATAAGATTGTTTTAACAGTGCTCCTCAGGCAACTGTGCGTTCTCAGTTTTTGGCAAGGCAGCCTGGGCCACCAAGCCCACTGGCAGCGAGGACACGTCTGCAGTCGCAGGGAGCTCTGTACTCTATTTTTCCAGACAGAGCTAGTCTCCCCCAGGCTCCAATTTGCTACCACCCCTCCCAGGCTCCTGCCTTTCCCAGTCTCCCCTGCCTCCTCCAAGCTGATGTTTTCTTCCCACTCTCCACACGAAATTCCCACTTTCCTCATCGAAAGTTGTTTAGAGAAGTGACGGGGGCAGAGAGAAGAGGTTTTGCAAGGCAGTAGCAGAGATGCTTTGCTTTCTATGTCCTTGTCCTTCCCAGTGCATTTGGGGGAGTTGTTTGGCACAACTGCATTTCTCCAATGACTGGGTTTAGAGCAGATCAAGAGGTGGCCACAGATGACACAGGTTCATACTCGGGAGAAGCCTCACTCCAGCTGAAAGAGGTGTAAATTAAAGCAGATGACAGCCTCGATTTTGGGCCTTTGGTAATGTGGAGGCACACTTAATGTCCATACATGGAGTACAGGCAGTCCCTACTACCATATTCCGCCTGGAAATTCTGAAAAGGAAGGCAGATCCTGGGAGCAAATCAGAGAGAAAGAGCCAAGTTCAGAGGAGTAAAGCTAAACTTTAAATGCCTCAGCTGCTTCAAGCTGCAGAAGAACTTTTAGGAAGGCATGAACAAAAACTCATCATGAGGAATCTGAAACAGCACATTTTGGTTCTGGTGGCCATGACTGCCATCTCCTCTGTCCCCAGAGAGGCCACCAGCATGCATGAGCTGGATGTAATTCCAGCTGTACACCAGGATGCTGGGGCCGCTCCTCCTCCTCACTGAATCTCCCAGGGATCCACAGAACTGGGATCTCAACTTCAAAAGGAGAAGACAGGGAAAAGGGATTGAAAAGGGTATTGATGAGGGAGAATAAGGCGACACAGTCAGTCTTCCAGATTAATTCATTTTGTATTACCAAACTGCAAATGTTCCTATTTCCCTGTCTGGCCCAATTCTGCACTCCTTAGGGTAAGACAGCAGAATTGTTAAGAAGCAAAACCATAAATGATCAAAACACATTATAATCTCCAGTGAATTAATGAATAATGAGACTAAATTATTAAAACTGCTGGACATGACTCACTAGAATAGGCTCAACAAACTTGTTATACACAAGAGACAGAAAAAAGGGTAAAATTTTCTCTCTATTTCCCACTGTGTTTACACACTCTCCAGATGGCTACATTTCAACTAGAATGAATGTCCTAGAAATCAACCCATAGAAAAGTATTAGAATTGAGAAATTAAAAGCTGCTGGTTTGTTGGGTTTTTTTTAAACTTAAAGATCCTTAAAAATTTAATAGCCACCTTAGGCAGCATGTAATCCAAAGTTGGTAATTAACCCAAGACTCCAGAGTGAATTGTTTATTTTCTTTCTATTTGCTGCACTCCTCACACGTAAATAGAGGAATTCAAAAGGCAGTGAAATGGCATACAGAGTCTCCTCTGTTCAAATGAAGTGATTAGTAAACTGACTGAACTGCTGAACAGGATGTACCCTGTTCATTATTAATAGTACATTTTCTTATTTGTAACCTTATATTCAGATCCTTAGTGGTTGACAGGTACTCTTGGATTGTCTATGAAATACCCCAAAAAACCCATTTTTGGCACAAGTGCCAGTGTGAAGGTGAACTGAAATTTAATAGGACTACAATTTGCTGCTACTCGGAAAGCTCTTGTATAAATGGTGTGTGAAAAGCAAGCATCATTTAAAAAGCATTTGCTAATATTTGCAATGCAAAAGACTTCAGATTCTTGCATATGAATACCTGGAAGCAGATTTGGAAGCATTTAGGGGTTTTCATGAATGTCAGCAAATTGTTAACAGGTTTTTATTTTCCTGGAGAAGTTTCATGACCAGTCTTAGCTGTCAAATTTTATACTGCGTAACTTCTACATCTACAAATAAACACAAAAACATATTAAGCAAGTTAAGAAAATCTTTGCACTTCCAAAGCTTCTTATATCTCAGGATCTCAAAATACGTTAAACAAACATTGTGCCTAATCCTAAGGATTGGTTTAAATGAGGTCACTCAGCACCTCTTAAGTAGATGCTTAGGATATTTTGCCAGAGTGAACTTTTAAGATAGATCATTTTATGGCAGTAGGGTAAGCTCCAACAGTTTGGAGATGCTCCCAGCTTCGCACCGTAAATTCTTTGGGGCAGAGATTGGCTTTGACCAGATGTTGAGGCAGTGGAGTCTTGATTTTATTGGGAATTCTGGACATAACTGAGATGCAAGTAGGAAAACAAAGAAAGAGGACAGGAAGTGCTGACAACAAGATGCTCACCAGGACAGGGCTTAGGTCTGGTCAAAAATGAGAATTCTTATGTTCGTATGACTTCCAAAATTCTGCTTCTGCACAAAGTTTCCAACTATTTGTGGAGCATTATTGGGACTGTAGACTGATCATTTTTCATGTGCCACTCACTCTACTGCTTTTGGCACAGCACTACACTTCGTATAACTCAGAAACACTAGGATGGGCCTTTCCTGTCTCTGCTCCTGTGCTCCACAGAAATTGCTTGGTTCATAGATGGTTTGCAATACCCGTGTTCCTGTTGAATGGAATTATCCATCTCTGACATATCAAATCCAGGATAAGTAAACTTATGTGACTGTGCACTGAACTCTAAATTTCTGTAGTGAAGGTAATGATCTGATGCTGAGCTATGAACACTTACCTTAGTTTCTCTTTCAGCAGCTCATCACTGACTGATGACTAGAGTTGCTTGTGGACCCCTCTACAGAGAGAAGACAAACGACACTTGTATTTTAAACCAATGAAGAACAGCTTCAGTAGATGGAAAGCTGAAGATAGGCAGGCCTAAGAATTACTAGTGTAAGTGATTCTTTTAAGGGAAAGAGTTTGTTTGCATAATGCTGATTCGCAGTGTTGACGTCCACATGAACACAGCAAGCTAAGTAGATGTTCTTGTTCTGGATGTAACTCCTTGTGCCTTTTCACACTCAGGCTGCACAGTGGGAAATGCCAGGGAGTCTGGCTTCAGTCACTGCCTGAGATATCAAGTTAAGCTTGAAAGGTCAAGTTCTGGGACTCCACGTTGCAGAGGCTTTATATGTAAATGTAAGCAGAATGATTAGTTTCACCTAACTTCCTAAGACTTAAAGTTAAGCATCTACTTGAAGATACTTAGATTACAGGTGCTTCTTTTATAATCAGCAGAGACAGACATCTCCACAGGCATCTTTAGTGGAAGGATCTCTCACTTGCACACTGTTGGCTGCAGAAGAACTTCAGAAAACCAAGATAGCTAGATAAATAGCTTCTTTCAGATGCTGAAATGAATTCTGCTCTAAGCATGGCAACAACTTTTCGGACTTTGCCAAAGATGAAGCTCTTCACACAGACATAACTATTGAGACCTAATGGTGCAATAGCATTTTCAAATGTGAATGTTTCTGAACATTCCTGCTGTAGAGAGATTACATAAATGCTTCCTGAAATGTAGCTTACTTAGGAGTGAGGTGCATAGCTGAGCTAATATTCCTGAAAACAAACAAACAACAACAACAAAAAAAAAAAAAAAAAGGAAAAAAAAACCAAAACAAACAAACAAACCAAAAACAAACCAAAAAACAGCTAAGCTTCTCCTCACATAACTTTTGAAACACCTCAAACCAAAATGAAGTTATTTTTCCCTCCAAGAAGTTGGCAGGGTAGTGAAAAGACTTGTGTGGAGGAGGTGAGAAATACCATTTCTAAATGCTGAGAAAACCAAGTAAACTGTCCACACTGACAACCCATATTCAGTGACTGTGGATTATTTATTATTTATGCTCCTCTAAACCAATGACACAGGCAGAGCTGTGACTGAAGATGGCAGAACATGCAAATATTGTTCTTAAACGCTCCCCTCAATTTTTAAATCAAATCAAAATTCATGTTTGTGTGGTTAGAGAGCCCACACACTAATATTCAAGTAAAAAGCTGAGCGTTCAGAGGCAGCAAAGTATGGCCCTGTGAAAGGACCACTGCAAGTGGAACAGTTCAACGTATACAGACCCCTCATGAAAGCTTTTTTTCAGGAAGCACCTTACAAATTCAAATAAACACAGAGGGGATGAGATAGGCGGACTGGGTAAGTTAGCTTCACTTGATGGTGCCCAGTGGCCGTTACTCTGAAGAGCACACTACAACTTTTGAGCATTAAACTATCAAATTTCTGGGCTTCTTCCAGCCAGGGTCTGAATTCCCCAGGCAAAGAGGCACAACACGGTCTCAGCAGGACACCACAGTCCATCCCAGGTGGTCTGAGAGCTACTGAGTAGGTGCAGCAGGTCCCCGAGATAAGTCTGGCACCTACTCTAATTTGTATGTTTTGAAAGGTGCGTAAATGCTATAAGCAATTTCATTGTGAGGAGTCCTGCTAATGACTACAGGACTAATTACTAACAGTTGTTCTCTGCTACATTTTCTAGGTAGGAGCTCAATCAAGTCAATTCAGGCTGTTTTTCCTTCTTGCCACCCTGAAGATTGGAGAGCAAATACACCAAATATACTTGATCAAAACAAGAGCATCTTAAACAAAAAGCCTGTGATGGAAGGAGCAGCTCCATCACAGGAAAAAGCAGGCTGAAGAGATACAGGGAGAGAGATGATAACTATGATCACTGAACATCAGATGTAGCAAGTACGCTTACTAAAAAAGGGGACTGTGAACTGTGGATTGCAAGAAACCCAACTGGTGAAATTCAGATGAAGCTTTTGCTCCACAGGAATTTATTGATTATAAGGTCGGAGCAAAAGGAATTGCCTGGGAGATTTTTCCTGAATGTTTAATGAGATATTAACTGCAAGGTTTTCATACAAATGGAAAAAGGAAAAAAAAAAGTGCTTTGTTCACTCTAAATTGTATTATCTCTATAAATAATAAGAGGAAATTATTATTTGCTCTATAACACTTTCACCTTTGTTATATAATTCTTACACTAGACTGCTCTTTTATTAAGGAACACCATAGTGTATCTACAACTATTTGCACATCTCCCACTGCTAGAGCTTGTAATGATACAAGTCTCTATTTCAAGGAGTAAGTTTGTAGCAAGATTCTGCAGTATGCAGTGTCATAAGGGCACATATGGTATGAATAGAAATTTAAAAAAAAATTAAAAATTTAAATGACCCTCAGGTGTTAATTGTAATCATAGAGACTAAAAGGTCTAATAGATCAACACCTTCATCTGTCTGCCAAAGGACTGCCCATGTTCTAAGACTTCACAATAATTCAAAGGAGAGCAAATAATAGTGATTAATGAGCAAAGAACAATGTAGTTATTGCAGTGGAGTTGATCTCCGAAACAAAGCAGAATTTAGCAGCTAAATAAAGTGGAAGTTATTAACTGCATCTGCAGCACCATGCAAAGGCAAGTAGCAACTGTGTAATTTAAATAGGTCCATTATGTAACATTTTTTTCCTAATTCATTCCTGATCTGCTAAACTAATCTCTTTAGTTTTTTAGGGTGTTTGAAAATGAATTAAAAGGATTAAAAATGCAGCTGAAAGCCGGGATTATTTAAGGAATGGAGAACAATAGGAAGGCATGACAAGGAAAGATCAGCCATTTGACAATGAAGCAACATCCTGAGCCTGAAGCACAATACCATTGAGTAAGCATCTGAGAAAATGTTTTATTTCTTCACCCTCTTTCCCTCTTTCCTCTTTCTCCTAGCAATGGAGCTTGTCTTGGTGTTAACTTAGAGAAGTTTAACTTGGGGTTTCCCAGCTTGGACTAAGAACTCCATTTGTTACACAGCTCTGTTTTTCCACATCCTATATTTATACTGTACACTGGAAGTCCCTCTTTCAACCCAGCAAAATACGGGCACTGAATAGAGGCAGCTGATTGTAAATACCCTTGGAAAGAAAGGGAGAGACACCAGCAACTGACAACTCAGAAGAATCAAAAACTGACTCACCTTCTGGAGATCTCTCCCTCTCTGCTGATTGCAAAGGAAACCTAAAATAGGTACAGCCTCAATACAGGTGCCTGAAGTTAGGTGGGATGATTCCCATCCAGCTTGGCATGTTCTCATGCTTTTACAACTCTTCTTCCCTACCAGAAGTAAAGGATCAAAAGGTTCTCTCCACAGCACTTCTTACAGGGGTTTGAAAAGAAGTTCCTACCACAGTTTTGCAGGCAGCAAGAGCAAGGATATTTATCTGGATACAATGCTACCTTCCTCCCAATAGTGTCTTGTTATATAATTATCAGAAAAGAAACCTTTGCCTATCCCATAATCACTCTGCAACCATGCAAGCCCCAAGAGTTTTGTTTGTCAGACACCGCGGTGCCGATCAGGATACAAAGAATTTTCACCTTGCTTTTTGATCTCTCACACTAAGCTGCAGCAACACAGAAGAGCAGTGCAGCACTGTCACTTCATGCAGTGCACCATTTCAATAACGAAAGCCAGGGACTTTTGAAGATTTGGGAAATACATTGAAAGGCTATATATTTAAAGCTAACACCTTTTCATTTAGGCATGTAAAACGAGTGTTACCCTTTTATCTAATTTCCTGCCCCTTTTACTAGTGATTCGGTTACAGCTCGTTTCTGTTAGGAACTGGCAGTTCAGTAGTTCAGTGGACCAAAAAAAAGTAATGTAATCTTTTGCAAGTTTTGTTGGAAAAGTAATATAGCAGTGCTATTACTAACAAGGAACATACACGATGACCGGACTTTACTTTAAAAATCAATGGAAAATAGCAAGCAGAGCTCCGCCCACTGTTGCACTTGTACAATCCTTTGCAATTAATGAGAGCTCTACATGCTTACCTAATTGATGCAACTGAGTCCAGTGGTTGCCCTGAATCTACTAAAAAGCAGCGAGTTTGTTCAGATTCACTTACAGGAATAATTTAGCCTCTCACATTTCAGTCATGCTCTGCGTAAGAGGTCCATTATATTTTCTCAGTTGGTGGAATTACAGATTGGTCCAGCTTGGAGTCCAAGCTAAAAGGTATCTTCATTTTATAGTGGTTCAAAACACAAACCTGATCCTGAACTGAATAGATTTTCCCTCGCAAAAAACCAGTTTCCAAGCCTCATCTCTTTCTTCAGAAAAATCTGAGAAAAACAGTTCCCAAGCCTCATTTCTGTCTTCAGAAATATCTGAGAAGGGGGTAATTCTTTAGGAAATTGGAATTCTTTTTTTGTATAACCCAGTTTAAACTTTATAGAGAAAAAAGTCTGGCCTGACACAATTATTAAATCATGATTTGATGATAACTGAAATTCATCGGAATCTTTCTTTAATCCTTGGCATTTAAAAAGCCCTCAGCTTTTATTTGTTGTGGTTCAGGACACCTGACTTGACTGCAAGGACTATGATCAGAATTTCACCTGCCTGGTAATAATAAATTGTGCTTTTGCAACAATTTTCTGGATAGTTTCCTTCCTCTCTCTCTTAGCTTCATCTTTAAGCTCTTTTTTTCACATCCATTATATTACTTAATGCCTGCTTTTTTACTCTCGTGGTTTTGTTTCTGCTTTTTTTCCTCTACTTCATTCTTCTGCTGGTCTTAATTTTTTGCTTAGTCTAACATTTATTGTGGTTTATTTTTAGGATACATGTATATTTGGGGTGGAATGATAATCTGAACATTTATATACTGAGTATATGTTTTTGTTGGAGAAATATATAATTGACGACTGTTCTTTTTCTTCTGAGAAATGCCAATAACAAATGGCAGGCTCCAGTTCAATGAATCCTCTACTGCTTTAACAAAAAAAAATAACACTGAAAGCAAGCAAAGGAAGTACAGTAGGATAACTTTTTTTCAGTACAACAGTTTATCCTGGGGTCAAAAATATTGCAAATGTTGGTGTTTGACTGTTTCACATCTGTCATAATCTTATGCTGAAATGCCATTCAAATGTAAATAACATATTTTGCAAAAAACATGGAACAGATATACTGTAAATAATCACATGGAGAGGAAATAACACACTTGAAACTGGAAATTCCTTTTTACTTCTAGGCAGATTGCTCAGTTTATTTATATGTTAAAGAGATCTATTGCCCTTTAAAGTACAGTATTAATAGCTGGGTTACTTTAACTGCCCTTTTCCCACACACATCTGTTTTTGCAGACTAACACCTACTGATACACTTTTCAAACCCTTAAATCTCCTCCAGTTCTCAAAGTGTTCTTCTGCCTTCATTTCTGGATGACGGTCACACAGCACGAAGCCCACTGGAAACAAGAAGAGATTGTGAATGCAAGTTCTACAGGTTTCGCTGCTGCTTGAGCATGCACAGAGATCCCAAAGTTGCATTTACTTTAAAAAAAGCCACTGACTTAAGGCCTCTTTAAAAATTGCTTGTTATTTGCCACGGCCAGTTCTCTTTTAAATCAAATATAACTGGATAGGATTCAAAAGAAGTGTTACAGCAAGGACAGGCACCTATTTAAAGTGAGGCACACACATGAGGCACGCATGTTGGCCAAAGGGACACACCAATGTACTGGTAAGCTCTGGTGATATTAATACATTAAAAGTAATTTTTTTTTACTTCTACCTTTACTACAGTAATCCACAATGTTTATTTTTCAACACCCTTCTCTGTGAGGTGTAGTACCTCTATTACAAAGTAGTAGCTTCCAAAAGAGAAGACTGAGGAAGGGGGAAGTCGCTGAGTTTTGGAAGGGGGTGTTGTTTGTGTGTTTGTTTTCTTACAACTGGCAAAACCACAGCAGCTATTCTCCAGAAATTTCACAAGAAACAGTCATATGGGCAGGAAATCTACTGGCAAGAAACGGCAGATGAAAGAGTTATGTACTGCTGAATGAGAGTTTTGCACCTGCACGTCGCTTAAGTTGGAGAACATGCTATTAATATAATCACAATAGCGTAACCAGCGGGATACGTAATCATCGACCAAGAAGATCTCATTTGGAGAATTCATGGACACTCTTGGCATTAGCACAAAACAGGGAGTTGAATCAATTTCAAATGCGTGCTCAATGGAAAGGGGGAAAAAAAAGTTAAACAATCGCTATCAGGATATCATGTTTAAAATTAAGATGAGAACTGTGTAACTGAGCCCAAACCAGTCTACTGGAGATCCAAGGACACCCGTGAGATTACAGGCAGGGTTTCCTGGTAAGTAGGGTCGGAGAAATCCTGCTTCAGACTCATTCACTGGATTCTGTTTTATTTCTGCTTTATTTATGGAGAAACCTTTTTTTTTCCCCTCAGGGTCATTAAACTTAGACTGAATAGAGCTGTTAAAAAAAAAAACGCCTATGGAACATTTTTTGGGGTCAGGATTTGGTAATTCATTGAAATCAAAATATTTCCAATGCGTATCAAAACATATCAACAAAGTTTCAAAACAAGTGTTGTCCCAGTTTTGAAACCTGGAAGCCCTGAGGTCTCTAGTTCAAAGGTAGACTACTTGGTGGGCCATCCTGCAATGACAGGCCATCAATCCTCTACCCTGGCAGTCGGAGGGTTGAGCAATGGTCTGCCAGCCAGGGAGGACTCCTCCAGAGCCCTGCAGGCTTCCAGAAGAACTTAGCCAAAATTCAGCTGTCCCTGCAAAAAGTTTAGATTGCAGTCAACTGCCAAGGTCTCTCTGAAGTTTGCCAAACTGTTTTACTTTTGAGACTGGCTCCATCAGCTTCTCTGTGTAGAAATGTTGTTTTTTCCAAATAAACCATTTCACCCCGAGCAAACCATTTCATCCACCTCAGTGATCACCTAGACCGTGCAAACTGGTCTACCACCCCTGGATTTGTCCCTGAACCAGTGATGCTGCTTCAGGTTTCTGGCACAGAAAGATTATTATTATAGATCTTGGAGACGTGCAGTTCAATTTTTCCAAGCTGACCAACACCTCTGCCACGCAGTCAGTCCCCTCCTTAATGAATTCCACCACAAGTGGTTTTTAAGCAGCCATAGGGAGGTAATGCCCAGTGCTTCCCTGGGTGAGAAGGCTGAGACCTACCCAAGGTGGTTCATGAGGAATTCTGGCCCTTTCCTACTGGGATGTGACTTGCCAGGAAAGTAAGAGAAAACATAATGGTGAAGAAACTAATTAAAATAGTATCCATTAAAGACAGTAATGCAGAAGCATGCAGCCTATACTGCTGTCTCTTGTGTAAGTGCTATAGCATATCAACATAGAACATACCACAGCAATCACAAGAGCCCCATGGGAGGCTGCACTGCTGGAACTTTGCACTACTAGGGTACAAGAGCTGTTGCCCAGCCATTTGTTGCCCAGGCCAAGTTTGCCTACGTGATACAAAGGCTAGTCTCCATTGCTAGCCATGGGAGACACCTACTCATCTGGAAGGTCACAGCAGAACTTACCAAAAGGCTAAAATATCGAGCATGGCTTGTGAACATAGGGGAGATAAGAAACCAACAATCCTAGAAAACCATATGGAGATCAAAGATTTTCTATTCCTATAGGCAAGAATGTTTTGGGGGCTGACCTGCAGTGGTTTATTCATAGATTTACTGAGCAAGATTGTTCAATAGTCTCCATACTGGGTAAACCGTTGCGGTCATCTAAATGAGAATCTTAGTATGGTCTTTAAAGGCAACTAAAGCAACATAGCATGCATCAGAATGTTAGCAGCAGCACTATCTTCTGAGGTGTGTTTTCTTGATTCACTGCAAAATCTATTGAGCTGCAAAGAATATTAAGAGGGAAAAGCCTTTCTAAATTGGATGTTCATCATTTTAATGTCATTTGAACAACTAACTTACAAACTTCATCATTTTGCTATTAGAAAGGAGAAATAATAGCTATTAAAAAAACTGGTAAAGAATCACCGAGCACTCGCCCAGATTGCTGACAGTCAGTAAATGCCTCAAAAACCTCTCCCACTTCTTTACAGAGACTACAATTCAGCAGCCCAGTGAACGGGACTATAAAATCAGGGTATCTGCCCCAAAAGGAGGGCACTTTTCTTTGCAGCAAAGCACTTGCGGGACAGCAGGCTGGCACTGGGCCCTGAAAGGTACTCGCCATTTTGTAAAACAAAGCAGCCATCCATAACCTTTTTCGTTTCCAGATAATAAAAGGAAAGTCTCATTTTGCGACTATAAAAACCCCAAAGTTAAAGCTGTACAGCTGTAAGCAGAAACCCGGTCCACTTGTGGTTTAAAGAGCTCCACTCCTACTGTACATAAAATAATACGCTGGTATCATTAGCATAGACAACAGCTTGTTTTCAATTTGGCTGCAGATAATGAAATTATCCCCCAAATTACCATAAAGTGGAACAAATAAACACAAAAGCAAACTCTTTCTCTCCCCCCTCCCGCCCCGCTCCAGCCTTCAGCAGCGCTGGCTTTCAGCTATTTCGAATAAAAGCAAAGCTTCTGTTTTTCCAGAGCTCCAGTTTGACCTCAAGCAGATAAAGAACATGAAATGACAAACACGCAGCAAAGAGTTACTGTGTCCTTCCCCCCCTGGCCTCTGTTTACATTAGGAAATGTACCCGGGGAGGAGGGAAGGGGAGGCAGGAGGGCCGCCTTTCAGCGCTCAGCTCAGCTCGGCTGGCTCGGGCTGGAGCTGGCCCCCGTTTCTGAGTAAGCTTACTCGGCTCCAGATGTGCCTCGGCTCCAGCGTGGCTGCCATCTACAGTAAATCGGCATCTGAGGGCTCGTCAATCTGTGGGGTAGAGCAATTGCGGTCTCGCCAGGCCGCCCCACTGGCACAAACAGAAATTTGCGCCGCTGAACTGGAAAAGGAGGAGGAGGAGGAGGAGGAGAGGAGGGAAAGGGGCGACGAGGAGGGAAGGAGGCAAATAACGGGAGAGCAGTGTGTGAAAGGTGAGGGGCTGGAAGGTGTCCGCTCCCAGGAGGAGACGGGGAAGAAATAAACACTAACGGCCAACGGGGGAAATGTTCTTAATGCTTTTGTAAATTTACTCGTAAATGTTTTACACTTCGAAAGAAAGGGGAACGCTGCGTATCATTTGGCAGCGTCGGCTGCCTATAGGTCCCCGAGGATATACTGGTTTAGAACGACTCGTAACCGGGGCAAAAGAAACATAAAATAGCTGGGAAAACACAGCCAATTAGTCATTGCATGGAGATTGTAAAAACAAGAGAGAGACAGAGACAGAGAAATAAATACCCCCGCAACCCCAGTCCCTCTTTGTTTACGTCCCCGCGACACGGGTATGGAAAAGCGGAGGGAATGACGCCTCCTAATCAACGTGCAACCTGCAGAGCAGCCAGTGCTCCCATTCAAAACCCTCCAGGATTTCCTGACGCTCACAAGATTTACCTATTTGCTGTCATTGTAAAATACAAATTGTCTCGCTAATCAGGCGGTTTGCTTTGGACCCGGCCCCAGTTGTACGCACTCCAAGTTGGACGCTCGTTTCTGATCTCCTGCCGCCTACGCAGCCATTGCTAACGGAGTTGTAATAGGATGAGAAAATGATCTTTTCTTTTATAGTGGGTTCAAATGAGCTACCCAGCTTCAAGCTGACTATAGCTGTGTTTTCCTAATCACCATTTTTTTAATAGCAGTTCTGAGGATGAAAATGCCTGCTCCCCCTCCCTCCTCTTCCAACAGCGCCAAGTCTAAGAATGTAAATAAGTGTTAAATTGAAACCCAGAACAAAAATGGGTCAGATTTAGTGTAATTGAGTCACAGTTAAATTTAGGCTGCTCTTATTTGCAAATGTGCACTTTAACAGCAGCTCTATACAGCATCTCTGGGCAGAATGAGATGCCTCATTTATTTATTATTTTTACTGTCGTCGTGCCTGAAATTCTCAGCAAAGGCTCCCGGTCCCGTTGTGCTGTGCGCTGTAAAAGATGAGCTATGCATTTTAAAGACTCTCCTTTCCCAGAGAGGCCATCCTCTCTGTGCCATCCGAGTTAAATGGCAGCACCTTAAATGGACAGAAATATTGTCAGCTGTTCCATATTTTCAAAAATTGTGAATCAAAGCCGAAAGAAATCACGAGGCTGCAGGAAAAAAGTCATCAAGTTTTCCAAAGGATACAGGCAGCATCCTTTCTTGTCTCCTAGTTGTGATTTCTCAAACTTTCCCAACAGTGTAAGAGCATGAAAGCTACTTTTTTGAAAGGAATGCTCGGATTCTTGCATTTAAGGAATCAATCCCTTGATTTAAGGAATGAAGGCTTAAGAACATCAAATATCATTAGATTTGAAATAAAGCCGTAAGACTTGGCAATACAACAAACAGTTGTAGATGAAACTTGAATTTCCTTAGCGCCCCGTTGGCAGGATGGGGTAGTTAAGCTCTCTTCCCTCAAGGTTACATCAGTCCTGCAAGGTACAAGGTGCTCTGATTCCGACTGCAAAGAACATATGTAATCATAGAAGATTAAATACATACAATTAAAGTAAATGTCATTATTCTTACGCATAGATTTCATACTGGGCTTTCAAACACTGGAGGCACTGAGATCATTGTTCTAGATGCAGGGCAACGGAGGAGCTCGAGAAGCCCCCAGCAAGCAGGCAGGCATGCATCTGCCAAAGTGGACAAGTCCACGCACAAAGATTACGTGTCACATTGCCAGCTCTTCTGTGTGGAGCAGAAGGCACGGCGTGCTGCCTCCCACCTCTTCCTCTCATCTCAGTGTCCAGCCCGTACCCCAGCTAGCCCCCAAAGAGGGTTCTCACCATTCCTTTATGCCTTGTGCAGCCACTTACAGCGGGACAAAACGGACATAAACCAAGCGTATCGAATCAGGATGGCAAGATTAGGAACAAAATTATCCCCACACCCGACTGTTTAAAATTAGGCTGGTGAAAGCACTGGTAAATGCACGACAGGGGCTTCCCTCGCACTGGCAGAAATACGAACTGGGTGATGGAACAGGTGTTTCCAACAGCCAGTATTCCCCTGCAGAAAGGGAACACAGACGGGTCGCATTAGACAGTAGCTGAGTTTAGCAAGGAATGTGACTTTTCCCACCCGCTGTCGAATGAGTGGCCCAAGGGAAATGCGATACTTGGAGGACACCAAGAGCTGCCCAGTTCTTAGCTCATCCACCACAATAATGGCACTAATTTGAGAATAAGTGAGCGTAAAGCTGATAATAGTTGTCTGTAAAGAAACATGTATGATGGTAAGATGATATCAGACAATGCTAAGTGACCATGGAGGAATGTATCTGGAAGCCAGGACACCAAGTGAGTGAAGCATGAAGAGGGTGTTGAAAATGAACGGGTGAGAGAGACAGGAACAGCAAAGCAAATAGTGCAGTCCCTCTTCAGAGAAGCCCACCTCAGTAATATGCTCCTAACTCACAGCAGCAATGCCCTTCCACTTTAGTTTTAGCCATGTTTTTGCAGTGTAAAATCAAGCCCTTGTTTACATGTGTGCCTTAAGTGCAGCCACTTAGCCAGTTTACCGTGAGTATGGTCAGAAAGGATGATCTCCCTGACAAAAGTTAACAAAAAAGACAAAAATTCAACTGATAATCTCATTAAAATATGGTATCTTCTTTCTTTGATGGCTCAGCTAATCCAGTGTGCCCTCCTGAAAGACAACAGGTACTAGCGACTCAAGAAAAATTGCCTGCCAAAGAAATGATGGTTCATATTTCCAACGATAACTGCCTTTTAATTGTGCATTAGAATCTTGGATCTACTATTTTCTTTGGGTTTTCTTCTATACACATTCCAGTGCACCTGACGACTGAAGGAAGGGCAGTGCTGTCCAGCCATTGTCCGGGCAGATGTTGTATAAATTTCCACGAAAGATTCTGCCGAGACTCTCTTACACAGACCTGACACCTGCATTATTTGGAAGGATTACTTTCTATATCAATGAACTTCCCCCAGGGACTGAGACAAGATGAGCAACTGAGAACCTGGCTGCAGAGCAGTCCTGCAGAGTAGAGAGGGATGCAATTATCCTTCCCTGCTTAAGGAATATGCAGCAGCCCCGTGTTCTGAAGAAGACAAAGGTGGCTCACTTCACACATCTCTTTAAAAAAAGCGGAGATTAACAAAAGTTTGTTAAGTATCCTGTCTACAGTCACTTAAAAATCAAATCAAATCTGAAAGGACTGCAAGAACAGGCTGTGTCGTAACTGAAGGTGTCTATAACACAAACTGCAAGCTTGGCATTTCTGTCCATAAAAGAACTATCAGTAAGTCCACCAGGCTTATATATGCCAAATGTTTAACATCCCGGTAGCATGCTTTTTATGATGCCTCTGACACCTGCAGAGAAATTACATCAAATCTGTAGCAGCAGCATTAGGTAATGCACCAGAGTTCAATGTTCAAAACATCCTGTTCTTTACATAGCCTCCTGTCTTACACAAAAGCAGTTAAAAATAATAGAGCTTGTTCGGGCGCCAGATTTACAACCTTGTGTGCAGAGGCTTTGTACGGCTCATCTTCCAAGGTTATTTTGTTATACCTGTGGGCTGGGAAAGGGGAGGCAGGAGAAGGCACAAGAGGGAGGAAAGCTTTGTGAATGGATGGTTTCAAGCTTTGAGGGGAAAATTAAATCATTTCAAACCACTCTTAGGACAATTCATTTACTTTTCCGAAAAGTAAAATTAATAAGAAGTGACATTTGTCAGAAGTGAGCAACAGAGATAAATTAAAGTCACGGAATAATTGTATTCGTAGTTTGAGATCTGGAGACTTGGATCAGCTAATTAGTAAGACAGATGTCATTTGCAAAACTTGGATGTTGATCCTGATGCAGATTTTGAGCTCATCAATCTTTTGGAATGTTTAGAGGGGAGGAAGCTTGGCTCTCCTCTCGAATTTCACACTCGAAGGCTCTAGTTGGCTTCAGTGATGAAAGAAAAAAACCAAAAAAGAAGACAAAATGTCTCTATGTCGAAAACTCTGGGCTTTCATGGAACATGTACATTGTATAACCTCACTGTTGCTGTTACAAAAGTATGTGAAGAGTAGGCCCTCTCCTTACTGGGATCAGGGGTTCCTGTTGTTGCTGAGGGAAATCTGAGCAGAACACCACGACCCACCACCACTGCCTTTATGTTCTCCTCACATTCATAAGTCCTATGACTAATCTCTTCGCAATCAAGACCCAAAGCTGTAACTGATCACTTTATTCTTATTTTCACAAGCTGGTGAGAGCTTTGGTGCTATTCATTCTGTTTATGAAATGCTCATTTTCACTGGGAAACAGCATATTAATAGTGTGGCAGACTGGGAATAAAGGGACCTGCCTCAGCACATCAGTGCAGCCTGCTACCAGCTCCTGGCCTTTGAAGCATTTCTCAGGCACAGACTGTATTTACAGTTATCAAGTCTAAAGGCAGTAAAAAGCCTTCATTTTCACTTAATAAGGTGCTTTGAGATCACAGATAAAAAAAACATAAGGAAAAAAACTATAGTAATTTGTACAAAAAAATAACCAGTGCTGCAGAATGAAGCACCAGCTCCCAAACAAGCTGAATTTTGCACTTGCCTTGAAGAACCTTGAGTTTATACCAGATCAAACTCGAGCCCAAGTATTTTGTCCAAACACCTCCATAGAGCCTATTTGTAATGTATCCCTCATAAAGCTCTTCCTCTAACTTCCTGTGAAAAGGAATATTGCAAAACTGCACAGAGGAAGTGGAAGTTGAAAAGCTTTGCAGAGACCAGATGGAAAATGTGATAGGAAACTGAAAAACAAACATTTTGTGTTTTCATATATATTAATTTCTCTTAACAAAGGTTAACTTCCACTCATAGCTTTCCCTTGATTTTCTACCCAGAACTTTTCATTCTTGTACTAACAGTTATACACTGCAAGGGCTTCTACCAATAACAATAATAAGAATTTGGTAAATGTTTTCTTATCAAAGGCAGCAAAAAGACTTATTTTATGTAGAGGAAATAAGCCAGAATCAATAAAGATATAACCTGCTGCCTTTATTATCACTGGAACAAGACTTCTCAACTAATTTTTTTTTACCAAAATGCAGTTCCCTTTGCTGGGATTCTCTGGGTGACTTTTAACAAGGTTTTCTCTGCAGGAAATAGTGGATAAACTCCAGATCTCTGAAAGAATGACAACACAGCATGAAATACAGGGTCTCCCACAAGAATGCAAGGGACTTCATCTCTCATGGACCTGGGAAAGACCAAACAAAATGCACACATGGTCCGAGCCCAGACTGAGGTCTGGCATTTGAATGATTCTGCAGTATTTTCAATCCATCCCATTCCATCGTAGCAACTCCTTTATTTTTTGGCCACCAAAGATTGATGTTGCCCTGTAACTCCTTGCTGATGAACACATTCCTCTGGATGCCTAATTTGTGAGAGATTTACACTGTGCAAACACTATTTACAGAGAGCAGTTGATTCTCTCTAAATCAATTAGATATGCCTTTTCAGGCACATTTTCTGTTGGGAGACAAGCAGAAGAGGGGTTTCTTTTTCACCTGAAGCGGGGATTCCAATACCACATCACCTTTGAGAAGCCATGGGGTGGCTTGGAAATGGAATGGTTCTGCCAGTGCAGCCTCCTGTATAATTGAAATGCAATTTAAGGGGTCTTCAGAGGAATTTCTCTAACTCTGGAGGAGGCCGATCAGCAATTTGACCTCCAATAAAGACAACAGAAGGAAGCTCCCTTTGAAAGACAGAGGAAACTTTTTTTCTTTGAAAAGCATTCTTAGGTACTGTCTGCTGATACAGGGCAGACTTATCTCCTGAGGTCCAGACGAGTCTGTGTTACTGATTACACCAATATACCTCATGCCGTTCTCAGTGCCCTTATCTAAGAATGGGAAAAGTCAAGGAGAGCAAGTGAAAAACAAAACAGAACCCTACCTAATGGAGAGGTTTGTCATTAGAAGTGTGCTAAATGCACCCAGAGAAATCCCCCTGCATAGATATGAAGTTTAGGGATTTTATGATTTTATTGCTCTCTGGAAACAATGAGGCTGTCAATAAAAAAAAAAGATCAAAATGTGTCTCCAGACCTGGTGGATACATGTACAAGTAGGTGATTGGATTTGCAGCTATGCATTGTGTGTGCAAAATGAGCATCTGTCCCTAAAGGTATACATGAGTTCATGACGTTCAACAAAGGCAAATAAGCATGAAGTCCTGCATCTGGGATAGTCTAGAGGCCAACGGATCAGAAAGTTGCTTTGCACCAAGGACCTGGGGCTCCTGGAGGACAAACTGAATGTGAATCAGCAGTGTGCCTTTGCGGTGTTAAAAGCCAACCTCATACTGGGCTGTTTTATTAAGAAAATAGCCAGAAAGTCAAGGAAGTGATTATTCGCCTCTATTCAGCGCTTCTGAGACCACATCTGGAGCACTGCATCCAATTCTGGGACACTGACAAACTGGAGCAGGCAAAGCTGAGGGCCACCAAGGCGGACAAAGGGCTGGAGTACGTGACTTGAGAGGACAGCTGAGCAAGCTGGGTTGGTTTAGCCTGGGAAAGGGAGAGCTGAAGAAGGCCTCACCACCACTGTCACAACCGGAATTATTTAGTAGGTTTATAACAGTACACAAAAGTTCATCTGTTATCATGACTAACCTGTCTTCCATCTCACATCAGGAACAAAGTAAGTGCACTCCCTGTGAGTTTACGATTTGTGGGACAAAGCGACCCACTGCTGGGGCAGGGCAAGACTAAAGAAGACCTGGAGTCAAGCCAACAACACGCCTCAAGCAAGCCAGAGCAGTGCAATAAACTAACCAAATCCATCCAAATTACAGCAAAAATTCCCATGACTCAACCGCCTCCGTAGCCTGTCAGCTCTGCCTCCCACCTCCACAGTCCCATCTCCCACTCCAGCCCAAGCTGCCGGACACTTCAACCCAAACATTGTGGTCACACAGGCCCCCTCCAAGCCTAAGGCACAGATCTATGCATCCTGCTTTAATCCACTCCTGAGAACGCGTGTGTTTTTTGGTGAGAATTTTGGTTGTCTGTGTTTGGAAAGTCTCACCCACAGTCTTCAGCTGACTAAAGGGAGCCAAAGAAAATGCAAGATGTAGTCGCTACCAAAGCTGAAAGCCTCCCTCAGTGTGATGGTTCCTTATGTACTTGTGCACTGTACATGTGCCTACCAAACCTCTAGGAACTCACTCTGCTCCTCGTCTCATTTTATAAGGAAGGGATGAGAAAAAGTCTCAGAATGCAGAATTCCCCAGATACATTCTACTGCAAAGTACATCATTAATAAAGGATTTTTTATTTATTTGTTTCACCCAGAGCAGCTGGTCAGTCATCTCTCTCTGGGGCATGTCAACTAATACATATTATTTCATAAGCTGAAAATTTCTGAATAATACTGTCTTGTCCCTTCCATTTGTGTTATATTACACGGGAGTGAGGAATTATCTTTGCATTGTACTGCAGAAATTTAAGGGGAAAAAATATTTACAGAACATGAGAAAAAGACAGCAGAACTGATGATTGTAAAAGTGCTGATACCTTTTTGTAAGAGATTATGTTTCATCCTGGTAAAGGAGAAGGCTAAGAATAAATCTGAATCACGCTCATGTGAAGTAGAACTGCTGAATGACAAGCAAGGAAAAATGTATTAAAAGCAACAACTAGCTTTTTTTTTTTCCCCACAGATCTCCAAGCACTGAAGTGCCACTGAACTCACTAGGAATCTATTATTGATTTCAGTGAGAAATGCTGGCCCACTAGCCTCGTTTTCACAGTTGGAGAAACTGAGACACAGAAATGTTAAATGAGTTGCAGGATATTACCCAGCAAATGGCAGAGCTGGGAATAGTGCTCAGCTCCCCTGGAGCCCAGTCCGTGCGTCATTCACCGCACCACTTCCTCATACTCAAGGCAGCAGCGGAGCACAGATTTCAGGGATTTTGTTTAACAAGAATGGGAGATGGAGAGATCTGGAGGCTCACCTCTAAAGTATAGGAATGCTGGGCTTGTTTGGCTGTTCCATCCCATGTGCAACTGCTGACACTAAAACAGAAGTACGTCTTTGCTCATATGCAGACTATTAAGGGAAGACTCAGAGAATCTGGAAGGATCACACGGAGAAAAAAGAATAATTCAATTCCTTTCAAAAACAAACACATAGCAATGCAGATTCTGTCCACGCTGAATCATGAGGCAAATTTGCAAATCATAATCAAATGTGATTTAAACACTGTTTCTGCTGAAGGGGTTGAATCAGCTAGCCGGCTGATGTAAAAGACAGGGCTCTTACTTTACATCAGATGCCTACAATCCTTTTTCTTTTTTTTTTTCAGATTATTTCTCTTCAGCTTGAAATGGGTGATATCAGGCTCTTTAATAGAAGACATCACTTATAACATGATTATTTATGTTTCACTGCTGTGTGGGTGGCGTATCACTTTACTCCTGAGACAGATGCACTGACTTTGCAGCTTATTCCTACAAGGATACTGTAATCATTTACAATGATGAATATGAATCCATTTTCATGGCAAATAACGTTTGACAATTTCCTCCCCCTATGGCTGCTGCTGCGCACAATCTGGTATTAGCCTCACATCCCAGAAGGTTCTGCATCCTCAGAGGAACTTATGGGATGGGACAGGACTAAAAGACACCAATTTCTCATTGTCTTGCTGAATGGTTTCAGCCCACGGACCCAGAATATTTCAGGCTGCCAGAATGCTCATAGTTGAGAAATTGCCCAAATACATTCCAGTCCCAGGTAGGAGTCTCCTTCCTTTGGCCAGCAGGTCATGCCCCTGGTAGGAGACCTCTGCTCCTAGTAGAAGAGCAGGGGCTGCTGACACTGCTGTGGAGCAGAGGCACCAGCCTGGCTGACAGCTGGGCTTGCTTACTTGTGACTACCTGTGCAGCACAGTTTTTCCAGACCATTTCAAACCACTTCATGACTGTGACTGTGACACATTATTATTGTGATGGTTCTGTGAAAGGGAAGGTAGCACTTATGGCCAGGACTATCTGAGATACGTGCTAATTTCAAGTGCTTTAAATTGAAGGACATTATAAATATTTATCTTGTTACCTTCAGTGAAGGCAGTGCGTGAATGGCAGAGCAGCAAAAAGACTATAGGATTTGTATCTTAGAGTTCAGCAGCCTTTCAGGTGGACCACACCATGACTCAGGGGCAGACAATCCCTGCTCTTCAATTCACTTGAAGCCTTCTGATTTTGTTGCTTTCATACAAACCCAACTACATAATTGAGCTTCATGACTACTAGTGGGAAATAAATTTTACTGAAGCTTCAGACTTCGACCATTTCAAAGTTTTCCTCTGATTTTAAGCTTTGAAATCTTGCAGATAAACTTGCAACTTTGACATTGCAAACCTTCTGCAAAAACTTTCTTCTTAATGACATGTTACTCACTACACTGTTTCCACCTACCAGGAGCTTCACTTACGGACAGGGTTTGACTTTTATTGTTTGGGTTTCTTAAAAAAAAACAAACCCAACCCTTTGCCATTATGCAGCTGTGTAATATACGACAATAGAAGGTGATAAATACTGCACAGCTCTATTTTTTTTTTTACCCTGAGATTTTTTTAAACAATACGTTTTACACAAACACAAAAAGAAATCCTTCATTTTTCCCTAAAGATTCTCTGGTGCAAAATTCATTCCCACTGGAGAACACATGCAAAAAAACCCAAAACCCCCAAAAAATCCCAACCTCTATTTAATTATTTCATGAATTCACACAAGGTGGGATAACATTTATGCTTCTAAAATCCAGGTGAAGTAGCACTCCTGCCTTCTGCTGCTAAAATACTCCGTGTGGCTGGTGGCTGCTAGAAATTAAGGGGTTAAAATGAAGCCACTGAGAAAGAGTAAAGCATATGTTATATGCAGCACGTTACTTGCTCAGTGGACTTCCCATGGGCCAGTGAAGGTTGGGAACCACTTCTGTAAAGGAAATGTATATGGTGTCAAGTTATAGACAGTCCTGCGTGTTAGCTCCACCTCTGCAACTGATTAGCCCCAGAATGAGTTTGGCCTCACGTAGTTTCTTACAAAAATTATTTAGTCAGGCTTCAAAACTTAAGTAGGCAACACTGCTATTCCCAGTTTACAGATGGTTGTAAGTGCAACAGGGTTAACAGCTACTGCAATGGGACATATTAAATGAGCATCAGGAGCCGGAATAAAACTCAGTTTCCCAACGCTTGCCCGCTTAACCACCATGTCCACAGTCTAAGCCACTCAGATGGAAAAAAAAAATTAATAAATTAAGCTCCTTCACTGAAACCATGTCCCCTGAAGCCATTTCTGATGCCTAAGTAAGCACTGTAATTTTTAAAGCCACTGTGCACCTGCAGCTTTCAAACAGTTTCCAGAGGTCACCTACATATCCTAATTTTTCCAAGCCTCAGCTTCTTAAGTCTTTCAAAACATGGAAAGAATAGCTATCTGTCTCCCAGCCTTCCTGCCCACTGAGGTCAGGGAGAGACTTTTCTTTGACTTCAGTGGCTGTAAGACTTCCCTCCCATATTCTTTTTCTTCAGTTTTGGAGAGCAAATGCATCAGGGTGGGTAAAAGTCTGCTTTAAGAGAAACTGCTGCATTGAGAATCACTATCTAATCACTACCACCCACGCATCACACAATACAAACACTAAAAATTATGAGCAAATAAACCAGCATAAAAATAAAGAATAAGGAAACGGCACAATCACCCTAACAGCAACGGCTGGAAATTCATCTTGGAAGGCTTAAGTGTTCCTGAGGCACAGAAGCTAGGAGTGATTGTTCTGTGCCGCGACGGCATTGCCCAATAACCCATTCTGTCTAAACTAACAGAGCTGGCTAAATTATCCTGCCTTGTGTTCTCTTTTAATTAATTGTTTAGTTTAAAGAGAGGATAAAAAAGGCTGGCTGCCATCCAAGCTCAATTGCCTGCTGCTATGACAGAAAAAAGTCCCGATCAGAGTATGTCTCTGCAGAATGAAATGTGTATCTCCTGGGCTTTTAGCAGCAGCAAAATGAGTTTACATTTCTGTCTCCAACACAATTCTGTCCTCCAAGTCATTAACAGCTCCTTGATCCCTTCTCTTATGCCTGCCCCCCTTTATCTTATTTATTGAAACTCGTAATATAAACAGCATTTCTTCACCTACTGTCTTTCTGAATTGTTGGTTGTCTGGGAAGTGGCACTAGCACAAGGTTTCGGGGCATTTCCTTGGCACGGCAGCAGCGCCTCAGTCGCGTGCTGGTGCTGTCAGACACCAGCTCCCAGTTAGGGCCAGCAGAAGCAACTCAGGGAGCTAGATACTGGGCCAGGGTAAACGAGCACAGCACGATGTGACCTCCGGAGCACCGGGCAGATTTGCACAAGGCTCAGGATCTGGCCATGTGACCGTTGCCAGCTAAAATCACATTCTTCCTCCACCGCACGCTGGAAAATTAGAGACTACAGATCTTTCTAAACATGCTTATGGATGTAGAAAACCCTTTCATAAGGCAGAGGGGTGGGAGGGGGGAGAGGGTTCTTCTGAAAGGCAGCAGAGGAGGGGATTGGAAGTGCCAGCACTTTTGCCCCCTCATTGTCACATTCCTTTCCCAGGCCTGGCCGATGAGGCGGTCCCTGAGCCGCGCTGGCTGGGAAGGATCGCATTGCTGGACGGGGACGGGAAAGGGAATGTGGTTTCCTGAAAGGTTTCCAGCAAGTACATGGGAATGGGGCTCTTGAAAGAGACATGGAGCTGGAAGCACTTCCCTTCTGAGAAACACTTCCAATCTGCTCGCCGGGCCAAATGCAATAACAGCTCTGACATTATTATTTCAAAGGGGGAAAAAGTCATTCTTCCAGCTCGCTGCTGTGATTTCTCCATTGTGAAGCCACACCTTCCCCGAGACCTGGAAGTCATGTGGTTTAACACGCAAGCCTGCTCACTGGGGATGCTTCTTGGGCACATCTCTAGCCACACTTATCACCGAGGCTTCCTGCAGCTGCCAGGAATGCTTCTGGCGACCAAAAAAAGATGAACTTAAAGATGTGTTTTTCTACTTGAGCATCTCCCTATGTATCTCTTGATTTACGTGGAATATATCGCCACAAATTTTCTGCAATATATGACAAGCTTTTTCCTACTGTCGGTCATGAGCCAGTATCTAGATATGAGAGAAAACTCTGTGTGAAAACCAGCTATTTTGCCATTTGATGCAGAGGATTTTAAGTTTGGTAGGCTCTCCCTTTCCCCACTTAATACACCACACTGCACAAGAAATTAAGAGAAATTCTTTGAAACGTCTCTCTAAATGAGCTTATCAAAGAACATGCTGAGTGTTCTTTACGAGTGAACACCAACAGAGTCATGCTAAACATTCAGACTAGCACCAGAAGGGTTAGGAAATAACGTATGAAGGAAGAAATGAAGAAGCAAAAGCAGCGAGGGACCCTGTTTCTGGTTTACCATCCAGGAATATGCTGGAATGCGCACAGAAGAGTTACAAAACAAGTGCTGTTGACAGTACAAAGGGGAAAATAAAGCCATTAGAAACAGTATAAATTGTACTGGCATGAACAATGTTTCTCCCCAGACTTCGTTCTAGAAAAAAAAGGTGGTGGCATTAATTCAGCAACCTCTGTTTCTAAATGGGTTCAGTTAAATTGGTACAATTTTTGTTTAGATAAGGCCTCAGACTCACTGACTCTCTGGAACCCCCTCTTAGTCTTACCTCTAACCACTTTTTCCAGCCCATGGCAGGGGAAAAATGTACCACAGGAGGCAGAGCCAGACACCAGCAGTATCTTAAGAGCCTCAACCAAGAGTGTCTCAGCAAACACAGGGCCAGAATCCACCCTTGCTCACAGTGAGCAATTCATGTGATTGGGGCTGCTTAAAGAGGCAACATCTCAGCTGCCAGCTTACTGACACCTGACAGCCATCAGCCTGCAATGCCTAAGCTGCTATAAAACATGAGTCAGTCAATGAATTACATGATTTTTGGAAAATGAGAGTCATTTAGAACATTCTATTCACATTTCTGTGTATGGATCATTTAACCTTGTGGGTGTTTGGGGTTTTTTTGTGTTTTAACTAAGCATATAAGAAGGAATAAGAACACAAAAGTTCTTACCAGTCTCAAGAAAAAGTAAAAGACTATTTTTACAGGGTTATGTCCATATTCTAAGTCAGGGCAGGAAGCTCTTTTAACTTTAGAGAAAATACAGCCTTAGCTATACAACCAAAACTCACAGCATACTTTTCTTAAAACTAAAAATACAGGATTTTAAACCATTAAAGGCTAATTTTAGCTGATGCTAGAAGTTCGGGTAACAATTCAGAGACCTGTTTCTGTAGTATTTCTGGGTTTGTATCTAACTCAAACACCCATACACTTCACAGCCTCATGTGCCTGGAAAATTTTTTTAGGCAATAAATATACTACATTTGGGATGAGTGTTTCTTCTTTCAGTCAAATAGAAACAGACAAGAAATCAAAGATTCATAATCGGATATAGAAAATAGCACTAAAAATATGAAGCTGCAAGAAAATTGCCAGAACCTGGGTGGATAAACACCTGTACTCCTGAATAGTCATGATTTGGAAAGGTGTTTCTTAGTTTGCATCCTTCAAGGGGACAAATTCAACAGGTACTTTCAGAACAAGCTCAGTACACACCGATAAACTGAGGTCTCTGCAAAAAGCCAGTTGTGGGCACCGTGTTTAAATGGAGCAGGAAGAGGAATTTGTGTCACTGACATCTTTGTGCTTCTCATTCATCGCCGGGTTAATAACATACAGACGTTGGCCTGGAAGCAGAATTCCTTCCTCCCAACAGAGTGCTCTAAGCACCAAGCAACAGGGTCACACTGCTTTCTGCTCACTCTGGTTCAATGAATCTCATGGTCCTTGCAAGCAGCTGACATGAAACTACTCCAGGTTATTCTGTCTCACGCCCAGTAGAAGGATACCTTTTTAGGGGGAGAGTCTAAGAAGAGGATGTGATTCCTCCTTCCCTCCCCAGACAAGACTAAGGAGAAGACAGAGCCAACATCTTCCCCCATCCAGACAAGCACTCCAATCTGCAAGCTTCTCCTCCGGTTGCACTGTGGAAGAGCAGTTGACCGCTTGCTTTTGCACACTACAAAGAGGATGCTGGGCTCTTGGATCATGACTAGATAGAGGAATCTTCCCACAAACCCTGCTGAGGCTTGGTGATGGTTATGACTTCAGGCACATCCTAGCTAAAGTTCAGTGCTCCCTCCTGGCTCACTCTAGACAGCTGGCTGCTCAGTGTGAGGGTTTTCCGACTCACCCTTATGAATCACCACTCCTTGGTGTACAGTCTAGTGTACCTAGACTGATGGTTTTCCATCTGGTGAGAAGACTGCTGAGCTCATCAGGCTCAGCATTAATTAACGTGACAGTTACAGACAAACCATCCCAGAGCAGCAGGCACCCCTTCACATTTGCCTTGCTTTCTGACTGGCTCCCTTCCTGATGAAAAGGCACTAGAATGGCAGGCTATCAGCATCCTCTGTTTTATTAGTATGCCGGTCCTCGTGTACGTCAACAAGAGATTTACATGGCAGGCCAGCATGACACTGACATTCTGAACCGCCAGCAACCCCAGCTGGTTTTTGCATGCTCTCATAAAACCAGCATGTGTGCCCATAAACAGAAATGCCAACAGCACCATGGAGGAAGTTGCCACTCAGGCAGAGTTACCTTCATCTGATCTTCAGGGTTGCAGGGCTGAATGTGATTTTCCTCAGACCGGGTTCAGAAATTCTGACAGTGCAGCCTGTGCACGAACCAGAGGATGGGAACCTAGAGGGCAAGCCAGCAGTAGTCATAAAATGTAAGATTAAGCGGCCAAGCAGCAACTAATTTAATCACGTTTAGGAAATGAAGGTCAACCACTTTGATCTTGTATTTGAATATTTCCTAACGTCCTCCATAGCTCTGCTCCTGCTCCCTTCACGCTTTTCAGCAAATACTCCACGGAGGCCTCACTGTTTGCCATCCCTAAAGCTTGACACTGTGCTCCATGGTGAATTAATGTGTTGTCCGTGCTGGGCCTGCCACTACAATTATGAAAAAAAAAAAAGAGATAATGCAACCACCAAAGGTAGCAGAATTCTGCTGAAGCAACTCTCAAATGCTCCTACCGGCTACACCACTCCCTGCCAAATCTCCCCACCCTCCACTGTCATTTTCTCCTCTCTTTTATAAGAGGAAATGGGTGCTAAATCAGCAGGTTAGGTTCCCTCCTTACCAGAACAATTACTAACAATACACCTTTTCCCCTTTGTTATAAATTACTTCAGTGTGTAATTCAGCCAAATGAGAAGACAGGCACCACTCACACTGTCTCCATCCTTTTGTGTAAGGCTGGGACTCGCTGCATTCACCAGCCCAGAGCTCTGCAAAACAACAGCGTTTCCCTTCCACTCTGACTACATCCATAGCCCTCCTTCTGCTACTACCTCTCTTCATGCCCAGAAAACCAGGACCCCAGGTAATGAACTGTTGCAAACAGAGACAGGATGAGACTACAGCCATTCAAGATGCTGAAGACAAGAGCTTAACCTCCAGTTATTCCACAGAGTTGGTTTTTTTTCTGTGAGGTTGGTCCAAAAATATATTTAGCACTTGTACACCAAACTCTATTTGAGTTAGAAGTATGAATACCTTGGGAGACTGTCCTTAGTTTCTTCAGTCCCACAAAACCCGGTCACGTCCTCGATAGCCCCTTCCTAGTGCTTCACACTGTACCCATGGAATCTGCACTGCTGGGCAGATGACCTGGAGGGAATAAGGGCCCTCCTGAAGCCCACCCCATGACAGAAGAGGAAGGAAAAAGGGATGCCCTACTCTGTCCTGCCTTGTGGGGACTCGTTTGCTCCAACACCTTCATGCTCTGGTGCTGCCTGCGGGACAGAGGAGGAATCACAGAAGGGCTGTCAGGAACTTGCCACAAGGCTCTACACCCATCTCCATCTCCTGCCAGCCCCTGGGCTGTTTCACTCCAAATCTGAAGGTTTGAAACTTGTCAGCAGGCTGAAGAGTGGAATTTCACACAGCCCAGGGATACCAGGCAATGTGGCTGTGCCAGCGCATGCACAATTTGGGCCCTAACTGGCACCATGGTAGTTATCTCTAGGAGCTATGTCTGAATGTCTCTCTTAGGAACACCTGGGGCACAACTACCCACTTGGAATAGCCCCTAAGAGCCTGCTTTTCTGAAGACCCAACTCTCGGGTGAATACATGCTGGGGACAGTAACGTGTCCCTGGTTTGTTTGGATTTCAGGCACTATGCTTCTGATTCATTTCAGAATTTAGTCAGATTTAAAGGCCATTTTTATTTCCAGTTCGTTTGAGAGAGCAAGTCTGAGGCTCACAGCTGACCACACTTTCTTTACATGCAGACTGTGTAATTTTAACTCTCTCTGCTGTAGATTCTATTATAAAAAAAAATAAATGTTCATTCTTAATTTATTACAATATTAAACATTAAAGGCCAGGTCCACAATTGATGTGATCAGTGGAGTTGCACTGAAGTCCTCGAGTGATTGCTAATTCACATGAGTCTTGTAATTACAGCACCGAGATTTTTAAAAAGCTTTATTTTATTTTCATTTCTGTCCAGCTGAACTGATGAGGGGAAGGGAGCAGGGTCACTGCTCTTTGGCAAGACTCTCTCAGCTTCATACCTGTCCTTATGAAGCTTGCAGTCAAGTTTTTGCAGACGCAGACATTTAGTTACTGTGGTTTCAATGCACTCCTCGGCCTATAGATGCTCAGCTGCAGAAACCCCCAATTCCAATCCTCTGGTAGCTCACCTATCATCACTAGTGCAAACCAACCAGCCTTTCCTCCACCAGCAGCCTAAATTCCCCGAAGCACTGTTTCCAGATGGGGAAACTGCCTTCACAGACACCTGTTACATCTCCTAATATCAGATAGCACAACGTCTGTAATTCCACCTCAGACTCACCCTACAACTCTGTGAGTCACGCTGCGTGTTTCGTGTACCCCGTGCACTAAAGCAAACAAACAGGAACTATTTGTATTCTTCTTATTTCTGCCACAGCTTAGAATAAACCCCTCTGGAAACACTTCCGAACAGGTAGCAGCTGGCACGCAAGTTTTGCCAAGGATTTAAACTAGTCTTTACCTGTTGTGGCTGTTGGGAAATTTCTAGCTGGTGCTGGAAGTGTGCTTGTACCTGCACGCTGGGGCTGGGAGCGTGAGCAGGTGTTTGCAAACCACAGTTATACTGCTAACCGTGCTCACTGTCTCAGGCTCAGTGCTCATCACACTCAGCGATGTCTGGTACCTGCAATACCTTGCTGCAAAGATTCTCATTCAGTTTGTCTTACAACAGCGATCAGAACTGCTCTGAGCTATAAATGCCCCTCCGGCTAATTTCTGTGTGCAGCGTGATGCTCCTCACTCTGAAGGCCCTTTAAGAGCTGACCCCTTTCACTGTTTTTCCTGCTGTCAGCCAGGACAGCAAAAGGAGAGGTGGTATGTGGCTGAAAAGCCTAGCAGTCCTCAATCAGCCCTTTGTCTTTCATGACCAGCTTTTTATCCAGGGGCAACAGTCTTTTTCCATTACCAGTAAAAATGAACCCCCCAGTAGGGGTGATGAAGAAACAATAAAACTAATCATTAAGCAGGCCTGCTGAGAAGTGAATTCCAGTCCCAGGTCAGATCTAATTGCATTCTGACACTGAAGCGATGGCCTGGTCATTTATATCAGCAATGTCATGTTTCTTGTTATTTATTTGTCTCCATTTTCCTCCCTATCCCCCTAAAGAAAGAAACATCAACATGTAGACCAAAGAAAAGATGCACATTGAGATCAAAATCCACTTAACCACCCTTTGGTATACTCTGCAAGCTTCTAAAATACTCTCTTTTTAGCCAAGATCAATTGTGAAAAGACTAAAAACAAATACAGCATTTTGGAAAATGATAAGCAAGTGTAAAAGGGCAATTTGGTAAAAATTATGGTGATGTCATGGCCTCTTACCAAGGAAAACTATGTACCCAGGGGAGGACAGACAAATTTAATCATGTGTATAAGCACACAAGATGTGTAACTGTGATTTTTGACACTAAGGAGATTTAGATACCTACCTTTGAGTAATTACAACAGAAATATAGTACTTCTAAGTACAGCACATTGATGCACATGGCATACGCACACACACTCATGAAAATATTCCTGAAAATATAACTATCATTAGGTCCTTTTCCACCTTTCTTTTATTGCTTTCATCATTAACGAGGTTTTGACCCAGCCTGCATCCTCAGCCTCCTCCCCCACTGTTTTTTTGCCCAGCCTCCCAGCCAGCCTCCCATCCTGAGATTCTTCCTTCAAGAATCTAAACAAGATGCCTTTGCATCTGACTGAACACAATGGGCCTCTCTTCAAAGCCAAGCAACATTTTTCCTATCATTGTTTGCAGGGGAAGAGTCACTCTGCACTCTGCTCAGATATTACGGTCGCACAAGCCTCCTTAGCTTATGGGGAGATTTGCTGTCATAAGAGGGTTTGTACAACTAACAAGATTGCTTAATCCCTTCCTAGGTCTCTCAGCATTTGTAACAAGTTTTGTAATTGCTTTTTAAATAAAATGCCCTGACCTTGGAAGCTCACTTGCAAGCAAGCTCAATTTTCTGGCTTTTTTCCCTTCATACAGCTTTTATGACCTCTTCTATCTGGATATCAAGCCCCTTCTCAGAAGTACTGTAGTACAATCCTCTTGATGCTATCCAGAGCTAAAAGCCCTCAGCATGTGCTTTGGATCCGATCCCTACCTGGCTCCTGCGCTCAGAGGGGCGTTGATCAAATCTGGTAACAACAAATCAGGGCCCTGAAAAAGTTATTTGTAGACCCTGGAGCCGTCCCATCTAATTGCAAGCAGGCTTTCACAACTCATTTACTCAAGAAAACCTCCTTATCAGGTGAGGATGTGACTAACTTCCACTCAGATTTCGTGTTACCTTTCTTATCAAAAGCATTTGAACAGATTTTTCCTTTATCCATGGAACCAGCTTTCAAACCTCGTTTCACTGAAAGCCACAGCATGGCACGGTGGTGATTGTGCCTGCTATTTGCCGTGTACTTCAAGTTCTCGGGTTAGCTGAGCTATGCCTGCCCTGGTGGCACAGGAGTGAAGCAGGCTACCCTCTTTATTAAGCTCCCTGCCACTATGAAAACAGTGCTACCAGTATCCCGGGCAGCTAGTTTAAAAACTCACTTCTTCCCAATAGTTTCCAACCTTGTGAACATTAACCCTTGCCCGGGTAGGCACGCATTCCCCGTTGTGTTTCCGTGCACACATTGTCTTTTTTTTGTTACCTGTGCTGAATCTCTTAAACGTCATCCAGAGATGCCAGCCGAAAACCTCTGTGATGCTCAAGGACACATCAGCCCTCTCTGTGCCCTAAGAACCAGGCTGTAATGCCTGGGTTCTGCTTACACCTCTGCCTCTGAACTGCTGGACAAACTTGAACAAATCACGTAAGTTGTGCCTTCCTTTCAGCCTTTCATCTAATGTATATATAGGGGAGCTGTCTACTTCTTTAGGATGCTCTGTGGCTTAATAAATGTTTACGGGGTGGGCTGGATCAATGTGTAACAAGGTGGAAAGGACTGGGACTTGCATCTAGAACTATTGACCTACTGAGGATCTAAATCAAAAAGCTACAGAGATTTCATTCCAAAGAAGGTGAGCATAAAACATACACAAAACATTACAGACATTTCAGTAATGCCATTAAATAGTAAATATTACTATAGCAATAACTTAGCACTTCGCTTTCCGAGACTGAAAAAACATTTTGGTGAACTCTAATTGAGACTCAACTCATGAAACACAAGGTCTTTGCAGCAGTGAGCAATGTATGTGTAATGGTGCACAGCAACGTGACGCAACAGATTAGAGCAGGAAAGCGAGGAAAATGCCACATCCAACCTGCAAGTTCAGAGGGAATTAGGTATACAGAAGGATCCCAGGTGGAACCGGGATTAGGGCAACTCGAAATAAATTACTGCCAGAAAAATGATTACAGAACACTTAAGAGCAGTAATTGTGAAGAAGCTTTTTAATACCTTTTCCGGACAATACCACTCACATCAGCAGTGTTCCCTACGTCCTATTGAGACACCAGTAATGACTCAGGTGAGGATGTGCCACCTACAGAGGAGCTACTGCTGACTGCACTGCTTGAGGGTGGCACAAACCACCCCAGCCCTGCCAAGACGTCACAACAGCAGTGAGAGCCTCTTGCACGTGGCATTTCACAGGACTCTCCCTCTTCTCAATAGCAAGCTGCCCGGGACCTTTTTCTCCCCTACTCCCACATATCTCAATAACCAAACAGTGGAATTTAAGTTCAGACTCTGTTCCTCTTATATCCATAACTATAAGCTGCTGTTGTATTTTTCTACCTTGCATAACTTAACTACAGTAATTATCATCAATTCTTTTCCCTTAATCTCCATAGCCTTTCCTAATCTTGATAAAAAGAGTTGAAACTTTAAACCCATTTCATTTTCCAGTATTTGTCATTAGCACAAGATTACTGATTGTCATAAAACTGCAGACTGTATCTTAAACTCCTTTTCCTTTATACTTTTAATTTTTCTAAAATACAGGAGTGTACCAGAAATTACTTGTTTTTATACAAAACACACCAGTTAAAACCTATTACTTAGCAGAAATAAATTTAAAATTGCCCTTTCTTTATTTTTATTAAGCAACTAATGCATCACCTATCTACACACACATACTGTGGTACTAAAATTTCAAACACCTCCAAACTCCAGACTAACTACATGTTTCAAGCTAAGTCTGTTAGATCTTAATTCAAAGCTCTTTAAACCCAGAGAGTGTCAATTCATTGACTTCTATTACTTTTTTCCAACACTTTTAAAGGTAGCATCAGAATATCTGAACAGAGAGCTGAACTTTTACACACAGATAACCTCCAAAGTCTTACAAAGTCTAAGCTTAGGAATGACAACCTCAAAACTGTACAGAGAAATGGTCCCATGTAGCCAGAAAAAGTTGGCAATTCCTTACACTCTCTTTCTCCAGGTCATCTTATTCCAAAGAAAGGACTATTGGGAGGAATTTTCATATGCCATATCAAATCAGTTCCATCTTGTAGACATCTCACCAGCATTGGTTGTACGAAAACGCAGGACAGGGTCACAGCACTAAGTTTCAGGTGGACACCAGGCACAGTGCAGCAACCCTGACACAACGTCAGAGCACCCACCTCATTTCACTTGCTGCCTACTGAGCTCTGTGGAGTCATTTGTACTTCAAGATACGTCATGTAATGGATTATCATCCCTCACACAAATCACTGACAAACACTCCCGTGACACTTGTGCTTTTAAATAAAATCACCAGGCAGACAGAAGTTGGGAGACCATACCCATGCCTCTTTAGTCAGACCCTCTTCTCCCTCTACTGCTGAATTTAGAAATGTAATCTCTAATATTAATGTCCTCACACAACAGTCTCATATATTGTCTCATAAACTTCCCTGAGGCCTCTGAAAATTCACATAATCATTGAGAAAAAAAACCCAAACAAAACAAAACAAAAAAAAAAACAAAAACCCAAACAAAACCCAACCAACCACCATGTGAGAGGGTCATCCAACACCTGTTGGCCACGAATTTAGGACAACTGCAGCTAAATGTACCAGCAGAGAATCAGGAACTTGCTAAGAGCTCTGAAAGCAAACCTTTATTTACAAAAGCTTGATTACAGCCTTCACAATACTCCAAAAATCTGTTTTCTACGACAGCTATTCTGAGGTTTTCTTGTGATTTATGATTTTTATTAACATCCATAGCAGCTTCAGCTCCCTGTCATGGACTTAATTTCCAGACTCTCCACTTCGTGAGGCTTGTTGAAGCCTACTGCACACAAGAAATGACTTGGATAAAAATGCTGCAGTCAAGACAGAAGAAAAAAACATCTTCTCCTCTTCCACCCTCCAAAAGATTTATAGAGACTCAGTGTAAGAGCATATTTCACCAGTAGTTTTCTTACTCAGGAGGAAAACTAATTTAGTAATCCCATTGAACAAATGACAAGTCTGATTGTCTCTGGGAGAGAAGTGAAGGAACAAAGAAACCTTGTCACACCGTGGTTTTTAGGATGATGTTACTCAACCCCCACACCCTTGCCAGCAATTCCTCGTGACTCATTCTCCTCTGACAAGGCTGTTATCGATCTTACATTGAGACAACGAAATTTGACTTACTTGGTGTCTGTTTCTGTTCAGTTGGCCTTTCACAGAAGCCAGAAAACATTATCTAGATGCATTTAGAAAAACTGGAATGCAGCAAGAAGATTTTGGGATAACTTATTAAGGACAAGTATGATGAATAAACAGAGGGCAAAAGTTACTGAGGAACTGAGGTTTCTACAAGTTCCACCTCTTCTGACAAGGCAACAGAGAGAGAGGCTTTTTAGCCTCAGTCAGAGAAAACTCCAGTTTCAGTCACAGTTGTCTGCTAGGATCCACCAGCCCAACCTCACTAGAGGACCAAATGCTCCATCTCCAGCAGCTGTGTATCACTCCACTGGGGATACCAACACAGAGAAGACAAAGCCTTTTTAAATCTTCTTACACCAGCTCAGTACTCCCAACCACCTGAACCAGCTATTGCAGGTCTACACTAATACCAGAATGGGCAATTGTAGAAGATGATCTTGCTTGTATTGAGGGCATTAGTAAACTGATTTTGGTGTGAAGGCCCTGTGGGCATCACCCTTGCTCAAAGAAAAGCCAGAGAATAAATGTCACCAGAAGCATACTCCAAAATTGACTTTGACAAGGATGACGAATAATGAAACAAAAAGAGGTCTTTAAGCCTAGGTGCTCTACCAAGATTTACTGGGAAGCAGGTGATCTGCTGTCCAATCTCTGTACTCCTCCCTCAGCTCCAAGCCCTCAGCCCTGCTCTCAAAGAGACTGTTTCCCTCAGGCCCTTTCTGCTGCCAGAGAGAGCTCTTGAAACCTCTCTGGAGCTTACTCCCTCTCCTGCAGCACCAGGTTATTAAAGGGCCTGTATTCCTCTGCCTGCCCCCATGAACATAAATCCTCATTTTACACTGCCTTTCCTTTAACATTGAACATAAAAGAATGTACTTTTTATTGGAGCTTTATCTTTGCCTGGGCTTCTAACAACCCATACTGAACACTCCGTTATTATGGCCCCTCCTGGATTTAGAGGCATATAAGCTGTTTGTGCTTGACTGCACACATTGGTATTTTTATGTTCTTACGTATTGTTATCTGTATGCTATCTCTGAATATGCTTAAAACTGCTTCAAAAAACAACCCTAAGATTTCATTCAAATGAAACTGTAGAAAAGAGATCTGTTGCACGCATATTTCCTTATCACTTGAACTTTCACATTCATTGAGGTCTGGAGTGCTTAATTTTGGCCATTTGGCTTAATTTGGCCATTACGGTTTCAAGGCCATGCCCCAGATTTGGCCCTGTAAAGAGGTAGTTTGCTCCAGTTAAATGGGTATGAGGCACAGCATTTTCACATCGTAGAAATGCTTCTCTCTCGTCTTTTTTTTTTTTTTTTCTAATGTAAATTTTGCAATGCTAATTCCTTTCATAAGAGACGTAGGGATAAGTGGTGGTTTACAGTTCAACCTTCCCCTGGTACCCATAAATATTTATTGTTTCTTGCCCTGTTTCAAGGAACAGATGAAATTCATCTTGCTAGGGCTGGGGGGGGGGGGGGGCGGGGGAGAGAGAGGGGGGGGGGAGGGGCAAAAACATTTTTTAAAGAAAAAACGGGAAAAAAAAGAAAAAAGAGG